>OY728156.1:827271583-828507671 GCA_963277665.1 Viscum album
TCTCTTATGTTTTGTATGTTTTAACCTATTATATATTTAATTATAAATAAAACATATATATTTGGTGGTATAATTATTATATCCAAAGTATAAGGATATTATTTTAGGTTTTTGCATGATACTTCTTGTGGATTAATCTCTTCTTCAAATATTATTATACTATTAGGAATAGACCATCTCTTTTTAAAAAGGTATCATATAAAATTAAATATAAGGAAATGAAACTTCATATCCTAAATCAACCCATGAAAAACTACCAATGTATTATTAATTAGTACCTCCCTATAGATATTTCTCCCATCATATAAATTTCAAAATTGTGAGGACAAATTTTATTTAAGGATATAATGACCCAATATTTTAAGATATGATTCATATAATTAAGTCAAATATGTTCAATAGATTTCTCCACAATCAACTTCGAACTAACATGAAACTATGATATGTTTATACTGTTAAAACATATTCATCATATTAGTATGTATTAATAGGAATAATTGAATTTCGAAATATATATGTATATATATATATATTTATATAATTATATACATGCCAAGGTTATTTTATAGAAATTTACTTAATTAATTATTATGTTTAAGAATCTATCTTTTTATATGATATATTATTTATTAAATAAAACTAAGTATAATATTTTTAAATGGTGATTTTAATAAAATCTAATATTTATTTATTAATTCTATCTTTATAAGGGATTTATAAAAATTAATAATAATAATAACTAGTATTTTAAAAAGTTATTTTCCTATAAAAATAGCATCTAATTGTATTTTGTTATTTTATTTTAATGTTAAAATAGAAAATTATGGAAATTTAATTTCAAAAAAATAAAATTATTTTTTGAATTTATAATTTCAATAATATTTTAAGATGAATTTTTGGGTTTTTTCTAGAAAGGCTTATTTTTAGGTAAATAGTGAAAAATATCATTTTTATAAATAACATTACTTGTATGAAATTATTATTATATAGGTATGAATTTGAAATTCATGAAACCAATTTATAAGAACCAATATTTTTTTATATGTGAATTCATAATTTTAAAAATGTTTTTTTAATTTAAAAACTCACATTTGACATTTTAGATATTAAGTTAGATTCTTTTCCAACTAGTTTTAATACATTACACTTTTAGAATTTTAACATTAATTTTTATATATTTTATAGATTTAAAAAATGAAATTGATTTACATTTTTTAATAGTTAAATCCAAATTAATTAATAAAGACCATTATTTTTTTGCATAAAGGGTAAGTTACCTTAGTTAAAAAAATAGTTACTATAGTAAAACCCATGATGATAAAAGTGAAAAATATAATGGTAATGATTTGAAAACGTTTTAAACATGTGTGATAATGGGTGGTTGAGGCATATATCAACCTTATCACTTAAACTATCTATTATTTCCTTATTTTGGATCCAATCTCATTTATGGTGACTTATTATTATTAAAATGATATTGATATTTAAAAAACATTCATTCCTTTTCACTTATAAAAATGGAACTCCTCTCTTCACTTATCATCACACAAAAAACATTAATTCGGCCTAGAATATTCCCAATACTAACCTACACATTCCAATCTACTCTCAAGAGGTTTTATTATTCTCAAAATTATATCCCTCAAGGTCTAAATACCTTTTCAAAGGACATAATCCAATAAGTGAGGTATAATCTTTTAACCACTCCTTCTTTATTTCTATTTATTTATGTGTACATATTCTTCTAAAAATTACATTAAACCACATAAAATTTCTAATTTTGTAATTATTATTATAATTTTATATTATTATAATTATGTGACATGAATTTAACTAGATTTTCATTTTCTATTAAGAAAAATAAAAATATGAATCCTGCGTACGTGCATGTGTGAAGACTATCGCCTCAATGAAGTAACGTGTTTATTTTCTTTTACCACCTAACATGGATGGTTTAATAACGGTAATTTAATATATAATTATAATAAATAATATTTACTTAATATTCTTAAATTATAATAAAAAATTATTTGCATATACCATTCTAAGTAAATTGAAATCATCATCGATGAGTATGTGCGGATTACCACATCCATGGAACAATGTGTTACATTTTTCAATACTTCCTTTCATTAAGAGATTTTTGAATGGATTTAAAGTATAATTATGATGCTTATTAAATTTTTAAGCTTCTAGTAATAAATTTTTAACAACATTTTGATGATGTGAACTATAAATAATTTTTATAAACTTAAAACTCTTGAAAAAAAGAACACTGAGAGGAAAACAATTTTTTTATTCTACGTAATGGATTTATATGAATTATCTTCTCGTTATACTAAATTTTTATATATCACACTTATAAACACTAATTAAGATGATTATTCTTCTATTATAGCGATATTATAAATTAACAACTTCATAACAATCCATTAAATTATGGTATATTCTTGTTTCAGTCAGTTTGGACACCCACTTAAGAAATACTATAAAATAATATCATGGATGATTATGAGAACTTAAATACTGGTAATATATGATTAAAATGAGTAAATTATGACATTATTTTTTATTTTTAATGGTAAAATTTATATTAAACTCTTTAATTAAGATATCTCCATTCATTTTCTAAAAAACATTGAATATAATTATCACTGATTTCACCATCTAGAATCATAGCCAAAACTCACATAGAATTAAATTATAACATTATTAATAATAATAAATCATCTATAATAGTACATTTAATGGTTTATTAAATATTTAAATTAAAAAAATAATAAACAATGACACTCATATTATGAAACTTGTTCAAAATGATAAGATTACTCCCACCAGATATTAGAAGTAGGTAAAAACTATCTAATATACATATAGAGAACAAATATAAATGATACTTATAAATGGTAATATTTATGAGTAAGGTTATGAAAATAATAATTAAGATATTTTTGTTTTCTATAAATTAATTTATAGCATGCTCATGGAAATATAGATAAAATGTAAGGGTTTTGGTCTCCATTATCCCTTATTAAGGCATGCTTTGATATTTTTCGCCAATCATCGTTTTTATAGTGTAAATACAACCCATTTTACATATAATATCATAAATTATATTTAAACTTTGAAAAAAAAACATTGATTCATTATCTTCCTTATTGTGGGGTATGATTTATATCTTCCCTAAAATATAAGTGTTTTTCATATCTCAGTCTGATTTATTGAGTTATAATATTTCTCATTAACTTTAATCATACATTTTATATAATATACCTTATTTCTATCTTGGAAGATCGATTTTGATTAAAATATTCCTTTTTTATGATATATCTTCTTTAAAATTAAACCGTGTTAAGAATAATTATAATCCTCGTAAATGATAGTTTCCACTTCTTACCTATTATTTCCCTTCCCACCAATGTTATCCATTTTAATTATAACCCTAATTATGTGTCCCCTAAAATAGAATTCATAATTACCATATCTTAATTTTAAAATAATGTTTTATTAATATTTTTATATTGTGGGATTTTAGCAAAGGAGTTTTTTAAACATAAAAAGGGAACTTTTTAATTTCTTACTTCATGACAAGTGTCACCTATGATTATTATTTTTCAAAATGAATAAAATATGAAAAAAGTCATTTTAAATTTATAGAAAACTATCCTGGTATAATTATAGACTAAATGGAAATAATAATCTATTCCATTCCATAAGATTTCATATTCTAATTTTAAAAAGTGTCACCTATGGTGTTTAATTTTACTTTCCCTTGATCATTATCCTAAATTTTATTTCATTAGAACTCGGTGTAAAAGATATATGTTTCTTTATTAAAATATGGGCATTCCAAAATTATTAATTCCTTCTTATCATGTGAATACTTATGATATAATCTTTAGTTTTGTTTTGAGATAATATTATGAAACCCACTTTTTTCTCTTCGGTTTTATCATGCCTCTTATTTATGTATAGTTTCTTTTATTAATGTAGAACATGCATTCATACTTGTATTACGATTATTTGATAGGTGGACTAAAAGAATATATCCCTCAAATGAATTGGGTAAATATTTATATCACCTGGTATATTTTGTATGGGTTTAGGTAGTGAACCTAATAAACTATGGGAATTTATCAACAATGTTTAAGGGAATGGAGAGTGAACTCAATCCACCATGGAATTATTTTTACTATAATTGTCTAATTAATGATCCTTGACTTATATATATAGTGAAATTTATTATGTTTTCACCACATATTCTATGATTCTAAGAGAATATGATATCATTTCTAAATGTCATGTTTTTATTATCATGATTATCCTCTTTATTGGGTATGAATTCTATTTTTTCATGTTACTTACTTAAATTTTCATACACATATGTTTATTTTATTCCCACTTGTGATATTTGTTTGTTATCGATTATGTTTAACCTTACTTATAATTTAAGAAAACCCATTCATATGTTTCCACTTCCTTAGGTTATGAATAAAAACATTAAACATGATATGTCTAATAGGATAGCTTGTGTGGAGTATTTTTTGGATATTTTAAATATTTATTATTGATTAAGTACTTTCTTATGTAGTATAAAATGTCCATTTGATACAAAGAACATGTGTTTTTTTGTTATTCTTTTTCCTAATCCTCTAAAAATTTAAAACTAAAATGTTTTGGTATTATATGTATTGAAATATTTTCTTTATTTTATGTAATTACTGGACTATTAGGACCGGGATGTCATAGTTAGGATCAGAGTAGATTTTAGATAACTTTAATATTTTTTATGTTATTCAAGGATAATTTAAGGTTCAGTAAGCTAAAAATGTTAATAATTTAAAATTTAATGATAAAATATTATGTTATTTGATGTAATATTAAATATTTTGGGGATTATTATGAGATAAAATTAATGAAAACCCAAAGGATAAGTCTAATTATATGATAACATCCTGAAATTTTTGAAATTTTTTAGTATATGTCCTACCTAGTAATGAAATCTATGTCTAGATACTATAAGTGGATGTAGGATCTGGAAAATATGTGACAAGGGTTAATAAACCCAAAAATGGTGTATTGGTTATTAAAATTATCATTACTGGGTGAAAAATAAAGATACCTAACCACACACCTAGTTTGTACCTCCAAGGGGATGTGATTTTGTTAATCATGTTCACTTTATGATCCATTATAAAGTCTTGATTCCCATGTTATTTTAATTTATTTGGATAAGAATAATGATAAAAATAAACATAAATTAACCTAGGTTGAATAAAGAATGATATATGTGAAATTAACAGATATATATTTTGAGTTAAAAGAATTGTTGGTTAACATGATTGTATCATAAATTAGTACATCATGTTGTTAAATATTTACAAGACTATTTATGATAATAAACATATAATGTTAACCTCTTTTTTGTTTTACTAATTAAAATTACAAGAAGGAACCATGGGTGAGAGGGATGGTGCGATGATTACTGAAATTAACGATCCATCAGAGTGGGAGATGGAGTTAGAACCTTATTATTATACCGAACAATATATCACAAAATATTATTAAAAATGTGAGCATAGTAAAAGTCTCAAATACACAAAATAAGAAAATGATCGAGTATTTGATAAGAATAATGTTGGAAAGAATATTCAAATTTCTATATGTAAAAAATAGGTAAAGAATCATGGGGGAAGTTACCTTAAAGGGATAGGTATATACTATATTATTGAGATGAAGGCCATCAAACTCAATAGTGTGAGGGAAATAGATAACCTATAAATTTTTATTGATTCAATTAAAAGGAGTTTGTAAATTACAAAAATAAATGCGCTGATCCAAAATATAATGGGGAAAATATGAACCAATAACCTCTTACGCCATGGAAATAAATAAAATCCTATGAAACAACATCTATTATGCTAATTAATTGATTTTTCACTCTAGATGTTTTTATATATTATGTAGTTTCAATTTTAAACTATTATATATTTAATTATAAATAAAAACATTTGGTGGTATAACTATTTTTTCCATGGTATAAGTATATTCTTTAAGGTTTATATAAGTTACATCCCATATATTTATCACTTATTCGCTTATTAGGATTCTGTTAGGAATGGACTCTCTCTTTTTATAAAGGGATCATATCAAATTTCAAAATAAGGAAATATCACATAATATACTAAATCAACCCATGATCAAATAATAGTTTATAGGTAATTAGTATCTCCTTATGTAAATTACTCATATCATATGAGTTTCAAAATTGGGTAGATGTAATTTATTTAAGGGGACAGAATGTAATGGCCAAATATTTTAATATATGTTTTCTTCTAATTAAGTCAAATATGTTTGATAGCTTTCTCCATGAACAACATCGTATTAAAATTAAACAATGATATTCTTAAACCATTAAAACCTAGCTATTGAATTAGTTATTATGAATAGGAGTAACTGAATTACAAAATATATTAATATATATATTGTTTATTTTGTATAAATTTACTTAATTCAATATTGTGTTTAGGTTTCTATCATTATTAATGTAGTAATTTTAATTAAATAAAACTACATATATTATTATTAAATGGTAATTTTAATAAAATATAATACTTATTGACTAATTCTAGCATTATTAGTGTTTTATAGAAAATAATTCAAATAATAACTAGTATTTTAAAAAGTTATTTTCCTGTAAAAAATATTTTCTCATTGTATTTTATTATTTTATTTATAAGAAATAATAAAAAATTAATAAAATTAAATTTGAAAAAATAAAATTCATTTTATTATTTAGAATGTCAATATAAGTTCGATATTATTTTTCAGGTTTTTTATAAAAAGTTTTTTTTAACAAGTTAGGGTTGAGGCCCATTTATTATTAGGAAAGAAATCCCTTTTTTTAAATAGATTAAGTGTAAACCCTTACATGACCTGAATTCCTAGTGACCCATAGACCCATTATAATATTACCCAAATTTATAGTAGCTCAAAGGCATATTCATGCACCAAATACACTAAGTGAACATCCTACATTAATTTTCAGGGAAATTGTGAAATATACCATTTTAAAAAAAATAATAATATTTTTATGAAATTATTAGTTTATATGTATGAATTTTAAATTCATGACACCATTTTATAAAAAAAATATGTATTTATTATGTGAATTTATATTTTTACAAATTTTGGTTTTAATTTAACAACTCATGTTTGGAATTTTAGATCATAAGTTATATTTTAAAAAATATTTTTAATACATTATACATTTAGTATTTTAAAATTATTTGTTATCACTTTTAGATATATAAAAAAGTAATGGATTTAAAATTTTGACAAATTAGGTATAAATTATGTAATAAATACCTTTTGTTTTTTTCACATAAATGATAAGTTACCATATGAAAAAAATAGTTACCACAATAAAATCTAAATGGTAAAAGTGAAATATCTAATGGTAATGTGTTAAAAACGTATTTAAAACTTCCATTGGAATGGGTGTTTGACAAATATATCAACCTTATCTCATAAAATCTATATTGGTTCATAATTTTGGATCCAATTTCCTTGATATTGACTTCCTATTATTGAATATTTTTGGTTATTTACAAACAAAATCATACTTTTAACTTTCAAAAAGGGAACTCCTCTCCTCACTTCCCCTCATACCCAAAACCCCATATTTCAGCACAAAATCTTCCCAAATATCTCCTAAACATTCCTAACCACTCTCACTAGGTTTTATTCTTATCAAAATACCATACCTCAATATTTTAATCCCCTTTTAAAGTAGATAATCCAAGAAGTAAGGTATAATATTCTAACTGCTCCTTTCTCATTTATATTTCTTTATAGGAAATTTTTCTTCTTAAAATTCCATTACCATAACACCCTGAGTTTTTATAGACCTTTTTTTAATAAATTAAATATTCATTTGGGTATTAAAATGAATTAATTTAAACAATCCATTCACATGGAACTAGATCAGCGTATGTTACACGCAACAATAACTTGGCACACAGTACACGCAACACTGACTTGTTGTACGATACATGCAACACTGACTTAGTATATATCACACGCAACACAGAGTTTCTATGAAACTTTGTTTTAATTATATTGTTATTTAAATGTGATAATTATAACCTAGCTGTTAAACATAGTAATATTAACAGTAATAAATACTTTTCAAATATTTTTTATAATTGGTTTTTATAAATAAAACATATTGATAATGAGAGATATGATTTTTGGTAAGGTCCTTTTAGGTTTTAAAATTATATTTTCTCAAATGAACCACTTTCAATAATAAAATTAATTTTAGATGAAATTAGAAATTTAATTTGATAAAATAATCTTTATTTATGAATTCATAACATTGAAATTATCTTAGGGTGAATTTTTTGGATTTTTCTGAGAAGCTTCATTTTTTTGAATAGTGAAAATATTACTTTTTAGTTAAAAACTGCCTTTTTGTTTAATTAATTATTATTGATAAATTATAAATTTGTTTTAAGGTAAAATTATATAAATATTAAATCTAATAATAAAATTTAATTCACTATAATAAATTTAAATTTGAAATTCAATATAAAATTTTAACAAACATTTGAACATTTTTCTTCTTTAAAGACACGTTATTTCGTCCCGTCTACAGGATTAGCATTGATCTTAATGCTTAATCTTCTGCGATTTGAATTAAAAAACTAATATAAACCATTATTTTAAGTATAATATTTATATTATAATAATACCAAGTTAATGTTTGACCAAAATGATCAGTAAAAGTGATTAAAATTAATCACAGTGATTGTGGACAAATTAAGCTTAATTAGGGACTAAACCTTAAAATTAAGAGCCCAAATGAAATGTAAACTTGTCTAACACCAATTTTATGTCCATATTTATTCCATAAACATTAAATTATTGATTTTTTTGGTTTTTTATAACTTTTTTAGGTAATAATATGTGTACACCTACCTTATTTCTAAAAATTCCAAGTGAGTTATTTTTCTTCCTTATAAAAGGCCACCACCACTCCCATTTACTCACACCTCTAAAATATATTAAGTTAAGACAAAAACTTCCCAATAAACTTACCAACATTCTTATCTTTATCTTATAATCCTTACCTTGTTAATAAGTCAATCCAAAGAATTCTTTTGACATAAATCAAATGGAGTTACTCGATCAAGTGGTAACACCTTCTCTCAGGTCCTTTATTTTATTTTCTTTATCCACCCCATCCAATTTCTTTTTAACATGATTTTATAAAAACACCAGTATCCTAAATATAATATTATGTTGTTTTTATAAGTATTAAACCTACAATTACACACACATCTATCTAATGGATGATGAACATATTATTTATGTGTACGACGAACTACAGCCTCACTAAACGATGATTTTTCAAGTTTCATTACTTCCTCTCATAGTGGAAATTATGATAGAAAATTTATTTATTTATTATATATATTGTATTTATAATTTCTTTAATATTATGTAATTTTTATTTAGAACATACCTTTATGATTTCCATCTTATTTAAATGTGATAATTTCATTTGAGGAAATATGGACTATCACCCCCTCAAAGTGATATGATTCGTTCATACACTACATGGACTGTATTAAGTATGGTATTAGTGAATATATATGATATATATTATATCATAAATATACTTTAATAATGATATATATATTTATGTCTTTTACTTTCTTTCTCTCAACACGAAAATTGAACGAAAATAATGTTCATGCGTACGTACGACCTACTGTCTCCAGGAATCGTGTTTTATGATTCATACATATATATTCTATAGATTATTATAATATAAATATATTGAATATATATGATATTTATATAATGGTTCACATTTTGGAATCATGATATAATTATAAGGACTGACGATATAACAAATTATGACACATGCAAAGAACAAAGCGAATATTACCCAAAGTGAAACCTTAACATAGGATCGTTAAAAAGTATGTAATATAAAGTCATAATAAAAAAAATATAAGATATTATATATAATGATATGGATATATAAAATATTTATAATAAATTTATATTTATTATACAGGTGTTTTTAGTGAGTACGATGAGAGTCAAGACACAAGGTAAGAGAATTTCATCTCACTTTTTATTCACATGAGATACATGCTATATTTTCCCCAATTTACTTTTGTGTGGTGTATGAACTACCCATGATTGTATTCTATTTATATTATAACTAAATTTATGGGTATTAAAATAACCATTTTATGAACTTCCATTCATGGGCTTAAGGTTTCAAAAGTTACCAAATTGGTAAATATGTTTTGTCTCAATTTCCCTTCTTTGAGACTCATGTTTTGTTACACACCTAAACTCTTATTCAAGGTGTATATACTTCCATTTTACAAGTTATATCATTAATCACCTTAATTTCATGATATTTTAATTTTGATTTAATTTTATATTTTTACATGTAGATTATAATCCCCGGTTAAAATGTTATAAGAGTTTATTGAGACAATCTCTCACTTTTCGATATTGTTTATGTTTATGCTTCCTTTGGATAAATATTATGATCCATATCTCAAGAACACTCATGATTTTACTTATACTTTTTTTATTATGGATATGATCAAGCGTTAGTACCATTTTTTCACTCTTTGGTACTTAATATAATATATTTATGTAAAATCTAGCCATCTCTCTCTCTCTTCATCATAATTATATTGTATTAAAAAACCATGTTTTCAAAAGTGTTTTAATAAATGTTTTAAATAGATTCTTGAAGATAATTTTCAAGGAAAAAGGGTTTTAAAAATGTTTTATTTTTTTCAAAGATTTATTTATAATTTTTCAAATATATTTTCAATAAAAAGTTTTCTAAAAGGTTTTATGTTATAAAAATCATTTTTCAAAGAAGAAATGATATTTTCTTTAAGAAATGTTTTTAAAGATATTTCAAAATTATTTCCGATCTAAGATAACATCCATTGGTGTTACTCATGCATTTCTGGGGAATCTATTCAATGTTTCTAATCAAATTTATTCTCTAAATGAATCATGTTTTGATAGAATGGTGTTAATGGAACCCATTTCACATTCATGGGTTATATGCTTTTGAAACCCACTACTTTTCATTGTTTATGTTTATGATACCTATTTCTTTGAAATTTTTATGTTATGATTACATGTTTATAATAGCCATTTTATTTCATGGGTTATAATATTTTTATTTATGATCTTGTGGAACATGTATGTATGATTTCATTTTGAGTCAGGTGGGACCTATATCTCCCTCTAATGCATTGGATAATGATTTATATCTCATGAGATAGACTAATATGGTCTTGGTAATTAACCTTAACTATTAAAATGGCCATGGTAGTGAACCATGATTACCAAGATGGTATGAGGAGTGAACTCATGATACTAATATGGCCATGGGAGTAAACCATGACTACCAGCATGGTATGGGGAGTAAACCTATACTACTAACATAGTCTTGGTAGTGATGCCTTGGATACTATGGAAATCAAATTATATACTTGTGTGTCTGCCACAATTCCATGTTTCATTCCTATGTTATGATTTCCTCAATTCTGTTCTCTATTTCCTTATTATTCATATATTATGAGCTATAAATATTTATGCCACAATTCATGTATATGACCTTTAATATGTAGGGTATGATCTTATATTTTCATGATTATGTTCTCATAACCTTATTCTCATGATTATGATTACATGTCTCCCGTGTTTACCCTTACTAAGCATTTGAGATCACCCCTTTTATGTTTCCTTACATAGTTTATGAATATATTAATTATTTTTTATGTTAATAATAATGGTTCTAGTCAATAAGAACCTATTAGGAGATAATTTATCTCATTTATGTACAAGTTTATATGTTTCTAGGTTTCCAAAGGCACTATACTAGTATGGTCTTCATGGGTATGATTGTGTAATGTTTTATGTATACTGAAAAAGTTATGTAATGTTAATGTATGTCAAGATTGGGTCATTATAATTACTCCATATTAAAATGATAAAATAATTAAAATTATTATACTACTTATAACCATTAACCCCCTTCCCCTTTTCCATTAAGAAAAATAAAAAAATGAAAATCATGTATACTTGTAAACTACAGCCTCCACAAAGTGAAATGTTTGTTATCCTTTACCACATAACCTAGATGGTTTAAAAATGTAACTTAGTAAATAATTATGATAATTTTAAATTATTTAATATTTATAAATGATTAACCATTTTACTCCTCTCATTTTTTATAAGGAATATGAAAGCATCAACCATGTGTATGTCTGGATTACCGCCTCCATGGAATGTTGGGTTTCATTTTTCATTATGTCATTTCATGGATGAATTTATGAATGATTTTAGCAGATAAATATGATTTTACTATTATTATTACTATTTTTTCAGAAAAACTAAACAAAATTTTAATGATATGAATAATAAATAATCGTTATAATATTAACTATCTAAAAAATGTAATCTAAGATGAAAATGACATTTTTATTATAAGTAATGGATTTATATAAATTATCTAAACCTTATTATTATTTAAAATTTTATATATCACACTATTAATCACTAATTAGTATAATTATTCTTCTATTATAGTGATACTATAACTTAACCACTTTCTAGCCAACTATAAAATTGTGGTATGTTTTTGTTTGGGCCGGTTTTACCACCCACGTAACTAATACTAAGAAATAATGTCATGAATGACTTTGAAAACCTGAATACTAATAATATATGATAAAAATGAGTAAATAATTACTTTATATTAGTTATATAATTGTATCATTGATATTAAACTCATTGATTAAGATTCCATCATTTGTTTGTTAAAAATCACTGAAACATGTCCATCGCTGATTTCTCCTTCAAGGATCATAGCCAAAACTCCCATGGAATTAAATAAAAAAATTATAAATAATTATAAATCATCATTAAAAGTACCCTGATTTTTTTATGAAAAATGAAAATTTCAAAATGATAAATAATTACCAAATTTTTGCGAACTAGTTTAAAATGATCAAGATTACTAACACCATATATTTAATGTTGGTAAAAACTAACTAATATACATGTGGATATAAAAATATAAATTATAATTATAAATGGTAATATTTTTGACTAAGGTTATGAAATAAGTAATGAATATAGTTATTTTTACTATATATGAGTTTAATTAGTGTTTGAGGAAATCATGATAAAAGGTATGGGTTTTGTGTTACTCGCCCTTCGTTGAGGCACGATTTGATATTATGCACAAATATTAATTTCTATGGTATGACTACTACCTGCTTGACTTGAAATATCTTAAATTATTTTTGAACATATAAAATTAACTTCCATTCATTATCTTCATTTGTGTGATATGATTGATATCTTCCCTAAAATATATGGGTTTTTCATATCTCAATCTACTTTATTGAGTTATGAGGTTTCTACTTGAGCTTAATCATTCATTTCATATGGTATACCCTATTTAAATCTTTAAAGATGATTTTTTATTCCAATCTATATTATTGATTATTTCTCTTCCTTCTTGAAAATACAACTATGTTGAGAAAATTGCTATTGTCTTAATCAATGGTTTTCCCTCAAAGTCCATAATTTCTCCTTCTGTTATTATTATTCTTTTTAATTAGAAATCATATTATGTGTTATTTCATGTGACCTTAATATTTATCTTATTATATTTTCAAAATAAAATTTATCATTTCTTTTATGATATGGTATTTCAAAAATGTTTTTCTAACATATAAAGGGAACCTTTTGATTTATTACTTCATGACTAGTGGAACCTCCATAAAATGTTTTTCGCTATGAATAGATTTTAAAAACCCTAATTATTATTTTATATAAAAAACATCCTAGTTAAATTCTGGTATAAAGATATATGATTGGATATTTCCTTTAATAAAAGTTCATATTCTTATTTTGAAAATCATTCCTTATAATTTTTAATTTTACTTATCCTTGATTCTTCTCATGAATTTTCCTACATTGGAACTCAATTTTTAAAACCTTTGTTTCTTTATAAAAATAGGACAATCCAAAATTATTTGATTCCTTATTATTTCGGTAATACTTATGATATAGTATTTGGTTATTATTTGAGACAATATTATCTAACCCACTTCTTTCTCATAGTTTTTATCATGATTATGTTTTATGTATGGTTTCTTTTCTGCATATAGAACATGTATGCGTGTACATTTTATGATAATATAATGGGTGATCCCATAATTGTATAGTCTCCAATGCATTGGGTAAACATTTATATCGCATGATATTTTATGTGTGGGATTGGGGGGTGAACTGAATCCACTATAGGACTTTTTCCACTATATTTATGGTAATGGGGAGTGAAACCAATATATTATGGGACTTTTTACACTCTGATACTCTTGAAAGTGAGCCTTTACTTATACTTATGATGTCATGTCATAATTTTTTCCATATATTTCATGATTCCAATATCATAAAATGTCATTTCCTAATGTCATGTTTCCATGATTATGATCATCCACTTTATTGGGTATGAATTCTAAATTTCATGGTCATGGTATTTACACACATTATTATACCCATATTTTTATTTTACACCCAATTATTATCTTTGATTTTTATCACTTTTGATTACCCTTACTGAGTTCTTGATCTCACCCCTTATTATGTTTCTATTTCCCTAGTTTATGAAGAAAAGTATTATGCATGATTTGTCTAATAGTACATCTTGTGTGAAGAATTTGTGGAAGATGTGGAAGAATTATTATGTATTAATTAGTTTCTCATATATTGGAAAAATCCACTTGATAAAATTAAAACGGGTTTTTAGTCGTTTTTTTTTTGTCATGATCCTCTAAAACTCTAAACCTAAATGGTCTTGGGAATGTATGTAATGAAAAATATTCATTATTCCATGTAATTACTAAATGTTTAGGTATGAGATTTCATTATTTTCATGAAATAAGGGATTAAAAAAAATTAGAAATATATGAAGGATTAGATAAGTATAGGTTATGAAAAAAAGTTCCATGCTACGTGAATACATAAAAAGAGTTGAGAAATGGGTTTTGTAATGAGATTTTTAAGAAATATTGTAAGAAAAGGGGTAATGAGTATTAAAATAAGGTAAGAGAAAAATAATTCTCTTAAAAAAATAAGCAAACCAAAATGGTTTTCCATAAAAAAATGAGTTTTTTTGAAAA
Organism: Viscum album; assembly: GCA_963277665.1. Classification (NCBI taxonomy): domain Eukaryota; kingdom Viridiplantae; phylum Streptophyta; class Magnoliopsida; order Santalales; family Viscaceae; genus Viscum; species Viscum album. The sequence continues at coordinate 827,286,838 of OY728156.1, forward strand.
CCATGGAAGCATAAAAACATTTCATTCATTGGTACTTTAAATGAGGTAAGAAAATATAGAAGTTCCCTTTAATAGGTTCTTCTTAAAAAATGAAATTGAGAATGAAACCTTTAAGACATGTATATCCTAAAATTTTAAAAGGGAATTAAACTAGGCATATATGTGTAAGACATATATAAAAAATATATAATAATTAAATATGTAAAATATAGAGAAATAGTGTGGTAAAGAGAGAGAAAGCATAACCTAAGTAAAATAGGGTTGTTCAAAAAGATCTCTTACCTTAGGTTTGGATTCATTCTTCACTTTCACTTAATATTATGAATAACAAAATTATATTTATTAAATAAATTATTGGGAAAATTATTCAAAAATATTTGATTTATTATCATGATTTAATTTTAGTTTAAACTCAATTAATTGAGATATTTCTTTTGTTTATACTATCACAAGGTTGATATTTTTAAAGACCCGTAAATTTCAAGGAAATTTTTCTCTTAATTTTATTTGGAATTTTACAAGAACACATTTTCTGACGGCACCTGATTCTGAGGCCCGGTGTGCCCGGAATCATTTTCGGAAGTTTGGCTCGGGTACGTTCAGTGAACGAATGAGCGGGTTTTTTCTAACTTTTGAACTGGTGCTCAGAATCGAATTTCGAGGGCACCGATGGAATCGCAGCAGTGATATTTTCTTAGAAACGCCTCTTCCAGAGTTGCGTTTGCTCGAGTGTGGTTTTTTATTTTTTGGCTTTAAGTTAAGAAATAAAATTATGTGGTAGGAAAAACTTTATTTTATTTCACTTAAAGCCACTTAAATCCACTTAAAGCTGCTTAAGCTAAGTTGAAGCGGATAGGGTGGATCCCAAAATATCCTACCCTCTTGGTAGGATATTTGTGAGGTGGGGCCCACACGAGCCCCACCGTTTCTTTTCTGCTAAGTAACGCACCCGCGAAAACACTTTTTAATAAAAGTCAACTGAGGCGTTTTCTTAAACAATTAAACGTTCCTATTTAATTGGACAGTTTATTCATTGAAATTAATTCTATGAATTAATTTGTTCATTTCTTAACCTGTTTCAAAACGTTGGCATATTAATAAAATAATACCAACACACCTTTCTTCTGGGATGCGATTTGTTGAGAGGATTTAGAGATTCTATGCCTTCAACCTCCTTCGTGAAGAACGCGAAGAACGTCGGCCTCCGACGAAGGGCGATGAAGAACGCCCGACCCCCGGAGATCGACGCGATGCCGACGCTTCTTCCGCAGCGTTCTTTCCCCGCGACAAATCTTCGATCAACTGCTTGAGGTAGGAGATTTTAAATCTTTCAAATCTTTGTGAATTATAAGAACAACATGGATTTAATTGTTATAATTAAATCTGTATGTTCTTGATCCTCGGAGTTCGTCGACGCGACGCCTTTCTACGATGACGCAACTCCCTTCCACGACGCGACGATCCTCTTCTTCCATGACGGTAAATTCCATGAAGAACTCTCGTTCGACGGAGACGGCGAGGTAGGGATTTTTTTTATTTGAAAAATAATATTTTATTCCTGTAGTTGTTTCCTTCTAAAACAAAGAGCTCAGGATCAAAGTGCAATTCTAATTTATTAAAATTGTATCTTGTTATGTTTTCATGTGTTGATCATTATTTCCCGATTTTTATCACATAACGCGGAGGGTGCGGGCCAAACAAACACGGCCCGACAACCCTCCGCAGTTCTTCATTGATGTGTGAAACAGCGGACGATGACAAAACGGGCTAGAGAGACGATTTGTTGATTCCGCAGTGAAGAACGGGACCCGGGAGGAGCTACGACGTAGACGGAAATGGAATCGGACCACCGGAGCAACTCCGATGGCCCGCAGAATCCACCGGCGGTGCGGGTCGCCGGCGCGGCGGTGCCGGCGGCCGGAGGCGGCAGCGCCCCGGCGCGCCACCAGATGGAGCCGCCGCGGCTGAAGCCGTGGCGGCGGCGGCCGACCAGACCCGCGACCGCGCAGGTCTGGCGAGACACGGGACGCAGCTCTGCCGCGTCCGCTGACCAAGCGTGGCCCCACGGGGAGCCGCCACTCCTCTTCCTGTGGGGGCTGCACGGCCCGCGGCTCCCCTTGCTCGGTCGCTCGGTCGAGCCGAGCCGAGCCGAGCCGACCCGCCAGTCGGGTCGCACCCAGGTCGGGCCGAGCCGCCCTGGCCAGGCCGGGTCGCGCCAAACCGGGTCGGACCCAGACCCGGGTCGGGTTTCCCGGTTCGGGCCGACCCAAGGGGGGGTTGGGCCGGGTCGGTCCTGGCCCAGACCCCCTGTTTCCGGACATTTTCGGTCTTTTGCTCGTAACTTGAGCTACGGGCCTCCGAACGACGCGCCGTCAGCGGCGATACGATCCTTGGATCGAGACGGTCGTTTTGGTATATCACACTCAAGGTTTAGGAATACTTTTGGTTCGGCCGGGATGGTTCGTACACAAAACCAACCGGGCCCTCGGAGTGGAAACGCTCATATCTTGAGCTTCGGACGTCCGATTGACGTGCTGTCGACTTTTTTGATTTTCTTCTAAGTGAGACGGATCTTTTGGCTTACTCCGCCCGAGGTTTGGATGCAGGTGGAGTACGGTTGGGTTGGTTTTGACTTAAAAACCAACCGGGCCCCTGGGACGAAAAAGCTAATAACTCTCAGACCGGGCGTCCGATTGACGCGCCGTCTGCGGCATTGAGTTCATGTTGACAATACGGAACTTTTGGATACATCAACTCTGGACTATGTGTCAGTTGATGTATCAGCCTCTCGGCTCGTGGAGCGGACCCTCCGAACGAGCTTGTTGTGTGTGGGAACCCTAGAGCTGGCTGCGACTACTACTGTGATGACGACGACTGCACAGATATCCTCAGTGGATTCGACTGCGATGATGATGAAAACAGTACGGGAATCCTCCGTGTTTTTGGAAGTGACAACTACGGTACATCTTGGGATACGTCAACTCCGGACTACATGTCAGTTGATGCATCGACCTCTTAGCTCGTGGAGTGGACCCTCCCGGAACGAGCATGATGTGGGCGGAAACCCTAGAGCCGGATGAGACTTGACGACGGCTGATCGAACGGCTCGGTGTGTTACGGATAGCCCAGTGGGGAGCGCTTGGTTGTAGGGGCAGACCCACGGCGGAGGAGCGCTTGGTTGTAGCGGCAGACCCGCGGTACTCAACAGAAGGAGTACCTCTGGAGGCTATGAGGGGGGGAGCGCTTTGTTGTAGCGGCAGACCCATGACGGAGGACCGCTTAGTTGTAGCAGAACGGGGGAGCGCTTGGTTGTAGCGACAGACCCACGACGGAGGAGCGCTTGGTTGTACTAGATGACCCGTGGTACTCAACAGAAGGAGTACCTCTAGGGGCTATGAGGGGGAGCGCTTGGTCGTAGTGGCAGACCCACGGTGGTAAGCGCTTGGTTGTAGCAGCAAGCCCACAGTACTCGATAGGTGGAGTACTACAGCAGTCCAAGGTAAGAGGGAAGCGCTTGGTTGTAGCGGCATAACCACTGTACTTGATGGAGAAGGAGTTTCCCAATAGCTATGGGTTCAACTTCATGATCGATCCTATGTGGGTCATTGCGGGGGTTAGTACCTATCGATCCTTTGTGGGTCTGATGGCTTAGATGGATCAATGATCATCTCTATCGTCATTCGAAGAAGTATACCTGTGTGAGTTGAAACCCTATTTGCTTTCCTTTGTGGATTGTGTTATTCCATCCTGTGTGGATTTACTTTTTGCTTTCCTTTGTGGATTGTGTTGTTCTATCCAGTGTGGATTTACATTTTGATTTCTTGTGTGGACTGGGTTGTACTTGAGCTCGGATGTTGGAGCCGAGCGAGAATTGATGACTTAGGTATATGTATGGGAATATACCTAATCAGTGTCGGATGTTACTTCGTGATTATATCTTTCCTTTTTGGATTATCCTTTGTGGATTCTGGGAGACCTTTGGGGGTCTCGGGGTCCCTACTGAGTAGCTTATACTCACCCCTACACGGGCTATGCCCGCACTACTTTGTGTTGGTTGCAGACGACGGACAGCGGTGATCGTGGTGGAGGCTTGCGGAGCAGGACGATACCTGGAGGTGGACCACTGGGTGGGATGTACTCAGAGCGGTCGGCTGGACTCGAGGAGTAGTGGAGTCTATCTGTACCCACCCTTCAGGTGGGATTCCCAGTGGATAGCTCGACGTCGCGGCTTTACTTTTCAGTTGTTGTTTTCCCTTTCCAGTTGTACTTTACTTTCAGTTTGGGTTTGTATTCTGGCCCACTTACTTTCCGCACTTACTGTTGTACCAGTTTTTACTTAGTGTTTACTTCTTCTTGCTTACTCCGAGGTGTTTGTTGTTTACTTTACAAAGGCAATGTCTTCCCTTTACCGGGATTTACGCCTTGGTGCTAGTCGCCAGCCCCTGGCCTATGGAAGGCGGGATTGGGGTAGTCACGGCACGGGCCCCGAGGACGGGTCGTGACAAATTGGTATCAGAGGAGTTCAGTTATACCACAGACTATGATCTTTCTACTATGTGAAGCAGTAGTGTTGAGCGTATTGAGTGTGGTTATCAGTCTAGGGAGTCCAGTGTTGGTGTGGTGGCCGACGTATCCGTACACCAGGACCCTGACTTCTGATTTCCGACTTAATGCACGAAAACATTGATTGCATGTGTGTTTCAAGTTTTATTTGTGATTACTTATGTTAGCTCACCAGGTATACTGTTCTGACCGTGGCGCACCTATTTCTTTTCAGGATGGCCCCACGAAGGCAGCTAGCTAGGGTTCCAAGAGTTGAGTGTGACAACAGCCCGCCGAGCGACGAGGCCTCAGTACAGGGCCCTTTGACAGCAGAGGCACCGGCGGTACCACTACCCGCCAAGCCACTAATGCTTCCAGCCCCGGCCGCTGATGATGCACGTCGCCTTAGTGCACTGCATGAGTTCCTGTGCCAGCGACCTCCCAGGTTCCGCGGGGAGACGGACCCCCAGGCAGCCGAGGACTGGCTGGAGGCGGTTGTACGAGTTTTCCGATTAGTGAGGACACCAGCAGACCTTATGGTGGTCCTTGCAGCGAGCCTCCTGCATGAAGCAGTAGGCAGATGGTGGAGCTTGATGCTACCGATGCACAACGAGGCATCACTCCTTTGGACGGACTTTGAGAGCCTTTTTCGATCAGAGTTCGTCCCAGCCACCCTCCGAGCGGTGCGCATCCAGGAGCTACTACAGCTGCGGAAGGGCAGCATGACAGTATCCCAGTACACGGCGAGGTTTACCGATCTCTCGCGTTATTCCACGGACATGGTACGGGACCCATTATTCAGGGCCCGAACCTTCGAGCAGGGGCTCAGGCGAGAGATCAGAGCTTTAGTTGTTTCTCACAGTATTCTGACACAGATAGGAGTGTTGGATCGAGCCCTCTTAGTGGAGAGTTTCCTTGCTGAGCAGTCTCCAGCAGCAGGACCCACCACTAGCCGGCATGTGGCAGAGTCTTCGACAGCGGGCAGTAGACAAATGACGCAGGGGTCCAAGAGGAATAAACCTACCAGTGGTCGACCGCATGACACAGGATCGATTGTGCGAGGCACCCGGGGTGGACAACGACTTACCATGAGCGGACAGTGTTACTCCTGCGGCGGGGTTGGTCACATGGCTCGTCACTGTCCGACCCGCCATACGGATGACCAGTAGATGAACGAAGAACCTCCCAGGCAGAGGCAGAGGTTCGATCGAGGCAAATTGCATGGAGCAGGAGACCGTGGCAGGGGAGCTAGCCATGCAGCTGGAGGTGGACGACAGTTCGAGGTGTTTCCACCACCACCACCAGGAGGTCCACCACGACCACAGGGAGCTGGTGGATATGGGAGATCTCTAATTCAGGTAGCTGAGGCCTACGATTGTGGAGCTCTGGGAGCAGATGAACAGGAGTGGGACTAGCTCCAGACCTGGAGACTTTTGTTTATGTTGCTTCTAGCGTTGTTGATGTTTTTTGTAGATGTTTTGTGTCTTTGTACTTTGAGCTGCAGTAATAAATGACACTTTTCTTGTGGCATTTACCTTCCTGTCCTCTATTTTAGTTGTTACTAAGAGGTTCCGGTTTAAAAAACCGTTGACTTGACCCTCACTTTGAGATACCTACTGGAGGAGACCCAGTGACCACACACTGATGCCGATAGTGTGACTCAACCCTTAGAGGAAAGAGTAGTGTTTGGATCTCTTGGTAGTAGCGTCGAGGCCTTACGACGTCATCCTTAGTATGGAATAGTATCATCCATGTCAGGATTGACTGTATTAGGCGAAGAACATGGTTCATCCAGGGGATAAGACTGGATTTCTCTTATCGGAAAACAAGAAATCTCAGCAGATCTTGAAGGATCAGAGAAGGTCCAGGTCATCCAGGAGCAGATGAGGACAGCTCAGAGCCAGCAGAAGTCTTATGCTGACAGGAGGCGGAGGCCACTAGAGTTCGAGGATGGCGACCACGTCTTCTTGTGGGTCTCACCTCGACGTGGTTAACGGAGATTTGGCCGAGGCGACAAGTTGTCTCCACGATTCATCGGACCATTCCAGGTCCTCAGCAGGATCGGCGAGGTGGCTTATCTCCTAGCTCTACCACCTCAGTTGCACCGAGTGCACGACGTCTTCCTCATATCTCATCTGAGGAGATACTTGCACGACCCGACGCATATCATTGACCATGGGGAGCTAGACGTTGATGATGGGGCGACTTTTGCGGAGGTCCCGGTGGAGATCGAGGATCGACAGGAGCGGGTCCTACATGGACGGTCGATTCCTCTAGTGCGCATCAGATGGCAGCACGGGAACCTCCAAGAGATCACTTGGGAGCGGGTGGCTCAGATGCGTGCTCAGTACCCACATTTGTTTCCCTAGCTTATGATGTATCATTACGGGGACATAAAGCCCTATGGTGGAAGTGATGTAAAGACCCGTAAATTTCAAGGAAATTTTTTTCTTAATTTTCTTTGGAATTTTACAAGAACGCAGTTTCTGACGGAACCTGATTCTAAGGCCCGGTGTGCCCAAAATCATTTTCAGAAGTTTGGCTCGGGTACGTTCAGTGAACGAACGAGCGGGTTTTTTCTAACTTTTGAACCGGTGCTCGAAATCGAATTCCTAGGGCACCGATGGAATCGCAGTGCCGGTATTTTCTTAGAAACGCCTCTTCCGGAGTTGCGTTTGCTCGAGTGTGGTTTTTAATTTTTTGTCTTTAAGTTAAGAAATAAAATAATGTGGTACGACAAACTTTATTTTATTTCACTTAAAGCCGCTTAAAGCCACATAAAGCTTCTTAAGATGAGTTGAAGCGGATAGGGTGGAACCCAAAATATCCTACCCTCTTGGTAGGATATTTGTGAGGTGGGGCCCGCACGAGCCCCACCGCTTCTTTTCCGCTAAGTAACGCACCCGCGAAAACCCTTTTTAATGAAAGTCAACTGGGGCGTTTTCTTAAACAATTAAACGCTCCTATTTAATTGGGAAGTTTATTCGTTGAAATTAATTATATGAATTAATTTGTTCGTTTCTTAACCTTTTTCAAACCGTTGGCATATTAATAAAATAAGACCAACACACCTTTCTTCTAGGATGCGATTTGTTGAGAGGATTTGGAGATTATGTGTCTTCAACCTCCTTCACGAAGAACACGAAGAACACGAAGAACGCGAAGAACGCCGGCCTTTGACGAAGGGCGACGAAGAATGCCCGACCCCCGGAGATCGACGTGACGCCGATGCTTCTTCCGCGACATTATTTCCCCGCGACAAATCTTCGATCAACTGCTTGAGGTAGGAGATTTCAAATCTTTTAAATCTTTGTGGATTATAACAACAACATGGATTTGATTGTTATAATTAAATTTGTATGTTCTAGATCCTCGGAGTTCATCGACGCAACGCCTTTCCGCGACTACGCAACACCCTTCCTCGACGCGACGATCCTCTTCTTCTGTGACGGTAAATTCCGTGAAGAACTCTCGTTCGACGGTGACGGCGAGGTAGGGATTTTTTTTATTTGAAAAATAATATTTTATTCCCGTAGTTGTTTCCTTCTAAAACAAAGAGCCCGGGATCAAAGTGAAATTTTAATTTATTAAAATTGTATCTTGTTATGTTTTCATGTGTTGATCATTATTTCCCGATTGTTATCACCTAACGCGGAGGGTGCGGGCCGAACAAACATGGCCCGACAACCCTCCGCAGTTCTTCGTTGATGTGAGAAACGGCGGACGACGATAAAACGGGACGCAGAGATGATTTGTTGATTCCGCAGTGAAGAAAGGGACCTGGGAGGAGCTACGGCGCAGACGGAAATGGAATCGGACCACCGGAGCAACTCCGGTGGCCCGCGGAATCCACCGGTGGCACAGGTCGCCGGCGTGGCGGTGCAGGCGGCCGAAGGCGACGGTGCCTCGGCGCGCCGCTGGATGGAGCCGCCGCGACTGAAGCCGCTGCGGCAGCGGCCAACTAGACCCGCGACCGCGCGGGTCCGGCGAGACACGGGACGCGGCTCTGCCGCGTCCGCTGACCAAGCGCGGCCCCACACGGGGCCGCGACTCCTCTTCCCGCGGGGGCTGCACGCCCCGCGGCTCCCCCTGCTCGGTCGCTCGGCTGAGCCGAGCCGAGCCGAGCCGAGCCGCCAACCGGGTCACGCCCTGGCCGGGCCGGGTCACGCCAAACTGGGTCAGACCCGGACCCGGGTCGGGTCGACCCGGTTCGGGCCGACCCAAGGGGGGGTTGGGCCGGGTCAGTCCAGGCCCAGACCCCCCGTTTCTGGACCTTTTTTGTCTTTTTCTCATAACTTCAGCTACGGGCCTCCGAATGACACGTCGTTAGCATCGATACGATCCTTGGATCGAGATGGTAGTTTCGGTATACCACACTCAAGGTTTCAGAATACTTTTGGTTCGGCCGGGTTGGTTCGTACACAAAACCAACCGGGCCCTCGGAGCGGAAACGCTCATATCTTGAGCTTCGGACGTCCGATTGACGTGTCGTCGACTTTGTTTATTTCCTCTTAGTGAGACGGATCTTTTGGATTACTCTGCCCTAGGTTTGGACGCAGGTGGAGTACGGTCGGGTTGTTTTTGACTTAAAACCAACCGGGCCCCTTGGACGAAAAAGCCAATAACTCTCAGACCGGGCGTCCGATTGACGCGCCGTCTGCGGCGTTGAGTTCATGTTGACAATACGTAACTTTTGGATACATCAACTCTGGACTATGTGTCAGTTGATGTATCAGCCTCTTGGCTCGTGGAGCGGACCCTCCGAACGAGCTTGCTGTGTGTGGGAACCCTAGAGCTGGCTGCGACTGCTACTGTGACGATGACGACTGTACAGAGATCCTCAGTGGATTCGACTGCGATGATGATGAAAACAGTATGGGAATCCTCCGTGTTTTCGGCAGTGACCACTACGGTACATCTTGGGATACATCAACTTCGGACTACATGTCATTTGATTCATCGACCTGTTAGCTCGTGGAGTGGACCCTCCCAGAACGAGCATGCTCTGGGAGGAAACCCTAGAGCCGGTTGAGACTTGATGACGACTGATCGAATGACTCGGTGTGTTACGGATATCCCAGTGGGGAGCGCTTGGTTGTAGCGGCAAACCCACGACGGAGGAGCGCTTGGTTGTAGCGGCAGACCCACGGTACTCAACAGAAGGAGTACCTCTGGAGGCTATGAGGGGGGAGTGCTTGGTTGTAGCGGCAGACCCGTGACGGAGGAGCGCTTGGTTGTAGCAGCACGGGGGAGCACTTGGTTGTAGCAGAAGACCCACGATGGAGGAGTGCTTGGTTGTAGAGGCTGACCCATGGTACTCAACAGAAGGAGTACCTCTAGTGGCTGTGAGGGGGAGCGCTTGGTTGTAGCGGCAGACCCATGGTGGGAAGCGCTTGGTTGTAGCAGCAGGCCCACAGTACTCGATAGGTGGAGTACTACAGTAGTCCAAGGTAAGAGGGAAGCACTTGGTTGTAGCGGCATAACCACTTTACTTGATGGAGAAGGAGTTTCCCAATAGCTATGGGTTCAACTTCATGATCGATCCTATGTGGGTCATTGCGGGGGTTAGTACCTATCGATCATTTGTGGGTCCGACGTCTTAGATGGATCAGTGATCATCTCTATCGTCATTCGAAGAAGTATACCTGTGTGAGCTAAAACCCTGTTTGCTTTCCATTGTGGATTGTGTTGTGTCATCCTGTGTGGATTTATGTTTTTCTTTCCTTTGTGGATTGTGTTGTGCTATCCTGTATGGATTTACGTTTTGATTTCCTATGTGGACTGGGTTGAACTTGAGCTCAGATGTTGGAGCCGAGCGAGAATTGATGACTTAGGTATATGTATGGGCATATACCTAAGTCATGTCAAATGTTACTTCGTGATTGTATCTTTCCTTTGTGGATTATCCATTGTGGATTCTGAGAGACCTTCGGGGGTCTCGGGGTCCCTACTGAGTAGCTTATACTCACCCCTGCACGAGCTATGCCCGCACTACGTTGTGTTGGTTGCAGATGACGGACAGTGCTGATCGTGGTGGAGGCTTGCGGAGCAGGATGGTACCTAGAGGTGGACCACTGGGCAGGACGTACTCAGAGCGGTCAGTTGGACCCGAGCAGTAGTGGAGGCTATCTGTACCCACCCTTCAGGTGGGATTCCCAGTGGACAGCTCGATGTCGTGGATTTACTTTTTAGTTGTTGTTTTCCCTTTCCATTTGTACTTTACTTTCAGTTTGGGTTTGTATTCTGGCCCACTTACTTTCCGCACTTACTGTTGTACCAGTTTTTACTTAGTGTTTACTTCTGCCTGCTTACTCTGTGGTGTTTGTTGTTTACTTTACAAAGGCAATGCCTTCCCTTTACCAAGATTTACGCCTTGGTGCTAGTCGCCAGCCCCTGGCCTATGGAATGTGGGCTTGGGGTAGTCACGGCACGGGCCCCGAGGACGGGTCGTGACAATAGTGTCATGCATTCAAGGTCACATTAGTTGTGGATGGTTATAAGAATTCTATATGAATTGGTTTTATAACTAAATAAGTATAATGGTATGGATTTAATTTGTTTTCAAAAGTATAAAAAAAGTTCTTAGAATATAATATTATATATAAATAATCAATATTTATAGAGTATAATCATTATATGCTTAATTCAATTAGGCCGATTTTCCAACCATAAGAAACTTATTGTGTTTATTTTTATATTATGGATATATATTACTTAAATATTATGAAAAATATAGAATATAAATATTTAGTTCATTTTTAACTATTATAAGTGTATTTATTCCATCCATTAAGATGGTAACAGAAAATGGAACATGTCATCCATAGAGGCAATGAACCGATAATAATATAGACAATAATATCATTTTTAAAATAAAATAAGGGATAAAGTTAGATAAGATATATTAAATAAATATAATAATAGTTAATTATATTTAAAATAACTATTTTATCATACTATCATGGAAGAAATAGATATGATAAGGTAGAATAATAATAAATTGATGGATGGTATGGTTAAGAATATTGCTTCTTTAAATATCCTCTCTTATACTTCACCTAAAGGCACCATGGATTGGTATTTTCATGGGGACATGGATTTTATGGATTTAGGGGGATATAGGGAGAGATTTTGGTATATTTTTTGTAGGTTATGGAAGTTAGAATGTGTGAGAAGGGAAGGTGAGAGGCAGCATTTATAAGGGGATGGGGGGTCTTTTTAATATAATAGTGATTTGTTTATTATTTTAGCTCTAGACTTTCAATAGTATTGATTATGATGAATAAATATAGTAATTTATGTATTTTATTCTGATTCAATGGTCCCTTATATTAGATATGACTCATTTTTTATTGTATTTCACTTATAATGAAAATTACCTTATTTAGCCTTATTTTACTATTAATTAAAAAATCGATAATTTTTGAAAAGTAAAAAAATTGCCCTTAACCATTTTTAAATATGTAGATTCCAAAAATGAAATCCATTTTTTGAAAATACTTTTTTAATATGAGAAATTTAATTTTAAATTAAAACCTTCATTTGTTTTAAAAATACCAGTTTTGATAATATGTTCTATTTTCTAACCCTCTGAAAAATTAATTATTCTTTTATAAAAATATGTCGTTATTCCAATAAAACTTAATATTGTGTTATAAACCCATTTTATTAACATAAATTTTCTCTCAAATTTTTATTTTTTTTTAAAAAAAATTCAAATAAAACATATATGTTTTATAAAAATACAAACACTTATTTTATCATTTTAAAAACAAGTATTTACTTGTATCGTGATATAAATTTCCTATATTTTCATTTTATAAGATGAAAAAATATTATTTTAGAATTAAATTGGTGAGAATAACGTTCTAATGGTTAGGTAAATATTCCTAATGGTTATGTTTCTATTTCAATGGTCAGATTATTATTCCAAAGGTCAGTTTTCACTACTACAAATATGGGAATTAATAATGATAGAAATGGCCTTCATCAATTCTAAAAAGCACTATTTTTTTAAGAACCATTAAAATATGACGGATTTTATCAGTTCTAAAAATAACACTGATAAAAAAACCCTTTATCAATGTTAAAAAATCATTATTAAAGGGGTTCCTTTATGAGTGATAGTTTATAACTGATAAATGGATCCCCTATAAGCACTTTTTGTGGCACTAATAAAGGGAAAACTTAATCATAATGTTTTTAGCACTGATAAAGTTTCTTTCAATCAATGTTATTCCTATCATTGTAAAATCCATACTGCAGTATTCTACTACTAAAATTACATCACAAAATAGTAGCAAATATAAATTTTAATTTTAATTAAATTTACATCAAAAATAAAATAAAAAACAACATATAGAAAAAATTCAGGCATTGGTTTTTATAATAACATTGGTATAAATAATTTATCACCAAGATCAAAAAATTCAAAAACAATAATCTTTTATTTCCTTTAACACCTGGCCACCTCGAAAAAGAGTCTGATCATGCTACCAATTGCTGAACAAACCACCCGAGATAGAGAAAAGTATTGCACCTATATAAAAATATTCATATTTTAGTAATGCTATAAATGAATAAATTAAACATAAATATGAAACAATACATTAATAAAATGTCAATTTTATACTGAAAGCATAAACTTCGATTCATACCGGTTACATCGTGTGTCAAATTAATGTGTGGTTAATTTCTATACATAAAAAATGATTTATGGATCATTGTATTAAAGTATCAAGACAAAATGAATTCATATTCTTGGTTTTAAGTATGTGATGTGTGCTTTGAACTTAAGTGTAGATTTTAAACTGAAGACATAATATTTGAGTAATAATGAGAATATTGTGTGTCATATTAATGTGTGGTTGATTTATATGTATCAAAAATTATTTATGTATCATTTTCCATATTTCAAGACAATATAAGAATATTTTCTCATTTTTAAGTATGTGGCATGTATTTTGAACAAAAAGTTCAATTTTACATAAAAACACACACTTTGATTCATACCAGAAACACCATGTGTTATATTGGCATGTGGTTGATTCCTATATGTAAAAATGACTTAAGGGTTTTTTTTGAAATATCAGGATAATAAAAGTGTGTTTTATAGGTTTGTTAATGAGTGAAATGTGTTTTTAACTCAAATGTAATTTTTAAACTGAAAACATGCACTTTGAGTCTTACCAATCACACCATGCGTCATATTGACATGAAGTTGATTCATACACATCAAATATTATCCATAGTAATTTTCATAATGTGATAAAACAATAAGATATCATTATATTAGTTTTCAATGACTGAAACATTTTTTAACTAAAATGTCATTTTTAAACTAAAAATACACATTTTGAGTCGTACTGGTCACATCATGTATCAGATTGAGGTATGGGTGATTCCTACGAATCAAAAATGACTTATGGATCATTTTCTTAAAGTATTATAATAATATCAATGTGTTTTCTTAGTTTTGAGTATATAACACATATTTTTAACTAAAATGTCATTTTTTAACCAAAACCACACATTTTGAGTTATATAGCACACACCGAGTATCAGATTGAGGTGTGGATGATTCTAACAGGTCAAAAATTACATATGGATCATTTTCATAAATTATTAAATTAATATAAATGTTTTTCCCATTTTTAAGTACGCCATATTTCTTTTGAACTAAAATTTCAATTTTTAATAAAAAACGCACACTTTGAGTCATACTAGTCACATAGTGTTTCATATTTACAAGATGTTGATTCTTACTTTTCAAAATTTAATTAAGGATAATTTTCCTAAATTTTCATACAATTCAAGTGTTTTTTATTGGGTTTTAGTGATTTAATTTCATTTTTATCTAAAATGACATTTTTAAACTGAAAAGACACACTTTGAGTCATATCTTTCAAACAGTGTGTCAAATTGACATGAAACTGATTCCTAAATGTGAAGATGACTTATAAATATCTATCCTAAGGTATCAATAAAATCCAACTGAATTTACTCAGTTTTGAGTGATTAACACAAATTTTTAACAAAAATGTCAATTAAAAATAAAAAAATACATTACAGGTCATACCAGTCATGCAATATATCGGATTGAGGTACGAATGATTCCTACATGTCCAAAATTACTTATGGATTATTGTCTTAAATTATTAAAATAATATGAATTATTTTGACCAATTTTAATTATTTTATGAATCTTTTTAAGTAAAATATTATTCTCATACTAAAAACAAGCATTTTGTGACTTACTAGGAACACCGTGTATCGAATTTAGGTACAACCAATTCCTATATGTCAAAAATGACTAATAGATTTCTATCATAAATTATCAAAAAAAATAAATCTTTTTTCTTAGTTTTGATTATTGGATGAGTGTATTGAACTAAAATGTCCATTTAAAATTAAAAACACACACATTGTGTAATATCGGTAACATTATGCATTGGATTGATGTGAATTTGATTCCTATGTGTCAAAAATTACTTAAGGGACATTTTCCTTATGTATCAAGACATTACGTGCATGTTTTCAAGTTTTTTCAAGGGTGAAATGTGTTTTAACTAAAATTTAATTTTTAAAGCGAAAACATGCAATTCAAGTAATAAAAGTCACACTATGTTTCAAATTGATGTGTGGATTACTCCTACACATAAAAATGACTTATGGGTCCTTTTCCTAAAGTATGAAGACAATATGAGAACATTTTCTTGGTTTCTTGTGAATGAATCTTAATTTTATCTAAAATGTCATTTTAAAACTAAAAAAACATTTTGAGTCATAGTGGTAACACTATGTATTGGATTGAGGTAGAGATGATTCTTATACATCACAAATGACATACAGATCATTTTATTAATGTTTCAAAATAATTTGAATGTGTTTTCTCAGTTTTTCATATGGAATGATTCTTTTTAACTAAAATATTATTTTCAAATAAAAACATAGACTATGGATTATGTTAGTCACACCATGTTTTGGATTGAAGTGAGTTTGACTCACACACATCAAAAATGACTAATGGATTATTTTCCTAAAGTATCAAATCAATATTATTTTCTTCTTAGTTTTGAGTATATCACATATTTTTTAACTAAATTGTTATTTTAAAATGTAAACATTTACTTTGGGTCATACCATTCATATAATGCATAGGATTGATTTGAGGATGATTAATGAACATTAAAATTGAATTATGGATTTTGTTTTTCAAAAGTATCAAGACAATCTGATCTTGTTTACACAATTTATTGTGAGTGACATGTGTTTTTATCTAAAATTTCATTCTTAATATAAAACCAATCATTTTGAGTCATACTAGTCACATTTTTTGTTCGATTAAGGTAGTACTAATTCCTACACATCAAAAATTACATATGTTTCATTATCCTAAAGTATAAAAATAATCTGAATTTATTTTCTCTGTTTTGAGTATGTCACACATCATTTTAACTAAAATGTTTTTTTAAATAAAAACATGCACTTTGAGTAATTTTTAAGCTAAAAACACACACTACCTAACATATATACATCAAATAAATAAAAAATAACTCTATGAAGAGAAGAAATAATGCATAAGTTCATCATCATTATCAAATACTTTGTTGCGAATTGATTTTTATCAAAGTATTTTTTTCTCTTTGTAAAGCACAAAATGGTTAGAGAAGAATAAATTATCGGTGAAGTCACCTATAACATCCCATAAATTCTAAGAATAGTTTTATTTTTAATAAATTTGAATTAAATAAATTATTTTATAATTAAAAAAACAATAGTTAATTATTTTTCATAATAAATTTATATTTAGATAAAATATACAAGTTGTAAAATATTACATTCAAAAAATAGTGTCATTACTAGTATAAATTATATTTTGATGAAAACATTTCTATATATGTGTATTATTTGAATATTTTAAGTTAATCAAGATAAAATATTTTTAAACTTGATATTTTGAAACTCTTTTTGAAATAAGTTCTAAATTACAATCTTTTAGTAATAAAAGTATACTTAAATTAAATTATAAATTTAATTAATAGTATCTTTATTTATAGTTTTTAAAATAGTATATTACTATTGAATAACTTTATATTTTAAAAATTATGATAATTTTAATCCTTGGTTAATTTTTGTTTTGTTGAGAAAAAGGCAATATATATTATTATTATTTTAGTGATACTATCTAATAATAATAATTTGCATCAAAACCCTTATGCAAAAATATTATAAAACAATTATTTTTATAATTAAAATTTTTTATATTAATATTTATGTTAAAATTTAATAAAAAATTATGGTTAGTATGATATAATTATTAAAATTGTAATAGAGAAGAATAATTTTTTTACCTAATAGTTTATATTTTATAATTTTTAAGAAAAAAATAGGCCAACTACTAAGCCAACAAGGGACCCCTCAACAAATGTGGGACCCAATCGGGTCAACCACATGGATGGGTCATCCATTGAAATCCTGATTTTTGTTAAGGAAGGATAGTATCCTCACATGGATTGGTATAAGTTCCTTTCGAGCAATGTGTATTCCTATTGGATTGGTGGTACATGGCTATATGTGTTAGTGGGTGTGTTCGAGAGTGTACCAGTTATCATGTATGCTAATTGAATATCAGATCTTAGCTTATATATGAGCACTCAACTAATATAAAAATGATGTGGGATCATTCTCCATGTGAAATATTCTTTCATTTTAAAAATAGTCAATTAGATTATGTTTTTCTGATCATTTCAGTCACATACATTCGATCATCCTTTGATCATCATCTATCATACAACCCCCCACCCTCCCCCCCACCCCACCCCGCACCCGCACACACACCACTATTATCTCTTCTTTTTAAGTATGCCAAGATGATTCTTCCATCACCATCTGGAAACCATTTTTGTTTTCCCCAATTTTCATCATCTTCTCTGACTTTCACCACAATAATTAACCTCTGCAGTCGAACTACAAAAATTTTACCTCAAATTTTCCCACCACCATTTTAAATTTCCTATAATGAAAAAATAGTAACCTTAATCCTAATACACCTACACTGAACCTCAATCACTAAGGGAAATCCAAGACTTCCCATGGAAGAACTTTGAGTCTAAATCAACTAGTTAGATGAATTTTTTTTAAAACCAATGTTGTTTTCTTCTTTTAGTTTTAGTGGCTAAAAATGTGTGTGTGAGTGTGTGTCTATATATGTATATAAAAC
Source organism: Viscum album (assembly GCA_963277665.1). NCBI lineage: Eukaryota > Viridiplantae > Streptophyta > Magnoliopsida > Santalales > Viscaceae > Viscum > Viscum album. The sequence goes on from OY728156.1 coordinate 827,304,602, forward strand.
CATTATAAAACCATGTTTAAATAGAATTCCATGAAGTCTAAAATTTGTAGGATATAGATTCACTATAATTATTTCAATGAGTTCTTCCAGTTCCCTCCTCAAACCATATTTTAAAATCTATATGTGTGTGTGTGTGTTTATTTAATTATAGAGGGAAATCCTCCATCATTGGAAGGACCTTCCCAAGATCTCTTCCTCTTAATTTTTTTTTATCCTCATTTATAAGTGATATATCTACCCAACCTCTTTTAGTTTCCAATTTTAAGGTAAGGTAATGTGTGTGTGTGTGTATTTTCAAAATTAAAATATTATTTATTATAATTATGTAAGGAAGTACTTTCAATATTATATTTATGTAAAGGGTGTATATTATTTTCAAATTTAAAAGAGTAATTATATTTCTTTTAAAATTTATTATTCAGTAATATATATGTATATATATACACACACATTCAACTGTTATTGCATGATTTTAATGAGTAGTATTTCATGTATGAAAATTTATCCTAATTTCAAAATATAGTCTTACTCAAGTTGATATTTTCAAATTATGTTTATGAAAGGATAAAATTTTTTATTAAAAATATTACTTATTATAATTTTTTGTATTTCATATAAGTAGAATAGTTTCTTTTAGAATCATTATGCTTATGATTATTTTATAAAAACAAAAATCTATATTTTAAAAAGTATTGTCTTATGTAAGTAAGAGTAATTCAAAATTATTATTATTCTATATCAAATATTTATACCTCTATACTATTATTTTATGTATAAAAATGATTTTTCCAAACACCAAATATTAAATTAAGTATGTTCTTCCAAACTGGGTATCTTATTTTTTCTATTCAAGGATTAATTTTAAATGATAAAGTTATAATTTCCTGTTTTATTTTAATAAAATGGAATTTATAAGTTTATTAATGAAATTTAAAATATGTGGATGTTAATTATTCCATAATTAACATTCCATGCATGTATAAAATGTCTATTTGTCTTGAGATTTGGTTTCTACAAATTTAGAAAATAATTTCCTATCGAAGTACAAATACATGTATATAAATGTAAGTGTATAACTATATATATATGAATTAATACATTTCCATGTTTTTAAATAGAAAAACTACAATGAAATATATACATATAATGAAAATCTCAAAAATGTTTTATAAAAATTTGGCACTTGGAAATTGTAAACATTATGGGGATTTAGGGACTGAACTCAACCCTATAATATGGCTAGGCCCTCGATATACTTCAATGTTCCAAGTAGACACATGGTTTTTTTTTCTAATCTTTTATAATATTTTATAAAAAACCACTGAATTTTTTTATTAGGAAAAATATTAACAAATATTTTCAAAATTATTATATTTTATTAAACTGTTTTCAAAGAGATAATTACCTTCATATATATTATATTTTGAAAAAGTGTTTTCAAAATATTATTTTCAATGAAATATGTACTTTCAAAGGTTATTGTATTTTTTAAACTGTTTTCAAATGAGTTTTAAAAAATTATTTACAAAATGGTTTTTCACTGGTTTTAAAAACCCCTTAATGGGAAATTTTATTCTTACCCTACGTTTTTAAGAAAAAATCTAGATCATTTAGAAGTTTCAAAGAAGTTTAGCTTTTATAAGGAGTTAATACAAACAAATTAATTTTTTTTTATATTTATTTATTTATTAAAGTCTTATTTCTTTAATGGTTAGTCCTTTTTCTACAAATCCTATACTTGAAAAGTTCCTTCGATGTATAATGGAAAGTATCATTTTAGTTTCTTTTATAAAAAAATATACAACATTATTTATTATTGGATCTAGAAGTATGGGTCTCGATTCATTATACCACCTCTTAATGATCTTTTTAAAAATTAAATAAATAAATAGTGGATAAAAATTATAATAAAATTAAATAAAAATAAGTAGAGAAGGTGATGAGAAAATTAACAAAATAAGTAGTTTGAAGTCACCCCTTCATGATGACAATATAAAATTACGACACCATGTAATCTTCCCATTAGTTTCCAAAAACAATCTTTTTCCTTTTTTGAATATAAATACTATGAACTTTCATAGTAGTACTTAAAAATATAAATAAAAAAATATTAATAAATATTTTAAATGAAAATTTAATTATCATTGGAAATACATCTTGGGATGAATGTTTTTTATTAAATATAATAGCTTTCATTAATTTGAAAATGAAATAACTATAATTTTTCCATTAGATTGTTTCAAAAACTATAGAAACATTGATAAAAATATTTAATTTTTTTATATATGTTTTCATTGTTAAATATTATTATATTTATCCAAATACTTATCCACTTGAATAATTCAATGGGATTCTAGTTCTTATGGATTTCCCTCATGCCATGATTTTGATGATATTCTAACACTTCCCTATTATAAAAAATTTCTCATTAAAACGTGATAAAAATGTATAAATCGAAGTTTATTTATGAAATATTTCAAGTAGTGTATTACAATTGTAAAAATTTCATCATCTCTAGTCAATTTTTTGGGTATCAATGCACTGAATCCAAAATATAGATCATTGGAGTATCCAGATTTATTTCAATGGAAAACCAATGATCCCTAAAAAAAGGACCATGTAATGAAAATATATTTTCTATTATTAAATTGTAGATTTTTTCCCTAAATTAAGAGTATTATGAAGATTAAATCATCCATATGTTATTTTTCAAACATTACAGCTATTTTTTATAATATTATAGAATATTCCATTTCTTCTAATGAGATTTTTGTGTATAAGTGGTGTGGAGAATAAGGAGTCTAAGTTTTTGTTCATAGGATTTCCCCTTTAAAAAATATTGATATATAAACATCAAAAAAATAAAAATATTATTTAACTATAATTAACATTTTAGATCAAATATTGGAGAAACAAATTATGAAAAACACCCCATGTATTCATTTATAACTGAGACTCTAATTCATCCATGCAAGAGTATTTCATCTATATTCTCATGACCAAGAAATTATGTAATATCCTTTCTATACATTTCTTCATAAAAATCAAGAATGGTTGTATCATTATCTTCAAACATTATATCTACGTGAACTTATAATATTAGTAAATGTGGAAGCTGAACTGGTGGGTAATGGTACTTTCTGAAGGTCTTTTAGATCGATTGGTTAATCATTTATATTATTCCATTTAACTTTACATTTCTATATTTATATATCATTACTTAGTCGAGGACTTTTCATTAATTGTTTATGTTTTTTCATAAAAAATAAATTGAAGATGAATACCTCGTTTTTGGTATATATTTTTACAAGATGAAACAACCATACTACCAATGCTCATAAAGAAATTTTGACCCTAAGAACATGTATATCATCAAGGGGAACAGGTAGCTTAGTGCTTAGATCATGATCTACATTAATCACCACTCTCACATGACCTTTTCTAAGTTTTTTTTGTCTATAATATCTCCTTAGATATTTTACATTGTACCCATCAAGACAAGTTGATGGGTGGGGGCTAATAGATATAAATCACAATCATTTTCACACTGTATAATATTAATAAAAGAATGGTATTAGTGTTTTTCTGATTAATATTTTTCAAAAATAGTTATTTCAAACTCAATTACCTCTAGTGAGGAAAACATTTTAGGGGAATAGATCTCCTCAAAGCTAGGAGCAGATCTTCATATAGTATTTGTTATTTTTTTCTCCTCTTTTATTCCTTTAAATAATATTCTCTAGTAACTCAAACTTCCAATTAAGTTTTTTTATAGATTATTTATTCAAGTCTTCATATCCTTTATTTTCTTATCCTTATATAATTGTGTATTTCTTTTCTAAAAATATTTTCTGGGAGACACTCCAAAACTCGTACCTCTAACGCAGCTATATTTTAGTTCTGCTAAGAATCCACTAAAATTATTCATTTGTCGACTGCAACCAATGATTATTCTTTTGTCTAAACCAGATAAAAAATATAGTAAAATATGTAGTCATAATTATTTAATAATGATTTATGGCAGAATAAATTTTAATTATTTCATACTTACATGTTCTTACTATACTTTTTTATTATGTTCATCTATTAATATTCTGTCTTTATTTACACAAGCTTCCTTTTATGTAACATAAAGTGGGATGGAATTATATTTTGATTTTAATTCACCAATAAATATATAAAAAAAGGTACAAATTTATGTTTTTTATGCCGCATAAAATTAGTACAATAGATTTAAAATATATACCATTTTTTTAAGTGAAGCATACCTCATCCTTGCTCTATGGAAGGGGAATATGGGTTTTAATTCACACTACTTATTTCCAATACTCAGTTGTTGTTTCATAAATTCAAAATTATTAATCAAAGTAAATAATACACATATTGTCGACTAATGTATTGCCAATCATAATGTACTTGAAAAGATTCCTCCTTATGATGACCAATGAATGCATTCTATATTTTTTTTCATGTGTTCATACATCTATGGTGGGAGTGGGTTTACTTTAACTTTAGCATCTCTGAGATGATTCTTTGTAAGAATAGATTTAAATTCTCTATGATCCTTTCCAATGATAATTAATACAAATTTAATTTAGGATTCATCTAGTATATATACACTGTGAAAGGGATAATGATGAGTAAATCAGTGTTCCATTGTTTTATTTTTTAGAAAAATAAATAATTTGTACCATAATGTTACCCTAATATATTCCAATATTAGTTCCTTAAAAACATGGACAACATTATTCCACATTTCTATATCAATCATCATTTATACTTGAGGTTTGAACCCAATGTAACTAATGAAAATTGACTATATGGGGTTAACATGCTAGTTGTGGGCATTACATATAACCTCAAATTTGAGGCATCTACATCTCATCGTAATAATTTTTCTTAACACTATTTCGTTGTGATGCTCATATTTTTTTAGTAAATAGGTTGTTCACCTTATAATATTTCCTCATCATCAAAATAATAAATATATCATTCCCCGTGATTGGTAGCATAGGCATGTGGAAAAACATGTTGTTCCTCTGCATTGGAAGCATCAACATGTTGAGAAAATTATTTTTCCTTAGGATTGGGAGCTTTAGTGGGTGCAGGATCCATTATCTCTAGAATTGGGTGAATATTTAATTTATATTATAAGAATTTAGTAGAGCATAGATAATAATATGAGGTAATGAATTGGTTATTACAAAAAAATAAAGTAATTATTGACCTCTATCTTTTTTATTTAAAATTTGAATGGATTAAAACCCTCTATCAAGTATCCAAATCCCTTCATTGTGGTCTCCTATGACATAAAAGACCCAATCTACGTTGGTACTGATGTAAAATGATTATGATTTCCAAATTAAATGGATATACTCATTTGAATTGACATCTAACCCTTCAGTGTCTTTGGTTAAAAATAGAATAATTGACCACTTTTTTTATATGATATGGGGAATAATATACTTGTGATGCAAGTGATTAAATTATTAATTACTCATCCTTGTACCCTTCCTTACTAAAATCCACTTTCATGGATCCCAGTTCATTGATTTTAATTTCACTCCTATTATCAACCAACTTTAATTGAAAAAACATTCCTTTGAATGTTGTATAATCTAACTATAATATTTCTTAGATGATTTAAAAGTATGAAATATTCCTATAAATTTGATTTATTTAATTGGTAAAAAATACATCAATCACTTCAGAAACAAGTGTAATTCCACTATTTTTCATGGTATTTCACTCATAATATTCCTTTGTATATAATATATAATAATTAATTGCATAAACATGACAACATAATGCATAAATTCTTGGTCCTTTGGGTAGCCATATAAGTCATTATAATATTTTATTTGTATTTATAGTTGACTACTTAAAAATATTGTCACATACATAGTTTATTTTAAATTTATTTTTTTTTAATTTCCATTAATGCTTTGTTTTGGGGGGTTTCCAAAGTTTTTATGGAGAATAGGTGAGTTTTCATGAATTGGGTCAAACCGTGAGCCCAATTCCAGATTTAAAAATAAATTTTGTTTCTTTTATAACTTATTAATTTTTTAATATTTTTCACTCATTCCAACTCCTAAATCTCATCACCTGATATATTAACACCGAAATTAAAATTTGGAGCCTTTGGAAATCAATAACCAAGGTGTATATGGGTTTTTATTTGAGGGATTGGGCCTGCCCGAAATCCCAATTCCAGTTTTAAAAATAAAATTTGATTAATTAATAACCTATTCATTTTTAAGGTTTTTTTGGTGATTCCAAGCCCCAAACACGCCCCTTGAACCCAGAAGCGCGTCCAATATCCTCCCACACTCTTTTCAGCTCATTTTCATCGAGGTTTAGGTCGAAACTTCTGAAGAACTCAAATTTCGGCCAGATTTATAAAGGTAACTTGTTTCCTTCATAAATCCTTCGATTCTTACTCTTTTTCCCCCATTAAAATTCCTAAATGATCTACCTATCCTTTTTCGAACCTCCCTTGAAGGTTTGAGTATTTTTAAAATCATATACTGGTATATTTTGGGGATATTTCTACAAGATATTTTAAGTAAGTTGTTCTCCTCCTTTCTTCTTTCAATTTGTTTAGGGTTACATCCAATTTACTTAGGGTTTCTTCCATTATCATTGAGGTTACTAATGTAAAGGAAGTAGGGTTTACAAATTAGGGTTTTATCTTGTGTTTCATGGTCTGAAATTCTGGTTTTAGGTCTAGTTTACCTTCCTTGAGGTGCGGCGGTGGTGCGTTTGAGTTTTCGCACAAAGGATTCAAGGGTTTCTTTGGTTTTGGTAGGTGATTCCATTGTGTATGAAATCTTTGTGAATTGGCTACTATTTTTATGGTATTTTTTTTCTTATTCAATTTTATTATTTCTGAAAAATATAGTTTTAGTGGTGTTTGTATTTAAAATGAATCCTAAAGGCCAATTTCATGTGAAATTGGGGGTTTTTCATAGAAATGTTTTATTAGTTTAATTAGGGCTACCCTATAGGTAACTAGTTGATTTTATTGAACTATAATATGGATAAAAATACTGTTTTTAATAATTGTACCTTCTGTTTGTTGCTGAAAAATCTGGTTTTAATGGTGTTTGTGAACCACATGAAATTCTAAGAGTTGTGTTGTGTAAAAATGGAGACTTTGCAATGATGTCTTTTCTCGAACCATATGGGGTTGCCCTAAAAATGATTTTTTGTTTTTAATGAAATGTAGTAGGATTCCCTTTATGTTTTGGAAACTTAAATATGTGCACATAGTATGCATGTGAGGTTTATATGGAGTTTTGTGTCCGAAACACTATGAGATTTTGAGGAACTATTTTATGAAAAATCTAAGTGTTTTGTTGCGTGTTTTAAGTGGTATAAAATGTGATAGCTACTGTATTGGTTGTGTTTGAACAGTAATGGTGTTTTAAATGAAAATTTATTTATGTTGCATGCTGAAATGATTGAGCACAAAAGGGGAATCCCAGGTACCTAGGTGGGGCGGATTTGTACTAGTACGGCTAGTGGACCGGATGGGTTTTGTCCCTATTTCACTTAGCATTTGGATAACGACAACTCTAACAAAACTATGTGGATGATTATTGTGGACCACTACGTTATGGGTATGTTCCCTACTAGTGGCTCGTGCACGAGAAAGGATTTTTCTATGGTTACTTTACACCGAGGTACGAGGTACATAGGGCCCAAGACAACCTAGTGCCTAGGGGTGTTCCCAATGTTGTTGCTCATTGGATTTGTAGTATTTACCCATGTCTTAGGGTGTGTTTCGAATTAAATTACAGTATATAATATTTCTATAATAATGTGTTAATATTCTGAAAATTTTGGATTGAAAACTATTTTCAATTAGAGATTTCATTTCTTGAAATTTTAACACTACTTTTCCATGCGTTTGAAAACTTCTTGCTTTTTCACATTGTATTTATTACTCTTTGGAATCATTGGGTGGTATAATACTGGGATTAGGATCACACCCTACTTAAACCCCTTGGGTGTAATTAGACTTGGTTATGTTTGATTCAGGTAATGGAAAGGCTAAGGGTGATGGCGGTTCATGGTGTTAGTTCCCATCCTGGGTGCGGAGTTGTGGAGATAGCTTGGGGGCGATGACCCCTAGTCGTGTGGAGTCCTTGGGGATGTCTTAATGCTATAATTATTTTTATTTGGACCACTTGTATTATATTTAAACCAATGTACTCAGTTCTGGTTTTTACTTAAGTCTTGTTTGGCTCAAAAATTTCAGATTTATATTATGGATTGTTTTTAATGTTTTATGCTTTCATACTTGGGTAAATGGTTCCCAAACCTAAATTAATTATACCTGGGAACTTGTGACAGCCCATGGGGATAGGGAATTTTCTTCGGGTCATGTCACGGGCTGGGTTTGGTGCCAGTTTTGGCGGTGACCAGATTCGTTTCGTGACAAAATGGTATCAGAGGAGGTGTGCTCCTTGGGTCATGTTATTTGGGGAAGAGTCAGCATAGTCCGGAGGTAGGATTTTGGGACTTGAAATTTCAGTCATGGGTAGTGTGCCTGGCCAGCACACCTCCTGACGGGATTCAAGTCACCATGGAAATTATGGATTTATCTATGTCTTTTGGTTTTCATGGTCTGATGATGATTAGGGGAAATGAAAAGAGAGTTGGGTTAATGGTCTCAGTAAGCTCGTAGGGCCTGGCAAGCCATGTGGAGCTGGGGATATTCCCTAGAACACTCTTTGTGACAGTGAAGTGATTGGAATATGGCCGCCAACCATATGTCCAAGTTACCCACTGAAACTAGTTTCCTCTCGCATTGTCTTTTGTTCTTTAGTTTTGAAATATTGGAACTTTGGTTTTAAACTGACTTGGTTTTAAGAAGTGTATAGTTTTTGTGAAATGATTTTCAAATAAATATGTAATTTTTTGATTTATGAAATAGTGGAACTGAATTTTTAGAATTGTTTTGAAATGGAAAATAGTATGCTTACACCTCTTTTGAAAGTCGAAACCATGTTGAAGTTTGTTTTCAAAAGTGTTTTTATTGAATTATGGATTCTTTTATAAATGGTTGTGTCCTTATGAAATGTTTTGTAAGATGTGAATTGGTATTTTGATCTCATTGTTAGTAGTTTTGAGAAAAAGGATGTGTTGGTTGACTGTTTTGGTTTTGAAAAGTGGAACGAATTTTTGTTTTAACCTTTGGTATTTTTGTGAGCAACCACATGCATGGGGTTATATGGGATGATGTATGGTTGATGGCATGACTGGATGAGTGTTGGGATGGATATGAGGAGGGTGCCCGGTGTGGCACAAAAACATGCATGTGTGAGGCCCATGGGGTACCATTGGTGGATACGCTTACTGCTAAACTGTTTGTTTTCAAAGAATTGGTTTTAAATAAAAACATGATGTCTTGATGAATAGTTTGGTATGGTTTGTATTATGGGTTTTTGAAAATGTTGATGTTGTGGGATGTTTTGAGTTCAAGAACCCCTTCTGTTTGAACTGTGTTTTGGGTTTGTGTTTGGTCGGTAAGCTGTGTTGTAGGGACGATTAGTGTTCTCTTTTGAAAAACAAAAATTGGGATGCCTTTACGGTGGTTCCCTTCATGTGTTTGGATCTGGTTTGTGGCATGTTTTGACCAATGGACCAGCTTGGTTGGGTCCTTGGGTTCTCTCATTGGATAAGGTACACCCCCATTATGGGTTAATGCACAACAGAAGTGCAACCCGTTTTGTTTCTCCATTGGAAAATCCTCCAGTTGATCAATATAAAGAATATTTTATCGAACATTTTTTTTATTGAGTCTACACCCATTCATTTCCATGATTTTTGGATCCTCTTGTAGTGGGATAGTGCTTGTGGAAGGTTGAAGGATTCCTTAGTTTCTTAAGTTTCCTGATTCATCAAAGGTGGGATTGTTCTTTCGTTGTTAGTACGGATGAGTGTCTTGATGGTGTCTAAGAGGGCCTCTGGGTTCTTTATAGTTTCTTTGAAGAAAGAGTTTTTATTAAACCACCAATTTTGAGATTTCGGTCATGATAGGATATTGTGTCCACTTTATGGACTTATCTGTTGTTTAGGGACTTTGAATATGGTCTCGTTCCATGTATTGTTTCTATCAATCGTAAGGGTCATGTTCTGTGATGCATTGTGATGTTGTGTGCTCTTTTGATCATAAAGTTGAAGGTCACACAATCCTCTAAGGTTCTATGTTATGTTGGGATTATGTCTCCCTTGTTAAAAACATAAAATCTTATATCTTAGAGGAAGGTGTTTATACGTGTCTTTCCCTTCTTTTGTTTCTCACTCAAAGAAACAAGGTGCGATGTGTGTGCATCTTCTGATCCCTTGTTTCAATGAAATGTCTGGTTTTGGTAAAGTGGGTTATGGAGTGTGTTATGTCTTGATAAACCCATCGGGGTATGCGTTGTAGTTGTTTGTGGAACCGAAAGAAGAAGTTCCATATAGGGGTTTCAACAGCCTAACTGCGTGGCCGAAGATGCTTCAATATTTTGAGCTCCAGCCATAGGTCCCGGAGAGAAGCTGGCGCGTAGTCAGGGGAAACACCAGTGTCATTTAAACACTTTTACAAAGTCCTATACTCAGTATGAAATATAGGAACAGTTTAAACCTATGGTTTCATCATATTTCTTCTATTGTTCCTATTCTGTGGAAATAGGTGTAGGGTCTTGTACCCATGTCATCACACAATGTTATTCCCTCCCCCTTTGGTTTCCATTGAGTCTTTGGAGAATGGTTGGAAATTTGGCTAGACAAGTTGAGCACATGGTTTCACATGGTTAGTTATAACCATGAACAAAAAAATAACCATGCAAATATAAGGATGCACATAGTATCGCACAGTTTTCCAAACTGTGCATACTAACCGTGTGACCATCCCAACTCCTTAATTTTGGGGTCTTTTCGTGTCGGCCCACGCCGGTCGGTTAAGATGGTTGGTTCTTGTGGTGGGAAGACCCACTGTGGGTATCATGTATATTATTTTGTAAATTTATAATTTATTTATAACCCTTTTACTAGGGAGTCTATTTGGGCCTCCCCCTATTAGTGTCTTGATTCTGTCTCGGGAAAAAAAATTAAGTTATCTCTTACGGTGGGGAGCCCATTTGTGTCTCTTCATACGAGTAACTCGTATTTTTCATTGGTTTTGTATGGGAAGTAGGTATTATCATTTGGAGATGTCTAACTAACTACATATTACTTTGGTAAACATTGATATTTGAGAGTGACCAATGGTTTAGTTATAGTAGGGAAAGTGTAACCTTGTTCGATGTTGTTGTTTATTTGGGTAAATTGATTGAGTGTTGTTCATATTGTTTTTTAGGAGTTTTCATTTGGGATAAAGCCTGAATGTGCTTGATTCTTTCAGGAAAGTGGTGTAAGTTAGGTTTGTGAGAGTATTCCTTCCTTCATTGATCACTGGAGGTGTTATGGCCTTTGGGGGAGAAACCTGGCAAGAGCGTACCTCTTGGTTTCTCAGTTGGGTTTGGTTGTTTCTTTGGCCTTACTGTGACTTTCCGGGGTAGAAATTTTTCATGGCGGGTAGAATTGTCACATACATAGTTTATTTTAAATTTATTTTATTTAATTTCCATTAATTCTTTGTTTTGGGGGGTTTCCAAAGTTTTTATGGAGAATAGGTGAGTTTTCATGAATTGGGCCAAACCATGAGCCCAATTCCAGATTTAAAAATAAATTTTGTTTGTTTTATAACTTATTCATTTTTTTATATTTTTCACTCATTCCAACTTCTAAATGTACTCACCTAATATATTAACACCACAATTAAAATTTGGAGCCTTTGGAAATCCATAACCAAGGTGTATATGGGTTTTTATTTAAGGGATTGGGCCTGCCCGAAAGCCCAATTCCAGTTTTAAAAATAAAATTTGATTAATTAATAACCTATACATTTTTAAGGTTTTTTTGGTGATTAAAAGCCCCAAAAACTCCCCTTGAACCCAGACGCGCGTCCAATATCCTCCCACACTCTTTTCAGCTCATTTGCATCGAGGTTTAGGTCGAAAATTCTGAAGAACTCAAATTTCGGCCAGATTTATAATGGTAATCTGTTTCCTTCATAAATCCACCAATTCTTACTCTTTTTCCTCCATTAAAATTCCTAAATGATATACCTATCCTTGTTAGAACCTCCCTTAAAGGTTTGAGTATTTTTTAAAATCAGATACTGGTATTTTTTGGGGAGATTGCTACAAGATATTTTAAGTAAGTTGTTCTCCTCCTTTCTTCTTTCAATTTGTTTAGGGTTACATCCAATTTACTTAGGGTTTCTTCCATTACCATTGAGGTTACTAATGTACAGGAAGTAGGGTTTACAAATTAGGGTTTTATCTTGTGTTTCATGATCTGAAATTCTGGTTTTAGGTCTGGTTTACCTTCCTTAAGGTGCGGCGGTGGTGCGTTTGAGTTTTCGGACAAAGGATTCAAGGGTTTCCATGGTTTTGGTAGGTGATTCCATTTTGTATGAAATCTTTGTGAATTGGCTACTGTTTTTATGTTATTCTAATGCTTATTAAATTTTATTATTTCTGAAAAATATAGTTTTAGGGGTTTTTGTATTTAAAATGAATCCTAAAGGCCAATTTCATGTGAAATTGGGGGTTTTCATAGAAATGTTTTATTAGTTTAATTGGGGCTACCCTATAAGTAACTAGTTGATTTTATGGAACTATAATATGGATAAAAATACTGTTTTTATTAATTGTACCTTCTGTTTGTTGCAAAAAAATCTGGTTTTAATGGTGTTTGTGAACCACATGAAATTCTAAGAGTTGTGTTGTGTAAAAATGGAGACTTTGCAATGATGTCGTTTCTTGAACCATATGGGCTTGCCCTAAAAATGATTTTGTGTTTTAAATGAAATTTAGTAGGATTCCCTTTATGTTTTGGAAAATTAAATATGTTCACATAGTATGCATGTGAGTTTTATAAGTAGTTTTGTGTCCGAAACACTATGAGATTTTTGAGGAATTGTTTTGTGAAAAAATTAAGTGTTTTGTTGCATGTTTTAAGTGGTATAAAATGTGATAGCTACTGTATTGGTTGTGTTTGACCAGTAATGGTGTTTTAAATGAAAATTAATTTATGTTGCATGCTGAAATGATTGAGCACAAAAGGGGAAGCCCGGGTACCTAGGTGGGGCGGATTTGTACTAGTACGGGTAGTGGACCGGATGGGTTTTGTCCCTATTTCACTTAGCATTTGGATAACGACAACTCTAAAAAAACTATGTGGATGATTATTGGGGACCACTAGGTTATGGGTATGTTCCCTACTAGTGGTTCGTGCACGATAAAGGATTTTTCTATGGTTACTTTACACCGAGGTACGAGGTACATAGGGCCCAAGACAACCTAGTGCCTAGGGGTGTTCCCAATGTTGTTGCTCATTGGATTTGTAGTATTTACCCATGTCTTAGGGTGTGTTTGGAATTAAATTACAGTATCTAACATTTCTATTTTAATGTGTTAGTATTATGAAAATTTTGGATTGAAAACTATTTTCAATTAGATATTTCATTTCTTGAAATTTTAACACTACTTTTCCTTGCGTTTGAAAACTGCTTGCTTTTTCACATTGTATTTCTTACTCTTTGGAATCATTGGGTGGTATCATACTGGGATTAGGCTCACACCCTACTTAAACCCCTTGGGTGTAAGTAGACTTGGTTATGGTTGATTCAGGTAAAGGAAAGGCTAAGGGTGATGGCGGTTCATGGTGTTAGTTCCCATCCTTTGTGCGGAGTTGTGGAGATAGCTTGGGGGCGATGACCCCTAGTCGTGTGGAGTCCTTGGGGCTGTCTTAATGCTATAATTATTTTTATTTGGACCACTTGTATTATCTTTAAACCAATGTACTCAGTTCTGGTTTTTTACTTAAGTCTTGTTTGGCTCAAAAATTTCAGATTTATATTATGGATTGTTTTTAATGTTTTATGCTTTCATACTCGGGTAAATCGTTCCCAAACCTAAATTAATTATACCCGGGCACTTGTGCCACCCCGTGGGGATAAGGAATGCCCTTCGGGTCATGTCACGGGCTAGGTTTGGTGCCAGTTTTGGCGGTGACCATATTCGGTTCGTGACAAATATGGTCTCAAAAAAATCTTATAAAATGTCAATTAGGTGTATTTTTTGTCCATATTTCATCATTGATGGAATCAAATATCTAATAATTACTTTTTGGGTTTCAATATATGGAAAAACCACTAAAAATTTATAAAAATTTAAATGTGATCTTTCTCCCACTATGAGATAAATTTCAACAAAATCTATTCTAAAAATTCCATCACCCACAAGTCACTTATTGTGATGATATTTTGGTAGTAGAATTCTTTCTACATCAGACAACTTATCAGTACTGAATTCAATATATTCTTCAACAATATAACACTTTGAAGTGCACCTTCAATCCATATTCTTTTTTAATATACTCTTTTAAAGTATTCATGCACCATTTAGTGGGATATATTCATCAATAATGTACAGGACAATATAGTCAGATCTAATTAACCAAGTGAAACATCAAGTGAACCATCATATCAAAGAATGATAGCAGGAAGAATATCTCAAATTCATATAATATAACAGCAATTTCCTTTTCCATAGTTATTAATTTCATGAGGTATATAACTTTAATGAATATATATTTTAAATAGAAACAATTCTTGGTTAATGTATGTTAAAAATTTTAAGGCAAATTGTAATGTAAATATTTGGTCATTAGATCTTGCATAAAAACAATATAGTCATGTGATTTCATCCCCATTAACATTAAATCATTAATTGACATGATATTCTTGAAATTTAATTAATACCCCTATAGAACCTTTACATTATTCATAAAGTTAGAAAATAGATAGTTCTCTTACCTAGAAAGAGTGTAAGCAGCTAGAGGAAGAAATGTCTGTCTTTAACCCCTCATTGGTGCAAAATCTTCTCATATCCTCATGTCAATCATTACCTTACTAGACTTAATGTCACACTTTTTTCAGATTCATTTAGTATCATCCCAATGACACTATCATATATATTTTTTCCACATGCATGAAATCAATAAAATTTATAATGTATAAATAATTGTAGTAAAGTAATTCAAAAAAAACTGATCTCTTTTTCCAACCAATTTTTATATTTTTTTCAAAGAAGGTTTACCAAAATTGTTGATCATATAATTTAAATTATAAAATAGTTTATCACCTGATAGTGGAGATGATTTTGTAAATTCATCTTAATTCCCATTGAATGATGTCATCCAAGATCAGTATTTATGATGCCAGGGTAGAAATATGTGATATCCTAGAAACAAAGTCTTTAATGAATGCTTCTACCTAACTGAGTGTGTACCATATTCACAAATAGGACACCCTTGAGTTCCTTTAATGTTATATCCTAAAAATTTTCCATAAGTATGAAATTAATTTATCATCCGTTATAACATGGATATTAATGTGAAATCTTCATTTTTTTTATACATCATACAACGTAACACTTGAATCACATAATAATTTCAAATATTTGATTAATGGATTCAAATAAACATAAATATCATTATCTGGTTTATTTAATCTTGATATAATCAGAGAAAACATAATCTAGTTTTTCATTATGCATAACCATGGTGGAAAGTTATAATTTCCCAACATAATTGGCCATGTATAGTGAGTGTTTCTTTATATACCAAATGGATTCATTCTATCTGTAGATAGTGAAAGGTGAAGGTTTCTCAGCTCATTTCCAAATTCAGGATACTCATGATTAATTTTCTTCCACTGAGGATAGTCTATTGGGTTATGAATTTTCCCATGTTTATATCTTGTATCTATATGATGTGTCAGTTCCCTTACAGTATCCTTAATTCCATATAGGCTACTAAACCTTAGAATGATTGGAAAGTACCATACAACTTTTTAAGGACTTAATTCATATTTTTTCAATCAAGACACACCACACTTTGGGAATTTTTTAAGTGATTCATTGTCCTTGTGAAACAATATATTTCCATTTATAAAGACCTATATTCTTTCAGAGGTTATACCCATTCAATATAGAATTCATTTAGTATCACATATTAAGCAAGGAATCTCATTTTCATCTGGTATCATATCATACAAGATAGAAACTAGTTATATAAAGATGGTGTTACTCTATATATTTCCAGATTTTACATTAAACAACTTCAGTATGGCTGAAAATTTTTTATAGTTACTATAACCAACATACAATAGTGTATTTTCATAGTTCTTTAACTTCTGTAATAGTTTTTAACAATCACAAAGTTCATTTTCAACTGTCATTTTCAATTCCTCAATATGATCTTCACCATCATTAACAAAAGTAATCTTATCCTCAATATAGTATTCATATTTTTTCACACTTATAATCATATCATATTATCCATAAAACACATTGTTATCCCAGTAACTAGATACATTTAGTTCCTCCCCATGTTTATTCCTAGATTTATAACTTCAATCTATTCCATGATAGGTCATGTGATCTTCTAACTCCTTTGGACTAATTAGTCTTGAATAACAATAATGTAAATATAGAAAAATGATTTGTGCATTATATTTTTCAAACCTGATGAACTCTATCATCTCATCCTTATATTATGTTGTCATATGATTAGAATCTATCCTTTTTTTTATTTATATCCATCCTATTTGATTCACCAATATACATATTTAATAATGTAAAAAATACACATATGGTATGAGCTTTAAATCCTAAAAGTATATTATTTATATATACACACATTTAGTATTCATATTTGACATAAACTTTCATTATGTAAAAAACATTTTAGAATATATAAAGACCATGAATTATATGAATTTAAATTATTATAACACTTATTTTTTTGTTACAAGAAGTCGTGTATCATAAATCATTCTTTTTTTAATGGATTCATCAAGGGTAATAATTCACTCATTATCACTATGAATGTTCATAGGAATCATATATATTTATAAAACTAGATAAGTATTAGGGTATATATAAGAGGATTTCACTATCAAAACATATATCAAAAAAATAACTAATTTTTTACAATGTTTCTATAGTGTTTGAAACAAAGTAATCACATAGATTATGGTTATTAGATTAGTAAATTAATGAAAGATATCATATTTGAATTCTTATTTTTCTAATAATATAAATAAAAATTTTAATATTCCATGAGATTTTGAAAATAGTTAATATTGTGGGTAGAATAGGAAAAATGAATGCTTTAACAAAAATAACCTAAATTTTCAAATTTTGAAACCATAAAGAGGGTGTATCAAATCACAAAATTAATTTTAATGGGTATTTAAAAACACTTGTTATAAATATATTATAATTTATAATATATTTGACATGTAAGTGGCTCTATTTAATTTTTTTTGGATAAAAAATAAACATAAACTAAATAATAAATAATATAATGCAGTAGTAAAAAATTTATAACTCATGTCCTAGTTTTCCAACCCAAATCAATCAATATACCTTTAAATTATGTTCAATCTCAAATTGGGAAAATGTGCTTGTAGAGGAAATTAATAGGGTAAATATCCTATTAGTCATGAGGAATAAAATAATTATTACATCAAAACTATTAAAAATATGAATATATTGAAGATTTACAGTCAAAGTCACTTGACAAAAAAATTGTTAGTTGTTTCATGCATTTCAAAATTCCTCTTAAATATCAGTGATATTGGAAATAGAATAAAAAAAGATCTCTATTTTACCTTCACTTTATTATTTCAAAAAAGAACGATTTCGATTGCTATATATATGATCAAGGGAAGATAAACTCAAAAAAATCATGCAAAACTCATGAAATATTGATTGAGTTTCCTTAAAACAATTTTGGAATTTCATACCTTCAGGTTTGAGGTTTAATTTATCCAAAATAATAAACTTTGGAAATAGAAAATGTTCAGTTCTACAACAAATTGAATGCAGCATGAGGAAGATGTGATCTTATAGAGTTCTTTTATAAAGACGAAACGGGGTTTTATCCGTGCTTACTTAAAAGAGCTGATAAAAGTGTATTTTATCAATGCTAAAAACATAAACACTGAGAAATACTATCCATTTCAGTGCTTTTTTAAAACTAATAAATCATCACTTTTATCATTGATAAAAAAATGCAGACAAAAGTTATTTTTCTCAGCGCTTATGTTTTAGCACTAATAAAATACACTTTTATCGGTTTTTAAACAAGTACAGAAGAAAATGTAAAAGATAAATAAATAATTAATTTTAATTATATAAATGATAAAATTATTAAAAATTAAAGATGCTAAATATTTAATTTAGAAAAATATTTAAAAAATATATTTAAATGAATTATTTACATAAATTAAAAACATATTGAAAATATTAAAACTTAGTAAGTAAATATGTATAATAAATATTAAAAAATTAATAGATTCAAAAATTATTTAAAAAATAATAAATAATATCGAATGAATAAATATTAAAAATTTATAAATAAATTTGAATAAATTGCAAAAAAATATTAAAAAAGTAAATTCACAACATTAATTATAAAAAATAAAAACACTTTAAAAAGAATAAATAAATATTATTAATTATGTAAATAAAAAACTATTAAAATGGATAATATTAGATACTTAAATTAAAAAACATTTATAAATTTCATTTAAATAAATTAATTATATAAATTTCAAACATATAAAAAAATTTAGAACATAATAAAAAAAAGGAGTAAACATTATTCAAATAAATTATAAACATATCAAAAATATTAAAATATAGTAAATAAATATGTATAAATAAATATTACAAAATTATAAAATTCTAAAGAAAATAAAATTAATAAATATTAAAAAATAATTAATAATATTAAAGAAAATAATATTGAAAATTAAAAAATTTAATTTAATTGATTAAAAATTTATTTAAAATATTAATTCATAAAATTAATTACATGAATTGTAAATACATATAAAAATGATTAAAATTTATTCAATAAATTATATAAATTATATAAATAAAAAAATTATTAAAAATGAATTATATTAACTACTTAAATTACAAAAATATTAAAAAATTCATTTAAATAAATAAATTATAAAAAATAAAAAAATTTTAAATATATTACAAATTAATCAATAAAATTATATAAATTTCAATCACATAAATAAAAAATATATTTAAAATAGTAAAACGTTGCATATAATTTTGTTTAAATAAATTTTAAAAAGTGAATGAATTTCAAAAAATATTAAAAATTAATAAAAAAAATGAATTAATAATATTAAATAAAATGATATTAAAAATATAAAAATAATAAAATTGAGTAAATTAAAAAAATTAAAAAATTGAATTTTTACAATTAATTACATGAATTAAAACATATAAAATGAATAAATAGATGATACTAATTATGTAAATAATAAAATTAACTAAAATAAATTATATTGACTATAAAAAATATTAAAAAAAATTAATTCATATCAATCAATTATATAAATCTCAAACATATTAAAAATATGAAAACATAATAAATAAAAATGAATAAATATGAATCATATTAATGATAAAAATACTGAAAATATTAAAACTTAGTAAATAAATATGTATATATTTTAAAAAATGAATAAATTCCAAAAATATTTAAAAAATATCATAAATGTAAAGAACTTATTAAATGAAATAATATTAAAAATGAATAAAAATCGAATGAAATACAAAAATATTTAAAAATGTGAATTCATAACATTAATTACATGAATTGCAAGCACATAAAAAATGAATAAGAATGAACAAATAAATATTATTATTATTGTTAATTATTGATGTCTATATTGTATTTATTGTATATAAAAATAAAATTAATTATTAACATTTACATGCAATTACATACACATACTACATAAACATACACACACATAAACATATGCATACACACATACATATTTATAGATACACATGTACACAGACATACAAATACACAGATATACATATACATACACATAAACATATGAATACGCATACACATACACATACACATACACATACACATACACATACACATACACATACACATACACATACACATACACATACACATACACATACACATACACATACACATACACATACACATACACATACACATACACATACACATACACATACACATACACATACACATACACATACACATACACATACACATACACATACACATACGCATACGCATACGCATACGCATACACATACATACACATACACATACACATACACATACACATACACATACACATACACATACACATACACATACACATACACATACACATACACATACACATACACATACACATACACATACACATACACATACACATACACATACACATACACATATACATACACATGAACATACACATACACATAAACATACACATTATAGTGACCTAGACTTTTCATACATAAATGTTACATCTTATTAGATAAATATTCATTACATAACATTATGATCCATTCCAAAACCGTAAAGGTTTTGGGTCTTTGGAAACTTTGATACATAAACAACTAGATCATAAAATTTCTACAGTGTATCCCACTTATTTCTTCAAAACTATCACCCTTACTAGACACATCATACATATAACTTTTTCTTCATATCCTGAGGAAAAGAAAACATAATAAAGGGTGTGCTCAGATTCTTAGTAAGTTTAAATAAGGGAGATGTAAATGATCATTTAAATATAAAATAATCATAATGGCTATGATAAAATGATATTACCCTTTTAAAATCATACCCATCAATTATAAAATGAAAAATATTAGTCATTTCATAATTCTTGGAAGTTCATAAGACATGAATCATAAAGGAATCAAAGAAAATGATCCATGAGAACATAACACAGGAATAATATCATTCATAAAAGAGTAACATAACTATGGAATAATCATAATCTTATGTCAAAGATACCAACCAAGACATTCATAACATGTTAATTTTGGGATAACCACTCATTTACCTACTTCGGGCTTGGGATAACCTCCTGTGTACCCTCTTTTGTGCTTTAGATTACTTTCTATGTACCCTTTGATATCATAGAACATTAATATATACCAAATTAATTGTACAGATATATGATTCTAATCCCACCCATCAGATAATCATAAATACATTCATATTTTTTTTACTAGATAATAAAAACATTCATCATAACTTATCCAATAGAAAAGAAAACATGTTTCATTGATGTTTCATCACTATAACCATAAACCATCCAGATAAAGAATAAAGATGGTATAATTAGATCATATCTATATAAAATACTAATTAATATCAAAGGATGTTATCATAGATAAATAAATTAATTAAAAGATTATTGGGGCATTTTTTGGGGGAAATACCCTTTTCACTTTAAAATCACTTGTTAAAAATATAAAAATTTCCCAAATATTAACTAAAAAAATTATTTTAAAAGAACCTTTTATAATTATAAATTATGCTTCAATGTATTGAGTAGTCTTTGGAGTGAGAAATTATGATCATGTTGTGTATGTTAAAATAAAGATTCCTTTCACATTATTAGTAAAAAACCAAAAGTACCTTGTTTGACAAATTACAAGAATATTCCATTTAAAAAATGTGTAAAAAATAAGATCATGGGAAAAATAAATTGAAAAAATCATTAGATAATATTAAAAATATTAATTAAAATAATTTTAGAAAACATGAATAAAAAACAATGATTTCTTACTAGAGATAGAAATAATGTTTTTTTATTAAAAAAAAATTTTTGATCTCTTTATTTTAAAGTTAATAAAATGAAAGGAAAAATTGTACTCTAAATAAATAACTAGAGGATAAGAAAATAAACATGATTTACTGATAAGGGGTCATATAATTTCCTTTAATATAAGTTCAAGCATAAACAATCCCGATTAAAATGATATTAAAACAAAAACCCATTACCTTAATTCTGACATTCATTGAAATAACTCTAAATTATTGTATAATAAATTTAAATTTATTGTAATTATATAAAATATTCATTTACATTGTTTTAATATCATATATGATCCACTTATAACATTTTATCACCCATTTATTAATAATTTTTTATTAAAATCATCATTTCTGGGTGACAACTATTTTTATTTTCATGAGAATTTCAGTTTGGTAGTTCATACACTTATACCTTGATCATGGTTTCATAATATAATAAATGTTAAAAATGATATAAATATCATATATATTCATTATATATTTATTTTCAGTCTTCTATAAAGTATATAGATGGAAACATTAATTGCATCGTTCATGGAGATGGTGCATCGTACGTACACATGAATACTATTTTCACTTATTGAATGATGGAATGAAAGAAAGCTAAATAGAAAATAACATTTATAGAATAATAATTATATTATATATATATATATAAATTAATTCTATCTGTATTACCATCAATGTAAATTGTAAATGAAAAATGAATCACATCATTTGGTAGAGGTGGCAGTCCACACGTACAAATGAGTGGCATTATCATTTTCAAACGTAAGGGAAGGTAATAAGGTAGATATTATATTATAATTATAGAATAATAACTATTTCATAATATCATGTATAAATATTAAACCCATCCTAATTACCATCCATGAAATATGGACATGGAAAATGAATTGTATCGCTACTTGGAGGCGGTAGTCCACACATATGCACGAGCGATACTTTCACATCCCATTTGTTCGGAAAGAGGGTGAACAATAATGGCTTAATAATGGTAATAAAATTTATGTATATTAATGATACTGAAGTTATTATTTTATTATTAATACCATATATTTATATGATATAGAATAAAAAATAAATTGAAAGAGGTCATGTATGAAGATTACCTCTTCTTCGGTGGTCCTTCTTTAGATCCCTTCTTAAGGACCCTTGTAATGGTCATTAGAGAATAATATATCCTCTAATTCATGGATAGGTAAGTTTATAATATAATTGGTTAGGTTTTTTTGATATATATGGTACAAAGTTGAATAAATAAAATAGATAAGGGGTCCTTTTATAAGGGTGGTAAAGGATGCCTTTGAATTACAAAAAAGATTAAAATATAATTAAGTAATTATCAAGAAAAATAATTCAAAATGGATATATATTTAAATAAAAAAATGTCTAAATATTATCATAAATTTATATTTAGATAGTTTTTGGTTTCATTTTAAACCTTTTCCTTTGGTTTAACCCTTTTGATAACTGATTTTTAACTTAACTACGGTATTGAATTTTTTATTATAAAGGGATATAATTTTACCTATAATGTAAAAAATTGATCATGAATGGATAATGGATGAACTTTTAGACCAATTATAATCATACTCATCCTCTTTCATGATTTTTATTATTTTTAAATAATTTTATAAAATATTATTTTTCATAAAATATCACTAATGTCATTTTTACACTATTCATTTACTTGGACTTTAAAGTCATCAAGATAGTTGTGTAATTTTAATATAAATCTTTAACACATCCCTAAAAATATATATTTATATAAAAACATTTAATTCAATCATTAACTAAAATTTTATTACTTTTAGTATATTTAAAATCTTTTTTTTATTTTTTTATTCATTGAATTAATATTGTGTCGGCATTGTGTAAGAATTTAAGGTAATTATTAAATAACTAGAAATTATAAATAATTTACCATGATAAAAAATTATTATTATTTAAAATAAAAATTTACAACATAAATTATTCTCTTTTAATCCTTATGATAAAATTTTATAGATATTAAAGTCAAGTGAGTGACATTTTGGAATTTTATTTACTTAAAATAATATACATTTAATTATCAAGGGAAAATGGAAATAAAATGAAATTTATTAAAATTTGGGAATTATATGGTTGAATTAATTCCTATAAAATTAAATAAATGAAATTTTTTATTTTATTTTTAGACCTTATCTCATGGTTTGAACCTTTTTTTACCAATTTTACCCTTACCTAGGTAATTAATATTTACCACAGTTTCTATTCATAATGACCAAACATAAAAGGATCATATTTACCAAATTTAAACCTAATGATTCCAAATATGAAATCCATTTTTTCAAATTCATTTAATATAAGTAGAATATATCAATTTCAAAATAAATGTGTAAAATATAAAAAAATGATTTTTAGACAAATGTGTTTTTAAGAATGAAAATTAACTTATATCAGAATCATGAAAATTTCTGATTAAAAAATAAATAAACTAGACTATTATAAACCAAATATATCTTATGTCGCATTAATAAAAAATAAAAAACTTAATTAGACCTTTAAAAAAAATTAATTAAAATAAGTGACATAATTTTAAAAAACTAAATTTTTCTCTATTCATAGTAAAATCAATCATTTCAAAAAAATCCCAAAATATCACCCTAAGTTAATTTTGATATTATAAATTAAAAATTTATTTTATTTTTATAAAATTCAATTTCTAAAAGTGTTATAAATTAATTATAATATTCACACACAAAATACAATAAAAACCATCTTCTAAGAAAACATATTTTTGAAACATAAAATAACTAAACAAAAAATTGAGTACTTATATATTATTAATTATTTTGTAATTTAAATTAAATAACTAAATTAAAAATATTTCATAATTCTATTAATCCTATTCATACCCATAAATTTAATGATTGTGTAATAATATATCATGAATCTTTTTATGCTTGATGTTTCATGTCAAGAAAGCTATCGAACACTAATAATTTATTTCAAGAGAAATATATTAGAAAATAATGGGGTGTTAGCTTCTACCCCCTTAAATAAGATTCAACCTTGAAATTTTTATCTTGGTAAATAAAGTTTCAAAATTTAAAAATACCTTTTTCAAAAAACCATATTGTATAAAGGGATTACAAAACATCCTCTGAAAGGGAGAAGTGGAAAATGTAAAGGTAAGACAAAATAATGCATCATCAGGTTCTTAAATAAGGATAACATTATTGTGAAGTTAAGATATACACATGGATGATAAAACTAAAATCCAAGAACTAATTAAGAGTGGTATATAACATGGTAGTGGGAAAGTTAATGACCACAAATTCAGAAATTTGTGTGGGGTGAAAAGACCATCAGTTCATCATAAATGATGGTAAACAGATAAAATTTTTATTTCAATATCCTTTTACTAAATTTGATGTATCGCTTTACTTTCAAGATATATTATATGAGAAAATATATGTACTTTATTTATTAATATTTTATGAAAACAATATCATCCTTTGGTTGTGCTTCATTCAATTATACTTCTATCTCATCTCTTACTCTATTAAATAGATATTCAAGATTAATTTTTCATGAATGAAGCACTAAAATTATCTTTTAATGGACCATAAAATTTATAATTCAATCCTTGTACCTATAAATATTTACAAAAAATGGTTAGAATAAATTTTATGATATAGATAAATACAATACATTAATTTATAAAACCTCAACAATGACACCCAAAATTAAACTAAATTCATTCTATAAATAGTTAACTTTAAGACTCCTCAAAATTATCTCACTAGAATTCCAAACCCATAAATCTAAAATATTTGATCACATTATTTTTCCAATATCAACTTCAATATTTATCCACATAAAACATGCACTAGATCATGATTTCACATACCAAACATTTTAATGCCTTGATTCTTTTAAAATATGATAATAACCTAAATTTTCATAAAACCCCAATGAAAAAATATATGCATCCAAAAACTAACACTATCCTTAATTCTAAAATAAAATGTAAGACTATTGAATATATTCCATAAATCCAAGAATGAAATAAACTTCATCAAATATGACCTAAATCACTTTATCATCAAATCACTAACCAGTTTGAAGGTTACCAATACTATCCCATTTACTTCTTCACTGTATATCATCTGTTAATACCAAATAAAAATTATTAACTCAACATCATACATATATTAAGGGTTATATTTCGCTTAATCATATTCTCTCCAAAAATATCACTTTATCACTAATTCACATTTCTTGGTTATAAATATCATTCAAAATATTTTTTTTAAAATCCTCAAAGAAAAAATACTATGAAAAAATCTTCAAATATTTCATGATTCTTATACCGAGAATATCATTAATATAATATAATTATTGAATCTGAATACATATACACTTAAATCCTTTAACATAAATGATTGGCATAGCATATTTCATTCCTTAGTCTAGGATTTAACCCTTGTATTTGGGAATTGACTCAAATAATTCCCAAGTACCCCACACATAAGACATTGAATTCATCATCAATTAATTTCTCTTTGAACGTTATTTCCTCATAGAAAACATCTTCCCATCATTTGAGACATTCTTATAGATTCTCCTTTCCACATTATTGACATTAAGAAAACTAAACATTCATTCCATTATTACCATATGAACTTTCATAAAATTTCATCTTCATATTATTTTATGTGTTTGGAAACTCATCGAAGATTACATTATTAATCACATATCATGATAGATGATTAGGTATAATCATAATATATCACCTTCTAGTTCCAATTCAAGTTAGTTTCTCATGAGGAAAATCATTCCACTATCTGTCACATTCAGCATTAATAATAATCCTCTTAGTTCCGAGCATTTTTTTAAACCATAACCTATAGTGTGAGAAAAAATAATCGCAGTGAGATATCATGAAAAATAACTTATAAAATTTATAAATCATGAAACCTTATTTCTAATCTATGACACCATAGCTTTAACCTAGGTCATCCTTAGTTATTATCTATCCAAATCCTTTAAAATGGTTTATAAAGTAAATTTGAATTGACCTAAGCATGTCCCCAAGGAGTGCCAAATCAGGTGTGTAGTAAGGGAACACACCCTATGCAATAGAATAATGGTTAAGATATACTTGACCAAATATTTTTGGTGTTATTACCCCTATATAAATCTGTTCCAAAACCAAATATACTTATAGTGTCTAGATAGGGATTCATTTCTTGGAAAACCATATAATATCTATCTTACCAAAACATTAGTATGTTATACTATACTTATGCTTATCCCCATTATTTTCATTAAATTTATATAATAGTAATCATAAAATATTGACTAATACCTTCTCTAATACTAACTATAGAGACCCATACATTTTATATATATATATATATATATATATATTATCTTATTAGATGATAATTCATTAGATAATATTATAGTCCATTCCAAAACCATAAAGGTTTAGTTTCATTTGAAACTTAGATACATAAAAAAAACTGGTTTATAAAAGATCAACATCATCTCCCATTTATTTATTCATAGTTATCACCCTTCTTAGACACATCATACTTAAAACATTTCTTCATATTATCTGGAAAAGAAAACATAATAAAGGGTGAGATCGGATGCTCAGTAAGGGTGATCAAGGGACATATCAATGATTATTTAAACCTAAAATGAACATAAAGGGTATGAGAACATAATTTTAACCTTTTAAAATAATACCCATCAATTCTTAGATCATAAACATGAGTCATGGTACAAAGATTTGCAATTCATAAGACATGAATCATAATAGAATCATAGAATACGAGCCATAAGTACATAAAATTACAATAATATCATGTCATAAAGGATTGTAATAAGTGTGTAACAATCATAATCATATAAATATTATTTCAAGGTTATCTACCAAGATATTAATAACATATTAGGATTGGGATAACCACCTATGTACTAGTTTCAGTATTAGGATAACCACTCGTGTTCCCCCTTTCAGTATTTGGATAAACTCCCATATACCATTTGAGATCAAAAAACATTAATCTGTACCAAATTCATTGTAGGGATATATAATTTAAATTCCACCCACCAAATAATCATAAATCAATTCATATATATGCCATAAAATCATAAAAACATTCAATATAACTTAACCCATGGAAAATAAAATTGGTTTTATTAATATTACATAATCATAACCCTAAAAAAAATAGAGAAATAATAAAGATGGTATCATTGAATCATATCCATAGTAAATCCTATGTAACATCAAAGGATGTTAACATCGATGATTTTTTTTAAAATATCACTAGAACATTTCTTGAAGAAAATACCCTTTTCACCTTGAAATCAATTGTTTAAAATATAAGAATTTCCTAAATGTAAAAGAAAACATTTTCTTCTAAAATAAAATTATAAAATTTTAAATTGAGATTCAAATAATTGAGTGGTCATGAAAGTGGTAAATTCTAGTCATTTTTTTATGTTAAAACAAATATTCCTTTCACATTTTTAGTAAAAAGTCAAAATTATCTCGTTAGAAGAAAAACAAGAAGATTACGTTTAAACCATTTTGTAAAAAATCAATCATGTGTAAAAATTACTTTAAATAATAATTTTATAATATTAAAAACATTCTTCAATTTTTTTAGAAAACATAGACATGGAATAAAAATTATTTTCAACCAAAGAGATAAATAAAGTCATTTTTCTTTAAAAACATTTGTATGGTCTCTTAGCTACATAAAGTGATGAAAATGAAAGGAAAGAATTTATTCACAATAAATACTCAAAGTTGAATAAAATTAAAGGGATTTATCAATAAAGTATCATATAATTTCTTTCAATATAAATTCAAGTATAAACAATCCTCATTTAAATGATATTGAAACATAAATCTCTTATCTCAAGTTTAATTTTCTTTAAAAATGATCTGACCTCCTGTATAATAAATTTAAATTTAACATAATTTTATAAAATAGTCATTTAAATACTTATAATATCATATGTTATCCACTTATAACATTTCATCACCCATTTATTAATAATTCATTGTTATAATAATTGTTTCTAGGAGTTAATTGTTTTATTTTTTATGAGAATTTACATTCGGTAGTTCTAATCCTTGTACTTTGATCATGGTTCTACATATATTGAATTTTAATAATGATATAAATTTCATATATATTAATTATATAAATATAGAGTCATCTATAAAGGATATTGATAGAAAAATGAATTACACTATTCAATGAGACGGTAGGTCATACGTACGCATAAACGATCCTTTCACTTTTTGAAGGATGGAACAAAAAAAGATAAAAAAAATTAACCTTTATATAAAAATTATAATATTATATATATCATATATATTCATTAAATATATCTTCATTACCATCCATATAAATATTAAATGAAAAATGAATCGCATCTCTTTGTGGTGGAGGTAGTATACATGTACGCACGAGCAACATTATCATTTTCTAATGAATGGGAAGGTAAGAAGGTGGATATAAAATTATAAATCCAGACATATAATTATATCATAAATGTAATTTATAAAAATTAAACACATTATAATAAAAATCCATGAAATATGGTTTTACAAATTAAATTGTATTTCTACATGGAGATGGTAGTCCATACATACGCATGAGCGATACATTCACTTCCCATTAGATGGAATAAAGGTTGAATATCAATGGTTCCATAATAACAATAATATTTTAGTATATTTATGAAACTTAATTTATTATTTAATTATTAATACCATATATTTAGATGAGGTAAAAGAAGAAATATATTAAAATAGGTTGGGTGGAAAGATTACCTCTTCTTCATTATGCCTCCTTTATATCCCTTCTTACATACCCTTGTAATGGTATTTCAAGAAGAAAATAACATATGATTCATGTATAGTGAAGTTTAAAAGATAATTGGGTATGGTTTTTTGAGCTATATGGCACAAAGTGGTGTAATAAAAGAGATAAGGGGTGTCCTTTTATGAGATAAGGAAAGGACACAAATGGAATTTCTAAAATGATTAAAATATAATTAAGACATTCTCAAGAAAAATTCTTCCAAATATCCATAAATTCTAATAAAAAGTGTATATTTCAAAACATAATCATAAAATTAAATTTATATAGGTTTTGGTGTTATTTGAAACCTTATTTTTTTATTTAACCCCTTCCTTAACAGATTTTATCCTTAACTGTAGTAACGGATTTTTTAATCTTAAAGGGTTATAGCTTCACTTATAAGGTAAAAATTGGCTTATAAATGGACAAAGGATTAAATATTATACCAATTTTCATTATAATTATCCTATCTAAAATTTTTTATGATTTTTAAATAATTTTATAAAATATTATTTTTCATAAAATATCATTAATTTCATTTTAGACACTATTCATTTATTTTGACTTTAAAGTCATCAAGATAATTGTGGAATTAAAATATAAATATTTAACACATAAATAACATGATATATTTATCTAAAAAAATTAAGATTAAAACTAAAAAAATTATTACCTTTAATATTTTTAAAATTAATTATTTTTATATTGATTGAATTAATACTATATTGGTGTGGGGTAAGTCATTAAGGAGATTATCCAATAATTAAAAAATATAAATAAATTAACATAATAAAAAATTAATTATTATTTAAAATTTACATTCATAACTAAAATTATTCTCTTTTTACCAAAATGAAAAATCTTTAGAGATATTAAATTCATGAGAGGGACATTATGGAATTTTCTTTACTTGAAATAATATAAATTTCATTATCAAGGGAAAACTATACAGAAATGCCATATATTCTAATTTGGGATGTATATTGTAAAATTTATTCCATAAAAGGAAACAAATACACATTATGGGATGATTTGGAGTCCATATCTCGTGGTTTTAACCATGTTTTACCCATTTTACTCATACCGTTGTGACAAATATTTACAACGGTTATTATTCACAACGGCCAAAAATAAAAGAGACCTATTTATAAAATTTAAACCTATTGATTTCAAATATGGAATCAATTTTTAAATATTCAGTCTCTTGAAGTGGTAAAAATTAATTTTAATCTTTATTTTTAAAATGAAATAAAAATGGTTTTTAGAAAAATGTGTTTTTAAGCATAAAAATTGTCTTATATCAAAATCATGAATATTACTAATTAAAATGGAATTAATTAGATTATTATAAATAAAATGGATCATATGTAACTTTAATACCAAATAAAAAATATAATGGGACCTTTAAATTAGTTTATTTAATAAAAGGAAAAGATAGTTTGTGAAAAATCTATATTTTTCATTATTTGCTGAAAAAAAATCTTTTTAGAAAAATTCCAAAATTTCACCAAAAGTTAATTTTGATATTATGACTTTAAAATGGTTTCCATTTTATCAAATTAAATTTCTTAAAGTGGTATATATTAATTATAATTTCTGTACAAAAAATATAATAAAAACCATTTTAGAAGAAAACATATTTTTGAAACATAAAATAACTTTACTGAAATTTGGGTACATATATAGTATGTGTTAACTAAAATATTTGAATTGTGTAAAAAAAATTATATATATATATATATATATATATATATATAATTCATGGTGTGTTTGATTTTATTCATACCCATTAATTTAATGGCTATGTTAGAATATATCACGGTTCATTTTAAGTTCGGTGTTACATGTCAAGCAAGCTATTGAACACTTACAATTTATTTAAAAAGAAATATAGTATAAGATCTTGGGGTGTTACACACATACACATACACGTATTTATACACATACCCATACATAAAATTATATACACGTTCATACACATACATACACATGCATATGAATACATAAACATACTACGTAAACATACATACACTTACACATACACATACACACATACATACGCATAGACATACAGAAATATGCATACACATACACATATACATACACATACACATGTATACACATACACATACACATACACACATACATACTCATAGAGATACATATGTATACATACATTCACATATGCATACACATACACATACACATATATACAAACACATACACATGCACATATACACATATACATACACATACACATACACAAACACATACACACACACATATGCATACACACATACATACACATAGACATATATATGTACACATACATGCACATATCCATATATATGTACACATACATTCACATATCCATATACATATATACATGAACATACATATACACATATACACATAGACACCCATATATACACATACACATATACACATGCACATATACATATACACATACACATACACATACACATACATATACATATGTGTATGCATATACGTACACATACATGTATGTATACACATACACATACATACAATTATATACACTTGCACGCACATACGTAGATGTACTACATAAACATACATACACATACACACACATATGCACATACACATATAGATGCATTCATATACATCCACAAACACAAAAACGTATATACATACACATACATATGCACACACATACATGTAGATACATACATACTTGCACACACGTAAATATACACATATATAAAACACACACAAACAACACATTCACATACATACAACAGATACACACACGCACATAAAGACGTACACATACATACATATTCATACATATTCATACAAATACAAATACATATATTTTAAATTATTTAACAGGAATATAAATATGTAAATTCAAATATGAATCACATATTTAAATATATATATTAATTTTTGTATTTATGTAATTTTTTAAATAAAACATTAATATAACATATTAATATTAATTATATATACATTTTATAATTAATATATATAAATATAATATTAAACATTTTTATTGGTTGATATGAATTTCATAATTTTTTATACATAAAGTTAAGAAAATATAATTGATAATAATTTTTTATTATATGTTATGTAAATCATATTTATACATTATATTAATATATATATATATATTAAATTATTTATGTTTCCCTTTATTAGAACTGATAAAGTGTCACCCTTATTTGTGCTAACAAAAGATCTAAAAAAGGGTATCCTTTTCTCAATGAGTTTTTTAGCACTGATAAAAATGACCTTTCTCAAAACTTTTAACTAACACTAATAAAATTATCTCATTTATCTACACTATTTTTTATATCTGATAAAATTTGATTCTAAATATCGCACGATTTATAGTAGTGTTTCTAATCATCATATGGGTTCTTGGACTTCTATAATACCAAATATTTCATTAACTCTTCATTCAATTATATTTTCACTCAAGGTTATATATTTTCATTTTCAAAATGAATATTTGATTATACATATTATATTTTATTTCTACATTGTTTTTCATGAGTTCGATCATTCTTGGGGATCGGGCATGTCCAAATTTTAATATTATAGTTATCTTGTTTTCAATTTTTGTCCCATTATAACACATTTAATTATTATAGACATATTTATTCTCTAAATTTAATGTTCAAGTCTATATAAAAAATGTTTTTGGTTCTATCATGTGGTTCATGTTCTTTATATAATAATATATTAATAAATATGATGCATTTATATAATCAGAAGAGAAATTGCATTGATAAAATTCTAGATTGTTACATTCTTCCCCATTCAAGAAATTTCATACTTGAAATTTCATTTCTCCTATTAAGATGAAAATATATTAGGTTACTTTTATTTCACTGTTATCATTTATTCCCATGTCACATCCCCATACTTATGGTTCTATCATAATACTTTGACTAGGTGATTAGTCTTGTTGCATAGAAATTTGTCTCTACAATTCAAGATCTTCACAGGTTTATCCTCATAATAGAGATCATGCTCTAACTATACCACCTTAAAATTAATTATATGTGAGGGATATAATATGTAATTCCTCAAGATAGATATGTATAATGCATTGTGTACTTGATAAAAGGTTGGTAGGAGTTCTATTCAATAGGACACAACTCCAATATGATCAAGAATCTCAGAGGGGGTTATGTATCTGGGACTTAGTTTTCCATTATTCTAAAATTTCATTACTCTATTCCATATAGATATGTATAGGAATAATTTATCTCTAAACCCAAACTTCTGGTCTCTCCTACAATTATAGCATACCTCTTTTATCAACTCTGAGCTACCCTGATGTATTGTTTAATGTTATTGACCCTTTCTATAATTTCTTCAACCATTTATAGTCTTAGTAACATAGGTTCTCCAAATTCATCCCAAAATGAAGGTGTTATACATTTCTTACCATAAAGGTATTAATATGGATACATTTTTATTCTTGAGTGGAATCTATTATTGAAAATAACTCAACTATAAGAAGATGTTGATCTCATCCTCCCTCTAAGTCTATGGAGTAAGATCTCGACATATCCTCAAGTGTCTAGATAGTCCGCTCATATTGGAAATTAGTTTGGGTGTGATGATTCATTCTAAAGTTTAGATCAGTGTTTAGAGTATATTGGATACTTTTATAGAACCTTGAGGTAAAAGAGGGACCTCTATTAGATAACATTGATAGTGATGTTACATGAAATCTGACCACTTACTTGAAGTATATCCTTAAAATTTAATCGAGTGATAATTACTATTGAATTTCAATGATGTGAGTAGTATTTTTAAGATGATACAATATAACCTATATCTAATTATTTCCTTTGGATGTCTAGATAATACCTATGAAAAATTCCATGGTGGTTTTTCCCAATTCCATGAAGGTATGGGTAATGGTTGCATCATTCCATTAGACTTTTTCCTCTCTTACATCATGTTTTGACATACCCAGAACTTTTATGTGCATTATATTATATCCTTATTCATATTGTCTCACCAATAGTTCTCTTTTATATCACAATAAATGTTCATACTACCTAGGTGGATGGAGGATTTCAAGCTATAAGCATCCTTTAATAGCTCCTTTATCTTAGTAATTGATGGTACAAATTATCATGAACCAGATATTACAACTCTTTCCTAATCAATATCAATCTTCAAAGAGTTCCCTTTTCTCATATCTACCACCTTATTTTATAATTACACTTCCATCACTTTGAACATCATTTATCTCCTCCGGAATGGATGGTTGAGAATTTTTTTTAGCTAGGTAGGATTTTTTTCCCTTCCTTTATGACTTCCATGTTCATCCTTTGTAAGTTTAAGAAGATTAGATCCTACTCATTTATCATCATTGATAAGGTTGTATGATTCTTTTTAATTAGAGAATCTAATACTTTATTTTCATTCCTGGGATGGTAATGGATTGATTAGTCATAGTACCAAATTATCTCAAACCATATTCTTTGGTGCATATTATACTTATTATGTGTGAATATATAATTAAGACTCTTATGATATAAATATATTTTACACTTATCCCAATATATATAATGCTTCCAAATATTCAATTAGAATATAATTACAACCAACTACAGATCATGTTTTGGATAATTATACTCATGAAATATCAATTTCCTTGAGGTATAGGATATCACTTTATCATTTTTCATTAGTACACAACCCAATCTCTTCTTTTCAACATCTATGAATACCATGAAAATTTCCCCACTTGAGGTTAGTGTAAGTACTAGTTAAGTGATAAGCCTATTTTTTAATTTTTTGAAGCTTTTACATATTTATTGGTCTTGAAAAACATCACTCTATTCTAATTTATCTTGTTTAGAAAGTTTTAAAATCATGATAAGTTTCTCCTAAATCATTTATAGTACATAGATAGTCCAAATAAACTATATATACTCATCATAGATATTGGTTTGGGCCACACCTCAATCACCTTTTTCTTATAAGGGTCCATATATGTACTTATTATGGTGATAATGTTCTATAAGAGTGATACTTCCTCTATCCAAAACTCATATTACTATACTATACATATAATTTCACCTTTAATAAAGTCTAAAACACAATATTCAAATACTCCTCATGGTGCTCTTTATTTTTGGAGTATATTAGAATATAATCTATAAATACTATCATATATTTTTCAAGTAAATCTCTATACTATGTTCATAAATTCCATGAAGATTTATAGAGAAATAGTGAGTTTGAAGGGAATTTATATGAAATCATAGTCTATGTACCTTGTTATAAAGGCACCCTTGGTAATATATTCCTTCATCACCTTTAATTGATGATTTCATAACCAAAGTTCAACATTAGAGAAAAATCAGTCCCCACATAGATGATCGAACAAGTCATCAATATGTGTTAGGGGATACATGTTCTATATTATGATCTTGTTGAGTTTACGATAATAAATATTTAGGTTCACTGACTAATCCTTCTTATTTATGAAGAGGACTAGAACACCCCACGGTGAAGCACTCTTTTATATAAAACCATTTTCCAGATTCTCTTGTAACTATCTCTTCAATTCTTACTACTCAGAAGTTTTTATTCTATAAGAATACTTGGATATGGGTAGAGATATAGAAATATGTTCAATTTAAAACATAACCTCTCGATCACGATAAAGACCAAGAAACTCCTTATGGAATACATTAGTATAGTCCCTCACAATGGGAATGTCTTCAGGCAAGATTTTATCCTTTGTCTCAATCATTTTATCTATATATTCTTTCTCATAAGGAAATAATATAAATTCTTGAGAAGAATATTCAAAAGTATATCCATCCACTTCTTTACACCTATACATAATTAGTGGATCACTCAGAATATACATAGTGATTTTCCTTTCTTGGAAGCTGATGTTGGTTTTATATAGGGATAGTTAATCCATTCCCAAGATATCGTCAAATTTTACTAAATGAAGTATGAGAATATTTTCATGAATTTTTAGTGCATAAACATTTATTGGGGAGGAGTTATATACTTGGTAAGAAATAATTTCTCTCATTATTGCTCCCACAAATAATTGAACCTTCATGTTTTGAGGTGGTGTTTGAATATTTAAACAAAACATTTATGATATGAAATAACTAATAGAACCAAAACCAAATTGTAAGAACTCGGTCCTTATTTTCAGTTATGTTTTTCCTTTTTCTAGCATTTTTGAGAAAATAGGAGTTTTTGAAGTTTTTGAAGTACACGCTGTGTACTGGCCGTGTCCTGGACACACACACGGTCATGTGGGGTGATGTGGAGGCCACCTAAAGCGGAGTGCAGAAACAGTAAGTACACGACGTGTACTCCAAAAGTACACGCCATGTATTTTGTTTTTTTCATTAAATGAACTGGGGTTGCGTCTGACGGACAGAACCATCTTCTTTTACGTTTCGTTCATCCAAGAGAAATTTTATGGCTACGGATCTTCGACGAACCCCCGAGCCTCTGTCTGTCCTCTTAATTGAACTCTGTCGGTTGCGTTGGAATCACATCGGTGATTTCTCTCTTTTTCTAGAGCATCTTTTTCCAATTCCTCCTCTATTATAAGTTATCATGGGTTGAAAGTTTTATGTGTTTTTATAGATCTATTATGTTCTAAGGAGATTAAATCTTCTATGTTCAAGTATATTGATCTCCTAACCCTGAGGTATGTGGTTTGTCCCTTTCTATAGAAAGTCTTTGGGTTTTATGTGAAAATTTTCCTAATACCCTTGAACAGGGTATTGCGCATTTACCGTTTTAGCCTTATTGTTTTCCTGCTTTTCTTTTATTCCTGAGTAGAGGTTATTGATTGTGAATATAGTGAATTATTGTTCTTTGGATATATTTCCCATGCATGTTTTTCTTGTATTTGATCTTTGGGTCTAGTTTGCCTATTTGGTTGTTGTTTCCTTTTCCATGCCTAGTATTATAGGATAGTGTGCCTATTGTTCTGATATGATGTTATGATTTATAATGCTATCCAAGTAGTTCTTGAGGTTTAATTTGTCCATTACACGATGCTATTCTTGTTTGACTTACACAAGGCTATGAGAACCTGGTGTATAGACCATAGGGAAAATTGACGTTGGGGGCTTCTCTAAAGTGTATTTATAATTATACGATGTGATACCATGGGTGAATTGACATTGAGTACTTCCCCAGAGTGTCTGCAGTTCCTTGACGTGGGCCACAGGGTGAATTGACGTTGAGTGCTTCCCTAGAGTGCCTTTAGTAAGATATGAGACTATAGAGGGAATTGACGGTGAGTGCTTCCCCAGAGAGTCTATACTTTAGCTGAACCAGAGGGGTGAGACTATGTGTGCCTCCCAGAGGGTTGCTAGTTCTTGATAGGTAGGACCATAGGGGATAGGCTTTGGTTACTTCCCAGAGGGTTACCTACTGTGTTAACTGTTTTGCTGTTGCATGCTGTGTGGTCTTTTGAATGCTTAAATTTTGGATTTTTTACTGCTTAGTGCCTCCTTGTTTATTGTTTTATGTAATTTTACCTACCATATACTCACTGACTGTTAGGCACAGATATTTTGGTGGTTGCCTATTGGGATTTAGTCTCACACCCTGTTTGGGACATGCTTTTGGGCCCAAATAGATTATATTGCTGCAGGTATAGATAAGGGAAAGCGCCCTTCGACTTCAAGTACTTGATTTCATTGGAGCTGAAAAGCATGGGACCAAGCCGATGCTTATGATGCTGAGGAGTTTCTCATCTGTTTTTATTTTTTACTTGGGTTTAGTACTGTATTCAGTATTGTGACTTTTTTGGCTGTTTTCCTAGACATATATGTATCATGCATCATTTATATATATTTATTCTCTAGTTTTTTCTTTATCAGGATTCCATTGTTTACTGTTGTTAGATATTTACTGCTTCTACTATTGTACGTGTTTCTTACTTACGTTGTGTGCTCTTCCAATGAGGGAATAGTTTCCCCACTATCACACCCAAGGCCCTCACTACTAGTCTACAGCCTCTGGCATTTGGGGAAATGTTCTTGAGGTCATGTGACCAACTGGGTATGGGGCGCCTCTGGGTGGCTTCAGGAACTGGGACATTACAAAGTGGTATCAGAGAATATTCTTTTCTCTTGATTTACTATTTGGAGCCTATAGCTTGGGATAGTATGAAATAGGTAATTGTTAATAAGTTATTCTCGGGGGTAGCTAACCTGTGTACAAGGAAAATCCAATCTACCTCATTATTGCAATTTTTCTGATTTGTAATTTTACAGTTGATTTGATTTCACTGTTGGGTGATTCACATGTTTTGTGCGGTTACCATTAATATTATTGAGGTTCTATTTCTGTCACAACCCGATGAGAAGAGGGTATTCCATCTCATGCATCATATAGGAACTTGTTATAAATCACATGCCATGCATTATTTCCATGACATCTAGGATGAATTGGCGATTGCATGTTGTTGTGATAGATGTTGTGTAAAATATTCAAGCTGTTGTGACAGATGCCTTGATAGAAATACCTGTTGTTGATAGGGATTTTTGTGTAAGGTTCTATTTGAATCAACACAAAACTTTGGCTATTGAGGTGTTATGGGACCTCATGGACCGAAATTTGGTTGATCATTTCACTATTATTCTTGTTTATAACATGTATAGGGTGCCAAACTTTGATTCACGGGGAGTATGGGAACTCACGGATCAGAATTTGGTACTTTCAATTCTTGTTTCAGTGTTTTCTGAGTTCCGAAGTAGTTTCTGAGGCTTACTGTTTGGGAAAACCAAGAATACACACCTTGTAATATTAACTACACGCCATGTGTTCTTCTATTTGGGAATAAACAGTTTTTCTTAAGTACACACTGTGTACTTTATGTACACTTCATGTAGTCTCTGACCATGTCGTAGGTCGTGTGGACAGAGACATGGGATGGGAAAAGTCTGGTGGAAACACACTGTGTCCATGTTGAACATGTCGTGTAGTATAATCCTAGGAACCCAGCCATGTAGCTAACAACACGGGTTAGTGGAGTCTCTTCTTATACACATCATGTCCACCTTGAATATGTTGTGTAGTCTGACCTAGGTACCCATCCATATCACGAACAACATGGGTCGATGTTATCCTTTCATGTACACACCATGTCTATCAGGAACACGCTGTGTAGTTTGAGCCATGTGTATGAACGTGTCAATAACAACATGGGCTAGGTGAAGCTTCTCTAGTACATGCCATGTCTACCTTGAACATGCCGTGTAGTCATTTCTTAGGAGAGTCGGGTGGCTTAACCGTGTAGAAGGACCCGGGCAGGGTAAGAGGATTCAAGTACACACCGTGTGTTTTGAGAACACGCCGTGTGTTTGGGATGTT
Organism: Viscum album; assembly: GCA_963277665.1. Taxonomy (NCBI): domain Eukaryota; kingdom Viridiplantae; phylum Streptophyta; class Magnoliopsida; order Santalales; family Viscaceae; genus Viscum; species Viscum album. Next base: position 827,344,690 of record OY728156.1, read on the forward strand.
ACACGATCAGTTTTGGCAAAAGTACATGCCCATGTGAATGACTACTGGAAACATGTCGTGTAGGTAGTGTACACATCATGTAGTCATGTCTTGTAAAATTTGAATTTTTTATTCCTCTTGTTCTCTTCTTACACTCCTTATTTTCAGTCCTTGATAATTCTGATCTAAGGTGTGCGCTTTACCTTGCAGAGTCATGCCACTAAGACATCCTCTAGTTGTACACCAGTTTCCAGGTGGAGATCAGCCACCGGACAAGGCTGATCAGGGACCACCTATAGATCCTCTTGTTGTTCCAGTCATAGCACCATCAGTTATACCTATTATCGGTGCTGATGCATAGTTTAGGGAAGGCTTCATGAGGATGATGCAGACTTTTCAGGGAGCACCACATCCAACCCCGTCAATGGCTAGTTTGATGCGGGTCTTCTAGTAGAAGCATCCTCCCACCTTCTTAGGGGAAGGAGGACCTCAGGCTGCAGAGTCATGGCTTGAAGCCATGATGACAATCTTTGAGCATCTGGAGACGCCTCCAGAGAAGAGAGTCAATCTCACTACCTATATGCTACAGGATTCCACCAAGAGATGGTGGGATGTGATCTCACAGGAGGTTCATCAGCAGGTTATGGCTTGGGAGGAGTTACACTATATCATTTATGACTACTTCTATCCGGAGACCCTGAGGTCCAACCGAGCCCGAGAGTTTATGAGCCTTGAGCAGGGTACGCTATCGGTTATGGAGTACTTGTCACGACCCGACCCTACTGGTCTTGAGCCGCAACTACCCCAAGCCTGCCTCTATAGGCTAGGGGCTGGAGACATGTCCCGAAGGAGTAACAATCTTGGGGAGGCCTTTGCCAAAGTACATGTACACACACACACAGCCCGCTCAATGCAAAAGTGCAGAGTAAAAAAGGACACTAAAGGACAAACAACTATAACCCAACAACAGTCATGCATCAACCTCTAAATAGGAAAACGTAAAGTGCTGAAAAGTACTGACAGATACTGAACAGAAAAAGGGGTAAAACACATGCCCAACTAGAAAAGTTCCACAACCCGACAATAGGTAACAAAAGTAAACAATTGATGAGTCTCACACCTAAAATACCTACTTTGACCACCGAACGCATCCCAAGATCTTGTGTCCTCTACGCTCCTACGAAGTCTCGATCGACTTGTCCATTATCTGCAAAGGCACACCAAGTGCAGGCAAATCCCAAGCAGGGGTGAGTATAATGATACTCAGTAAGATGCCCTGAAAGATCGAGGGAGAAATAAAGGAGGTACTAAAATGGTGACCAGTAGATAGAATAAGGAACAGTGTATGAGTACAATAGAGAGAGTGCAGCTAAACCCAACAAAGAAAGGAAGTAGACTCGTCCCAACCAAGAGGAGCTAGACACGGAAAGCACGTGGCATACCCCGTGTGTCTTTTCCCCTCCTAGATGGTGAGTAAATGAACCCAAGAAGTGGGAACAAAATTAGGGTGTAATTATATATACATATATATATGTGTGTGCTCAACAAGAATCCTGAATGAGTACGTAAGGGGATCTCCATATCCAAGCTCATCCCAGGATAAGTCGCCAATAGTTCTAAGGATAGCCATCACTGATGCGCAATAGTCATGCACGTCAAAGCCTCCTCATCGCTAAAACGTACCACCAAAAAGTCATGATCCAGTAACCATGGAGAAAAACTGTTGACTAGCCTCGTCAAAATGGGCGGAGTCTCAAAGAAGTAATCGGGTAACCCACTGCCTAGCCTAACTGAAGGGTAAACCCCAAAAGGACATATGGTAACCCACTACCCAGCCCTCCTAGAGGGTAAACCCTAAAAGGTCGTCGAGTAACCCACTGCCCAGCCCAACTAGAGGCTAAACCCTAAAGTCAATGGGTAACCCACTACCCAGCCCCGCTGGAGGGTAAACCCTAAGGTCAACAGGTAACCCACTGCCCAGCCCTGCTAGAGGGTAAACCCAGAACTGGTCAGATAACTCTGCACTTCCCGCTCCATCACTAGGTGTCGCTAACATCGCGACCGTGCGTTGGGTCGGAGTGCGTCAAAAAAACCTCTGACCAATGTCCTTTCATGTTTCCACATTTAATGAGATCTAAAAAGAGGCTCCGCTCTCCTGAACAAATTACACTATTGTAATACTCATAGAAAAACATGCGAGATACACTACTTACTCGCTGAAAACGGACTCTCGACAAAAAAGTTACTCAACGCTGCTTTACGCCCATACGGCGACTCGTGGGGCCCACACCTCAGTCCCGAAAGAGGTCGGGCTAACAGCGCCATTGCGATGCCCTTGGAAAAATATGCCAAAACGACTACTCATTCACCCTGAATGGACGTCTGATGAAAAAGTCGCAAAATACTGCTCACAGCTTAAAAGATGGCCCATGGGGCCCACGCCTCTACTCTGGCTTCAAAGCCTGAAACCACCTGGGTTCACTTCGTCTCAACGCCCGGCTCATAGCACTGGCTCGCGGCTCAGTCGCGCGGCCCAGCCATGGACTCTCCGTCCACCCTATGCTGACTGGCCCTCGTGTCCAGTCGTTGTCTCACGCGGAGACCCGCTGAAGGTGGGTCACGGTCTCCGCACGGGGTCGCGCGCCGCGACCCCACTCCATCACGCCCCGCACCGGCAAGCTCACCCGTTGCCGCTACAAGGGACACCCCGCGCCTCCTAGGTCCACTGTGCCACCTGGTTCCACCGCCGCGCCACCATCCTGGAAGCCGCCGCCACCGCTAGGAGCCCGCCGGACTGTCGCGCCGACCGCCGGACCACCCCGAGAATCGCCATAAAAAAATGAAAATGGCCAGAAAACTTCCCGGGGCCACCCTAGACACCTCGGGTCTCGAAAATTAGATCTGAATAAATCATTGGGAAGATAAAATCAATCCCTATGCAACTATGGGATTCTCTTGACGATCGGACAGCAATTCGACCCAAGAAATTTAATTTATGGGCGATGTAGAAATCAAAAATGAAAAACGAAACCTCCTACCTTGTTGGGAGTAGCCCGAAGCTTCACGAATGGTTCTTCAGAGCCACCGCCCGCCTTGGAGAGGGAGAGGGAAGCTTGAAGGAGGTTATCCCTTTTAGGGAAGAACTTGTTCCAAGTAGAAAACTAAGAAGGATAAGAGGGTGGGGGTGGTGTGTTTAAATAGAAAACACTTAAACCCCCCGCCCGTAGGCCCCGTACCTGAACTCTCGATGGGGTAGAGGTTAAGCTTCCCCTAAGGTAAAAACCACATTCTGAGTGCAACAGTGGTCTCGGAATTTTAATCCAAGCCTCCATTCAGAAGTTAAAGATTACACGCCTGGGGTAGCCAAATTACAAAAACGCCCCTGGTGGCGTTTTCCATAGAAGGGTCACTCCCGCGAAATTTATACCCCTCCTAGGGTAAACGGCACACTCCGGACTCAAAGGTTCCCTCAGTTTCACCATCTGAGAAACCATTTAGGATCTATTTTGTTTATTTGGTGTGTCTAGTGTGAATGCACTTAAAATTAAATTTCGGCCCCACTGGGGCTTGGAATCACACGTCGTCTGAACACCCAACTCTGGAATAAAATTAAGAAAATTTCAAAGTCTTACAGGCTCAAAACCCGGGTTCTTACATCATTTCCTCCTTCAATGTTTTCATTCCCGATAAACAAAACTACAAAAACAACTCGGGATATTGTGCCCGCATCTGTCTCTCCCGTTCCCAGGTGCTCTCTTGCACCCTCCCGTGTTTCCACAGCACATGAACCAAAGGAATGGTCCGTCCACGCAGTGTCTGCTCCTGCCAGTCCTCAATCGCCATCGAGTGCTACGCAAAGGTGGCTCCATCCTCAATTTCTAGCTCTCTCCAGTCGATAACATGCATGGGGTCGTACACGTATTTCCTCAGCTACAACACGTGGAAGACGTCATGCACCCTCTCCAACTGTGGGGGTAGATCTAGATGGTAGGCCACCTCACTAACCCTAAGCATGATCTCAAAGGGCCCGATGAACCTCGGGGATAGCTTGCCTCACCGACCGAACCTCTGAGTACCACGTCACGAGAAGACCCTTAAAAAGACATGGTCCCCCTACTCAAACTCCAAAGGCTTGCGACGATGATCTGCGTAGGGATTCTATCTGCTCTGATCTATCCTCATCCGCTCACGAATGACCTGCACCTTCTCCATCGTTGCTTGCACCAACTCTAAGACCACGAGGGAGGTCTCCCCAAACTCCGTCCATCACAATGGTGACCTGCAGGGTCTCTCATAGAGGGCCTCAAAAGGTTCCATGCTGATAGTAGAGTGGTAACTATTGTTGTAGGTGAACTCCACCAAGGGAGGGTGATCCTCCCAGCTCATGAAAAAGTCTAACACGCACGCCCTAAGAATATCCTCCAACACCTGGATAGTGCACTCAGTATTCCCATCTGTCTGGGGGTGAAAAGATGTACTCATCCACATCTGGGTCCCGAATGCCTCCTGCAGGCCTCACCACAATCGTGACGTAAACCACGCATCAAGGTCGGAGATAATCATCGAGGGTACTCCATGAAGGCGGACGATCTCCTGAACGTACAACTTCCCCAGACTCTCCACTGAGCTCTGTTCCCTGATGGCAAGGAAGTGCGCCGACTTCATGAGTCGGTCCACTATCACCCAAATGGAATCATGGCCCTTCACTGTGTGTGGGAGCCCTGTGACGAAGTCCATATATATTCCATCCCACTTCCACTCCGGGATATCAGGGGATGAAACAACCTTGCTGGAACCTAATGCTCTGCCTTCACCTGCTGATAGGTAAGACACCGAGAAAAAAACTCAACTATGCTCCGCTTCATTCCAGACCACCAAAACTACCATCGAAGGTCTCTATACATCTTCCCCACACTGGGATGTACAGCCAAGGGATAAGTGTGTAACTCCTGTATCACCTCCTCCTGCATCTCCACTAGTACTACAACTCTCCCCTGGAATAGTATCTCATGATTCCCTCCTTCAGAATACCCATAGGGTGCGTCGCCCGTGGATATCTAATCACGCAGTACCTCGCTGTCGACATCCCCTAGCTGCGACTCTCTCACATGCTCAATGAGAGAAGGAGTCAAAACCATCGACTTCAGAAAAGCCATAACCTCCTGCTCCACCAAGGTCAGTCATAGAAAATCCATCTTCTATGAATCTTCCCACACTAACTGAGCATGGTACTTCCTGCTAAGATCATCTGCTACTACGTTACCCTTCCCTGGAGTGTAGAATATCTCAAAGCCATAGTCTTATAGAAACTCCATCCAGTGCCTCTGCCTCAGATTCAAATCCCTTTGAGTGAAGATGTACTTGAGGCTCTGGTGGTCTTAGTAGACCATGAAACACTCACCCATAAGGTAGTGCCTCCATAACCTCAAGGTGAAGACCACTTCTTCCAGCTCCAAATCGTGAATCGCATAATTCTGCTCATGGGGCCTCAACTGACTCAACCCATATGCAATCACTGCTCGATGCTGCATCAGCATGTACCTGAGCCCAGCTCCTAAAGCATCGTAGTACACTATGAACTCAACGCCCTCCTATGGTAGCCTCAACACTGGAGCACTAGTTAGCCTCAGTCTCAACTCCTCGAATGCCTTCTAGACCTGATCAGTCCAGGTGAACGGTCGTCCCTTCCACATCAATGCGGTCAAAGGGGCGTCAATCCTAGAGAAATCTTCCAAAAACCTCCTGTAGTACCAATACAAACCAAGGAAAATCCACACCTATGACTCATTTTTGGGTGCCTCCCAAGCAAGCACTGCCTCTATCTTTGTGGAATCTATGGCCAATACCTGCTCCATAATTATATTCCCCATAAAGTGAACCTCATGAATCCAGAACTGACACTTAGAGAGCTTCCCATACAGCTGGTGCTCCCGGAGTAAGTCTAGGACCATCCTCAAATGCTTTACATGCTCCTCTTCCATCACGGAGTAGATGAGTATGTCATCAATAAAGACAACCACAAACTGGTCCAAGTACGGCTGGAAGATCTAGTTCATCAAAGCCATGAAAACGGTGGGGGCATTCATCACGCCAAAGGGCATAACCAGAAACTCGTAATGCTCATAACGACAACAGAAAGCCAACTTCGGGATATCAGCCTCACGAACCCGCAACTGATGGTAGTCGGATCGAAGATCAATCTTGAAGAACCACTTCGCACCACTTAACTGGTCGTATAGGTCATCGATCCTTAGAAAAGGGTACTTTTTCTTTATCGTGGCCTGATTCATACGACGATAATCCACACAAATTCACAGACTCACGTATTCCTTTTTCACAAACAAAACTGGAGCTACCCAGGGGGACACATTGAGCCTGATGAATCCCTTATAATGAAGATCGTCCAGCTGAATTCGTAGCTCCCGAAGCTCTGTGGGTGTCATTCGATAAGATGCACATAATATCGGGGCAGTCCCCTACTGTAAGTCAATACAGAACTCCATCTCTCACCTCGAAGGTAGTCCTAGGACATCCTCGGGAAAGACGTCCATGTGGTCCTCTACAATGGTAGGGTTCCAATTTCCTGTAGAATCTGCTTCTTCAAGATCCATGCTTGCCAACTGGTGGGGAAAAGGTTGGGGTCTCCTGCTTAGAGTACCCATCTACTCTACCATGAGGTCTCATTCATGAAGGATGGTGAACTTCGTCCCATCATAAAACACGCCTCTGACTCGTCTGTGATGACAGTCGATCTGGGCGTGAACTATAGAAAGCCAATCCATGCCCAGGATGATGTCGTAGGGTTCCATCGTGATGAAGAGTAGGTCCCATGTGAAACTCCCTCCTCCGAACGATAGTTCTCACTATACGCAGATAAAGGTCACTAACGAGGCACATCTTGTAGGAACCTCATGGATAAGTGCAGGTGTCAGCGCCTCTACTGGAAGCCCCAACTCCCGTACCAACAGCAGCGATATAAAGGAGTCGGTGGATCCTATATCTACTCATACTGAAGAAAACGTAGAGTAAACACAAAGCGTACCTCGAACCATCTCATGTGTTGGGGGGTCACGAACACCCATGGCCTAAATCTTCCTGCGGCCCCTACCGCCAGCTACCTGAGCCTGGCGTTGGCCACATGGTGGTGGAAGTGGAAGGACCACAAATCACCGCCCTGGACCTCCAGGTCCTACCGATCTACCTGCATCGCCTCCCTGAGGACCACCCTGTCCTCGCCTAGTGGATCCCTAGTCACAGTACTACCTCTACCACTGTGGTGCGCCCCCTGCCTGCCACGGCATCTCGGTACGCCTGGTTGGTCAATCTGATGCTAGGTGGCTCTGTCCGTCACAGGCATAGCACTGGCTCTCTCATGCCTGCCCCAGTACTCCATGGCACCACTGTGGTGTATGACCCTTCCCCTATGTCTGATCATGGAAGAGCCTCCTCAACCGAGGCTCTGCTCTCTATAGCCTATTTTTCACTGAGTACTCTCCTCTGAAGCGGCCACTGCTAAGCCCTATCAGCTAGCATCCCTCATCGAAAAATATCTCTATCACGAGCGCCTTCTCTAGAACCCTGGCATAAGTAGGGATGCATAGGGGAACTACACTAGCATGGATCTCCCAGCGAAGACCCTGATCAAAATTCCATGCCTGAAAGTAATTTTCACAAATCATATCCTGCAAGTTGCGTGTCAGATAGGTAAACCAGGACGAGTACTGCACAACAGTCATCCCCCCTGCCTTAGCTCCAGAAGCTCCTGAATCCAAACAGAGCGTAAACAAGAGGGGTATTAATCCTCCTTGAAGAGCTTCTAGAAGCTATCCCATGTGAGAGACGACTCGTCATGGGTCTGTGTAACCAACCCCCACCAACGCCCTACCATCCCGTGCAAAAGTGTGGTATCTAGGGCTACCATCTGGTCCACTAGTGTCTGTACCAGCCTGAAAAGTTTTTCCACGGACTCTAGCCAGTCTTCTGTTGCCTAGGGATCCAGGTCTCCGTGGAACTTATGTGGTCGTTGACACTAAAAGTCTTGGAGCTCAGTCAGCCTGCGCCCAACCTCGTCCTGTGCTTCTGGTACCAACTACCGCTCCTCAGGTGGAGGGGCTACTTCTAAAGCACTGGGTGGAAGGGGATCATGTGAGGGTCCCTGAACTGACACCTCGTCGCTCTCCAGGTCATCGTCATGAACTAGAGAGGGTAACCATGCTGGCTATTGTTGTTGGAGCATCCTGAAAATTATCAAGGATTACCATGATCGGATGGGCATATATATATATATATAATAGTAATCACAAAGGGGAGCTAACTCAACAAGGATAGTCAGAGACTCAATCCTATTGGATGCATGTTCCAAAGTTCCCTGAAACAAATGTCTCAGCGTGCCAAGTCAACAAGAGGGTTATCAGGGTCCTGGTGAATGGATACGTTGGTCGGCCATACCATCACTAGACTCCCTCGCCTGAGAGCCACTCTTGGGACACGTCGACACTATTGCCCTAAATCCCAACCAATTTCTTTTTAGACGTCCCAACAACGCCCCAAGGAACGAACCACCTCTGACACCACTTTTTCACGACCCAACCCGACCAGTCTTGAGCTGCAACTACCCCATCCCACCTTCATAGGCCAGGGGCTGGCGACAAGCACCGAAGGTATAACAATCTTGGGGAGGCCTTTGCCTAAGTACCTGTATACACACACATAGCCTGCACAATATAGAAGTGTATACTAAAAAGGAAACCAAAGTACAAACAACTATAACCCAACCACAGTCATGCATCAAACTCTAAATAGGAAAAAGTAAAGTGTTGAAAAGTACTGACAGATACTGAACAGAAAAAGGGGAAAAACATGCGCCCAACTAGAAAAGTGCCACAACCCAAAAATAGGTAACAAAAGTAAACATCTGATGAGTCTAACACATGAAAGACCTACTATGACCACCAAACGCAGCCCAAGATCCTATGTCCTCTATGCTCCTTCGTAGTCTCGATCAACCTGTCTGTCATATACAAGGGCACACCAAGTGCGGGCAAATCCCAAGCAGGGGTGAGTATAATGATACTCAGTAGGATGCCCCAAAAGCTCGAGGGAGCAACAAAGGAGGTACTAAAATGGTGAGAAGTATACAGAACAGGGAACAGTGTATGAGTACAATAGAGAGAGTTCATCTCAACCCAACAAAGAAAGGAAGTAGACTCATCCCATCCAAGAGGATCCAGACACATAAATCATGTCTCATACACCGCGTGTCCTCACCCCTCCTTGAGGGTGAGTAACTGAACCCAAGAAGTGGGAACAAAAGTAGGGTGTAAATATATATATATATATATATATATATATATATATCTGTGTGTGTGTGTGTGCACAACAAGAATCTGGAACTAGTATGTAAGGGGATCTCCATCTCCAAGATCAACCCAGGATTAGTCGCCAATAGTTCTAAGGATAGCCATCATTGATGCCCAACAATCCCGCACATCAAAGCTTCCTCATCGCTAAACCGTACCACCGAAAAGTCCCACTTCTATAACCATGGAGAAAAATCACTGACTAGCCTCATCAAAATGGGCAGAGTCTGAAAGAAGTCGTCGGGTAACCCACTGCCCAACCTAACTGGAGGGTAAACCCCAAAAGTTCATCGGGTAACCCACTGCCCAGCCCTGCTGGAGGGTAGAACCTAAAAGGTCGTCAGGTAACCCACTGCCCAGCCCAAATAGAGGGTAAACCCTAAATTCAATTGGTAACCCACTACCCAACCCCACTGGAGGGTAAACCCTAAGGTCAATAGGTAACCCACTGCCCGGCCCTGCTGGAGGGTAAACCCAGAACAGGCCTGATAACTATGCGCTGCCCACGCCATCACTGGGTGTCACTAACATCACAACCCTACATTGGTTCGGATTGCATCAAAGAAACCTCTGACCAATTTCCTTTCATGTTTCCACATTTAATGATATCTTAAAAGAGGCTTTTCTCTCCCAAACAGATTACACTATTGTAATCCTCATGGAAAAACACACGAGATAGACTACTTACTCGCTGAAAACGGAATACCGAAGAAAAAGTTACTCAACACTACTTTACACCCATACGACATCTTGTGAGGCCCACACCTCGGTCCTGAAAGATGTCAGGAAAACATTGCCATCGTGATGCTCTTGAAAAAACATGCCAAAATGACTACTCATTCGCCCCGAACGGACGTTTGATGAAAAAGTCTCAAAACGCTGCTCACAGCTTAAAAGATAGCCTATGGGGCCCACGCCTCAACTCCATCATCAATGAATGAAACTAACATGGACCACTTCGTCCCTATTCTAGGGTCGCAAAGCCGCTGACGGTGCCTTAAACGGACTCTGGATGTGTTCGCACCATCCGAAGGAAGAAACCCAGCGTAGTACTTAACAAGCGTGATGCGCCACCGAGCCACCATCTCAGGAATTAAAATTTCCCTAGACCATCTCAAAAGCATTTTCTACATCCTAGGATTTCACTTCAATAGACTGTATGAAAAATGGACACACGTAGTGAAAGTTATGGGTGTCTGAAGTCGAGGGGACGAACCCCTTGGGCTAGACCGGCCTGGTTCGACTGGTCTGCCCAGCCGTGGACCCCCGGTTTACCCTGTGACAATTGGCCCTCATGTCTGATCATTGTCTCGCGTGAATACCCACCAAAGGTAGGTCTTGGTCTCTGCACGGGGTCATGCGTCGTGACCCCTCCCTGTCGCGCCCCGCACCAGCGAGCTCACCCGCCGCCGCCGCCAGGGACACCCCGTGCTGCCTGGGTCCGTCGCGCCACCTAGGTCCACCGCCGCGCCGCAGTCCCGAAAACCTCCGCCGCCGCTGGGGGAGGGAGAGGTAAGATTGAAGGAGGTTCTCCCTTGTTGGTAAGAACGTTTTTCAAGGATAAAACTAAGAAGGAGAAGAGGGTGTGGGTGGTGTGTTTAAATAGAAAACACTTAAACCCCCCGCCCGTAGGCCCCATACCCAAACTCTCGACGAGGTCGAGTTTAAGCCGACCCTAGGGTAAAAACCACATTCTGAGCACAACAGTGGTCTCGGAATTTTAATCCGAGCCTCCATTTAGAAGTTAAAGAGTACACGCCCGGGGCCTCCAAATTACGAAAATTCCCTTGGTGGAGTTTTCCACAGAAGGGTCGCACCCATGAAATTTATACCCCTCCTAGGGTAAACAGCACACTCCAGACTCAACGGTTCCCTTGGTTTCCCCATCCGAACAACTGTTTAGGAGATATTCTATTTATTTGGAGTGTCTAGAGTGAACGCACTTAAAATTAAATTTCGGCCCCACCAGGGCTCTGAATCACATGTTGTCTAAACGCCCTGCTCTGGAATAACATTAAGAAATTTTCAAAGTCTTACAGGATCAAAACCTGGGTTCTTACAGTACTCCTCTCATTTCACCAAGCTTCAGTGCTTCACACCCTTCCTGAAAAGAGATGGGTTATTCCTAGCAAGGAATTTCGAGGATGGCCTCAGACATGACATCCACTCTCAGGGGAATATCTTCAGGTTGACTTTAATCGCTTCCATCACCAACCAGGAACTGATCACAGAGCAAAATATAAGGGAATCTAGATTTGTGATCCAGGGCGGCTCGACTTCCAGAGATAGTGCTCTGCTAGCTGATAGCCGGAAGCGCCACCAGGAGACTATTTGGAGAGATCTGAGTTGGTGGGATGCATCTCCTGGTAGCCAGGTGGTGTGCTACTTGTGCAAGAGAAATAGGCATATGAGGCTGCAGTGCCAGAGAGACCTAGTGGAGTTCCAATATTGTGGAAAGTTGGGGCACCTTCAGCATTTCTGTCAGATCTTTTCACCAACAGCTGGTGACAGGGGTTCATCTATGACTCCTCATAGAGGAGCAGCTTCACCAGTTTCTCACCAGTATGGGAACTGGTTTTCTTCCGGCCGTTCAGGCCGAGGTGGAGGTCACGGCCATGGTGGTCAGTCACCAGGCCACCAGCGACAGTAGGGTGGATCATCTCATAGTAGTCAGGCAGGGTCATATGGCTGCGGAGCTAGTCAGACTTTTGCAGTGGAACAGAACCATCAGGAGTAGGATCTCGGCCCCTCTACAGTTTGAGGTACGATCCTAGTTGACTTGGTTTTATCTTCATCTCTTTTTGATACTTTTGTTATGCATAGTTTTATATATGTCGTTGTTGTGTAGAGACTTGGGCTCTGTATCTTTTCTTCTGTCAATTTTTTGACACTAGACACTCTGTTGGGGACAATTACATCTAGTGTGCGTCAGTTCAAGGAGTTCCCTCTTGAGGTTGGTGGGTGTCACTTCCTTTGGTATCTTTATGTTCTGGAGATGACAGGCTATGATGTCATTCTCGGAATAGACTGGCTAGTTCCCTTCTAGGTAGTCATCAACTGTTATCACCGTAGGGTGAGTTTCATATCACCAGAGGGTGGATCTTTTCTTCATAAGGGAGAGTGGGATGTCCAGGAAAGCAGAGCGGGTCCAGAGCATCATGGGTTGGGAGCAGTCATAGCCCATATTTCTAGTCTTTATCTGAATGACCAGGGGACTTCATAGTTAAAATTTACTTCAGTGGGGGATCATTTCAGATTTGTCTTTCCAGAGGACTTTTTAGGTTTTCCTCTAAATCATGAGGTAGACTTTTCTATTGATCTTGTGTCAAGGGAGTCACCATTGTCCATTCATCCTTATAGGATGGCTACACCAGAGTTGCAGGAGCTCAAGAAATAGTTGGTGGAGTTGTAGTGATTGGTAGCTTACGGCTCTATTCACTGAGATACATTTGGAGGTGCATGATAGACAGGGGAATACTTTTCTATCTTCTGTAGCTGTTACCTCTACACTTCTTGATCGGGAATGAATGAGGAAACTATCAGATTCTGAAGCCCTAGTCCTACGAGAAACCGTGTCAGGAGAGGACCCTATTCCTGGGTGGACCATATGCAAGGATGAGATCCTGCGATTCTAGGGACGTGTATGGGTGCTAGTAGATATACGCGAGGAACTGATGCAGGACTTTCATTCCTCAGTTTGGGCAGTTCATCCTGGAATCACCAAGATGTATCTTGATCTACACTGTCAGTATTGGTGGTCAGGTATGAAGAGGGACATTTCTAGTTTTTTCATGAGGTGTTCCACTTGTTAGCAGGTGAAGGCGGAGCATCAGTGACCAGCAGGGCTTTTGCAGTAGTAACTCATTCCCGAGTGGAAGTGTAATGACATCGCGATGGACTTCGTGACTGGTTTTCCGAGGTTTCCTCGAGGTAATGATGTATTTTGGGTTGTCATTGATAGACTCACGAAGGTTTCACACTTCTTGTTGATCTAGGAGACCTTCAGTGTTGATGATCTGGGGCGGTTGTACATCCGAGAGATTATACGTCTACATGGGGTTCCACACTCCATTGTTTCAGACAGGGATTCACGTTTTACTTCTCGGGTCTGGAAAGGGCTTCATAAGGCTTTGGGAACATAGGTACTTTTGAGTAAAGCTTTCCATCCTCAGACAGATGGTCAGTCTGAGTGTACGATTCAGGTGCTTGAGGATATGCTTCGAGCATGCATTATGGATTTTGGAGGTTCTTGGGAGAATCATATACCTCTTGTGGAGTTTTCCTATAATAATAGTTTTCAAGATACTATTCATATGGAACCTTATGAGGCTTTGTAGGGTAGGCCATGTCGTTCACCCTTATATTGGCTGGAGGCAGGAGAGGCGGATTTTATAGGACCTCGACTTGTTCAGGAGACCACAGAGCAGATAGAGTTTATTCAGAAGAGGATGGATATTGTGAAATCTTGATAGAAGTCTTATGCTGATCAGCGGAGATGACCTCTGGAGTTCGAGGTTAGGGATCAAGTTTTCCTATGTGTCACATTGAGGTTGAGACACAAGAGGATTAGGAGACAAGGTAATCTTTCACCGAGGTATGTCGGGCTGTTTGAGGTGTTGGAGAGAGTTGGGCTGGTTTCCTATCGGTTGCAGTTACCTTAGAGGTACCAAGCTATGCACGACATCTTCCATGTTTCTCAACTTTGACGTTACTTTTAAGACCCGTCTCATGCCTTCCAACCTGAGGAAGTCGAGTTGGAGGTGGATGCATCTTTCTAGGATCATCCTATCTGGATTTTTGATCATAGTATGAAGGTTTTATATGGCTGGTATGTTCCTCTAGTACATGTTCTATGGTAGAACGGGCGGGTGCAGGATGAGACTTGGGAGAGGGAGGTCGATGTATGATCACAGTGGATGGAGCTGTTTGGGGTTTCTTCTTCTATGTTGCACTAGGGAAATTCGGGGACAAATTTCATTAAGGGGAAAAGTTTGTAAGAACCAAGACCTTATTTTCAGGTATGTTTTTCCTTTTTCTAGAGTTTTTTAGAAAAGAGGAGTCTCTGGAGATTTTTGAAGTACACACCATGTACTTTATGAGTACACGTCGTGTACTTCATTGCCGCAGGAGGCCATGTACTGGCCGTGTCCTGGCCATGCACATGGTCATGTGGGGTGACGTGGAGGCCGCCTAAAGTGGAGTATGGAAACAGTAAGTACACATCGTGTACTCTAAAAGTACACGCCGTGTATTTTGTTTTTTTTTTCATTAAACACACCGGGGTCGTGTCTGACAGATAGAACCATTTTCTTTTAGGTTTTTTTTGTCCAATAGAAATCGTACGGTCACGGATCTTTGATGAACCCCTGAGCCTTCATCCATCCTCCGAATCGAACTCCGTCAATTGTGTTGGAATCGCATCGGTGAGTTCTCTCTTCTTCTAGAGCATTGTTTTCCAATTAATCCTCTTTTCTAAGTTATCATGGGTTAAAATATTTTAGGTGTTTTTGTAGATCTATGACATTTTAAGAAGATTCAAGCTTTAAGGTTCAATTATACTGATCTCCTAACCCAAAGGTAGGTGGTTTGTGCCTTTCTGTAGAAATATTTTGGGTTTTATGTGGAAATTTTCCCAATACCCTTGAACGGGGTATTGCGCGTTTACCGTTTTGGCCCTATTGTTTTCCTTCTTTGCTTTTATGCCTGAGTAGAGGTTATTGATTGTGAATAGGGTGATTTTTTGTGCTTTGGATGTATTTACCATGCATGTTTTTCCTGTATTTTACCTTTGGGTCTAGTTTTCCTATTTGGCTGTTGTTTCCTTTTCCATACCTGGTATTATTGGATGGTGTCCATGTTTTTCTGATATGTTGTTATGATGTAGAATTCTAGCCAAGTAGTTCTTGAGGTTTACTTTGGCTGTTACATGATGCTACGCTTGTTTGACTTACACAAGGCCATGAGAACCTGGAGTATAGACCATAGGGGGAATTGATGTTGAGGGCTTCTCTAGAGTGTCTTTATAATTATACGATATGAGACCACAGGGGGAATTGACGTTGACTGCTTCCCCAGAGTGTTTATAGTTCCTCAATGTGGGCTACTGGGGGAATTGACTTTGAGTGATTCCCCAGAGCGCCTTTAGTATGAAATGAGACTATAGGGGGAATTGGAGGTGAGTGCTTCCCTAGAGAGTCTATACTTTAGCTGAACCATAGGGGTGAGACTGTGTGTGTCGCCCAGTGGGTTTCTAGTGCTTGATAGGTAGGACCAGAGGGGATAGGCTGTGGGTACATCCCAAAGGGGTACCTGTTTTGTTAACTGTTTTGTTGTTTCATGTTTTATGGTGTTTTGAATGCTCAAAATGTGCATTGTTTACTGCTTAGTGCCTCCTTTTTTATTGCTTTATATACTTTTACCTGCCATATACTCACTGACTGTTAGACACAGATCTTTGGGTGGTTGCCTACTGGGATTTCGTCTCACACCCTATTTGGACCATGCTTTTGGGCCCAAATAGATTATATTGTTTCGGGTATAGACAAAGTAAAGTGTCATTTGACTTCAGGTACTTGATTTCATTGGATATGGAGAGCATGGGACCAAGATGAGGCTTGCGATGCTGAGGATTTTCTCATCTGTTTTTCTTTTTTACTTGGGTTTAGTACTGTATTCATCATTGTGACTTTTTTGGATATTTTTATAGAAATATATGTATCATGCATCATTAATATATATTTATGCTCCAGTTATTTCTTTATCAGGCTTTCATTGTTTATTGTTGTTGGATATTTACTGCTTCTGCTATTGTCTGTGTTGCTTAATTTTATTGTGTACTCTGCCAATGAGGGCATAGTTTCCCCAATATCACACCCAAGGCCCTCGCTTCTGGTCAGTAGCCTCTGGCATTCGGGGAAATGTGCTAGAGGTCATGTGACCAACCAGGTACGGGGCGCCTCTAAGTGGCTTCTGAAATTGGGATGTTACACAAATAGTATGTTTTCTATTCTTGAATAAATAAAAAACGTACCTATCACCACTTTATTGTTAGGTCCACCTCAGTAGTAGTGATAGAATATGGCATTTCTTTCACTATTGTCCTTAGATTTAATTTTCATTGATTATCTCTAATAATCATTATCATAAGGCATTGTATTACATAATGCCCATGTTCCTTGTAGTCAAAAAACTACTCTACAGGTTTAGTATTGATTGGAACCTTCATTTATTCTACCACATTAGTGGGCTTCATCATCTCCCTTAGACATTAATTCACATTATGATCCTCTTTTCCACACTTGAATTATCTCTTTGTTCCCTTGATATAGTTACCAAGATACTTATTCCCACATTTCTGACATGTGGGGAGTTGGTTTTTCTTTCCTCCATGGGATTTACCCATTGGTACTCCAAAATTAAACTCTATTTTATTCTTTTTATCTCTATCACCATGAGACCACTGAGATTCATCGATCGCTAAATTGACCTTAAGGGAATAATAGAAAATATATTTATATATTTCAAATTTATGGAATCAGTAAATATTTTTTTAGACTTATATTTAATCCACTAATAAATTGGTACACCATGGTTTTGATTTTAATGACAAAGTCAAAGGCATATTTTGAAAGCCTTGTGATTTTTTCCTCATAAGCCCCAATAAACTCATATTCCTTTTGTTTCGGTCCAAGGAACTTCATCCCTATTTTTAGATGGATATTTTAGGGAATAAATTTCTTGAGAAATATTTTTTTGAAAGATTATTATTACATATATTAAATTTTCTAATTGTGCTTCATCATCTTGATCAGTTTCCACCACTAATAAACTTCCCCTCTAAGTGGTAGATGATCCATATGACTTTACCTTATTTAGGTCCTTAGAGGACCAAGAATATCTTATCAATGAATTTAATCCATTATTCTATGATTAGGGGATAAGATTATGAACTAATGATAGGAGGTATTTTTCATGTAAATGAATCAACCACGACTTTCTCTTTCTTAGGAGAAGGAGTTAATTCCACATGATTCATGTTATTATTCATAACTTGTTTCAGTTGAGCTAGTGTTAAAATTATGTTCTCGGATCTCACTCCCATAAAGTTAGGCATTTAATTTGGGAAATAATCATATTTACTATCATATTAGTTGTTGGATTGATTCTTCCAAATTCCCTCCAATAACTAAAATAAAGGAAAAATTAGGGATGAGAATACATAAACTAATATTCCTAAAAAAGTGAAATTATGAACTTAAAAGGAATAACATATAAATGACATGTAAATCCTAACTTATGATTCTATTGGTTTCAATCTAGGTTATCAATGTAAATTTACTTATCAGGTTTTCTAACCTCAAATATTTATTCAGGTCCTTTATAATGGTTCATAAAGATATTATGAGTGTTAACAAATCATATCTCCCAAGAGTGTCAAACCAAGTGTGCAGTGAGACCTCTTTATCATACACTAGGAACAGGTTGAGTTAATAGACAATGAGATATTTTATGGTTATTAACCTGAGGTACATATTTTCTAGAGTCATGTCTACTTGTAGTATCCAAAAGGGGATTTCATTTCTTGGAAACCACTCTCTCTATACTTTACTAAAATTTCAGGGTGTTTTCTAATACTTAGACTTATCCATAGGTTTTTTACTAATCTATTCTTATCATAATACCAAATTATAACTAAAAACTTCTCCAATACCAAATATATTGAACGAATAATGTTACACATATTATTAAATGATTCTTAACATAAATATCCAACAAACACAACCTTAGGATCTAGAGGCCTAATGTGTTTGGAAGAATAGGTACATAGTACATCATTATAAAACTAAAAACAACATATTTATTATAATCCTCACAGTGATATCCTAAATCCCTTTGATATTATAAAACATCATAGGAAAACCTAGTTAATACAAAAACAAAATGAGTGATCTTTAAATCCAAGTAAGGGAATAAGCATGACAAATGAGTGTAGTGTATGAGTCAACTAGTACAACATGAAATCAAAAAATAAAAGGATCATAGATTATCATATAGAAGCATGAAATAAAAAATGGAATCATAAGATTATGTAATCATAGGAATTTTGAAACATCATAATACATGACATCATAAGAATAAGTCATGGCTCACTATCAAGATATCATAACATAGTGAACAGATTCCCACTATGGATTAGGATTACTCCTTAATCCCATATATATCACATCATGAGATATAAACATTAAAAAATGAATTAGATAACTTTATAGGTTCACCCTCATAAAATTTTAATGCATGTGTTTTCCATATTAAGAAACCATCCATAAGGCACAATCATAAGGAAAAACACTTGAAAAAGTAAATGGGTTACATAACCTTTCCTTATAGAATAAAAAAATAATATCTTAAATATTCCCATTAAAGAAGGGATTAAATCATTTTCTTTAATTCATGAGGGAGTATATAATTATTGGTCATTAAAATAAATCCCAAGTTATTTAAAGACATAAAATAAGTGGATAAATGGGTTTTTTATGGACTTATTAAGTTGTATTTTAAGAAAAAGGTTAATGAGTATTTTAAGATTTTTTTAATTATAATAATATATATAAAACCATAAATGAAAAAATAGGTTTCATTATAAAAATGGGTGCTTTTAGAAACCATTAATGGTTAAATATTTCATTTAGTGGTACTTTAAATGAGTTAAGAAAATAGAGAAGTTCCCTTTAATTAGATCTTCTTAACGAATGAAATTAAGAAGGGAACCTTAAAAAATGTATATAGACATCAAGTAAAGGTGAATTAAACCAGGTATTTATGTATAGAACACATATAAAGAATATAAGTGAAGTGAATAATAATGATATTGAGGAAAATTGAGGTAAATAGATAGAATGCGTGACCTAAAGAAAATAGGGTGGTTCTGAGGGATTCAAGTTTGTTCTACACTTTCACTTGACATCCTGATTAATCAAATTATATTTAATAAAAAAATTATTGGGAACCTTTTTAAAATATATTTTATTTATTATAAATATTTAATGTTTTTTTAGAGTCAATTAATTAATATATCAGTTATATTTATATTTTCCCACAGTTTGTTGTTCCATGTGTCCAAGGTTGAATTAGCTTTGGGTGAATATGTTAATTCCTCCTGATATAGATCCATAGCTCCAAAAGTATAATGATTTAGAGTTAATTTGTTTCTATAAGTTCAAAAATGTTCTCAATATGCAATATAATTCATAAATAATCAATATTTATAGATTATAATCATTAAACTTTTTGTTCGCTTAGGTAGGTTTTCCGACCATGATAAAAAAATATTATGTTTCCTTTAATATTATGGAAATATATTCATTTCATAATATAAAACAATATAGAATATAAATATTTCAGTCATTTTTAACCATTAAAATTTTATTTCAACCTTCCATGAATATTGTAATGTAAAATGGAACCCACCATCCACAGAGACAGTGAACCAACGATAATAAGGAAACTGTTTTCATTTTTAGGATAAAATAAGAGAGGAAGTTGGATAATAGATACTCCATAAATATAATAATGAATCATTATATTGAAAATAGTGATGTTATAATACTTTAATTAAATAAATATGTATGATAAGGTATAATAAGAAATAATTTAAGGTTAATTTGGTTAAGAATACTTCCTATTAAGATGTCCTCTCTTAGACTTCCCCTTAAGAAACCTTGGATTAGTCTTTTGATGAGACAAAAACTTCTAAAAGCATGGGAGAGACATGGGGAGGTGATTTGGTAGATAATTAGTGAGTTAAGTAAGTTAGAACATGTGAATATAATAGGAGTTGAGGGGTGGTGTTTATAAGGGGATGATAGGGGTGTTTTTTAATATAATAGTCATTTGTTTATTATTTTAGCTCAAGACTGTCAATATTATTGATTATTATAAGGCCTTGTGTCTGTATGAGCATTTTAAATTCAAGAATAATTTTTATTTTTATTTACATGATGGGATAACTTTTGATCAAATATTTAGAATGGAAATTTGAGGGTTGGAATGCCTCAAAGTGATGTTTTTGAAAAATAATGAGGATTGAAAGGTAGCTTGGGTGTTTTGGTGAGACTCAGGATATTTTTGTTAGGTTTGGGGAGTTTTAGATGTTTCAATATATGGATCATGGTTTATGAAATATGGTTTGGGGGAAACCATAAAACACCTTAAAACTTAATGAACTTTTAGTTCATTTTGTAAGGAGTGTGGTTGGATTACACGGTTAGGGAATGGTTAAGATCAAGGAATGTGAGGTTGTTGATGAACTTTTTTTAGGATATAGAGGGGATTCAGAGACACTCATGAAGTTTTTACTCATTTGGTTAAACCATCTAAAAAACCATGCGAAGTGGATTGTTTGGAGGAAATTCCAACCACACTATGGGTTCATAGTTTGGAAAACTATATAGCTCATTAAAGAGTGAAAATTTATCCTTTTCCCCTATAAATTTTTAAGGGGTGTACTAATTTATTCTTACCCCTCATACATTTATTCCCCATCTATCCAGAACCCTCTATCCTTCCCTTCTTTTTTGATTAGGGTGTTTTGAATCATTTATTTGGTGATTTAAGTTTCATATTTGTTTCTGATGGTATTAGATTTTATTCTACTCTATTTCCTTATAATTTTATTTTCTTCTAGTTTAGGTTTCAGATCTAATTCCACTAGATAATGGTGTAATTGACTGAATATGATGATGTTTTCATGCATCCTATGAAGTGGACGTCCTAAGACAGTGTCTGCACATCATCATGTACCATTTCATTGAGGTGTGTAACCATGGTGGTTTTCCAAATAATTTGAGTTTCAATTAAAATAAATTAATTCTTTTTTTGTCACAAGTTAGGTATTTCTATCGGTTCAAATTCTGGAGTGTTCCTTGGGTCTTTGGGAAGTGTTTGGTCAAGGTTCTAGCATAAAGAGATCAACCAGTGATAATTTGGCCATTATACTATTAAAATAAAATAGTTTAATTAATTATAATTTGTTTTAGTTAATTAATTATTCATAATATATTTATAATTAATTAATTAGGATGTTTTGGTTTGAGATAGGGCATCAAGAATTTTGGGAAATGAATGGTTGGACTTCGCAAGCCTCGGTGGGAGTTTCCAAGATTCTTTGGAAAGGGGTTTCACTTGGGTTAAATGTAGTAAGTCCTTATATATCTTCCCTTGGTATATTTCATTATCTTATATGAATTTGATATGTGTGGACCCACCAATTTAGGCAATGGGTCTTTTTAAACATTTTTATGTTGTTTAATAAAAATTAAATACTAGGATTGAATTCCATAAGGTATAGAGGACCACGATAGACCATCGTGTACCAGCTGGACGTCTCAATTTCCAATATATGATAATATAAATTGAACCTAGAGACTTGGGATATAGGAACCCCATAAGGGTAACCTTTTAGATAAATTAATCTGATTATGGTTTTTTGTACCTAGTGATAAGTGACTTAGTGTCCTATGGGTAGATATGGGGGTGACTCGGGATGCGTGGATAAGGGGGTGACCATGAGAGATACCCTACAATGATGGGTGGACAGTTCGGGTGTTTGGTCCAAACTAGGAAACCTAATAAAAGGGAATGGGATTAAGTCTAACTCCCTAGTGTGACTAGCCTAGGGGTCCAAAGAGACCTCAATGAGAACTAAGGGGTCCCTAGTAGGTTCTCCTATGACTTATGGCCCTAGTGAGAGGGTGTACATGGGAATGGGTAGAGATGGTATCCAGTTTTATCTTATAACTCATATCTATAATGTGAGCTTGAGAGGTGGTAGAATTTGGTTAGGGGTTTAGGTGTTCATATAAGCTCTACCTTGAATTTATACCTTGAATTTTTTTTTCTCTTGATGTAGTTATGGATTCCTAGATATGTTTCTTGGGACCTAACCTATGCACCTGACAAAACATGATGGTATTAATGGGGATGCCTAGAGGTTATTCCTGTGGTGTGGATTTTAGAGCCTTTTTTATACTAGTGTGATACAGATAATGAGATTATGTCATCATGGATAACCGAATATAATTCTTGGGATCCAAATATTCATCCATGTCAAGAATTTCATGGATGTTAGGATTTTACCTCAGGTCTATATGGGATGCCATGTATTCCTCTAGTCCCTAGGATTCCTAGTGTGTCTAGGATCTAGTTTTGAAAACTTGGGGGTTTATTTATGATAATTGTTATTATGAAGATATAACTAGGTCATATCTATGATCTATACAGTCAATACTAATGATTTACTTATTATTAATGTGGACTCTTTGAATGCATAGGATCTATCATGTTGGCATAGTGACATGGAGGATGACTTAAAGGATGGTGACTACTCATGATTTCCAATTATTAAAATTGAGTTGTTTATTATATTAGAGTTTGGTTATATTATCTGGATATTTATCCATTTATTATTATATTATTGTATATTTTTTCTAGAGTTTAGGGAAGCTTGGGTTACACCAGAATCTATCTTTTATGCAGTTAGAATGATATCATGACATGCTCAGAGACACTTCATCACAACCCGAAGCATATATGGATGATCAAGTTCATGGGCCTGAGAATTGACATTGTTTACTAGTACAAGGGAAGGAAAGGGTCTCCTTGATCAGTTATGGTTGGTATGTTCATTATTAAATGCTTAGAGACACCCCGACACTGGCTGAAGTAAGTATGATGGTGCTTATTTATTTTCTATGGTTTACTTATTTATTTCAAATGATTATGTCACATGAAAATACAATGCATAAACTTTTTATGTATGGGACTTCATTGGTGGTTCCCTATGGAGTTATTTTAACACCCTACTAGAGCGGACATGGCACTTGGGTGCCCAAATAGATCTTCCACTAATTACAGGTACATATTGGGTAGAGTCCAAAGTCATATTATTCATCTCAATAGTTGAGACATGACTATATATCAGGATAAGGTGAGGCTCAAGGACATATTTTATCCTTCTATACATTTACTTTATTCTTTTATTTTCTGTTTATCTTTATATGTTATCAAATCAGTGAGAAATTTTCCTTGAATTACTATCTAGATTTCGCATTTCATGATATTATTAATTAGGTTATTTGTTTATCTTATATAATATGATGTATATTTTTATGGTGTATGATAATTTTTTATTTATGCATTACTATGAACTCTAATATAGAGGGTATATCCTTTCTATAGTACCTCCCTAGACCCTTGCTACAATTTTATATCCTATGAAAATTCAGAGAGGTGTGTACGAGGTCATATGGTGAACTCAGCTGGGGAACCAGTCTAGTGGCCTTTGGAATATAGAATTATTATATGCTATAAAATCTATTTTATTTTTTTCATACTATTTTGGGATTTGGTATATTAGAGATTTGGGAATTTTTTGGACCCTGTAATGGATTAAGAACTAGAATATTGAGAAAATTTATTCTGGTAAGAAGTTCGGGTTACTTGGGTTGGGATTTTTATTCTTTGTTTTCGATGTTGTGGTTGTATATTTATTTGGCATTGATAAATGCACATGTGGTTTGGTATTTTTCAAATATTTATGGGTTGCGTCTCTTGTAATGTTGGAAATAGGCTAGTGATATTATTTTTTACTCTTGGAATATAAAGGTAAGAGGTGTCTCATGCATCATATTTGGCATCTAGGGTTCACATGACATAGGCCTGATAGTGTGATATTTTGTTATTGGTTGAGATTATACTATTTAAATTCTCAAAAACTTCTCATATATTGATTTCCAAAATAATTAATTGCTGTTATTATACATAGTTAGGCCAGCTTATATATATTCTTTACTCTGGTGGTAAGTCTTATGGATTCTATAGAGGTGATGGTGGAGTGATCCCTTTAATGGGAGGTGTGAAGAGAGCCTGGTGGGTCATGATGGGCACATGGTGTCAAATAATTAAACCCTTTGTGGGTCATTGTCTTTTTTCATTTGTTATTTAAAGTTCCAGTAACAACCTATATGGTGTTTTCCTATATATCTTGTAATTTCATTCTACTTAAATATGTCACTGATCATGTTTCCCTTGGTGAGGATTTTCTATGATGATGTTGTTGTTTAGGTGTTGACAGATGAGCATATGATTTTTGATGGGGAATTATTTTGGATAGATGCATGGTGAGAATTAGTGTCCTTATAGTTTGTTGAATCAGTATGAGGTTCATGACATATGTGTACATGGTACCCTAGAGTGATCTTTTGAACATGTATATTATGGTTTACTAAGATAGGAACATGATATTTCCTATTAGTTTAGAAATTGTTGGATATGTTTGTAGACTAAGTGGGAATACTTTGAGACCCTTATAGATGTCTCAGTATTTTAGTGAGTATGTTCTTGGTGTTTTGTAAAGGGGTAACCCACATGAGTTGTTAGCCTAATATTAATAGTGCCCCGGAATTGGAAATTCATGAGTATATGCCTTGGGTTTGATATCGATACATGGGAAGTGAAATTGAGTTTATGGATAAGGAATGGTTATGCCTTGTTATTTCTTGAGATGGACCACCTTGAGTTTGGATTATTTTTGTTGGGGATGGTTTCAAGGGTAGGACTATTTGGGGTCTAGATTTTGATGGCTTTAGGTATGAATAAGTACCATGGTGAGATAATGGGTAGACACTATTGAACTAGAATGGTGGAAAGTGGTGATTATGTGTGTGGATAGACTAATAAATGGACATGTTGTATAGAATGGCCAGTAATTAAGACGTGTTATAGATCGAGTTGGGTGGAATCATACACCACTTATGAAGGATGTGATAAAATTGTATGTGTTTATTGTTCATGGTGCATATTTATGTGAGAATTGGTGAGTGGTCAGGTGTAATTTGAGGATTGATAAGTTTTATGAGATGGTTTCATGAATAATATCCTAATTTATTAATAAAATCAAATACATCCCTCCAGGGTATAGGAGGCGTTAGAGAAAAATTTGTGTGTTATAGGAACCTATTGATATGTATATTGATGAGTGGTATAATGAAATATATATTTTGGGGATATGACTATAGGATGTAAGATAATGGTTGTCATGTTGGAAGGGTTGTCAGTTTAAAGGACCAGACACTGGACATTCATTTTGGAATTTTGATATTGGAGAGAAACTAGTTTTGGATTTAGATAGGTTCCTTAGTAAATGTCAAGTGTGAATTAACTTGTACTATAAAATGTATTTGATTAATTTCAATCAATATTGAGGTGTTTTTAGTGAATATAATAATTTTTCAGATCAAATGTGTGTTGGTGCCCATGGTATGTTAGTGCATGGTGATTCATTTGGGCTGGTTGGTGTATCAAAGATTATTTTTTCATTGGATTTCATGTAATAGATTTTGTGTACATGTTTGAATGATCATAAGATTCCTACAAGAGTAAGGGAATTGGTATATATTAACCAAGTAAATCATTGGTGGATAAAGTCAATATTCTATAGAATAGGTATTTTAAAGGAGGTATAACTAGTGTTTGGCATGTAATTTGATATAGTGAGACAAAAACCATGTCTAGTGCATCGTTTTAGATACAAAAAGTGTGTTTCAAGTTTTTTATGGGGGTTTTTTAGGAAAATTCAGTATGATCAGGTTTCAGTATGAAATTATGATGGTAGAAATACATTTTGGTTTTGAATTGTCCCATATGGGATAATTCATATGGTGGAGAGAAATATAGTCCAAGTGATGAAATGAGATAATGATATGATCATGTCTTAGGATATACAACATCAAGTAAGGGTTGTCTTGAGGTTTTGGTGATGTAAAAAATCATTGGATTTGGTTTTTAAGGTTTGATCTTATTAAGTTAGAGGTTGTTCCTTATAGGATCTTTGGGAAATAGATAATGGAATGCTACCACATAATATAGAGTATATATATAGGAAAGGTTGGGATTTTTGGTTGGATGACTAACAGGACTAATCGAGGAAAAAAAGTGTTATGGTGGGGAGTTTTTAAGGCCTCATTTCCATAAGATCATTTTTAAATTCAAGAAGAATTTGAATTTTCATTTACTGGATGAGTTAGATTTTTATCAAAGAATCATAATTCAATTATGAGGGTCAGAATGACTCAAAGTGATTTTTTGGGAGGAATGAGGCTTGTAAGGTGTCTTAGGTGTTAATGTTATCCTCTATAGCTTTGGGTTATATTTTATTAGTTTTTGAGGTTTCTATATAGGGAGAAATATTTGGGGTATATAGTTTGGGGGAAATTGTGCAACACCCTAAACCTCAATAAAATTTTAGTTCATTTTGTAAGTAGTATATTTAAATCACATGGTTAGATAATAGTTAACATCAAACTATGAAACATTGTAGAGAGAACCCCATCAAGGTTGCAGAGGAGTTACAGATCCACCTGTATGGTTGGTGGATGGTTCTGTAAACCATGCAACTAAATCATGTAAGGTGGATGTTTAGAGGCATTTCCAACCACATAGTTAGCACAAAATTTAGAAAATCGTGTGTCTCATTAAATAAGTAAAATTACTCTTTTCTATTATAATTTTAATGGTAATACCCCTTTATTCTTTCCCCTCCCATGAACATTCCCTAGCTTCCCTAGATCCCTCCCTCCTCTTCTCCTTTAATAATGGGTGTTTTGAAGTCCTTATTTGATGATTATATCTTCATTTCTATTGTCCTCTAATTTTCTTCCCCTATATTTCCTTCAAAATGTTATTTTCTTTTGGTTTAGGATTTTGTTTTGATTTCCCCATATCATGGTAGAACCAGCCAAATTCAATAGAGATTTCATGTGGCATGTGAAGAAGACATTCTGATATGACATATATATGTCACGACATACTGTTTTGCTGAGGTATGTTTCCATGGTTATTTTTTCAAAGAATTTTAACTTAAATTTAATTAAATTAATTATTATTTTCATTACATATTATAGATTTTTTAGGTTTAATATCGAAAGTGTACAATGGGTTGTTAGCATGCATTTATTCATGGTTCTTAAATGATGATATTGGCTAGTTATAACTTTTCATTATTCCTACTCTAATTAAATAGTTTAATAAATCATAATTTTTTTAGTTAATTAATTAATTATAAAATTATTATGATAAATTAATTTTGGTGGATTTTTTTAGATAGTTCTTTAGGTGTTTTGGGCGATGGCCAATTGGACTTGGTGAGCCTTGAAGATAGTTGTTGAGCATATTTAGAAAGGTTTTTTTCTTCGGTTAAATGTAGGTAGTCATTATGAATATTCCATTGATATATTTAATTTGATTATATGCATGAGTTATATTTAGACATCTCATTTTAGGTTTTGGGACTCTTTATAAATGTTTATGTTTTTAAAATAAAAATTAAATCATGTTATTGAATTACATTGGGTGTAGAGGTCCCTAGTGAATCCTCATGTATTGACTGGAAATATCGATCATTGATAGCAAATAATATATATTAAACCTAGATCTTTGGGGTTTAAAAACCCCATGATGGGTATGTTTTAAATAATTTGAATTTACTAGGGTGCAGTGGACCTAGTGATAAGAGACTTGTTGGCCTCTTGGTAGAGAGGGGTATAACTCAGGATGCGTGTCCAAGGGGGAAGATGTGAGAGATATCCTATAAAGATGGGTGGATGGGTCAGGTGTTTAGGGTAATCTTAAATGCCTAAGAAAAGGTAATATGATTAATTCCATCTCCCTAGAGTGGCTATCAAAGGCTAGATATACCTCAATGTGACCTAGGGGTCCCTAGTAGGTTCCCCAATGACTTGTGACCCAAGAGAGAGGACAAACTAAGGAATAGGTAGTGATGGTACTGAGTTTCACCTTAAAACCTGTACAAATGATGTGAGACTGAGGTTTAGTGGATAAAGGTTTGGGGTTTATATGTTTGGAAAACCTATACCTTATATTTATATTTTTACTTGTTTTATCTTGATGTAGCTCTATATGCCTTGATGTGTTTATTGGGACATGACCTATGGGCCTAATAATACATGAAATTAATGGGGATTTCTATAGGTTCTTCCCTAGATCTAGATTTTGTAACCTTCATGATACTAGTGTGATATGACTGAAGAGATGACTTCATAATGGATTCTAGGATGTGCTTCCCAGGAATTGGTTTTTGATCCACATAATGAGTAAATGAGATGTCATGAGTCAATCACAGGTCTATATGGGTTTCCCTCGATGATTTGGGTCCCTAGAATTATGAGTATGTCTATAATCCATCCATATAGCCTTTGGGGTTTTATTTATAATCACTTTTATTATAAAGGGATTCCTAGTTCATCCCTGGGATCTGTCCAATAAAAAATATTAATTTACATGTTCCTGATGTGTATGCTCGGGATGCTTGGTATTTGGTCGGTTGGTAGGGTGACAGAGAGGATGACTTGAAGGTTAGTGATGACCTAGGATTCCTTGGTATTGGATTCAAGCTATTTATGATATGGGTATTTGGATAAATTCCTAGGATTCCTCGGACCTAGATTTTGATCCATTTATAATGTGATGTTTGGATATTTAAGCATGAGTTTAGGTATTCCTATGTTATACAAGGATCCAAAATTTATTTAGTTGGAACAATATCAGGAAGTTCTTAGAGAAACCTCAGCAGTGGCCAAAAAATAATGGTCGATTCGGGTCACAAGGCTAAGGATCAACACTGGTTACATGTACCAAGGTAATAATTAGTCCCTCTAAGAAGTTATGGTTGCACAGTTATCATGACATGCATAGAGACACCTCATCACTGATTGAAGCAGGTAGTATAAATGTTATTTATTTTCCATAATTTATTTATTTATTTTAATTGATCATGTCACAGACACATAAACTGCATATAATAGTTATGTATAAGTCTTTTTTGGTGGTTCAGTAATGATTTATGTACTCACACCCTAATTGAGTGGATATAGTGCTTGGGTACCCAAGTAGATCTTCTACTTGTTATATGCATAGGCTAGGAAAAGAATCAAGTTGGATTGTTTCGATGGACAATTGAGATGAGATTGAATATCTAGATAAGGTCGGGCTCATGGATTTTTGTGTGCCTCCTGAATTTTTTTATTATTTTATTCTTTCTTATTCAAATATGTGATCATCCCAATGGGAAGTCATCCTTGTAGGAATGTGTGGATTTAGTATTATAAGATATTATTGATTAGGTTATTAATTTATCTTGTGTACTCAGATGTATATTCTGATTATGTGTGATACTTTATTATTCAATTTTTATTTTTCAATTTGATATAATAGATATATCCTCTCTACAGTACCTCCCAAGACCCCCACTTCTAGTCGTAAGCCTCTGACATTCTTAGAGTTGTGTGTGAGGTCGTGGGGTCAATCAGGTCTTGTAACTAATCAAGTGGCCTTTGGATTGGGGTTTTATAATTAGTGTCACTAAATATAGTATTTTAAGCATGTGAGTATGATCCATGGTCACTTATATTATCCATGAATCGTCTCTACATTTATCTTGCATATAGTTTAAATTACTGTATTTTGTCGTATTTTACTACTCTCTAAAAATTCAACTATTTTATAAAAATACCAAAAAATCACTGTAAATATTTGTTGAATTTTATATTTCAAAAATGAAATTCATTTTAGAAAATAATTTTCTAAATATTATTTTTTAAATTTTTAAATAAAATGATCATTTATTTGAAAAATTCCAGTTTTAATATTATGTTCAGTTTTCCGACCCTTTGAAAATTTACTATAGGTTTTGTAAAATTATTTTATCATTATAATAATACTTATCATTATTTTAAAAAATGATTTTATTAAAATAAATTTTACTTTAAATCTTTATATTTTTTATAATAATAAAAAAAACATATATGTTTTATAAAAATACAAACACTTATTTTAATATTTTTAAAGAATTTATTTACTAGTATCATGATATAAATTTTATATATTTTCATATTATAAGATAAATAAATATTATTTTACAATTAAATAGGTGATAATACTATTATTAAGGTCCAATTACTTTTCTTAATGGTCAGATTACTATTCCAATGGTCAGTTTTATAACAGTCATATGGGTTCCCTACCTTATATAAATTTCTCATATTTCATTTATTCTTCATTCACTTATATTTTCTCCCAAAGGTATATATATTCATTTTAAAATTTAATATTTAATTACTAATATTTTGTTTCATTTCAATAGTTTTATTCTTGAGTATAATTATTCTAGGGGATCAAGCATGTAACAAACCGACCTGAATACCCTATTAAACTGGTACCCGACCTGATATGACACATACATGAAGGGAGTTCTCAATTCCCATAGGCTAGAAACTAGCACCCGGGCATCGAATGACAACTAGAGGGAATGATTTCACCCAACCTAAATCAAGGAAATTTCACATATATATATATTGACAATAATATAAAGAATATATATTCCATAACTAAAAGAATATTGTGGAAACAAAATAAAATCGAGATTATAAAAATATCAAGTACAAGTCCAACAATAAAGGACTAAAAAAATATAAAAATTAATTTCTCCAATTGATATCATGGAAAAACCCACACCATCTAACCATCTAACTACCCAGATTCAGCTGACCATAACCTCACTGCCTCACCATGGTACCTTTCCTTTACCTATATAGAAATACTTATAAAGGTCTATGCACTACCAAACAAGTGTGTTGGTAGTGATATAATATACTAATAAGGGTCACACCCATGTTTTCCATAACAATTATCTATAAAAACAATTCATGTATACTCATTTAAATTAAAATATGGCATGATAAGTAGTAAAGAAAATATTTTCAAAAGTATGGTAAACATTTTTCCTTTTTTACAATTACAAAACAAATGCAAGTATATCAATTTAAAAGTTAAATCATGAATATAAAAAACCAAAATAGTACAAATCCAAAGCATGGGAAGATCATGACAATGAACTCAACATGCCAATCTTAAAGACTACTTATACCACAACAAATGACTAGTGCAGAACAAGTCCACAGAACACAATAATGAGCAGAGAAAAATTCCATGAGTGAACCTACCAATGTTTTCAAACAAGTCCCAAGAACAATAGGCCTAGGGAATAGAGAAAATACCCATGATAAAATACCATGATGGTAACATGGATGATGTCCCTAAGAAAAACCTTATATCTATGTACACAAGACTTCCCATTTTCTATATTTCATAAAGCATTTCTATTATTTTAAAATACCCCTTTTTCATTTAACAAAAACCATGGAAAAGCCTCGTTTTATCATAAATCCATTTACACACATAAGACAATCATGCCAATCTCAATTATAAACCAATTTATAAAAATAGGAGTAATATAATTCATCTAACACGGGATAGATGAAAACACCTACGTCAAACTCAGGGTCTCACATTCCCTCAAAGGATCCCCCTTAAAAAGAAAACAAAAGTGAAAAATGAGGCCCTATAATTGATCTACACATATTATAACTGATTCAATTCAATAAAAGGGGTTGATGAGAAGAGGAAACTACACATACCTCAAGAACGCACACCCACCGCACCATAAATAACAAATGAAATGGCCCCAGGAATAGTATCTCACCTTGAATATAGATGAGGAATAAGTGGAATCATCATTAAAGATCAATGAATCCTATAATTCAATGCAATAGTGCTATCGTGATCAAAGAAATGAATAAGTAGAAAGTATTACTCACCTAGAGAGATGAGAAACAACTACTACAATGACCCAATTCTGAATGAATCAATACTAATTGAATGGAGACTCCCAAAATCACCAGATAATCCTTTTCAGTTGAGAACCAAAGGAGTTTAGGAAGAATAAAATGAAATATCATTCATATGGCTCCTTAAAAATTTCTTCTTGGGCATTAACATGGTGTGTAATCACTTTACATGTCATGTAATCCATGACAATCACATATGATGGGAAAGTCATATCCTTTTTAATTAAAATTGATATTTTATCATTAAACATTGTGTAACCATTACATGATGTGTAATACTTTAAATCTATATACACATTTCATGACATGAATCTGGTGATCAAGTACATGTCGTGTAATCCCTTTACATGTCGTGTAATAGCCCAATGTATAATATAAAACTCCATAACCAACTCAGGTGTCCTCTAAACTCGAGAAGAACCCCATAAATTCATTAACACATTTACCTAGATTCCATTAATTCAAACAATAATCCATCCTTGAACATTAATTCATTTTTCTCAGAAAATTTTCTCCATCCTTAAAATTCTCATTACACAACCAATTAAATAGGAAAAACAGGAAAATAGAAATTAATTTTATAAAAATGGGTAATGGGGTGTTACAAACTCTCCACTATAATACTTTCCATCCTTGGGAAGTTATGTGCAATAAAGAAGTCTGGTAAAGAGGTGAGACCACTAATCCCTCATTAAATACTTGTGATCCCAAGTATCATGAGAGTCTGGTCCATGATTCCATAACTCTCTAACCAATGGAATTTAATTCCCACATAAGACTTTCAATTGATATTCAACGATCTCAATCGGCTACTCAATAAAAGAAACATATGGCTCTAACTCAATCTCCTTCCAACTCAGAATGTGAGAGGGATCATGATGATATTTTTTGAACTATGATCTATGGAAAAAATCATGAATGACTATCAACTAAGATTGAAATTCCAGGTAATATTCAACCTACTCAATCCTCTCAATGAACTCAAACATTCCAATATATCTCAAAGATAACTTTACCTATTTTCCAAGCTGAAGTTGGCCCAACCAAGTAGAAACATTCAAGAAAACTAGGTCGCATATGAAAAACTGAAAAGGAAGAAGTTATTGATCTAAATAAGGTTTTTTTTACTCTATTTTGTAACCAAACACCAACGTATATCCTAAATCCTCATAGACATATCCTAAACCAAGTTTGGTCTAACCAGTGAAGCTTCACCCACCTCTTCCTAATAAAGAAGTGACCTACATGGATGACTTTACAAAGACTCAAAAGGAGTCATTATGATTGGAGACTGATAACTATTATTATAAGAAATATCAAATAATCACATATGGATATCCAATGATCTACCAAAATCTAAGACTTAGGCATGAATCATATCCTCTAGAATATGAATAACATGCTTCATCTAACCGTATGTCTATGGATGATAAGTCATATTCAATATGACCTGAGTCCCTATTTCCTTTTACAGACTTCTCCATAACCTTGATGTAAACCTAGTATCCCTATCTAAAACTATAATAGAAGGAACACCATGTAACTTCAAATATTCCTAAATATACAGCTTACCTAGATCTTCAACTTTAGTAGTGTCCCTGATTAGAATGAAATAAGATGACTTTGTCAATCAATCAATCACCAACCTAATAGAATTTATCCCTCAGAAAGTCCATGTTAATCCAAAAATAAATTCCACGGATACCTCTTACTATTTTCAAATAGGAACAAAAAGTGTATAGAGAAAACCATAATGTTTAAAATTATTTACCTTTATCTATTGGAAGGTGCGACAACATGACACAAAACTAGCAATGTCATACTTTATACTCTACCACCAGAATTTCCATCTCATATCATAATATATCTTCATAGTTCCTGGATGAATGTTCCACAAAGAACTATAAAAATAATACAAAACTAAGTTTCTCATAGATGTTGGGACAACAAACCAAACCGAAATCTAAGAATACCATCAGAGGAGAGATACCAACCCGAAACGATCTCCCCCCCCCCATATAGGGTTTCTTGAATTCATCTGAAATATTCATCATGCTACTGATTCTACATAATAGACTCATTGAGAGATGATCATAACTAAACACTGGTCAAAACCATACCTGAAAAATACTCCTGAGTATCCAAATGAAACTGATCAAAAATCCCCATACGGTTCCACTCTCCCTTCAATTCTAAAACAACTTACGATGGCACTTTCCTGCTAAGAGCATCTATAATGACATACCCCTTCCTCATGGTATATGTTATATCTACCTAAAAAATATTAATTAATTCCACCCACTAGCTCTATCTAGGATTCAATTAATTCTGAGAGAAAATATAGATTAAACTCTTATGGTTATAAAATATTGTGAAACTTTCCCCAAAAATATAATTCCTTCAACACTTAAATATACGCATAATTGTGGAAAGATCTAAATCATGAGTGGTTTAATTCTTCTATTGTAGAAGAATATAATGATAAGTTTCAACTAACACTTGATCATTATGTATAAACACACAACTCAACCTAGTTCTATAAGCATCATAGAAAACCGCATAACCATTATCGATCTCATGTAAGATCATAATAGAAGTCTATTCAATTCATTGAAAGAAGACTAGAATTTTTCATCCCAAGTAAATTTTACCATTTTACTAGTGAGAGTAGTCAAAGGTGACACAAAATATGAGAAATCTTTAAAAACCCATTAATAATATCTAGAAAGACCAAGGAAGCTCCAAATCTCAAAAACTATTTGTGTCTCTTCCCACAAAAAGACAGTTTTTACCTTCTTAGGATCAACTAATAATCTATGCTCATAAATAATGTGCCACACGAAATTTAATTCATAAATCTTGATGATTCGTTTTTAAATCTTTCAATACAAATAGTGACTTCTCTGGATTTCCAAAACCAAACATAAATAGGGCTCATGCTCTTTATTATATATTGATTAAACCATAATATCATCCATGTAAACTTCCAAAAAAGTGTTGATATACTAATGGAATATATAATTAATCAAATACATGAAGACCACAGGGGTGTTAGTGAGACAAAATAGTGTCACAATATATTTATAATGGCCAAAACTAAACCTGAAATCTTTCTTCAGTATATCAAACTCATGAACTCTAAGTTTATGATAATCTGACCTAAGATCAATATTTGAAAACCACTTTTCACCCATTAACTAATCAAAAAAATAATCTACAAAAGGAAAAGGATACTTGTTCTTAAATGGTACCCGGTTAAACTTCTGATTGTCCATACACAATTGGAGCGAACCATTTTCCTTTTTGGAAAATAAAACTAGGGATTCCCAAGGTTAAACACTAGGGAAAACAAAACCATTTTTCATCTGGTCATCCAATTGAATTTTGAGTTCTTTCAACTCTACTGGTTCCATACAATAGAAGGTATCGATAATGGATACATTGTTGACACTAATTAAATCATAAACTATACCTACCTCTTGGGAGGAATCTTGGAGAAATATTTTGGTAAAATGTTAAAAAAAATTAAAAAATGATGGAAAGATCAATAACATAAGAAACATCATTGGGATCAACTACAACAGTAGATAGAAAAATCCTAAGCTCTGGACAGGTAGGTCCTCCGCGGCTAGACCTTAGATCCCACTCTCCTTGAAACACCCATGATCTCCCATAGGGTGTAAGAAACAAGAAACTCTGATGATAATAACCAACCTCATCTCAATGAGAAACATGTCAATTCATCCTGAAGATAACATCAAATATATCAAGATCAAGAATAAGAATATATCAGGCTAGCTACATATCAGCTATCAATAATGCACAAGGACACTGAAACCCCTACTCTTTCCTCTTTACAAGAGGTGCTGATAGCTCCATAAAAAAGGACATGAGTTCCATTGAAATGTTAAGAATATAAAAAAAGGCTAGATATAAATGAGTGTTATGCACCGGTATCAAATAAATCAATCACTAATGAGGATGCAATTAATATGGTACCTCTCACTATCACTAGATGCACTTCTACCTCAACTGGAAAATCATCTAATGTGTGAAGGTGCTTCACTCCTAAGGCCTATGGCTAGAGGCCTATAGTATTTGAAGGATTTGAATATGTCACAATAGACTTTTGAGCCAATAAACCCTAACCATATCAAGGCATAGACATATCCTGATAGAAGTGTTATAGATGAACATAACACCCAAAGGTGTTACACATCTTAATAGGTTAAGGACAATAACTTCATGTTCTTATAACCTTACCACACTGATAGAAAGTCAGAGGAATGCCATTAGCTACAACCAAAGGTGTCAAATATTCTAGCTACTGGGAACCACCTACACCACTCATGTGATGATCCTTCCACTTCCTCTTTTTCCCTGGCATGCTACTGAAGCTACCACTAGGTGGAAGAGAATGAGATGAATATCCAACCTTTACTTACATGATCATCTTTTACATCATATCCATTGTCTCCAAATAGGTAAAAATATTTAACATGAATACCTAGGATTTGATTTCTGGTTTCAAACCATGCAGTTACTTCTAAGCCTTCACATGGTCATTCTAAACAACCTCTGGTGAAAAACAAACCATCTCAGCAAACCGATTGGTGTATGTTGACAATACATTCTCTCTCTACTATAAAGAGGGTAACTCTATATACTTATCCATAATTAGAAACTCTAGAGAAAATTATAAGAATAAGAGAGTCTTGAAACCCTTTTGGTCAAATCCTACATGCTTATCTTCATGTACAATGGAATCCCACAAATGCTTTCTAGGACCCTCAAGTATGAATATTTCATGATTCACCTTGATATTATTGGTTGTTTCCAAGAATTCAAAGATCTGATCAATATTTTCAATCCATTCCTCAACCTCTTGAGGTTCATTAATACATTTAATAGATGGTGGATTCTCAAGAAAGAACTCTCATGATCGATCCCTATCTATTTTGGCTCCTAGTTGTATCTCAACAACTACATTAGGAACTTATCATACATTATGATCCATATTATATACTAATCTCACAATTTCCTTCATGAAATTTTGATCCATCAGAGAATTCCCTTGTGAATCATTAGTTTTACCCTCTTTAAGAACTCGTAGAACACATATTATAGGCATACCACTACACACCAAAATAAATGAAATGATCAAATAATAGAAAAATATCAGTTTAAAACAGAAAAACAATAATAAGAAACTAAGATCAACTATAATAACTCAAAAAAGGATACACACATCCCAACATATCATGGTAACTTGGGTATCATTATGGTAAAATTTGGGTAGGCACTCACTGAAACATACCTATCGAGTCTTGATAATCCTATATCCATTATAACAGACATCCTAAGACAAATAATCGTGAGAAAAAACACCTCTAATTCAAAACTGTAATGAACCAACCCAAATATCCTCTCAAACTGGTACCCAACCCAATATGCCACATACATGAAGGTTGTTCTCGATCCCCACAGGCTGTTAACTAAAACTCGGTCATCAAACAACTACTAGAGGGAATGATTTCACCCAACCTAAAGAATTGAAAGGGAACATATATATAGAGAGAGAGACGATAGTGGAAGAAATATATATTCCATAACTAAAATTAGACAAATTAATCCAAATCAAAAAGAAGAGTAGAAAAATATTCAAGTATAAGTTCAACCACAAAGGCCTAAAAAGGTAGTAAAAACTAACTACTCCAAGTGATAGCATGGGAAAACCCACACTATCTCATAATCCAGCTACCCAGACTCAGCTGACAAAAACCTCATTCCATCATTGTGGAACTTTTCCTTTCCCAACATCGAAATACATAAAAATGTCTACACACCACTGAAGAAGTGTGCAAGGTGTAAACTAATAGGATTATTAGGGTCCCACCCAGGTGTTCCATAACAAGTCTATATACAATAAATTCAAGTATTCTCATTTCAATTAAAACATTACATGATAAGTAGTAAATAATTTTTTATCAAAATCATGTTAAAAATTTTCCCTTTTCAAATAATTTCGAAACAAAGGTAGGTATATCAATTTCAAAGTTGAATCATGCATATCAAAAACCAAAATAATGTAAATCCAAAGAATGGGTAAATCATACCATGGAACTCAACAAGTTAGGATAGTAGACTAATCATACCAAAATAAATGACTAGTTCACAATAAGTCCATAGAACACGGGCTAAAGGAGCAGAGAATCACCCCATGATTGAACCTCACAAACATGTTAAACAAGTACCTAGAACAACAGACATAAGGAGCAGAGAAAATCTTGATGAGAAAATCCCCTTATAGTTACATTAATTATAGGCCAAAGATAAACCTTCCACCTATGTACCCAAGTCTTTCCATGTAATATATTTCATAATTCATTTGGATGCTTTGAAAATACCCATTTTCTATTAAAAAACAGGGAAGAACAACCTTTTATCACAAATCCATTTACATGCACAAAAAAATCGTGCCAGTTTCATTTATAAATATAGGTGTAATAGAATTCATCTAAAATAGACTAGATATAGAACCACCTACCTCAAACTCAGGGCCACACACACCCATAAAGTATCTACCTCAAGAAGAACAAAACAATGATTGCAAAGGCCCTGGAATTGATATACATATCTTATAATTGATTCAATTCAAAAAAAGGTTAGTGGAGGGGAGTAAACAACACATAACTCAATAATGAACACCTTCCGCACCACAACCAACAAAGTAAATAGCCCCTGAAACAAGATCTCACCATGAATCTAGATGAGGAACAAGAGTAATCGTCATTATAGATCAATGGATCCGATAACACGATGACATTGTGCTACCTCGATCAAATAAATAACGAATCATAAAGTCCTACTCACTCAGAGATATGAAAACCAACCACTACAGGGACCCAATGATAAATGGATCTATTCATATTGAATAGAGACTCACAAAATCATCGAAGAAGCCTTCTAGGTTGAGTGATAAAGGAGCTTTGGAAGAATTAAATGAAATATCATTTATACGAAAACCTAAAAAGTTCTTCTTGGGAATTTACATGGAATGTAATCCCTTTACACATCATGTAATCCATGAGGATCACATACACCATAAAACCAGTCTCCTTTAAAATTAAAATCAATCTTTTATGATTACACGACATGTAACCATTACATGGCTTATAATACTTTCATATATTTCAGAAAATTAAAAACTTTTGTTTGGAAATCAAGTACATGTTGTGTAACCCCTTTACACATCATGTAATAGCCCACTGTATAGTAAAAAACTCCAAAACCAACTCGAGAATTATCCAAAATCTGGGAGAAACCCACAAATTCATTAACACATTTTCCTAGATTCCATTAATTCAAATAAACATCCATCCTTGAAATTTATGTCATTTTTCTTATTAAATGTCATCCATCCTCGGAATTCCTAAGACACACCTAGTTTAAGAGGAAAACAAGTAAAGAGAAGGGGATTACATAAAAATAGGTAACAGGATGTTACAGAGCATATCCATATTTTTATATTATAGTTATCTTTTTTTCTATTGTTTTTCCCATTATAACACTTTCAATAATTATTACCATATTTATTCTATAAATTTAATGTTCAAGTCAATATAATAAAATGTTTTTGGTCCTATAATGTGGTGAATGTGCATTATATAATTATATATTAACAAATATGACACATTTATATGATCTGAAGAGAAATTATATTGATAAAATTCTTGGTTGTTATAAATATAGTATACACATTTCTAGGAAGATTGAAATAATATTTGTGTGGAATGTTTTTTGGTGATACTGAAGTGAATCCTTCTTTATCAACAACCCTTTTCTTACCTTTTTTTAAAACATCCTTGAATTTGGAGGATCCAAAACAATCAGCCATCATGGGAATAATAATTGTTTCCCTAGAAAGTGTTATAATTGACATCCTTAACTTTCTTAGTATCACAATAATCTATAGAAATGGGTTGAGTATGAATTATTTTCTCAAATGGACCAACCTACTTCTACAAACCAAAGGAATGGTTTCCTTCACATAGAGAAGTAATTCCAAAGTCTAAAATTAAACCACCAATAGTATTCATAGTGTTATACACCTATTTACCACCCCATTAAGGCCCCTAGGACTAGTGAAGCTATGAAAATCCACCCTACCATATTTCTCCAAAGTGCCTTGGTCATCCTCTCCAACTCTAAGACCCTATGCAATTTTCATGGAAGCAATAAATACTACAATCTTAGACCTAGACACAGGATATTGTCCCTAACACTATTGTGTAGCCTACTTAGTACTCCCAACTAGCATAGATTCATATATCTAGGATTCAACATAGATCCTAGGTGCACCTAACCCAAGACCTCCCACATTTAGACTATGGCACATGACATCAGCAGCCTTATGAGATGAATAATCATCACCCCTTCCAGTGTCAAGTACCATAGTATTTTTTTTCTAGCCTTGGTATTCACCACAAAGAATAATCCTCTAATAAGAGGAACATAGTTACCAGTATAATTTTCTAGCCCGCCTATCCTCTCAAGTTTCCTAGACCCAACAATACCATTATCAACTAGGAATTATGAAGCTAGAGTCCCATTTGGAATCAAAACTACATTCCCAATCCCAATTTTATCCCCTAGCTATAAATTTATAATAACATCATGCTCTACCTCTTGTACAGGATACACCTAGGAAGAAGAAATATCTCCAAGGTTACTAGGATGAATATCTTCAACTCTTTCTTAATTCTTGGTTAACCCTTTCTATTAAAATACCTCTGAATTATGAGTAGGATGAATAAGTGATCCATATTATTAAGTTATACTTGGATTTCCCAATTATCCTATAATCTAGGAAAAAGTAGGAATATTTTTTGTAATCAATTCCAATATTAAGATCATCAATATGAGTTAAAAGAGCCACTATCATAGTCAAGGTCATTCTCAAATCCATTTCAACGAAAACATGAGAAAAATTGGAATATCTAGAATTTTCATCATTTTTATCCATATTAATAGGTATGAAAATATAATGTTCCATATCATGAAAATTTTATAAATGTACAATAATCCATGTTAAATCATAAATTTTAACCAAGACCTATGAAAATGTGTTCTTGGTCTCAAAGGGATTGAAACTATAATTCTACTCCTAAATGTGATGTAATACAAGGTAAAGGTTAAGTAAACCAAAACCCCATACCCTCATTTTTGATTCCTCATACAGAAACAAAATGTAAAAATAACCTTTAACAATTAGGATAAATTTAGGATTAGATAAAACCCAAATAATAGATAATCAACATACCAGGTCATCAGATTTCCATGGCCTTTTTCCTTTCAAAAGAACCATTTGAGTGATTATAGAGTGTTTTCATAACTCCAATCAGTCAAAGATCGCTACCTATTTTGAAAAAATATGATCATTACCTCCCTCTTTTAATACCCTTCTTGAATCCTTCTCCTGAAATGAGGTAAAAAGTTGATGATTCATAGAAACAAAAAACCATTATCATTATTCCTCTTCTGGTAACTAGAATTCAAATCTTTAAACTCAATATCATGAGAACCATCTGAATGAACCACAACCTTAAGACTTACCCCAATAAGAATCCTTTCAATCTTCTCACCATCATCCTATGGAAAATCCATTTTAAGATTAGAACCCTAATCACCCTCTCGGTCACCAAGATCACCAAAGAATCACCCCTCCTGAACCCATATCCACCCTTTGATTCTTATACATTTAATTAATAATATAATTAATTATATTATTATAAATAATTTTTCTAAATTACATTATTATTAATAGTTATTATTTTCATTATGCCTATACTCAAGTGGAACAGACTCCAACTTGGCATTATCAAGGTTGAGGGTTCCACCCTCGACATACATGGTTACTATGGCAGTGTACTATAGTAGTAATATATCCACCATGTCACTTTTCATCACTGAGATTTTGGGACATTTCATGGGTATTCAGTTTACCTAGGCCTATAATAAATTCATGAAGAGCCTTTGGGCCAGAAATAGTAGATTGAGAAGACACGTGGTAGGACCAAGATCCTCTCTGGTGCATCAAGTAAGAATCATAATCATGGTGAAACGTAGGTGCTACTAGGTATGCAGCCTCAGAATATGGATGGTTTTTTGAACACCTATCAAAAAAACCATCAATCCAATGATGTGGGATGGATGGGTCCCCTTCCAGGTGAACCTCGGTATAGTGGGTCTAGTCTGATGGTGTAGAGAAACTGGTCGACTATGCACCATAGTTCTATACTATCATCATTGAGTGGGTTGTAGGGAGTTTATTTTTCTTTTTTTATATTTTAATTTTATGAATATCACATTTCCTCATAATGTTTTATTCATTATATATTAAATTATAATTTCTAGAAATCAGTCATTATTATCTCTCTATATTTTTACAATATATTGATTTATAGTGTTTAGAATTTTATAATTATTATTTTATATGAATGAAAAAAAAATTATTTAAATTTTATTCAAATATGAAAATGTATAAGTTAGTAACTAATTTTTTCACACTTTTGTTCTTCACATGCTGCATACTATTGGTTTTATATTAATTTTTAGTTTAAATTATTCTTTAATTATTCTATGATAACATGAGTAATATAGATCAGATATTTTCATGAATTTTTTTTAAAATATACATTATATTTATTTAAATTTCATTAATATAATTTTAAGTCAGATATCATTGTTTTAGTTCTATAAAAAATTCACAAATTCATTATTATAGTTTTGGAAGCCTACAATTTGGAGAATTTGGTATTTTTTATTTTTAGACGATAACTCTCGTGATATACCTTAGAATCATATGTTATTTCATTTTCTGTAAATTTAATTAATTTAATTAAACATAATGAAAAGTTTAAATTTTCATTTAGATACATTAAAATTTGACCTAAGTTCTAAAACTTTTCTTGTTATTTTTTATTCAGTTTTAGTGTATATTTTTCACTATTTTTTATCATATCTTATGTTATATATGTCAAATAGAAGTGGTGTTTGATCCATTAAGAAGATACTGATTTTATATAAATTTAATTAAACTAATGTTTTTTAAATTTGTTTGTTTAGGTGGTCTAAAAATCACCAATCTATTAGTATCAACTTGTCAGGGGCTTTTTTATCATATCTTGTGGCGTAGATGTCAGATTGAAGTGTTGTTTGATCCTTTTGAAATATCATGATTTTATAGAAATTTAAGTAAACTAGACCATTTTCTAAATTTTTTTGTTTAGGATGTCTAAAAAATCACCCAATATATTGTTATCAACTTATCATAGGTTTTTAAAACCCAATTGTAAACCTTCCATGTCTTTTTTTTCAACCCACCATGGGTTTTACAATACGTACTGTGAACCCTTTATTAAACCTACCACATGATGGAATGAAACTAACTGTATGAATAATTTTTTCTTAACCCAATGACTGCATGTGTTATTCGTATATCTGACCATGCATGCATTTTTACCTTCATGGAGTCGCACCTCTGACTTGCACATTATTGCCAGATGGCACATCCGACTCTTCTTTATCTTACAAAAACACTGAATGTTACCTATAATAGGAGATAAATACTTTTTCCCCTATACACATTTTCTTTTCCATGTAATGTTTCATGATTTTATTATTTAATTTTTCCTTTTTACAGGAATCTTGTGTATTCATCTATCTCATGAAGAACCATCCTTCATCCCTCACTCTTTCATTCGTGATATATTGTATGAAAATATGTAGTACAAAAATATCTATTTTTCGAAACCTCGTTATTAAATATTTTTATGTGATCTATGACTTATAGATTTATAGTATCAGTATGAATGAATCTTGAATACTGGACCATGTGATTTATAATAAGTCTTTATTCACTATGTATAACCTACCATGCAAGTATTCGTTCAATAGATGTGACCATAAGGTAGGCCAAGTTTAATCACATTCTAATTATACCTTATGTGCAATGATAGTTCAATCAACTATGCATTTTTTGTTAGTATAGTGAATGCATGATATATTTTGTAGTGACCGCACACTATTCACAAAATCCATATAGTGACTGCACATTGTAACTATCTCACAGTCATTATATTGACCACAAGACAACCGATCACATGTTATAATCTCATAGTCAGTATACCGACAATAATATCACTTGGTGTACATGTTCAGTACAATACTTTATTTATTTTTTCCTAAAATTTGGGATTTTAGCATAATATATTTTTATTAATTTTTTATACTTTGATTAACTTCATGATTATTTT
This sequence comes from Viscum album, assembly GCA_963277665.1. Classification (NCBI taxonomy): domain Eukaryota; kingdom Viridiplantae; phylum Streptophyta; class Magnoliopsida; order Santalales; family Viscaceae; genus Viscum; species Viscum album. Next base: position 827,389,102 of record OY728156.1, read on the forward strand.
AACTTTTTTAAGTGATTATTAATTTCTAAAATTAATATATATTATATAAAATTGATGAAATTTGTTTTTAAAACATTTTAATCAATTTTAAAAATTGACTGAATTTATTATTTATTCATGTATATTCATACAATATATATTTTGAATACTTAAGTTGTTTTGGGTTGATTTCTTTTTGTTATTCATTTCTAAATTAATATTTAGTGGCATGGAAATTATTCAAACTTATTTTTTTTTATTTAATATAGTATAATTAAAGTTTGAAAACTTATATAATATATTAAATTAGAAGGTATTTTAAAATTTCAATTCGATTGTAAAACAAATTTATGATATTCATGGGATTTTATTTACTTATTATTATGGATACTATTTGAAATATTTAACATGTAATTAAAATTGGTTTTTATTGGTTTTTATTTTTTTTAATTTAAATGATATGTTTTTGATTATTTTGGAATGATATTTTTCTCTCCTTGATAATTATGTAAATTTAATTTGAATTACTTTTCCTAGTTGGATATTGACTTGTTATTTTTTACATATCATATTTAAAGGCTTTGGGGTGAATTCAAAGGATGCACACAAATGTGTTATGATAACATGAACTATTGAGAACCAAATCATTACACTAAATTTAAAGTTTTGAACAAACCATGTTTCATGTGATCATTATTTCTACTACTAGATGATATCTCAATGGATAGAAAAAAAACTTCTATGACTTATTATTCTTCCTTGAAGAGATAATTGAGATAATCTAACTCAAGAATTCGTACTTATGTTTTATTCTTCTTCTATATATTTAGTTTTGGTTTCTTGAGTTTGTAATACTTATTTTCATTTCTCATGTACTCTCACTTTTCTATTTGTTCTTTTAAATTCAAAAGAATTATTCTTTTTTTGGTTGTGACTCATGGATTCTAATTAAAATACCATTCATATTGTGACTCATGTCTTCTAAATTCAATGTTGTAATTGGGTTGTGACTCCCCATAAAAAATTCAGGTTCCTTTTTTATTCTTCCACTAGAAAGATTAGTTTATAGCAAGTTATGATTCACCTTTAAAAACTATTTTAGTGTACAGTGTATCTCTCATTGAGTATATAGGTATAAGAGTATACTAAGTTAAATTTGGACTGAACTAATATAAAATTTCATCCTTATGTTATTTTATTTCTTTTATTTCCACTTCTAATTAATTGTTTAAATTATATTTAATAATTAATTTAGATAATTTATCTAGTTCTCTAATATTTTTTAATATAGTCTATTCACCTCCCCTTTAAACCAACTGTCATAAACCTATTGAGGTCTAACAATTGGTATCAAAGTGTAACCCTTTTTGAAATTTTCAATTTATCTCTATTGTCGATTTACTGATACCAAAAAATTTTATCCCTACTTGGATCTATTTAGAATTTATTGTTTTTTATTTTATTTTATTTTAAAACCCCTTTCCAAGACCCCACATTCTAAGATAAATATATTTAATATGGAAGGAATAAACATAAATGATGCATGGATTTTTCAGAATCCACATTAAATGATTATGGATACTAAAAATCCAGAATGGAGGCATACATCAAGAAGTCAATCATATAACACTATTCAATCATGAAAAAAATACAAATAACTAGAATATTACCTAGATACTCTTATAGTAAATGACACTTCCAACTATGTTTTAAATTAAAAAAAATCAATATTTTCTATTATGATATATAAAAATTCTGTTTAGTCATGTTTTTACATGTATGATAGATCATGAGATTTGGAAGATTATAAAAGTTACAAACCTTGGCTCAAAAAAATTGATTCTAACTAAGCTTTGAATGCTTCAAGATGAGTATTAGAACTTCAAGATGGGTTAATATTAAAATGAGAACCAAATGTTTTGTCGATTCAAAATAATTATTAATAGAATGAATTTCCTAAGAGAATCATTTGAAAATCCAATACTTTGTAAATGATTCTTAAGAACACTACTAAAGAAATGGCATGTAAATAAGGTCTTTATTAACTAAATTAGGAACCTCAAATACTACACTCTTGATGAATTTATTAGGTCACTTATTCAGTATGAACTATAATTTAATGACATCACTAAATAGGATATAATGAAAAGAAAAGTTGTATCTTTTAAATATGTAAAAAATACATTAACTTTTATAATTATGAACTACAGGATAGTGAAAAAGATGATATGGATTAGATTATGACTGGGGTCGACCAATGAATGAAAAAAGAAATGATTGAATAATTGATTTATAAGATACCATCAAAATGAACACTGCAAGGGAGATAATAATGGAAGTGCTAATTATAATTCTTCATATGTCACTACAAAAAATGGGTCTTATTAGCGGTTCTAGATATCATCGCTAAATGAACAATATTAATTATTATTGAAAATATATCAGAGGTATGGTATAACTACAACTATATTTTCTATATTTTTTTATTTATAAGTGGTTTTCTTAAAACTGCCACAAACTATTTTAGACAAACCCTGATCAACCCCCCCCCCCCCCCACCCCACCCCCATGTTCTCATTGACACCAACCACATCAACCCACCCACCGACCCCCCCAACAGCCCTTCTCCCCATGACAGTGACCCATAAAGGAGTCCCTTGTTCCCCTTTTCCCTACGACTGTGACCCCAAATAGTGGTACCAGAACTGAACCTCTTCTCCACATGACTTTTTTCTCCTCCTCCCTCTTCCTATACCTAATTTCCACTACCCCTTTTCATACATGATTCATGATTTACTGGCCTCATCTCCCTAACCTCCATGCTATCAGTTGCTTTCTCCCCACATTGGTGAGCTTATTCCATGATATATGATAATGTTAATTTGAAGGATAATATTTATTCATATATGTTTTTATGTCTTTTATTTTGGGTTGAATAATTTTTATGTTGAATGTGTGTTCTATTGAATCAATACCCTACCCTAGTTAATGAAGAAGCTGGGTGATGTTAAAAATTGATTGTACTTTCATGATTAAAATTTTATATCTATATATTTGAATGTATTGGGATAAGAGAGGAAACCCAATTATTTTGGATAAAATTTGGATTAATTTACCTGAAAACACACCTTAGTATGCAAAGGGTTGGGATGAATTTTTAGATTATGCAATTTCAAACCGATCTGTTGATGACGTAATAAATTTTTCAAGTCCTGGTTATAAATTCAATTGATGATTGAAAAGAAACAAAGTATTTGAGTACTTGATATTGAAATAGTTTCATTATTAATATGTATATTTTATTTAGAATGGTGAATTGAATGTTATAGGAGATTAAAATAATGAATATTGTATAAAAGAAACACAATTTGACCCACCAAAGGAGAATTTGGTTTGAAACTTAATAAATTATGCATTTGGATTTACAGGATAAAATATCCAAGATTTTAATAGATCAATAAAGACTTAAGTTGATCATTAGTAGTTTAATCATTCTTATAACTTTAGTGACCAAACAAATGACTCTTTTGAATTAGATGAATATATAAAAAGAATAATTGTATGAAGGGTGTGCCAAGTGTTTAAAGTTTTTATTTTATAATTAAGTTTTATCATATCAAGTGTCTTTATAGAATAATTGAAAAATAAGTTTCCAAGATTTTATGGTTGCTTCATGATACATTTAGTGAAGTTAAGATCCTTGCATAATTTTATGAGAGGAATAAAATCATCAAAAAACTTTGAATTTAGTATACAAAGATACATACATTATCTAATGATTGAAATATTTATTGTAGGGAAGAGTTTGATAAATAATAACATATAAGATTTCATACAAGTAGATTGAATTAAATGAGAAACAATGAGAGTGTAAATAAATGAAACACCAAGAAAAATTAGAAGATTAAAACTCCCACAAAGTTGTTATGTTAATTTCATATGATAAAATGCTTGAAAATATTATTCATTCTATCTAAGACTGCATACGACATGATATTGAATGATTAGGATAGTAACAATGATGGATTGATGAGAAATCCAAAAGATTCAACATCATAGAAGGTGTTTGATTAATTATATCCATATTTTTATTTGGATCTGATAAATATATTTTTCATATTCTCTTCTGATGGTTTTAACCATTTTTGTACTTTAATTACTAATTATAGCATATGGATAGTTATTTTGATACCCTATAATCTACATCCCTGGATGTGAATGAAGAATAATTATTTAATTATTTTAATAATTATTCTTGGAAATAAAATTCATAGAAATGAAATTTTTGTATACCTTCTACCACTAATAAATGAATTGTGAGAATTATAGTATGATGGAATAGAAACATATAATGATTCAATGAGAGAAATATTCAAAATTCAAGATATGTTAATATAAAAAATTAGTGACTTTCCTAGACCAGGAAAATTATTAGGTTAGAACAATCATACCAGTTTGGATTGTCCAGTTAGTAATTTTAATTTTAAACCTCAATAATTACCTTATAATAGAAAATGGTTTTGTATATGTCATCTTTGATTTCTTAATGCTTCTTATAAATTTATTTTTAACAAGACACAATTCAATGAATATATTTAATTGATAAAGTCACCAAAGGTGTTATCTAGTTCATAAATCTTGGGATAATTAATGAATGACACTATAGAATTTGTAAAATATAACCAGTTTAAAGGAGCGAAATGGGTACGAGGTATAATATCTGAAGTTGATGGAACACTCCAGTTGAAGAAAATGTGTATATTTTTAAACTCCCTTACTTGGATTTTAATTTTGTATGTCATAATCATAATATAATGAATATTGACAAGTATTTGTGAAAATTTAATCTTTACATTGCTTAATGAGCAGGGTAAATCGAAAAATCATCTTAATGCTCATAAGGATTTGGAATTAATGAATATAAAGTGTGGTTTTTGTGAAAACAAGAATAGAAAGCATCCTTAAGGTATTTTTAAAATGAAAAATCAAGAGAAATATGTATTCCTTAGAAATTTATAGAATATAAAAGTGTCATATGTATATTCAAGTATGATTTCATGGTGCGTTAACATAAAACATCAAAAGGTATATGGATTAAGACTCATATATTTTGATGGAACAGTTTTTATTGTTGGTAGTGCAAAATATGTTACCTAAAAATTTGACTACAGTTATAGTTGATTTGTGTACATTATTTAGAGATATTTTTGAAAAACACAAAATATAACTGAGTTTGATAAACATTATGATATAATTTTTTTAACACTGACATTTAGAGATGTTATTTCCCCCCTTCATTTTTTATAGTCATGATTATTTTTACTATTTATTTGTTATAAGAAGATAAACTTGGTGGACCAGTGCACTATAAATGGATATATCCAATTGAGTGGTACACTAATATTTTTTTTATTTTCATTTATGTATTAGATTTTATCAAATAATTATATAAAACATTTTAATTTTTTTTTATTTTTTCATCACGTACTTAGGTTAATAAAAATCATGCGTGAGGATTAAAGTTAAACCAGAAGTTACATAGTTAAAGAGTTGTTGACATTCTATCATAGGTATTTGGATGGGATTGAGACTAGATTCAATTATGTTGGACATGTTGAAAAAATATCTACTAATTCTCATTCTAAAAAATAGTCATTGGTATTTCTAACTATTATATGACTAGTTGAAAATGGGTTATGTTTTACACTAGCTGAATTGAGATTTCTGCAACACTATAGATATTTTCTTCTTGGTAGTCTTATTTAAGATCCATTTATTGAAGAATTTAGATTTAAAAAAATATGTGAAAACTAAGGGGTCGAGCTCAAAATGAGATGAAATAAACAAAAAATTCATAGAGAGATTGTAAAGTGGTTCACCCATTATGTTATAATATGTTCATATTAATATTATTTATGTACATTTATTTTGTCTATTTTAATAGTAACACCTTATATATTCTTTTATAGATAAATAATTTTGATAATTGAGTTGAAATATCAAATGATGTGAAGTTTTTTCCTTGAGATCCTCTAAGGCAGGCTAAGAGATTTAATGCCTACAATTTTCATGGAATCAAGTTTCATACAATTTATCTTGAAGAAGGATTGAATACACAAAATATTAGTGCATTTATGCTTATAGAGGTGGGATATAGTGGAAATATGATTGATATAATTGAATTAAACTATCATGGTTAAGTTTTAGTTGTCATATTCAAATTAAAGTAGTTCAACATTGATTTTGGTATAATGAAATATTTGTTTCATTTTACATTTTCAACTTCTATCGCATGATCCATACCGATGAGCATGTAGATCATTATCCAATTATCTTGGATTAGAAATAGAAGATTGTTTATTATATGGATGATGAAATACATAAATATTGGATTATTTTTGTTCACTTAAAATAGAGAGACTTTTATAATATGGGTGATCAAGGAAACTTGGTAATTTATGACAGTGAACCTCATCAAACAAAAAACATTCAATAGTTTTTTCTTAATAATATTGAACTATTAGAACTTGTGATAGAGGGTGAAAATGAATAACTCTTCATAGTGGAGGTTGATAACAATGAATACTATAAAGATTAAGAATTTAGAAATTGTTAATGAAACTATATTACAATTTATCATTTACAAGTGTTTCATATATATATATACATTACTCCATTTTTTTCTTTTTTTTAAAACATTCACATATAATTTATTTATACATTTAATATATTCTAAACGACTTGAATTATAAGAATTTAAAGTAAAAAAATTTGAGATCTTAGCTAATCAACATCTTAGGAAACACCACCACAACCATCAGCTTCATCAAATCTGAGTGGTTCTACTATACTAGAGGATTCTAGGGAGATAGAGGTGTCCCCAGATGATGTTGGTATCCATCATCTATTGCACCTCTAGTGATTTAGTATTTTATCACCCCTCTATATAAGGTATTTTGGAGAGTTTCCATTATTGTTTGGTATGTAATTATATAAAAATTATATATTTAATTAATTAATTAATTAATTTTTCAAAAAATTTAAGATAAAAATATAAGCGATGTAATTATGAACATATTAGATGTATGGGACCTAAAAGAATTAAAATTTATCATTTTATTTTATGAGTCTAGGGTACCTACTGATGAAATTACTGGAATCTATGGAATGATCTTGGTCAGTTTTCTTAGGAGATAGTGATCTTTTCCATTAATTATATATATTGGATTCATATTCACACAACTTGAAAAAATGAGTTGTTTGATAACTATGTAGAGGTAATATTAATTTAATATTCATTTATAATTAATTTTAAATTCATGAGTAAAATTATTAATATACTTATTAAGTGTAATGTTTTTTACTTCTAGATATTATTTCCATTTTGATATCCCTGACACTATTTCATGCTAATGAACCATAAATATTTGGGTGATAAATTGAGATACATTAAATGGAGATTATGTCATGAGTATAATGACACATCTCTGAGCTCTCAAAAAAATTATGGGAAAGTTCCAGAAGGTATATATCATGAGTAGTGGAAGATGTTTTTTGATATTAACAAAGATGTGTCTCATGTGGTAATTAGACATTTTATAGTATCTAAATAACATAAACAAAATAAAATTATAACTTTTACTAATGGTGCTATTTTTTTAGGAATTATCTAAAAAATACAATGAATCATGAAAAACAAGCCATTCCTCTTATTGTTGGGTCGCAGAGTTTTTCTAGAAAATAACAATCTTGGTTTTATTTTATCCATTATAATTTATATTATTTTATTATTACTAAAAGTTTTTTTTCTAACTTGAATATTTTTTTATAAAGGATAGTGAATTATGTCACTCGGTTATTTGAATAGAGATGTGTCTTAATGTTCAAAGGAAACCTAATGGAAATTTTGTAAATTGACCTACCAAAGACATTGAAGTGTATACTTTTCATTACTATTTAATTTTATTTCATTACTATAAAACATAATAATGAAAAATAAATTACAATAAAAAATAATCCTTAAAACCTATTAAATAAGGTCTGCTACATGGATCAACCAGTTCTTATTCTATATATTTGCATAGCTTGGTCCATATAGCTGACCCCAATTAATTGGGTCTAAGGATTGTTTTTTTTTATGATTTATTTTTAATTATTATGATTTTATAGTAATGAAATAACTTTAAATAGTAATTACCAATTTATTAATTAGATGATATTATGAAGTTTATAAAATTTAAAAAATAATTGTTAATATTATTATATTAACGTGTTAAAATTTAAGATGTTTGGGATGTCAACCCTTCATAATCATAATCAGATTCCTAGAATGATGTAGTTGCAATCATTTTAGGGAAGAACCATCTAGGGTGTGTATAGGGGGATGGTTTCTAGGCCTAATCCATCAAATATTTTGGTATGGAATTTTAATAATTTACTACTACACCTGGTGGGGTTCAAGCAGTGTCGTTGATCAGGAAGTATAAAGATGAGTTTCAAGGATAAAAAAAATAGTGAAATAACATGACTTCTATAGGAAAGCATAGGATTAGTGGCAGTCAAGAATGAAAAATGACTTAATTTATATATTTTAGAGGATGAAGAGCATGATCCCTAAGTGAATTTCTTGTCTTATATCTCATCCTATTAAGGTAAATTATAAACTCAATCCATTTCTAAATAAATAGTTTTAAATGATATCAATGTTTTATAAACATGAATTTGGGGGTAAAAACAAAAAAAAATTGGGTAATATGGCTGTTAAATCATAGGAAAATGACCGTATATTAATTTGTGAAATGTAATAATAGAATCCATGTAAATTCAAGTTATGGATTTCCTAAGATGCTTGTAATTTCATTTTTTATATTTTTAAAACACTAAAACATGAATGTAAAATTCAAAACAATTTTAAATTACTTCATATTGATGTGGAATCATGGGATAACCACCGTTAAATTATTATTGACATGTATTAGTAGAAAAAATGTTCATCTAATATGTGGTGTGCTCAGAATGACTCAATAAGCAATTTTAAAAGATACCAAAGTCTTTAAAAACTTGCATCAGGGGGTCAAAACCAAATAATGGTTCCATCTAGCCAAGAAATCATAAGAAAACGACCATATATTGATCTTTCGATTGTAGGAACTGAATCCACATCAATATGAGTTACATCTTTCTCAGGATGCTCATAAATGCTTTTTTAGTGTTTTAAAACACTAAAACATGTGTTCAAAATTCAAAAACATAGGAAATGACCTCATATTGACAATAAATCTTGATAAACCAACATTTAATTATTTTTGACATATATGAGTAGAAAACATGTTCATATGACGTGTGGTGTGCTCAGAATGAATCAATAAGTAGTTTTAAATGATAATAATTCCTTAAAAATGTGTATTATGGGTCAAAATAAAGAAAATAGTACCATATAGATATGAAGTCACAATAAAAAATCATAGATTTCTTTTTGAAATATAGGAACTAACACCACATCAATCAAAGTTATGATTTGGCTGGGATTCCCAAAAATGTTTTTTTGTGTTTTAAAAAACTAAAATTTGTGTGCAATTGTCAAACCCATATAAAACAATCTCATAATGATGTGAAATATTGATATGGACACTATTGAATTATTTTTTATATGTATAAGTAGAAAACATGTCTATTAGTAATGTGATGTGGTTGGAATGACTTGATAAGTAGTTTTAAAATATATCAAAGTCTTGAAAAACATTTTTCAGGGGGTCAAAACTAAGATAAAGATATCATATGGCTATGAAATCATAATAAAATGAACATATATATATTTTTGAAATGTAGGACATTATGACATGTCAATACGAGTTACTTTTTTATCAATATTACCGTAAACAAGTTTTTATTATTTTAAATCACTAAAACATGTGCGTAATGGTCAAAATCATATCAAAAGACCCCATATTGACATGAAATCATGAAAACCCAATGTTGAATTATTTTTGATTTTTAAGAGTAGAAATCACATCTATATGACATGTGGTGTGCTCATAATGACTCAATAAGCAATTTTAAAAGATATTAATGTCTTTAAAAACATGAATCGTGGGGTCAAATTTAAGAAAACGGAAAAGGATGGGTATGAAATAAAAGAATAATGCATGTAGATTGATTTTTGAAATATAAGAATTGACTTAATGTCAGTCTGAGTTATATTTTCCCTATAATTCCAATAAATACGTTTTTAGTGTTTTAAAACGTTAAAATGTGCATGTGATGGTATAAACCATAGGAAACATCCTCATATTAATGTTAAATCATGGGGAAAATGTAGTTTAATTATTAATTATGTGTGTGAGTTGTAAACACGTCCATCTGATGTGATATATTCTCATAATGACTCAATAATTAGGTTTAAAGTACACTAAAGTCTTTAAAAACATGTGTGAGGGGTTAAATCAAATAAAATGGCATCATATAGTCATGAAATCATAGTAAAATGACTATAAATTTATTTCTAAAATGTAAAAAATGATTCCACATCAATCCAAGTTACGGTTTGGATGGTATATTTGTAAACACATTTTTTGTGTTTTAAAATTCTAAAACATGCATGTAATGGTCAAAAACATTAAAAATAGATCATATTGATGTGAAATCATGTAAAAACCATAGTTGAATTATTTTTTATGTGTAAAAGTAGTCAACATGTTCATCTGACATGTGGTGTGCTCGAAATGACTCAATAGGAAGTTTTAAAAGATTTGAAACTCATTTAAAACATGTGTTATGGGGTTAAAACTAAAAAATGAAGTTAGATAGCTATGAAATAATAGTACAATGATTTTTCATTAATTTATTTAATTTAGGAACTGTTGGCATGTCAATCCAAGTTATAATTTTCCCAAGATTCTCATAAATGAATTTTTATTTTTTAAAACACTAAAATGTGTGTGTAATGGTCAAAACCATAAAAAATTCACATCAATTTGAAATCATGAGACAACCACTATTAAATTATTTTTGATGTGTATAAGAAGAAAACACATCTACCCTACACGCAATATTCTTGAAAATAATCAATAAATATTTTTAAAATATATTAAAGTCCTTTAAAATGTGTTTCATGGGGTCAAAACTGATAAAATCATGTCGAATAGATGTGAAATCTTAGAAAAATGACATTAGATTGTTTTTTAGAATGTATTAATTGATAGAATGTCAATTCGAGTTTTATTTTTCCAAGAAATCCAATAAAGGTGTTTATATTTTTTTAGGACACTAATATGTGTATGTAATGGTCGAAACCATTGAAAAATACCTTAGATTCACCTGAAATCATGAGACAATCACCACTGAATTATTTTTAAAATATATAAAATGTAACATATCAAAGTATTTAAAGAAATTATTGAGTAATTTCAAGAACACTGCACATTAGTTTAATAATTGATTAGATTATTATATACTTTTCACTTTTGAGTTCCAAGTGTTGAATCATATCTTAAATAGGTAATTTTATGTTTTTGAAAATTTTATACAAGATATATTATTTTTTATGTTAATATTAATGTCATCTATTTGATTAAAAAATAATAAAAAATCTATGCAAAAATTTATGAATATATTTTTTTCATATTATGTTTTATATTTATTTTCATAAATATTATAGTTTGTATTATAGGTGAAAGATGCTAGTAGTAGGAAGGAGGTTAACTATTATGATCTAAAACTTTATTTAGAATATTGTCATGATGGCTCATAGTTTTTTGGTATGGTTACATATTACTGATAATTCAACTATAATTCTTATTTATTAGGTTCAATTTTGATTTCAATATTTTTTTTTTATTTTATAAAATTATGTGCTTGGTTTCATGTATAATGACTCTAGCTGTGGAGGTTTTTGGTTATAGTGGAGGTGGGCATATGGATGTATTGGTCATGGGTTGGTGGATGTTTGATATATTCAATTTGTATATATATGGTTACTGATCTTATGGTAGACTGGTGGATTTGTATTTATAAATGTGGATGTCTAGATGTATGGATGTGTGATGAGATTATTGTGTATTTTTGGTTTATTTTACAGTATTATAGTGTTTTTTATATTCATATAATTTCTTATTAAATATCTTCCTTAATTATTTTATACGTTTATAAGTAGTTTTTAGAAACCGATACTAAATAGAACCACTGCTAATTATTTTATTAGTGGTTATAGTAGTTTTAGTTATATTTTCTGTCCATAAAGGTGAACTGATGCTAAATAATTTAGCGTCAATTATGTAAATTTCCCCTATTTTTTCCTAAAAAACGCCAAAAATGAATATAGAACCATCGCTAAGAACCTAAAAAATGAAACAAATAATAAAGACCGCTAAACTATAAAAACCACTTCTAAATGATTTCTAACTCTTAAATACACATAGGTTTAAATAACTGCCACTAAACAATATAAAGGTTGTTTATATTTTCACTAGTAGAAAAAAAGTCCATAATTAAGGACACTTTTTTTACAGTGTGTTACATGTTTTTAGTGAAAAATGAAAAGTTATATCAATCCTAACTTTCCAAAACTAAAGAATAAAGGAAAATTAAAAAATAAAGATAAAAAGGAATTGAAAACTAGTTGTATTAATACTGAAGAATCCAATTCTAGTGAACAATATAGAAATTAGAATGAATTAGCAAACATGTGCTTCATGGACTCTCTGAATGAGGTTAGTGGTTATATATTTTTTTCTATATGTTCCAATTCTAACTATGATTCTAAAAATATGAATGTTTCTAAGTTAAATAGAGAAATTAAAGGATTGAGAAAATATTTTTTCCAAGATTTTGATTTATATAATATTCTTAATGAAAATAATGGGAAATAGGTTTCAGAAAATAAATTTATTTTATAAGAGAATGAAAAATTAAGGAATAATTATTCTTATTCTCATTCAAAGGTTTAGAATGATTTCAAATCTGCTCCAAATGCGAATGAAAATTTGAAAAAGGAAGTTTAAAGTATTAATGAAATTTTTCCTCCTTTCATTCAAGGTTATGAAAATTTCATAAAATGTTGTCTTTTAATAAAATAAATAAAAATAAATATGTTATTGGATATGATAAGTGATTACCACAAATGTATGAAAATCATTTTGTGAAAGGTAAAAATGGTTTTATTTCTACTATTACATGTTTTCAATGTGGCATGAAAGGTCACCAGGAAAATGATTATTCTCTTAGATTTAAATAGTCATTAGGATTTAATAAGAATAATATTTCTAATTATTTTTTATCTATAGTACCATAAAATAGTTTAAATTCTGTGTAGATACTTAAATTTTTTTCTAATCTGATTGGACCTAAAGTATCTTGGGTACCAAAATTGTCAAGTAATTGATATTTATAGGTAAAATGCCTTGAATTTATCTAGAATGGCATATGGTACATGGACATTGGATGCTCTAGGCATATTAATGGAGACCCGTCAAATATTATTAATTATAAAAAATATGATGAAGGCACTTTTACATTTGGAGATAATTCCAAAGGTAATGTAAAGGGTTTTGGTAATGTGGATATTTCTAATTCAACATTTATTTAAAAGTTTTTATATGTTTAATGATTAAAACATAATTTAATTATTATATCTAAATTTTGTGACAATTAAATAGAAGTGAAATTTCAAAATGATAAGTGTTTAGTTTTTAAGGATGAGTATTTATTATTTTATGCTAATCAAAATAAAAATATTTACACTATTGATTTTTTAGAATTAGTTGTTCAATATATTAATTGTTTTAATGATTCTTATGGTGATGAAATTATTTATCATTGTAAATTATGTCATATTAATTTTAAAATTTACCTAATATCTATAAACATTAGAATATGTTACAGTTACCTACTATGAAGAAAGAACAATATCATATTTGTAACACTTGTATGAAAGGGAAACAATGTAAACCTTTTTTCATACCTATCAATTTGATAATTACTAATATACCTTTATAGTTAGTAAAACATAGTGTATTTGGTACAACTCAAATTTTACTCCTTGGAGGAAAGAAATATACTTTAGTTATTGTTGATGATTATAGTTTATTTACTTTGGTTTACATTCTTGAACATTAAAATGATACTTTATCTATATTTATTGCATTTTGTAATTTATTTCAAAATTAAAAAGGTTGTATAACTATTTATACTCATAGTTATAAAGGAGGTGAATTTCATATTTTAAAATTTAAAAACAAATTATGAAAATAATGGTTATTTTATTAATTTTTTTGAACATATATTGTCATATAAAAATGGTGTTGTAGAATTGAAAAATATAACTCTTATTGAATTTGATATAAATATGTTATATGAATATAATTTTCCTAGATATTATTGTATTGAATCCATTTTTTATTATTTATATACTTAAAATATAATTCTTGTAATAATTTTATTTGATAAAACTTCTTATAAATTTTTTAAAGGTAAAACCCAAAATTTTGTTATTTTAGAATATTTGGTTGTAATGATTTTGTTTTTATTTCAAAGGATAATTTAGATAAATTTGATGATAAAAGTGATGAAGGTATTTTTCTTGGTTATTATAATAATATTAAAGCTTATATATTTTATAATAAATGAACTATGGTTATTTAAGAAACTATTAATGTTATGTTTTATGAAAATAATATTAAATTAAATTCTGATTTTGATGTTTTTGATTATGGGTTTAGAAATTTAAAATTTAGTGAAGAAAAAAGATTAGGAAAGGGATGAATCAATTTAAGGGGAGCATACTCCATATATATCTAATCTATGATCATAGAATATTCATGAAGACAATGAAGTTGACAATGTTAATAGGTAATGTTGATTCTAGTATTAAAACTAGAAATTATGCTTTAACTTTTTGTGTTAATTCTTATTTTACTTCTTATATTTCCCTAATAGTGTTTATAATCCATTAATTGATTATAATTGTATTTTTTATATACATCATTAGCTTAATCACTTTTCTAGAAATAATGGTTGGTATTTAGTCTAACCGTCTTTAGATAAGCATGTTATTGTAACTAAATAGTTTTTGAGAAATAAGAGGGATGAATTTGGACAAGATGTTAAGAATAAAGATGGACTTGTTCCTAAAGGTTATTTCCAAGAAAAAGTTATTGATTTTGAATAAACTTTTGAACCTGTTTCTATAATTGAATCTATTATAATTTTTATATCATTTATCACTTTTCAAGGTTTTATGTTGTTTCAAATGGATATGAAAATTGTGTTTCTAAATGGTTTCATTTATTAAGCGATTTAAGTTTCTCAACCCCATTGTTTTGAAAATGAGAAATTTACTAATCATGTTTTTATGTTATCAATAGTGTTATATGGTCTTAAGAAATAACTTCATGCATGGTGTGATAGAAATAAATTATTTTTATTGAAAACTTATTTTAAAGAAGCTAAAGTAGATCTTAATTTTTTTATCAAAAGAATTCCAAATGATATTTTAATTATTAACATTTATATTGATAATATTTTTTTTGGATCATCAAATGGTTTTATTTAGAGATATTTTTAAAATTTTATGGAAAGTGAGTTTGACATGAGTCTTATGGGGGAATTAAAATTATTTCAAGAGATTCAAATTTTTCATGGAAATAATGTTATTTTCTTGAATCAATATAAATATGTTAAATATTTAGACAAACATTTTGGTCTTGATTCTTGTAAAAATTTAAAGCCCCTATGAGTATTATTTGTAAATTATATTTGGATGTTTTTGTAAAAACTATTGATTCTAAATTATTTATAGGGATTATTGGAAGTTTGTTTTATTTAACTACTTTTATACCCAATATAATGTTTTGTGCTTCCTTATTTTCTAGATTTTAATTTTATCATAAGAAGTATCACTTAAAGAGTGTTAAACATATTATTAGATATATTAAAGAAATTTTTAATTATGGATTATTTTATTCTATATAAATATTTTTTTATTTGATTAGTTACTTTGAATATAATTTTGGAGGATGTGGAATTGATAGAAAAAACACCTCAAGTATGAGTAAATTTCTCAGTATAAATTTAGTTTCTTGGAGTTCAATAAAAAAACTATGTTTCTTTGTCAACTATTGAAAGTGATTATATCTCTGATACATATTGCTACTCTCATTATTAAACATTTACTAACTGTGGTTTTCAATTTGAAAAAATTCCTATTTATTTTTATAATTATGGTGGCTATTTCTATTTCAAAGAACCCTTTAATGTATTCTATAATCATATAAATATGAACATTCATTTTCTTTATGATTATCTTAATAAAGGTGATATTATTCTTGAATATATTCCAACTAAAAATAAAATCACAGATATTTTTACCAAACCATTAGATTAGTAAAAAAAATTGAATTTTTTTTTTATCTTGATAAGTTATAAATTTAGTTTGATATTTTTATATTATTTTTTAACTTACTTTAAGATTCATTTATTAAGGGGGGTTCTGATTTAAAACTTATGTTTTCCCTTTTTTTTCAAACTACTTGTCTTTATGTTTCTTCATATTATCCTTTTGAAATATTTAATATGGGGATAATTTTTTTAAATCTTGCTTTAGTTTTTTAGTTTCCAAAAAGGGGGAGTTTTTTTGGAGTTTTTTGTTATTTTTTATATATATATTTTTAAATTATATTTCATTAAAAAAATTATTCATTATCTATTAAATTATAATTTCTTTAAATTATTTTTTACTAGCTCACTATATTTTTATAATATCAGGATAAATAGTTATTGTAATTTTATAATATATATTTCAATTGAAATATAGAAAATTTATTTTCATTTTATTCAACTACAATAAATTATAATTCAGTCTCTAAGGTGTTTGTATTTTCGATCCGAACATGTTGCATGCTTTTAGTTGTATATCAATTTTTAGTTTAAATTTTTCTTTACTTTTTATATAATAAATTGAGTAATATATCTTGGATCTTCATGTAATTTGTTCCATTTGATATCAATAAGATTTATCTACACTTCAACAAATTAAGTTGAAGTCTGATAGCATTGTTTTGGTGCTCTAAAAATTTCCCTAAGTCATTGCTACAGTTTTGGAAGATTACAATTCCCAAAATTCCATATCTTCTCTTTTATGAAAATAAATCTTGTGATATACCTCAGAATTGATCTTCATTTATTGAATTGTAAAGATAAGAAATTAATATACATTTAATTTATTCAAAAAAAGAGGCTGAAATTTCAATATAGAATCTATAAAATGATTGGAATTCTATAACTTTTCTAGTTATTTTTTCGACAATTTAAGTATATATTTTCCCTAATTTTTATCATATATTTCTCTATTGATTTCATATTGATGTTTTTCTTGATCGATTAGAAAAATGTTGATTTTATCTATATTAATATCCACTAAAAATTTTTCAAATTTGATAGTTTTGGTGACCTAAAAAATCACCCAATCTACTGTTATCAACTTATCACAAGTTTTCAGAACCCATTTTTAAACTTATCGTGTATTTTTTCCAACCTATTATGGGTTTTCATATACATACCATGAACCCTTTTTAAAACCTACCACATGAATTCTTGAAACCAACTACATAAAGAATTTTTTTAAATCTACTGAATGCATGTGTTATTATTCCAACTGACCTCACATGAATTTATGTTATCAAGGAGTCACGCATCCTCCTTGCACACTACTACATGATGGAACATGAATCTCATCTTCATCCTGTATAAGCTATGGAGGTTACTTCAAATAGGATCTGAATACTTGTTTCACTGTACACTTTTCCTTTTCCTTATAGTTTTTCTTGATTCTATTATTTTAGTATTTCAATTTATAGGAAGCTTATGTATTCTTCTTCCGTATGAAGAAACATCCCTTATCGCTCACTCTTTAATTAATGATATACTGTATACAGATATGAAGCACACAAATATCTACTTTTTAGAACCTCATTATTCAATCTTTATATGTGATTCTTGACTTCTTTTTTTATATTATCAATGCAAAGAAAGATCACATACAGGACCATGTGATTTACATGAAGTCTGTATTCAGTATGCATGACCTACCATATGAGTATTCATTCAATAGCATTGACCAAACGGTAGGTCAATTTTAATCACATGGTATCTTTACCAACCACGCAATGATGGTTCAACTGATCATGAAATCATGATCAGTATAGTGACTGCATGATATATTCTGAAGTGATTGCACATTGTTCACATGGTAGTTATAGTAACTACATGTTGTAATTTTATCATGGTTAGTATACTGGTTGTAAGAAAACTAACCACATGTTATAATCTCATGGACATTGTACTGACCACAAGATCATTTTGTGCACATGATCAGTAAAATATTTTTTTTCCTAAAATGTGGACTTTTTAACATGCTATGGTTTTCTTCATTTTTGATTCTTTGATTAAATGAATGTTTATTATAATTGTTTTAAGTGATTTATTGATTTTTAAACTTCATATATATTACATAAAATCCATGCAATTTTTTTAAATTTTGATCAATTTTCAAAGTTGATTTAATTTAACCTTTATTCATGTATATTCATACAACATGTATTTTGAATATTTTATTTTTTATTTTTTTATTTTATTTATTTGTGTTATTATTTTAAAAATTAATATTTAGTGTCCTGAAAATCATTCAAAGATGTTTTGTGGTATTTAATACAATATAATTATATTTTAAATATTTACATGCCATATTAAATTAGAATATATTTTGAAATTTTAATTTTATAGTCAAACTATTTTATGATATTCATGAGATTACCTTGACCTATTGTTATGTAGATTATTGGAAATATTTAAGTGGTAAATCAAATTTTTTTAATTGGTCTTTAAGTTTTGAATTCAAATGTTATTTATTATGATTATTTTGTAATAATAATTTTCTCTCTCTTAGATAATTATGTTATTTGGATTTGAATTTTTTTACCCATTTGAAGATTGGATTTTTAGTTTTTATAAATCCTATTTAAAGGCTTCGGGATGCATTTAAATGATATGCACATAAGAGTTATGAGAACCTGAATTTTTGAGAACCAAATATTTATGTTGAAAGTGTTGTATAGACCATGTCTTGTGAAATCATTCTTTCGACATCTAGATGACCTCTAAAAGGATTAAAAAAATGTATGCCTTTTACTTCTTCCTTTATGATACAATCAAGATGATCTTACTCAAGAAAATGTACCTATGCTTTATTCTTTTTCTATATATTTCATTTTGGTTGGTTGAGTCTATAACACTTCTTCTCATCTCTTATATACTCTCACTTTATGTTTATGATTTTATATTCAAAATAATTCTTCTTTTCTTATCTCAGGTTTTGACTCATAGATTCAAAGTTTAGGATTGGTCAGGTTGTGAATATTTTAGTCTAATTTTAGTGTTATAATTGGGTTGTGAATCCCTATATAAATGTCATATTTCGTGGTTATTCATCTAATAGAAAATGTAGTTTGTAATCAAGTTATGATTCCCCTTAAAAATCATATAAGTTCACAACGTATCTCTCACAAAGGAGATATTTATATGAGTAGACTATGTCCACTTTCGATGGAACAACTACAAAAAACATCCATGTGTTATTCTCTTTATTTTATTTTCACTGCTAATTAATTATTTTAATTAACTTTAATAATTAATTTACATAATTAATCTAGTTGTTGAAGGTTTTTTAATCTGGTGTATTCACCCCCACCCCTTCTAGATCATTTTTCATTACCCTATCAAGACCTAGCATGGGTGACTCAAAAGAGATATAGGTTTTCTAGCACCTATTATTTATCCTTCCTCCCACACATCATTATGGGATGGAGGGGTGACACGCCACAGTGAATTGATCCAACACAATACAGGGGCTTTGACAAAGGGTAACACAACACTCATGACTCATACCATAGGTGTAATAAATCTTTTGGGGGGATAATGAATGATGGAATTATAGGTTATAGGTTTCTCATGCAAAGGGGTAACCATGTATTCGGGCATTAGGCCCCCTATGCTCTAAGGCCTCTTGGACTTTAGGTCTTTTATTATAATAAAATAGTGAGTGTTTTTCATTCCTTATTGGGAGGGATGAGGTTTGACCACTAGGTTGCCTTTGTGTATATGTGTTTAGTCTATTGTAATCCCATAAACCTATAATAAAAAACAATAATAAATAATTATTTTTAACATATATTATTATTATTATTGATGATTAATAATTATTATTTTTATAAACAGTTGTAATTATTATTTATTTTTTAATTACATGATTATTATCAATTATTAACTTTTATTATTAATATTAAGAATAATTAATAATCTATATTATGTATAGAAAATTACAAACAGAAAATACACATACACTTAGACATCCTAGTGATCCAAAGCCCGTCACTCCCCATGAGGATTGACACACACTCAAAAGACCTATTTTATTACATATAAGTAGTGTGAGGATCCAAGACAAGGATGACCCAAAATCCCAGCTTGAGTGGGGAAAAAAGGATCCTAAAGGACGACTCAATAGTCCAAATGAGTATTTTTCATCACACTACAACATTATTCTTCACCCCCCCCCCCATCGTGTTGCGCCACCAGCAACCATTCCACATCTATCATCATGTCATCCTGCCACACCGTGTGCTGTAATGTAATCCTTCTTCAGGTCATTTCGGCTTATGTCACATCATGGAAAATAACCCCTTTGTCTCACATCATAAATTCACATAGGTGAAGATCTAGACAATAGGTTTTAATGCACTCATCTATCTTTCAAGATATCCACTCAATAATTCTTGTGTATCGTCACGCCGTATCTTTTGCATGTCGCATCAAGTTGTAATGCCTTATTTCACTGATCTTTCTGATATTTATTATTATACAAGCCCATAGTGTGATCAAATTAAGTTATTAATTATTATCTAAATATAAAAATAATTATTTCTAATTAAGTTATTTAACAAATTATTATTATTAATTTTTAATGTAACTAAAAATAACTAATTATTTAATTATAAATAATTATTATTATTATGAAACTTATTAAAAATAAGTAAAATAATAATATACTTAATAAGCTAAATGGTTAGATTATTAATCATAATGTCATGACCCATCCCAATGGGGCTTGAGCTGTAACTACCCCAAACCTACCTCCATAGACCAGGGGTTGGCGACAAGCGTCGAACAACATAACTAATATGGGAGGCCTTTTCTAATGTACCTATACACACACACCCAAGCATCTCCATGAATAATTTCATAGGAAATATAATAAATTATGCAACATCTAGAGAATAAACCATTCATGTAAAACCTCTAAGTAATACAAAAGTAGTATAGTGTAAAATGAAAATGAAAAGGGGAGAAAATACATGCCCAATTAGAAATATGTCCCAACTTGAAAATACTAGAAAGTAAATGATGTGAGTGATCCCAACTATGAATCATCAAACTCTGACCACCATACATGGTCAAATGTAACAGCGTATCGCTATACTCCTCTATAAACACTGCCAACCTGTCTATTGTCTGAATAAGACACGACACGTGTAGGAAAATCTAATGTAGGGGTGAGTATATACGTACCCAGTAGGACACCCTGAAAACTGAAGGGGGAGAAGTAGAAGATGTGATAAGAATATGCATCCCAACCCATATAAAGAGAGTAAAAAAATCAACAACACGAATACATATATATATATGTATATATTCAAAAAATAAACAAAAATGATAGAGAAAGGGGGTCTATTTCTCACATCCTAGCTAAGTAAAAGTCTTACATTAGTTCTAAATAGGTCTATCAACAATGTCGAGCATCTCGTGAATCTATCCAGTAGAAACATTCATGTCAAGCCACACCTCACCACTATGTTACCCAGTCAATAGGGAAAATATCTAGGTAGAGGTCCCATTCCCTAATACAATAGAAGGTTGAAACTTCAATGGTATAAGACCCATGCCCCAACTTCACAGGAGGCCACATCTTCAGTGGTCGATAGAGGACTCATGCCCTATCTTGGTAGGAGGGTGACACTATAATGGTTGAGGACCCATGCCATTCCTAGTAGGAGGGTGCCACTCTAATGGTCGAGGACCCATTCCATGCACAGTGTGAGGATACCACTCTGATAGTCGAAAAAGGATCCATGCCCATTCCGATAGGAGGGTTCCACTATGATAGTCAATAGAGGACTCATGTCTTTCCCAGTGGGAGGGTGCCACTCTAATGGCCAATGACCCATGCCCTACCCAACAAGAGGGAAGCACTTTGATATTTGATAGCAAAAATATTCCCTTCCCAACTGGAGGGTTTCATTATAATGGTCAAGGACTCATGCCCTACCTAGAATGAGGATGTCACCCTCATAGCATATAAAGCACTCATTTCTTAATACAATGGGAGGGTTCCACTCTAATGTCTTTGATGATCCTATTTGATCACTGTCATCATTGATAATTTCGTAAATAATAATCACACATAGAATATATCATGTCGTAACTCAAAATCCCCAACTAATTCTACAATTTCATTCTACAAGGAAAAATACTCAGGATAGGCTACCCATAGGCCAAAACATGAGTCCAAATGAATGAGATATGAAATGTAGAAGTTTTCTTAAAAGAAAAGGAACGAGTGTAAGGGGACCCACAAAGTGTGTTGTCCTGCCCTGATGTCAGGTCATGTGCCTTCTGGTACATATATCACTACCCATGTAGCCCTACACAACATGTAAAAGGACTACACTATATGTCTCAACCACCTAGGTTCATTCCTATTCCCGAGATTGTGTTCGTGTAATCGTACACATGCTTGTGTAATTCGATACACGATATTTCCTCCCACACAGGGTCCTTCCAGTGCCCTTTAGTCCATGTCTGTATACCCTATCTATGTGCCAGTACACAGCATGTGACTAGCCATGCTCATGTCCATGTACTCCCGGAGTACACATCGGGTCGCCGGTATCAGGTCACATGACATGTGGGGATCCCACATGGGATGTGATATTTATAATCTTTCAGAAACCCTATCATAATGTATTTCTGAAGAACGTGTCGTGTGTTATCCTAAACTACAAAAAATTTATTCATTATTTTTATATAATCCCATATCCTTGATTCATTCCTTCATATCTGCCTAAGGGGAGGGATATGTTCATCATTTTTGGCCATCCAATGGCCAAAAATTGGATTATCATCAGTCTATTCAACACCCGTATGTGCCTGTCATGCCTCTCATATCATAGCCAACTCCACTTTGGATCCCAAATCTATGATGAAATCACCCGTTGTAATATCCCATTAATTTTTAAGTAATTAAGAAATGAATTTTTTTATAATTTAAATAAATTAAGATTATGAAAAATATTTCATAAAACAAAGTGATTTTATTTTATAAAATAAAATTTTATTATAAGTTATTTGGATTATTTAAAATTATACTTAAAAATAATATTATAAATAAAAATACTTTGTATTATTTTATTTTAAATTTATAAATGTTAATTTATTATATTTGATTATAAATTATAATATTATAAAAAAAATCTTTTTCAAAAAATTATGTTATAATAATATTTTAAAAAAATTAACTTAATAATTGTTTTTATAAATGTAATATCTTTTTATTTAAGATTATTTTCATATAAAATAATAATTAATTTTATTTTGAATAAAAAAAATTATAATATTTAAGAAGGAAAATAATTTTAAACGAAATATATTATTTACTTCACTTATGATATTAAACAAAGATAATAAAAATTAAGATTCTAAAAAAAGAATTTAATGAATAAATTATTCAAATATGAGTACTATTATTAAATTATGAAAATATTAGTAAATAAAATTTAAGTATGTCTAAATCAATAAATTATATATATATATATATTATTTTTAATGAAATCATATTAACAAAATTTCTTAAAAACAAAAGTGATAATTTATAAATCATATAATTGATATACATTTAATTATAAGATAATTGTAAAAATCAATATTGTTTTGAATTATAAAATTTATAATATATATATATATATATATATTATAAAATATTGAAATTTAATTATGTTGACTTTTTTATATATGAAAATAATTTTATGAATATTAAAGAAACTAAATTAAAAAATAATAATAATAATAATAATAATAATTTAATATAGATTGATGAAATAAATAAATAAAAACTATAAATCAAAATTTAAAAAATGAAAATGATATAAAAAATAATCAAGAATTAGGGGGTTTTGATTTTGGGTAAACTGAAACCTAGGGATCATTCCCAAGCAGAGAGTGGAGTCATCACAAGAGGTGTTGCGGAGGACATCTTCGAGAGGACTCGTGGTCAAGGAAGAGGACCAAACTTTACGGAGTCGACCGATGGATTATTTAAGTAGGTCAAGTGTGGTCTAGGGTTCAGTTGTAAAGTGGGAAATTGAACAAGGTATGGGTCATGTTGAGGGTGTTTGGGTGTTCGGGGAAAGGAGGTTTGACCACTGGTGAGATTTTAAAGTTCATATCTGAAACTGATGAGGGTTTCGAATGTGAATTGCCTTCCTCCTCTTATTTTGGTTTGAAAAATATGTTCATGGTAGATGTATTTTAATTTTGATATCTGAATCCAAATGTTCTGTTCACTGGATGTGGAAAACATCCTATTATTTGTCTTATTTCAAAATTTTCTTCTTTGATCTTTATCTAATAACCTTATTTGACATAGTTGAGTTAAATTAATGTTGTATTATTAACAATTTTGGTAGATCTAGTTTGTTTTAATTTAACTTTAGGTGTAATCAATTTTTTCACATCGTCACACTGTTTTGCATGGATCATACTTCTAATTAAAAATCAAATTTTCATTTATTGGTCTTATTTTCATACATTGAATTCAGTTTTGATTGTCATTTTCTAAATAGTTTTGTCTATACTATTATTTGGAGTGACTAAAATGAATTTTCCTCTTCCTATTATTTTCAAATTTGATGATTTTTATCTCTCTTTCAAACTATCATTAATTCTGGATCTATTCGATAATCCCTCTATGTTATCCTTTTTATAGATGCATCAATCAAATTATGGAAATCCAATCTGAGCAATATAATCTCCTCAAGTTGAGCTAAAATAATCACGTATTGTTTCTTTCTGAGTGTATAAATAAGGGAGTATGAGAGTAAATCCTGAAGGCAATATAGAGTGTCATATTTATCTATGTTTTTCTTTGTGTTTTCATGTTCTAAGAGAATGAGATATAGTTAGTGTAAGTGGTAGTTATTGAGTGTTCTTCCAAGAACAAGAAGATGAGGGAAATTTATAAAGATAAAAATCTATAAGGGGGATTAATTTTTATTTTTATTTTAAAATCATGTCATTAAAATTATAATTTATGTAAGGTATTGTGTAATTTTATTTTCAAATATTTTAATTCTTTTAAATATTATTTGTAAGGATACTCCTCTTTCTTTTATTATTATATTTTATATTTTTTTTAAATATGTATGATATTAATATCAAATTATTTTATTTTTAAATTATGTTTTCATATTTAATTATAATGATAAGAATGTTTTTTATTTGGACCACCCTTATTAATTTTATAGGAAATTATTAATTAATTTTATAAAAGCTTTTATATTCTTTTAATCATTTATATTTTTAAACATTGATATAAAACAATAACAAATCAATGTTTGTTATTGTTCAATTTTTAATTCTATACGGTATTTAATTTTATCAAAATCTATATGTTTATATTTCATATAATAAAAGTTATTATTTTATGCCTCTAAAATAAACAATACTTATTATCATTTGATGTTTAATATTTATCATAAGTTTTAAATAATTAAAATTATCATGTCATGTGTGAAAAGTGAATATAAAATCATGGATGTCATTTGTAATATAAGATGTGGTCATCATCTTAACTCATGACATATTTTCACTAGTTCACATGTATATGTTTGAATAAATTATCCCCTTATAGGAATTACTTTAAAAGAATGTTTTATATAGATGATAATTAATATTTCATTAATATACCATACAAATCCAAATTGTCAAGATATTTGGGTGATCCAAATCTTATAGAAGAGTTCTTGTGAAAGTATATAAATATATATATATATATATATACATATACATATATATATATATATATATTAAATATGTTGTAAAGTTTCTTTTTAAATGTAAATAAACTTCAATGAAAATGTATATATATGTAAAGTAAGCTTAAAACGATTTTATAAAATCTAGTACTTAAACATTGTAAATATGGAAGGGAATTGGGGGGTAAACCCATCCCTCAGCAAGTAGTTAGGCCCAATATAGCCTTAAATATTTCAAGTGGATTCATGGTTTTGTTTTTAGAAGCTTTATTAATGTTTTTTGATAAATCACCAAATTGTTTTATTAAGAAAATTTATTTTCAAAATTGATGGTATTTTTCAAATAATTATTTTTGAAAATAATTTTCTAAATAAGTATTTTTGAAATATTTAATATATATCAACTATTTATATTTTATATAAAGTATTTTAAAATAATTTTTAAGTGTTTTTTAAAAAAAATTACACTGGTTTTAAAATCCCTTACTTAGTAATTGAATTCCCATTCCATGTTTTAAATGTTTTTCACAGGTGTCTTAGAAGTCTTGGAATGGACATCTCCACTTTTGATGTTAGTGCATGCATAGTGATGTAGATATTTCTTTTTTATTTTTGTTCAACTCTGAAAAAAAAATGTAAGTTCTTGTCTAATTCACTAGAACCTAGACCGAAAAAATGTCCTAGATTGTATTTTAGTGTTGTTTAATTGTTTAGTTTCTTTTATAAAAAATTACACAACATATTTACCCACTGAATCGGTTAGTGTGGGTTTGAGGCATTAAAATTAGTATCAGAGCAACGATCTAGACGGCATTGGAGATTAGATATTGTCTTTTAAGGAAAACAATAATTATAAGATAAAACATTTCTATGTAATTATGTTTTCTTAGAAGTTTTAGTTTTCTTAATTTGAAAAATAAAAATTCATAATTTTCTTAAGTCCGACGAATGAATTTCATGGATGAAATTCATTTTAAGGGGGGTAGAATGTAAAATCCAAGAAATTTATAAGTAATTAATAAATGAATTATTTTATAATTAAAATAAATTAACATTATGAAATATATTTTATAAAACTAAGTTATTTTATTTAATCAAATAAAATTTGATTATAAGTTATTTGGATTGTTTAAAATTATACATAAAAACAATATTAGAAATAATAATACTTTGTATTAATTTATTTCAAATTTATAAACATTAATTTATTAAATTTTTTTATTTATTATCCTTTTAAAATAAATATGGTTATCAAAAAAGTATGTTATAATAATATTTTAAATAAATTATTTTAACTTAATAATTGTTTTTATAAATGTAATATATTTTCATATTTTCATATAAAAATATTTGTTGTTTTTTTTAATAAACAAAATTAATTTATAAATATTTTAGAAGGAAAATAATTTTAAATGAAATATATTATTTAATTCACTTATGATATTAAATAAAGATAATAATTATTAAGATTCTAAAAAAATAATTTACTGTATAAATTATTTTAATATGAGTATTATTATTAAATTATGGAAATATTAGTAAATAAAATTTAAACATATCTAAATCAATAAATTTTATTATTTTTAAATAAATTATACTAATAAAATTTCTTTAAAACAAAAGTGATAATTTATAAATTATATAATTGATTTACATTAAATTATTAGATAATTATAAAAATGAATATTTTTTTGAATTTTAAAATGTGTATAATATATATATTTGATTATAAAATATTGAAATTTAATTATGTTGAATTTTTTTATATGTGAATATAATTTTATGAATATTAAAGAAACTAAATTAAAAAATTAATAATAATAATAATGATGATGATCACCATTTAACAAAAATTGATGAAATAAAAAAATAAAAATAGTAAATCGAAATTTAAAAAAATGAAAATGAAATAAAAAAGAGTAATCGAGAATTGGGATAAGGGTTTTGATTTTGGGTAAATTGAAACTCCTGGATCATTTCCGATCATAGGGTGGAGTCATCACGAGAGGCATTGTGAAGGTCATCTTCAGGAGGAGTCGTGGTCGAGGAAGAGGATCAAGCGATGTGGAGTTGGTTGATGGCTTCTTCAAGTTGTCCGAGTGTGGTATAGGGTTCAGATACAAAGGGGGAAATCGAACCAGATATGGGTCACATCAAGTAAAGTTAGCTGTTCTAATAAATAAGTTTCAACCACTGATGATCTTTTGAAGTTAATATTTAAAAAGGGTGAGGTTTTTGAACGTGAATCACCTTCCTCCTCTTGTTTCGGTTAGAAAAATATATCCATGGAAGATGTATTTTAATTTTAATATCTGAATCCTCATGTTTTATTCACTGTATTTAAATACTTCCTATTCTTTTTTCAATTTCTAGATTTTCTTCTTTGATCTTTATTTGATAACCTTATTTGACATAGTTCAGTTAAATTAATGTATTATTTACAATAATTTTGGAAAATCTAGTTTATTTTAATCTAAATATATGGGTAATCAATTTCTTCACATCCTCATACTATTTTGTGCAGATCAGACTTCTAATAAAAAGAAAAATTTTATTTATTGATCTTCTTTGAATACATTGAATTCAGTTTTTATTATTATTTTCCAAATTATTTCTTCCATACTATTGTTTACAGTGACTGAAACAAATTTTCCTCCCGTTATTTTTTTCAACTTTGATTAATGTTATCTCTCTTTCAATTTTACATTAATTTCGAATCTATTCAGTAATCTCTCTATGTTATCCTCTTCATAGACACATTGATCAAATTCTAGTAAGCCGATCCGAGCAATAAAATCTTCTCAAGTTGAAATAAAATAATCACCTATTATTTCTTGTACAGCATATAAATAAAGGAGTATGAGAGGAAGCCTTAAAGTCAAGATAGAGATCCATTTTTCTCTGTGTTTTTCTCTATGATTTCTCATTTTGAGAGAATGAGAAACAATGAGTGTAAGTGGCAGTGATTGAGTTCTCTTCCAAGAAGAAGAATATGAGGAAATTTTCTTCAAATAAAAATCTATATGGGGTTTTATTTTTTATTTTTTCTGAAAATTATTTCATTAAAATTATAATTTCATTAAGTTATTTTTTAAATTTATTTTCAAATATTTTCATTCTTTAAAATTTTATATGTAAGGACACTCCTATTTCTTTTATTATCATATGGAATATATTTATTTTTCTAAAAAAATATGTGTATGATATTGATATCAAATTATTTGATTTTGAAATTATGTTTTCATATTTATTAATGATGATAAGAATGATTTTTATTTGTACCCTTATTACTTTTATAGGAAATTATTCATTATTTTATAAAAACTTTTATATTATTTTAATAATTTCTATTTTTAAACTATGATATAAAATAATAACAAATCCATGCCTGTTATTATTCAATTTTTAATTCTATAATGGATTTAATTTTATCAAAATCTATATGTTTATATTTTAAATAAGAAAATTTATTATTTTATTCCTCTTCAACATATAAAAGTTATTATTATTTTATGTTTAATATTTATTGTGATTTTTAAATATTTAAAACGATCATATCTTGTGTGTAAAGTGCATATAAAATCATGGATTTCATTTGTAATATAAGATATGTCCATAATATTAACTCATGGAATGTCTACACTTTCTTACATGTATGTGTTTGAATAAATCATTCCTCTATTGGAATTACATTTAAATAATGTTTTATACAGATGATAATTAATATTTCATTAATATACCATGTAAATACAAATTTTCAAGAGATTTGGGATATTCAAATCTTGTAGAAGAGTTCTTGTGAAAGTGTGTGTGTGTGTGTGTGCGTGTGTGTGTGCATATACATACATATATAGATATATTAAATATGTGGTTAAGTTTCTTCATAAAAGTAAAAAAACTCCTGTCAAAAATGTATGTATATGTAAAGAAAGCTTAAAATGATTTTATAAAATCTGGTACCTATTAATTGTAAATATGGTAGGGAATTGGGGATTGAGGCCATCCCTCAGAAATTGGGTAAGCCCAATACATCATTCAATGTTTCAAGTGGCCTCATGGTTTTGTTTTTCTAATATTGCTTAATATTTTCTGATAAATCACCAGATCATTTTATTAAGAAAATTATTTTCAAAATTAATGGTATTTTTTAAAGAATTATTTTTGAAAATAATCTTTAAATAATTATTTTTTAGAGGTGTTATATATATCAAATATTTATATTTGAATGACGCATTTTAAATTAATTTTTAAGTCTTTTTATTAAAGGTTTATACTAGTTTTAAAACCCCTTACTGGGAAATTGAATGTTTATATCATGTTTTAATTTTTTTTACAGTTTTCTTAGAAGTATTAGAATTGACATCTCCACTTTTGATGTTAGTGCATGTATAGAGAAATAGATATTTTTATTTTATTTTTTTTCAACTCTAAAAAATGTAATTTCTTATCTAATTCTCCAGAACCTAGACTAGAAAAAGGTTAGTGTTGTGTAATAGTTCAGTTTGCTTTATAAAAAAAATAACACAGAATATTTATGCATTGAATCTGATAGTGCAGGTTTGGGGTGTTATACCTATAACCTAAAAATCATCAAAATACATCCTTTGATCACTGGTATATTTGTTGTGTGTGAATCATATATGAATCTAGGGGTCCAATCATGATCGATCTCGAATGGAAATGTTAAATCAAGACCTCATAGGCCAATCAGTGAAGAACACAAATAATGATTGGTAAAAGGCACAAGAAAAAAGTTGAAACAATTTTTGGCTAAGAGTTATTGGCCAACGAATACAAATTGGGGATATTCAGGGTGAGAAACATGGCACAATAGAGATTAATCAAATAGAATAAATAAATATGATACATGAATTCATGAAAAGGATAAAAATGAACGTAGGTCAAATGAAAGGAATTGATCATACTTAATCATTTAATCACAAGGGAGGAAATCCTTATATTACAATTCCTACATCGAATTGGATCGATCATT
The DNA here is from genome assembly GCA_963277665.1 of Viscum album. Classification (NCBI taxonomy): domain Eukaryota; kingdom Viridiplantae; phylum Streptophyta; class Magnoliopsida; order Santalales; family Viscaceae; genus Viscum; species Viscum album. The sequence continues at coordinate 827,420,209 of OY728156.1, forward strand.
GATAAAGAATGCACTCCCCATTAATGAGGAAGGTCTGTTGCATTCATTGTGCCTTAATATTTTTTAATCAGAAGGCTCGTTGTCATCTGATCTTGATTCTCCAATGATAGGCAGTAAAAATATCCTCTCTAATATCCTAGGGTAATGAGGATAACCCTAGTGATTTGATATAATAGCATATTTATAGAGGATTCAATTTTAGATCATTTAAATTAAATAATTAAATTGATCAATTAATTTAATTTAAACACACCTTTCAACATTATTTTTATTTGAATGCCCTATTTCAAACAAATTTAGTTTGAACATATGGTAAACCTTATGTTCTTGATTCAACTATGGTATTATATTTTTTAACTAATACTTACTTTAAGAGTTTTCCCTTTTTTATTGAAAAACTATGTGTGCACAATATAGAATATATTTTGTATTTTTATGAAATTAATTATAGGCACATTGGGCCTCATAATTGTGTGTCATCTCAGTGTCTTATCTAGCTCTCCTTCTCTTAGGATCTCTCCTACATGCACTTGTATTGCCACAACACATAAACCAAGGTGATGGTCCATCCACACAGGTTCCTCTCCTATTAATCCTTGATTTCCACTAGGTGGTCTGTGAAAGTGTCTCCATACTCAATGTTCAAATATCTCTGGTCAATAAAATGTGTGGGGTTATTCATGTATCACCACATATATGAAAATTGGAAGACATTGGGAACCTGGTCCAATTGTGGGGGTAAGTAAAGGTGGTAAGAAACCTTTCCAACCCTCTGTAAGATCCCGAACTGCTTGATGAACCTCGAGGATATATTTTCTCCCAAAACAAGACTCTAAACTCTTCATTGTGGGGAGACTCTCCTAAAAACTATAATGCCTCGACCCTAGTTACCCAGAGTTGGTTCATTATTAAATAACATTGGCATGATCACAAAAGATCAAGTCTCAGAAGACCGATTAGTTTAGTAGCCTTGGAAGTACTAGATACATTCTTAAGGTTTACATTACATTATAAAATGAAAAACTACAACAACATTGTTTCCACAGACAATACTGAGATCCCATAGAATATACCTGAAGGCCATTCATAATATACTTCTTCGCATCCTGGGAAAAATTAAATATAGAAATGGGTGAGCTCATATGCACAGTAAGGATAACAATATAGCGGAAACTTTCATAAATAGGCATAAACATTTAAGGAAATGTTTAAAACTAAAACTAAAGCCTTTTCAACATAAAATTCATCATAATATGGAAAATATAAATCAAAATAATTCCATTTAATTACTCACATATATATTCTATTAGTTGAATAATCACATGCAATATCAATATCCACTTTTATAATGATGGAATCCATAATACCAGACTTTCATAACCACATAGTCAAGGCCTTGTTCCAAGACTACAAATAATATTTTTCCAAGGCCTTGTTCCAAGAAACTAGTTTGTCTCATGAGACCTACCGATGCAACGAGGATCTATAGCGGGCTTCACCCATCACTTACTAAGTCCAATGCATTCCTCATATGAAAATTTTTAAACATAATATAAACATTTATATTAAAACTAGCATACGAAATGTCAATACGTTATCCATAAACCATGAATGGTGTAAAAATAACATATCCACGGTTGAACATATCACAAAACCTTCAATACAATACAGAAGCTTTGTATCATAATAAATCAACTTCAAATAATCTTAAAATCCATCTAAGGATGTTGACATATATGAAATCAAAACCTTTTTTAGAGAAACATCTCTTTCTATTTTGAAATAATTTAAAATTCATATAATTATAAAAGAAAACATTTATTTTGGAAATATTCTTATAATATTTTAAGGGAATCTTTGATGATGTTATAATGGCGGAAAATAGACACACCCGCCATATAAGTTAAAAAAACATTCTTACCTTTATTTTTTCAAAAAGGTCATAAAGTACCTTGTTGGAAAACGACAGAAAGATTCATTTCAAACCATCTTATAAAAAGTCAAAAAAGGGTATAAATTACTTTAAACCATATTATAGTAAATAGTAAAAATGATTTAGAATACATTTTTAAGAAACATGGATGTGGATGATAAAGAGGTCCCAGTAGATACTTACGTAAGAACAATCTCGGATAATAAAGAGATTGTAAAATTAAACCTTACCTTGTAATTTTCCTTGGTCGAGGGTAGGTTAACATCATGTATAATGGTTAATTAATTGTTATTAAATTATACAAGAATCATATACATTAACATGATATCATATATGATCTTTTAACATTGCTTTGTTAATAATATCTTGGTATTATCGTCGTTTCAGGTGTTAACTGATTCGTTTTCATTTATATGATTTGTTACGTAAGTAATGTTTGTTATATATAGGATGAATCTTATTAATATTCATAATGATATTAAGTCTTTAAAATTTATTTTTAATCATCTAATAAAAATTAGTCTTGAATGGATACGATGGGGAAATAATCTCATCACGTTCGTGGAGATGGTAATCCGTACGTACGCACGAGCGACAATATAATTCTATTGATATTAAAATAATATATAGTTGGATGATATATCATATATAAATAATCATTATCATGTTATATTTATTATTTAAAAAATTTATACATCATTATTATACCCATCCAAATAGGAATGTATTGAGTAACAACTACACCACAATGTGGAGACGGTAAGGCGTACGTACGCACGTATGGTGACTTGTCATTCAATGGATGGATAGAATAATGAATATGGTTGTACCATATTTATAATAACATCATAGTATATAGAAGATACTGGATTTATTATTTTATAATGGAAATAACAAAGAAATAGGAAGTGGAATAAGAAATGAACTTGAAAGAGGTGATGAAATATTTACCTCTTCTTCGGATTCTTCCTTTTGATTTGATCAAAAGGGATCATTAGGTTGGATTTATGACTAAAGTAAGGCCTCTAGAATTAAGGGAGGACAGTTTGGAGGGTATTTGGCCAGGTATTGGTAAAGACAAATGGCTTTGAAGGTGTGAATTATAGAGAAGGGGAAGTTCCCTTTTATAAGAGGGGTGAGGGGAACCTTAGGAAAAGCTAGAAATATTATATTATAATAAAATAATTTTCGGTTTCTAATGGATAAAAAATTGAATATTTAAATTCTAAGGTGGGTATGGGTCAAAAACCACTCAACCAATAGGTTTTGGACAGGTTTGGGTCACTATATTAACTTTATCATTTAGATTTAACTCTTAGTTAAATAGTTTGACATTTACCATGTCTCTTTGTATTTTTATATTATATGGTTAATAAACTTACTATAAACTTAGAATATAACCTCAAGTGGTTCATTAATGATACACCTATAATTATATAAGTCTTTTTTCCGAACCGTAGATTTTTATGAATAGAATATAAATTAATAATATAATATTTGTTTTAAAAATTCTTTTATGTCAATTTTGACACTATTTGGTATTTTTTTTTCTAAATTCATAACAGAATTATTAATTCGAAATAAAATTAATATAAACAACCCTAACATGTAATATTAACCTATAAAATAATTGTAATTTATAAAAAGTCTCAAATTACATTTATTTGGATATTTATAATATCAATTATTTTAATATTTCGTTAATTAGGTAATTAATTTATCATCATTGTGTCATAAATAAATTAAATTATTTATGTATGAAAATTATAAATAAAATACCATTATGTATGAGATATTTTTATATTTATAATAAATATTTATAGTCTAATTTATCTTATGATTAACCCTATATTAAAAATGGTTTAGTTATTAAACTTTGAACTTAACACTTTTAACTCTTCTTTGAATTAAATAATAATAAATGTCCTAATCTAATCCAAGTGGACATAAATGATCATATTTGATTCCTAAGGTTGTTTTTGGTCGAATTAAACTTATCCAGTTGAATTAGTACATGTTCTAGGGTAATAATAATATAATTTTGACCCTTAATTACCCTATTTACTTTTAACCATAGTAAATAAAAGTAAAAGTTACTATTCACCAGAAAATATTTTCAACTTATTGAACCAAATTTTACTTACTCATATCAACCGTGTCTCTTGGAATTTTGAAATTCAACTCACAAAAATGGTAAAATTAAGTTTTATGTAAATTTTCAAATGCTCCTAGAAGGTGGGTAAAAGACGGTAAAAAGTTCAATAAAATTTTTATATATCTAAAATTATTATAAACTGGATCCAATGAATTACATTGAAATTATATAGGTATTATGTATCTATTTTGACCTAAAATAAATTTAAATAAAATAAATAATTATTTAAATAAAAATTCGGTTTTAAACTATAACTCAGTGTTTTTCACTATTCATCAAAAATTGAAAGTTTTCAGAAAAATACCAAAAATTCACCCTAAGCTAATTTCAATATTCTGAATCCAAAAATGAAGTCTATTTTGAAATATAAAATTTATAAGATTTCAAAAATTGGGTATTAATATTTATAATGGCTAGTTTGATTGGTTGTGGTGTGTTAGAACTCGAAGTTGCGTACAACACACGCTATTGTATTATTCAAAGGGAAAAGTACCATGTAAGATTGGGGGTCACATTCTCCCCTCATTAAAATAATTTTTTCCTCGAAATTTCTAGAATATTACTGCATAAAAAGATTCGGGTGGTTCTTCATCATAAGTTTCTCAGGTTCCCACATTGCCTCTTCCATCTTATGGTTTCTCCGTAGAACTTTTACCAAACAAGTTGTATGGTTTCTCAAAACTTGTTATCTTGTATCAAGAACCTTGACAGGATCTTCGCAATAAGACAGATCAGGCTCTAGATCTAATTCCTCATAGGTAAGTACATGAATTGGGTCAGGCATGTATTTTCTCAATAGTGATACGTGGAAAACATCATGAACTTTGGAGAGACTTGGCGGCATTGCCAAATGGTAAGCTACAACCCAAATTAATTCTAGAATTTCGAAAGGTCTGATGTACCTAGGACTCAATTTACCCATATTACCGAAACTTATAACACCCTTCCATAGAGATACCTTCAAGAAAACATGATCTCTTACCTAAAATTCCAAATTCTTCCTTCTGTTATCGGCATAGCTCTTCTACCTACTTTGGGCTGCTTTGATGTGGTTTTGGATTACCTTTACCTTTTCCATCGTTTCCTCCATAAGTTATGGTCCTATGAGTTTTCTTTTGCCAACATCATCCCAACGGGTTGGTGTGTGACATCTATTTCTATAAAATGCTTCATATGGTGCCATCTGAATACTTGAATGGAAGCTATTTTTATAGGAAAATTCTACCATAGGTAAATATTGATCCCACATACCATGAAAGTCAAGTGAGCATGATCTCAAAATGTCTTCTAAGGTTTTAATAGTCTGTTATGATTGTACATCAGTTTGGGGGTGGTAGGCAGTGCTCAAACGAAGTTCAGTATCCAAGGCTTTCTGAATACATTTCTAGAATCTTGATGTAAAACGGGGATCACGATTAGAAACAATCGATAGTGGTACTCCATGAAGTCTTAAAACTTCATTAATATATAGTCTTTCTAAATGTTCATGTGGTAAATCTTCCCTTATAGTAAGAAAATGTGTTGAATTTGTAAGATGATCAACAATGAACCATATTGCATCGTTCCTTCTAGGAGTCTTTGGTAGCCCCAAGACAAAGTCCATCGAAATATTATCCCATTTCTGCTTAGTTATGGGAAGAGGTTGCATGGATCCTCTAGGTTGTTTCCTTCCAGCTTTCACTTGTTGACAAACCCTACATCTTGACACAAAATCAGCAATCTCCCTCTTCATGTTGTCCCACCAAAAATGTTCCTTCAAATCTCTATACATCTTAGTGATACCATGGTGTATAGAGAAATTGTAACTATAAGACTCATCCAACAATTCCCTTTTTAAATCAGGTTTATCGGGAACACAAAGTCTCTTCCCAAATTTCAAAATTCCATCTTCATACACAAAGTCACTCAATCTCCCATCATTCACATCTTTAATCTTCTTTTGAAACTCTTCATCACCGGTCTGAGAACTCTTTTTCCATTCTAGTAAATATGTTTTGGGAACCATTTGAAATATTATTGATGTTTCCCCTTCCATGTTGATTCCCATATCCATATTTACTAGATCCATGTATATAGGATCCTTTTCAACTCTCATCTTGTTCAAAACTTTATGATCCTTTATACTCAAAGCATCTTCCACCTTATTTTCTTTCCCCAGGTGGTAGTGTATAGTGCAATCATAATCTTTGAGTAGTTCAAGCCATCTTCTTTGCCTCATGTTGAGTTCATTCTGTATGAAAATATACTTCAAACTCTTGTGGTCGGTATATATCTCACATTTTTCACCATAGAGATAATATCTTCATATCTTAAAATAAAAGATTATAGCTGCTAACTCATGATCATGAGTAGGATAGTTTCGCTCATGAATTTTTAGTTGTCATGATGCATAGGAAATAACCCTATCATTCTACATAAGGACACAACCAAGTCCTTTCTTTGAAACATCACTATAAATAACAAACCCATCATTTCCCGATGGTAGAGTCAATATAGAATCATTGACTAATCTTCTCTTCAATTCTTAAAAACATTCTTCACACTCTTTAGTCTAAACAAATTTCACCCCTCTACGTGTGAGCTTGGTTAATGGGTTAGACAACCGGGAAAAATTCTGGACGAAACGCCGATAATAACCTGCAAAACCAATAAAAATTCGTACCTCAGTTATACTTGTCAGTGCTGGCCATTCTTGGATTGAATTGGTCTTTGAAGGATCAATAGATATTCCATCCTTAGAGACAATATGGCCAAGAAACGAAATTTCTTGAATCCAGAATTCACACTTGCTAAACTTACCATATAATTCATTTCTTCTAAGATTCTTCAGGAGGATGCACAAGTGATTTTCATGATCTTCGTAGCTTTTGGAGTATACCAAGATATCATCAATAAATACCACTAAAAATTCATCATGATATTCCTTGAAAACCCTATTCATTAGATCCATGAAGATAAAGGGTGCATTAGTCAATCCAAAAGGCATTACTGTAAACTCATAATGCTCGTACCTAGTTCGAAATGTTGTTTTCAGAATGTCTTACTTCTTCACACACAAAAGATGATATCCAGATCGAATGTCAATCTTTGAAAATTATTGAGCTCCATGAAGTTGGTCAAATAAATCATCAATGCGAGGTAGGGGATACCTATTCTTTATTGTTATAAAATTAATCTCCCTGTAGTCAATGCACAACCTCATAGATCCATCTTTCGTCTTAACAAAAAGAATAGAGGCTCCCCACGGAGAAACACTAGGGAGAATAAATATATTATTACTCAATTCCTCTAGTTGTTTCTTTAGTTCCACTAATTCAATAGTGGCCATTCTATAAGGGGTCTTTGATATGGGCCTTGATCGAGGAATTAAATCAATGGAAAACTCAATTTCTCATTCTAGAGGATATCCAATTAAATCTTATGGAAACACATCAACATATTCTTTCACAATAGGTACATAATATATTTGAACATTCATTTCCTCACCCACAATTATTTCATTCTCTTCCTCCCCAATAATTGAATATAGTTGAGCTATTGGGGGTGGATCTAGATAAGAATTAGGTGGTGACGATTCTGCTCTAAAGATAAGGTGTTCTTTATCATCGTTATCAAAAATATTAACCTCGTTATTCTTATAATAAATTTTTTGCATCATGGTCTGAAATCCAATCCATACTTTGGATTATATAAAATTAAATATTGGGTATGACGATGAGATCAGCAGATAAATAATATTTATATTCCCTAATGGGGACTGATTCACACAACTTTATTGAAATGATACTTACCTTAGGAGTTTTGAATTAAAACTCCCTTGTTAAATCAAATTGGAAATATCTGATTTTCATAGTAAACTAGGAAGATATGAAATAATGCGATGATCCAGAATCAAGTAAAGTGTTGGCTAAACTTGAGGAAACCATTAAATTACTTGCCACTACGTCTTTCAGAGATTCAACTTCAACAGTAGTGATAGCATAAGCTTGGTATTGATCCCTTGGCCTTTTCTAAGGTAAGTTCCCTTAAATATTAGGAAATTCATTCACATAATTCCCCCTTTCTCTAAAATTGTATCATTCAACATCGACATCCTCTTTCTTCCCCTTGCAATCACGAGCTTGGTGGCCTTTTCTACCATACTTGTAACATACTCCCATTCCCTTCCAGAAAGTACCAAGGTGTTTGTTCCCACATTTACTGTAGGATGGATATTCAACTTTTCCCTTCTTCCCCTTATTTTCATTTCCAGAGTGTTCAGCGGATCTCTTCTTCTCTTGCTTTGCTTTAAAGTCATAAGACTTAGAGAATTCTTTTTCTGTCTTGATAGCACATGAGACAATATCTTCATTCGACGTGAAGGATTGTGAGACTAATGCTCGACAGAGAAATGGTTTTAACCCATAAAAGAAACAATAAATCTTACTTCTTGGGTTACATATATAATCTGCAGCATGCCTAGCAAACCTTGTAAAGTTAGCTTCATACTTTGCGATATTCTCATCCTCCTTTTTCCTCAAACTCAGAAATTGTCTTTTTATATCGGCTCGATGGTCACGAGGAAAGTATTTTTCGAATAAAATCTCTTTAAACTCCCTCCATTCCATATTTGATACTTTCTCATCTTCCTTTGTGTTTTGAATCAATGACCACTATTGATCAGCATCTCCAGTGAGGCAGTAAACTTCCATGACAACTTTTTCCCTTTCGCTACTCCCAAAGGCGTGGAATATTTTCTAAAAGGAATTTATCCATTTCTGAGCTACTAGTGGATTTGTATCCCCATTAAATTTTGGTGGTTTTTTCCTCAAGAAGAGATCTAACATTGATCCTCCACGCTGTGGATCAGGGTTCTCCATAAGGGTAAGGTTATTATTCATAACCTGGGTGAGTTTTCCCAGTTTGGTGATTAGCTGATTAGCACCAGTTGTATCACCAGCTCCACTATAATTATCTTGAGTAGGAGGTCAATCCCTATATAGAGTTATTGCATTGATATGGTTTCCATTCCTTCCACTAGGCACCATTTCTAAACAATGGCTTAAACTAGATTAGTTTATGAATTGAAAAAAATAATTACAAACTTTTAAAACACTTAACATCAATTGAACAGTTTATGGATTTAATCCATAATCATAAAAAAAATTCTTTGAGGAAGTATATACTCATAAATCCTTCATAATGGTTTGTAAAGAAAATGATAATTATCCTAAGAATATCCCCTGGGAGTGTCCTAACCAAGAGTACAGCAAGGCCTGTTTTCATGCACCATTTCCCGTTCGAGTCTAGCTCAAAGTAGTGTTTTCGGGTTTTACCACTAGGTACATCTATTCCAGATCCACCTTTACCTACTCGTATCCAGACAGGGATTTATTTCTTGGAAAACTCATAAAATCTCTACAATACCAAAATTCTAGGAAGTTCTTCTATACTAATCCTCAAAGTCTATCTTAGGGCTATGTGCTCTAATCAGAGTTTATCTAAATCTAGATTCCAATGTTTGTACTAAAATTCCTCTGATAGCAACTATAACGCCCCAACCCTAGTTTCCCAGAGTTGGTGTATAATTACATAACATTGGAATGATCACAAAAGATCAAGTCTCGGAAGACCAATTAGTTTACTAGCCTTGGAAGTACTAGATACATTCATAAGGTTTACATTACATCATAAAATGGAAAACTTCAACAACATTGTTTCCATGGACAATACTTAGATCTCATAGACTATCCCTGTAGGTCATTCATATTATACTTCTTCGCATACTGGTAAAAATTAAACATAGAAATGGGTGAGATCAGATGCTCAGTAAGGATAACAATATAGCAGAAACTTTCATAAATAAGCATAAACATTTAAGGAAATGTATAAAACTAAAACAAAAGCCTTTTCAACATAAACTTTATCATAATATGGAAAATATAAATCAAAATAATGCCATTTACTTACTCACATGGATATTCTACTAGTCAAATAATCACATGCAATATAAATAGCCACTTTCATAATGATGGAATGCATAATGCCAGATTTTCATAACCACATAGTCAAGGACTTGTGCCAAGACTACAAATAAGATTTTGTCAAGGCCTTGTGCCAAGAAACTAGTTTGTCTCATTAAACCTATCGATGCATTGAGGAGATATAGCGGGCTTCAACCATCACTTACTAAGTCCAATGCATTCCCCATATGAAAATGTTTAAACATAACATAAATATTCATATTAAAACTAGCATACAAAATGTAAATACTTTATCCATAAACCATGAATGGTGTAAAAATAACACATCCACAGTCAAACATATCACAAAACCTTTAATACAATATGTAGTACCCCCGGTTTGAGATATATGGCCTTTTTTATGCATTTTTATGTGTTTAAAGTGCATGGGATGAGTTGGGAAGAGGTTGGGAGAGTTTGGAATGGTTTTGGATGAGTTTGGAGTCTTTTAAAGGGGTGCACGGTTTGAGCACGGTTAGTGGAAACCATGCAGATTCTCCAGGAAACCATGCAAGGAAAATAGTAGGCTTCGTACGGACTACGCACGGTTTTCCAAACCGTGTGAGGAAACCATGCGGACCCTTTCTCTTGACGCAGTTGCATGCGCACGGTCAGCACACGGTTTTCCAAACCGTGCGGGTTAACACTGCGGCCACTTAAAAATAGATTTATAAGTTCTGGTCTCCCTCGGGATTAACCTATTTCACTCCAAACTTTCTCCCACTTGTTACTCACTCAGGTTCCTCAGTTCTCAGGGGGTGGAGGAGCTTTTCCACTAGATTTGGAAGCGTTTTGAATAGGTTTCTTGGCAGATTGAAGGTGGTTTTTCCTAGTTAAGTCTCTCCTCTTGGTTTCCCTGTGTTTTCCTCTAGATCTATATCCCTATCTTTCTTGGTTTTCAAGATCTACACTTGTTTTTTGTAGATCTAGGGTTTTTGTTTCCTTGAATTATGTTTTTAACTCATGTGAATGTTAAGGAAGGGGATCTAGAGAGGTTTTGGTGGTGCGTTCGCCGGATTTGAGGTGCGGTTGTTTGTGGGTCGATTTCTCGGGAACCCTAAAGGTGGGTGGACTCTCTCTCGACTCCACTTGGTTAGAGATAATGGTTTTTGTAACAATTAATTTTTTGTGATTGAAATTAATTGTGTTTGATGTGAGAAATTGGTTATAAATCCCTTGGGTGATGTTTTTGGGGATTTTTGGGGAAAAGGGTGTTTTATGGTGAAATGCTATTCTTGTGGATTTTAAAATGGATATTTTAAAATGGGATGCTATGGTTGATTTGTGAAAATGATTGATGGAAATTTTTTCAATAAAAGGGTTGTTTTATTGAAATGTTGTTTTTCATGGAAAATGGTTTTCAATAAATGGGTGATTTATTGAAGTGAGTTGATATGCAATGGAATTGGTTGATTGCATGTGGTAGTGACCTTGGTGGGTTATATGATTGGAATTAGATTATTTTTAATGTTGTGTGGAAGTGGTGAGAAGTACCACTATAAAAAGGGGATGGATAGTGGACAGAAGGGCCACTATCAAGGATAAGTGGAAGGGAAGTGCTGCTTGGTGTGAATGGGTGAACGGGTTGGATGGTAGCTCCACTGTTTGGTTGTTATGGTTATCTTGTTGTGCATTTCCTTGCATGATGGAATTTTTGTGCTAATGTGTAAATGATGAGATGGCTTGTGGCATGTTTGGTTGGATTTCCCTTGGTTTCTTGGGTGGGATGTGATGGCTTGGTAAGGGCACGTTTGTCTTATGAAAATGGTTGCACTTGTGATTTATTTTATATAAACTTTTTTATATAAATGTGATAACGGTTTTATCCTAGTGGCATGTGTAGGGAAGTCATTTGGGGAAAAACTATTGAGTTTTAGTACCCACCCCCTTCTTTGGCATGTTGGTGTCTTTGTAGATGTTGTGTATCGTGACGTGGGAAATGGTAAGGCATCACCCTCCTTTAGTGGATCATTGTGATCTCTTGGTGGAGCTTGGAGCGTGGATCTTGGTGTGGAGCTGTGGGGTTGCCATGGATTGTGTGGTGTTTGGTTGTTTAGTTTTCGTAGTGTACTCTAATGTTGTATGGAAATGTATGGTTGTATTGGTTTTGAGTTGTGTTGTGGAACAACTTGGTTGTCTTTGGGAATGCATGGTTGGGTAATTTATTTGACATGAATCATATAGTGGTTGTTAGTGGATTGTTTGGTTGGATTTGTCTTAAGGGAAAATCATTCCCCAATTTGTTCTCGAAGCCCTCGGCATTTATTTCCAGCCTTTGGAACCTTGGGAAAGTCACTTAAGGCCAAGTAACCCTCACCTCCTCCTCAATACAGTGAGGTAGGAGCGGAGTGTTACAAGTGGTATCAGTTTGTTCGTTCCTTTGGAGTTGATTCTCAGATTTTGTGTTGACATTCGTTGTTGTATATTCCTTGAGTCGGGATGGTAGCAAGGTGTAGGATTGTCAGAACTTGGAATGTATAGTATAAAAGTACATAGATAACCCTTTTAAACTAAAATTCAAGTTACCAGGGATTTGGTTACATAATTGTTTTGGAGACACTTATAGGCATTGGATATCTCATTGTCATGGGTGTAGCCAATGAGATGAGCATGACATGCATTGTAGAAATGTCTTCCCTCTAGGATTCATATTTCATTGGGGTATAATGATTTATGATGTGATATGAATGTGTGAAATTTTATTGTGAATAAATTGGTATTTTGAAAATGGTTTGGTTTTTAAAATGGTGAAACATGGAACATGTGGAAATGGTGGGAAGACTTGTTGTGATAGTGTTGTGTAATGCGATTTGAAATGGGATTTCATGATGTCTACGTAAGTGAGACTCATGGTTGTTTGTTTTCTGTTTATAAAAATGGCACCGGGTAGGCGTCGTAGAGACCAACCGGAGGAAGCTACTGAGAATGTGGTAGCACCTGAGCCTCAGGTGAACCAGTAGCTAATGCAAAGCATAGTGCAAGATTTCCAAGCTGTGGAAAGTGGAAATAAAATTGATGAACCAAGGCATGTGTATCATACGGTTTAGTTTCAAAAGTAGAATCCACCCATCTTTAGGTGTGATTTAGAGCCAGAGAGGGCTGAACCATGGTTGAATAGAATGAACAAGATCCTCGAGTTCTTGGGAACACCGGTAGAGTTAAAAGTAATGTTGGACGCATATATGTTGGATGATCTTACCCTTTAGTGGTGGGAGTTGGTAGTCCAAGTGGGGATGGACTAGGGTATGATGTGGGAAGGCTTTGAAGAATTTTTTAATAAACAATTCTACCCCCATACATTCAGAATTCAGCATACGACTAATTTCTTCAGTTTAATCAAGAGCTTATGTCGGTGAAGGAGTATGCAGCTAAGTTTATGAACTTAGTTAGGTTTGCACCCGAGATGGCAGGTAGCACGTCTTTGAAGGCAAGGATCTTTGAAGCGAGGTTAAGGCAAGAAATCTGTTTAAAGAAAGTGGCGTTGTGTATAGATGATTACATAGAGATGGTGAATAGAGCCTCGGTGGCTGAGAGGGATTTATTGGGCGCTCCAGGTGGAGGAATCATGGTGGTACCCATGGGGAATAGTGGTAACTCTAACGCCGGGTTCAAGCGAAGGAGGGACACTTATTCCCAGGGTGGGGATATGGCATATAATCTGATGGTAGGATTGGTAAATCTTCCTCCGATGCCCTAGAGCAAGATGGGATGTTTTCAGTGTGGTTCTACGAGCCACATCAAGCAGGATTGTACGGAACAACCTCGAGCATGTCATAATTGTAAGCAGATGGGGCGCCTGCATCATTATTGTAGGAATGCTCCAAGGTCGGGTGCTCGTGACACTCCTCAGGGATCACAGACGTCATATGCTTCGACGGGACGGGGACAGCATCACACCCCTCTTCAGTAGAGTAAAGTGGGTCATGGTGATTCTAGAAATACCACAACACCTTAGCAGGGAAATAAAGAGCAAAGTGTGGCAAGAAAACATGTGTTTGGAGCTAAGCAGGTTGTGGTGGATGATCAGTCGGGACCATCCACTGTGCGAGGTACTATTCTTTTAAATTCTACCTTGATGCAAGTGATGTTTGATACGGGTTCTTCACACTCTTTTATTGTTGCACGTGTGGTTGATTTGCTGGGTTTAAGGGTAGAAATGATTCCCTCCATTTTGAAACTTCAAAATCCTCTGGGTCGAAGAGAGTGTCGAGCCTTCTTGTGTAGAGCATGTTGTCTCGTTGTGGGAAAAGTTGAGCTAGTGTGGAATTTCTCAATGCTTGAGATGGATGGGTATGATGTAATCCTAGGAATGGACTGAATGGTGGCGTTTAAGGCTCACATTGACTATGATGAGCGATCAGTGGATTTTATGACACACGATGGAGTTAGACATCTCTTTAGAGGAGAGGGGCATGAAAGGCAGGGTGAAATGGGTTTTTTGGCAGCAGTAGTGGCACATTATCATATCAGTTGGTGGTGTTGTCGTTGGAATTGGTAGATGGTGTTGAGCAGAATGTTCTTCCAGAAGTGGTGGATCAGTTCATGGATGTTTTTCCTGAAGAATTCTCTGGGTTACCTCCCGTAAGAGAAGTGGAGTTTACGATTGATCTCCTTCCACGGACCAGTCCGATCTCACTTCCATCTTATCAGATGGAACCAGCTGAATTGTGTGAATTGAAAGTCCAGTTGGAAGAGTTATAAAATAAAGGGTTTATCTGGCCTAGCATGTCTCCGTGGGCAGCTCCGGTGTTGTTCGTGAAAAAGGCGGAAGGAACTTTGAAGCTATGTGTTGATTATCATAAACTTAACCACATTACGATAGAGAATAGATATCCACTTACATGAATTGATGATTTGTTTTATCAATTGAGGGGAGCCCATTGGTTCTCCAAGATTGACCTGAGATTGGGATATCATCAATTGTGGGTGAGGAAGGAAGATATTCCTAAAACATCTTTCAGAAGTAGATATGTCCATTATGAATATGTGGTTATGCCCTTTGGTCTAACGAATGCGCCAGAGGTGTTTATGGAATTAATGAATCGAATATTTCAGAGATATCTGGATTCATTTGTGGTAGTTTTTGTAGATGATATTCTGGTGTATTCAAAGATAAGGCTGGAGCATGAGCAGCACTTGGAGATAGTGCTGGGGATCTTGAGGGATCATCAGATGTATGCTAAATTGTCAAAGTGTGACTTTTGGATATGGGAAGTTCATTTTCTTGGCCATGTGATTTCTGAAAGAGGTGTTTAAGTGGATATAGAAAAGATAGAGGTCGTTATCTCATGGCAACTGCCAAATAATGTGTTTGAGATACAGAGTTTTCTTGGTCTATCTGGGTATTATCAGCGTTTTGTTCGTGATTTTTCACGGTTTGCTTCACCGATGATAGCTTTGACAAGGAAGAATGTTCCATTCTAGTGGAATGAGCAGTGTCAGTAGTTTTTCGAAGAGTTAAAGGATCTCCTTACATCATAACCAATCTTGGTTTTTCCAAAACCAGGAAAGGGGTACATGGTGTATTGTGATGCATCGAGATTAGGGTTGGGGTGCGTTCTCATGCAAGGGAATCATGTGGTTGTGTATGGATCACGTAAGTTGAGGGTTCATGAGAATAACTACCCAACTCATGATTTGGATTTAGCAGTAGTGGTCCAGGCTTTGAAAGTGTGGTGTCATTATCTCTTCATTGAGAAATTCATGGTATATACAGATCATAAGATCTTGAAGCACATTTTCTCACAAAGGGATTTGAACTTGAGGCAAAGGATATGGATAGAATATCTCCAGATGTTTTATTTTGACTTAATGTACACACCAGGTAAATTAAATTCGGTGGCGGATGCATTAAGTAGAAAATCATATGCTCAGGTGGTAAAATAGGCATCGGACCAGTGGCAGTTGGTGTCGGTTATAGCTGATATGCAGTTGGAATGTGAGGAACAGGGTGATAGAGTGGTCTTCTTTCCATTTTTGTTGATACCTGACTTGGTTGGCCTGGTTAAAGAGGCACAGATATCTGATTTTGAGTGTGTGACCATGGGTTCGAGACTCAATGGTGGGGAGACCGTTGAGGTTTGGAAACTGAATGGAGATTCAGTTTTTTCATTTTCAGAATCGGATGGTTGTACCAGTTGTTTGTTAGGAGGATCTTCTCAGGGTGTATCATCATTCCAGGTGGGTTGTTCATCCTAGAATTCATAAAATGTATAAATCGTTGAAAGCGCAGTTCTGGTGGGCTGGTATGAAAAGGAGAGTGGTTGAGTTTGTTTCACAATGCTGGACTTGTCAGCAGGTCAAGGCAGGGCATCAGAGGCCAGTGGGAATGTTGCAGTCTTTACCAATCCCTGTTTGGAATTGGGAGTAAATAGCAATGGATTTTTTCACAGGTCTACCAAGAACGTTCAGAAAGTATGATTCCATTTGGGTGATAGTGTATCGGCTAACGAAGTCGGCCCATTTCATCCCGATTCGTGAATCTCATACGGTGGAGGATCTGTCCAAAATCTATATCTGAGAGGTGGTAAAGAGGCATGGTGTTTCATTTTCAATCGTATCCAATAGAGATCCGAGTTTTACATCTCATTTCTGGAAATCCTTATAGCAAGCCCTTGGAACACAGTTGACTATGAGCACAGCGTATCACCCTCAGATGGATGATCAATCCAAGAGGACGATAAAAACTCTAGAAGATATGTTGCGGGCTTGTGTCATGGATTTTGGTGGCTCTTGGGATGAGCACTTGTCGTTGATTGAGTTCTCATACAATAACAGTTATCAAGCATCCATACATATGGCTCCATTTGAAGCATTGTATGGGAGGCCATGTCGTTCTCCACTATGTTGGGTGGAAATGGGTGAGTCCTCGATGGTTGGATCGAGCCTTGTCCAAGAGACTAAGGAGAAGATCTAGTTGATCAGGAAGAGAATAGAGATGGCTCAGAGTCATCATAAATCATATGCGGATCATCATCGACGGTCGTTGTCGTTCGAGGTGAGTGATCATGTTTTCTTGAGGATCTCTCCTAGGTTGGTACATCGTCGGTTTAAAGAGTAGGGAAATTCATCTCCAAGGTATATTGGACCTTTTGATATTCTTGACTGGGTTGGTGAGGTGGCATATCATTTGGATTTTCCACCTTGGTTCAGTGCGGTGCACAATGTGTTTCATGTGTCGCAGTTAAAAAAGTATCAGCCAGATCGTGACCATGTGATTACATGGGATCATGTTGAGCTATAACTAGATTCTTCATTGGTGCACATGCCAGTGCAGGTTATGGATAGTCAAGAGAAAGTCTTTCATGGTAAAAGTATCGGTTTAGTTCATGTTTTTTGGCAACATGGTCAGATTCAAGAGGATACTTGGGAGCGGGAGAAATAGATGGTCGAGCAGTGGCTCGAGCTCTTTCGGCAAAGGGAAGGTTCACTACTTTCTGAGGATGGAAAGTCTAATGGTGGGGAGAATTTAGTACCCTCGGTTTGAGTTATGTGGCCTTTTTTATGAATTTTTATGTTTTTAAAGTTCATTGGATGGTTTGGGAAGAGGTTGGGAGAGTTTGGAATGGTTTTTGATGAGTTTGGAGACTTTTAAAGGGGTGCACGGTTTGAGCACGGTTAGTGGAAACCGTGCGGATTCTCCAATAAACCGTGAAAGGGATATAGTAGGCTTCACATGGCCTACACACGGTTTTCCAAACCGTTCGGGGAAACCGTGCGGACTCTTGCTCTTGAGGAAGTAGTGTGCGCACGGTTAGCGCACGGTTTTCCAAACCATGTGAGTTAACCGTGTTGCCACTTAAAAAAAGGGTTATAAGTTCCAGGCTCACTCGGGCTTAACCTATTTCACTCCAAACTTCCTCCCACTCATGACTCTGGTTCCTTGGTTCTTAGGGGGTGGAGGAGCTTTCCCACTCGATTTGGAAGTGTTTTGAAGAGGTTTCTTGGCGGATTGAAGGTGGTTTCTCCTGGGTAAGTCTCTCCTCTTGGTTTCCCTGTGTTTTCCTCTAGATCTACATCCATATATTTCTTGGTTTTTTAGATCTACACTTTTTGTGTGTAGATATAGGGTTTTGGTTTCCTTGTATGATGTTTTTAAGGCTTTTGAATGTTAGGGAAAGGGATCTAGAGAGGTTTCGGTGGTGTGTTCTCCAGATTTGAGGAGTGGTTGTTCGTGGGTCGATTTCTCGGGAACCCTAAAGGTAGATGGCTTCTCTCTCGACTCCACTTGGTTAGAGATAATGGTTTTGGTTACAATTAATTTTTTGTGCTTGAAATTAATTGTGTTTGATGTGAGAAATTCGTTATAAATCCCTTGGGTGATGTTTGGAGGATTTTTGGGGAAAAGGGTGTTTTATGGTGAAATGTTATTCTTGTGGATTTTAAAATGAATATTTTAAAATGGGATTCTGTGGTTGATTTGTGAAAATTATTGATGGAAATGGTTTTCAATAAAATGTTTGTTTTATTGAAATGTTGTTTGGAATGGAAAATGGTTTTCAATAAATGGGTAATTTATTGAAGTGAATTGATATGCAATTGAATTGGTTGATTGCATGTGGTTATGACCTTGGTGGGTTATATTCTTGAAATTGGATTGTTTTTAATGTTTTGTGGAAGTGTCAAGAATTAACACTATAAAAAAGGGATGGATAGTGGATGTAAGGTCCACCATCAAGGATAAGTGGACAGGAAGTGCCACTTGGTGTGAATGGGTGAACGGGTTGGACGGTAGCTCCACCGTTTGGTTTTTATGGTTGTCTTGTTGTGCATTCCTTTTCAAGATGTAATTGTTTTGCTAATGTGTAAATGATGATATGTCTTGTGGCATGTTTGGTTGGCTTTCCCTTGGTTGCTTGGGTGGGATGTGATGGCTTCGTAAGGGCACGTTTGGCTTATGAAAATGGTTTCACTTGTGATTTATTTTATATAAACTGTTTTATATAAATGTTCTAATGGTTTTATCCTAGTGGTGTGTGTAGAGAAGTCATTTGGGGAAAACCTACTGATTTTTAGTACTCACCCCCTGCTTTGGAATGTTAGTGTCTTTGCAGATGTTGTGTATCGTGACGTGTGAAAAGGTAAGGCATCACCCTCCTTTAGTGGAGCATTGTGATCCCTTGGTGGAGCTTGGAGCGTGTAGCTTAGTGTGGAGCTATGGTGGTGCCATGGATTGTGTGGTTTTTGGTTGTTTAGTTTCTGCAGTGTACTCTGATGTTGTGTAAACATGTCTGGTTGTATTGGTTTTGATTTGTTTTGTGGAACAACTTAGTTGTCTTTGGGAATGCATGGTTGGGTAATTTATTTGACATTCATCATATAGTGGTTGTTATTGGATTGTTTGGTTGCCTTTGTCTTAATGGAAAATCATTCCCCAATTTTTTCTCGGAGCCCTCGGTATTTCTTGCCAGCCTTTCGCACCTTGGGAATGTCTCTTAAGTCCAAGTAATGCTCACCACCTCCTCAAGACAATGAGGTAGGAGCGGGGTGTTAACCAATATTTAAGTTTTGTATCATAATAAATCAACTTCAAATAAGTTTAAAATCATCAAAGTATGTTGACATAGATGAAATCAAACCCTTTTTTAGAGAAATATCTCTTTCTATTTTGAAATCTTTTAAAATTCATATAATTATAAAAGAAAAAATTTATTTTGGAAAATATTCTTATAAGCTTGTAAGGGAATCTTGGATGATTTTATAACAGTATAAAATAGCCACACCCACCGTATAAGTTAAAAAAACATTCTTACCTTAATTTTTTCAAAAATGTCATAAAGTGCCTTGTTGGAAAATGACAGAAAGATTCCTTTCAAACCATTTTATAAAAATTCAAACAAGGGTATAAATGACTTTAAACCATAGTCTAGTAAATAGTAAAAATGTTTTGGAATAAATTTTTAAGAAACATGGATGTGAATGATAAAGAGGTCCAAGTAGATACTTACGTAAAAACAACCTCGAATAATAAAGAGATTGTGAAATTAACCCTTACCTTGTACTTTTCCTTGGTTGAGGGAAGGTTAACCTCATTTATAATGGTGAAATAATTTTTATTAATTTATAAAAGAATCATATAAATTAATATGATATCATATATGATCTTTTAACATTGCTTTGTTAATAATATCTTGGTATTATCGTCGTTTCGGGTGTTAACTGATTCATTTTCCTTTATATGATTTGTTACATAAGTAATGTTTGTTATGGATAGGATGTATATTATTCATATTGAGAATGATATTAAGTCTTTAAACATTATTTTTAATCATCAAATGAAAATTATTCTTGAATGGATACGATGGGGAATGAATCTCATCGTGTTTGTGGAGGCGGTAATCTGTAAGTACGCACGAGCGACAATATCATTATTTTGATATTAAAATAATATATAATTGGATGGTATATCATATATAAAAAATCATTATAATGTTATATTTATTATTTAAATTATTTATACATCATTATTATACCCATCCGAATAGTAATGTATTGAGTAACAACTACACCACGATGCGAAGACGGTAATCCGTACGTACGCATGTATGGTGACATGTCATTCAAAGGATGGATAGAATAATGAATATGGTTGTACCATATTTATAATAACATCACAGTATATATAAGATACTGGAGTTATTATTTTATAATGTAAACAACAAATAAAGAGTAAGTGGAAGAAGAAAGGAACTTGAAAGAGGTGATTAAATATTTACCTCGTCTCTGGGTTCTTCCTTTTGATTTGATCAAAAGGGCTCCTTATGTTGGCTTTATGACTAAAGGAATTCCCCAAGGATTAAAATAGGACAGTTGGGATGGTATTTGGTCAGGGTTTTGATGATCCAAATGGATTTTAAGGTGTGAATTAGAGAGAATGGGATGTTCCCTTTTATAAGAGGGGTGAGGGGTACCTTAGGAAAAGCAAGAAATATTATTTTATAATAAAATCATCTTCGGTTTATAATGGCTAAAAAAAGGATTATTTAAATTATAAGGTGGGTATGGGTCTAAAACCACTCAACCAATATGTTTTAGATAGGTTTGGGTCACTATATTAACTTTATCGTTTAGATTTAACTCTTAGTTAAATAGTTTGACATTTACCATGTATTTTTGTATTTTTATATTATATGGTTAATAAAATTACTATAAACTTCCAAGAGAACCCCAAGTGATTCATCAATAATACACCTATCATTATATAAGTCTTTTGTCCAAACCTTATATTTTTAGGAATAGAATATCAATTAATAATATAATATTTGTTTTAAAAACTCTTTTATGTCAATTTTGACACTATTTGGTATTTTGTTTTTTCTAAATTCATAACAGCATTATTACTTCAAAAACAATTCATCTAACTAACCCTAACATGTCATATTAACCTATAAAATTAGTGTAATTCATAAAAAGTCTCCAATTACATTTATTTAGATATTTATAATATCAATTATTTTAATATTTCATTAATTAGGTAATTACTACATCATCATTGTGTCATAAATAAATTAAATTATTTAATGTATAAAAATTATAAAAACTATACCATTATGTAGTAAATATTTGTATCTTTATAATTAATATTTATAGTCGAATTTATCTTATATGTAACCCTATATTAAAAATTGTTTAGTTATTAAACTTTGAATTTAACACTTTTGACTCTTCTTTGAATTAAATAATAATAAATGTCCAAATCTAATCCAAGTGTACCTAAAGGATCATATTTTACTCCTAAGGTTTTTTTTTGTCTAATTAAACTTATAAAATATAATTAAGACATGTTCTAGGGTAATAATAATATCATTTTTACCCTTAATTATAATATTTACTTTTAACCGTGGTAAATAAAAGTAAAAAAGTTACTATTCACCAAAAATTATTTTCATCTTATTGAAACAAATTTTACTTACTAATACCAACTGTGTCTCTTATATTTTTGAAATTCAACTAACACAAGTGGTAAATTTAAGTTTTATGTAAATTTTCAATTGCTTCTAGGAGGTGGGTAAAAGACGGTAAAAAGTTCGATAAAATTTTTATATATCTATAATTATTATAAACTAAATATAATGAATTACATTGAACATATATAGTTATTATATATATATTTTGACCTAAAATAAATTTAAACAAAATAAATAATTATTTAAATAAAAATTTGGTTTTAAACTTTAACTTAGTGTTTTTCACTATTCATCAAAAAATGAATGTTTTTAGAAAAATACCAAAAATTCATCATAAGCTAATTTTGATATTCCGAATCCAAAAATGAAGTCCATTTTGAAGGATAAAATTTATAAAATTTTAAAAAGTTTGTATTACTATTCATATTGGCTAGTTTGATTGGTTGTGGTGTGTTAGAACTCGAAGTTGCATACAACACACGTTATTGTATTATTCAAAGGGAAACATACCATGAAAGCTTTGGGTGTTAATTATCTCCTCCTTCAAATAATTTTGTCTTAGAAATTTATATAATATTAATGCATAAAAAGATTCAGGTGGTTCTTCATCATAAGTTCCTCGGGTTCCCACGTTGCCTTTTCCATCTTATGGTTTCTCCATAGAACTTTTACCAGACGAGTCGTCCGGTTTCACAACACTTATTTTCTTGTATCAAGAACCTTGACATGATCTTCACAATAAGACAAATTGGGTTCTAGTTCTAATTCCTCATAGGTAAGTACACACATTGGGTCAGGCATGTATTTTCTCAACAGTGATATGTGGAACACATCGTGAACTTTGGAGAGACTTGGAGGCATTGCCAAACGGTAATCTACAACCCCAATTTGTTCTATAATTTTGAAAGGTCTGATGTACCTGGGACTCAATTTACCCTTCTTACCGAAATGTATAACACCCTTCCATGGAGATACCTTCAAGAAAACATGATCTCTTACCTGAAATTCCAAATTAATCCTTCGGTTATCGGCATAGATCTTCTGCCTACATTGAGCTACATTGATGTGGGTTTGGATTACCTTCACCTTTTCCATAATTTCCTCCACAAGTTCTGGGCCTATGAGTTTTCTTTCACCAATATCATCCCAATAGGTTGGTGTGCGACATCTCTTTCGGTATAACGCTTCATATGGTGCCATCTGAATAATGCGAAAGTGATTTTCATGATCTAAATAGCTTTTAGAGTACACCAAGATATCATCAATAAATACCACTAAAAAGTAATCAAGATATTCCTTGAAAACCATATTAATTAGATCCATGATGATAGAGGATGCATTATTAAATAAAAAAGGCATTACTGTAAACTCGTAATGCCCGTACCTAGTTTGAAATGCTGTTTTTGGAATTTCTTCCTTCTTCACACACAACTGATGATATCCAGATCGAAGGTCAATCTTTAGAAATTATTGAGCTCCATGAAGTTGGTAAAATAAATCATCAATGCGAGGTAGGGGATACTTGTTCATTATTGTTATAGCATTGATCTCCCTGTATTCAATGCACAACCTCATAGATCCATCTTTCTTCTTAACAAAAAGGACAGGGGATCCCCATTGAGAAACACAAGGGTGAATAAATCCCTTATTACTCAATTTCTCTAGTTTTTTCTTTAGATCCACTAATTCCCCTGTGGTCATTCTATAAGGGGTCTTCGATATGGGCCTTGATCTAGGAATAAAATCAATGGAAAACACAATTTCTCATTCTGGAGGATGTTCAGGTAAATCTTTTGGAAACACATCAAAATATTCTTTCACAATAGGTACATCCTCTATTTGAAAATTATTTTCCTCACCCACAGTTATTACATTCTCTTCCTCGCCAATAATTGAATTTAGTTGAGCTATTGGGGGTAGATATAGATAATAATTAGGTGGTGATGATTCTTCTCTAAAGATAAGGTGTTCTTTATCATCATCATCAAAAATAGTAACCTCCTTCTTTTTCAAATAAATTTTTATATCATGGTTCGAAAGCCAATCCATATCGAGGATTATATCAAATTCAATCATGGGTATGATGATGAGATCAGCAGATAAAGAATATTCACATGCCCTAATGGGGACTGATTCACAAAACTTTGTTATAATGATACTTCCCTTAGGAGTTTTTACTGACAACTCCCTTGTTAAATCAAATTGTAATTATCTGATTTTCTTAGAAAACTGGGAATATATGACATAATGTGATGATCTAGAATCAAATAAAGTGTTGGATAAACATGAGGAAACCATTAAATTACCTTCCACTACGTCTTTCATAGATTCAACTTCAGCAGTATTGATAGTATAAGCTTGGCCTTGATCCCTTGGCCTTTTCTGAGGTAAGTTCCCCTGACGCTTAGGAAGTTCATTCACATAATTTCCCCTTTCTCTACAATTGTAGCATTCAACATCGAAAGCCTCTTTCTTCCCCTTGCAATCACGAGCTTGGTGGCCTTTTTCACCACACTTGTAACAGACTCTCATTCCCTTTAGGCAAGTACCAGGGTGTTTCTTCCCACATTTACTGGAGGATGGATATTCAACTTTTCACTTCTTCCCCTTATTTCCATTTCCAGAGTGTTCATTATATCACTTCTTCTCTTGCTTTTCTTTAAAGTCATAAGACTTAGAGAATTATTTTTCTATCTTGGTAGCACATTAGACAATATATTCGTACGACGAGAAGGATTGTGAGATTAATGCTTGATGGAGAAATGGTTTTAAACCATCAAATAAATGATCAATCTTACTTCTTGGGTTATGTATATAATCTGCAACATGCCTCACTAACCTTGTAAAGTTAGCTTCATACTTTGTGACATTCTCATCCACCTTTTTCCACAGACTCAAAAATTATTTTTCCATATCCTCTTGATGGTCATGAGGAAAGTATTTTTCTAAGAAAAGATCTTTAAACTACCTCCATTCCATATTTTATACTTCCTCATCTTCCTTTGTGTTTTTAATCAATTACCACCATTGATTAGCATCTCCAGTGAGGCGGTAAACTGCCATGACAAATTTTTCCCTTTCGCTACTCCCCAAGGCGTGGAATATTTTCTCAAAGGTATTTATCCATTTCTCAGCTACTAGTGGATTTCTACCCCCATTAAATGTTGGTGTTTGTTTCCTTATTAAGAGATCTAACATTAATCCTCCACGCTGAGGATCAAGGTGCTCTATACAGGTAAGTTTATTATTCATAACCTGAGTGAGTTGTTCAAGTACGGTGATTAGCTGATCAGCACCAGTTGCATCACCAGCTCCACTATAATTATCTTGAGTAGGAGGGAAATCCCTACATGGAGTGCGTGTATTGATAAAGTTTCCATTCCTTCCACTATGTTTCATTTCTAAACAATGGCATAAACTAGATTAGTTTATGAATCGAAATATGTAATTCCAAACTTGTAAAACACTTAACATAAATTGAACAATTTATAGATATAATACATAATCATAAAAAAAATCTTTGAGGAATTATATACTAATAAACCATTAATAATAGTTTGTAAACAAAATTAGAATTATCCTAAGAATATCCCCCAGGAGTTTCATAACCAAGAGTGCAGCAAGGCTCGTTGTCGTGCACCAGTTCTCGTTTGAGTCTAGCTCAAAGTGGTGTTTTTGAGTTTTACCGCTAGGTACATTTTTTCCAGAGCTACCTCTACCTTCTCATATCTAAACAGGGATATATTTCTTAGAAAAATCATAAAATCTATACAATACTAAAATTCTAGGAAGTTATTCTATATTAATCCTCAAAGTCTATCTTAGGGTTATGTGCTCTAATCAGAGTTTATCTAAATCTAGATTCCAAGGTTTGTACTAAACTTTTTCTGATACCAACTATAACACCCCAACCCTAGTTACCCAAAGTGGGTGCATTATTACATAACATTGGCATGATCACAAAAAATCAAGTCTCAGAAGACCGATTTGTTTAGTAGCCTTAGAAGTACTAGATACATTCATAAGGTTTATATTACATCATAAAATGGAAAACTACAACAAAATTGTTTCCATGGAAAATACTGAGATCCCATAGACTATCCCTGCAGGTCAATCATAATATACTTCTTCACATCCTGGGAACAATTAAACATAGAAAGGGGTGAGCTCAGATGCTCAGTTAGGATAACAATATAGCGGAAACTTTCATAAATAAGCATAAACATTTAAGGCAATGTATAAATCTAAAACAAAAGCCTTTTCAACATAAAAATCATCATAATACGGGAAATATAAATCAAAATAATTCCATTTACTTACTCAAATGGATATTCTACTAGTCTAATAATCACATGCAATATCAATATCCACTTTTATAATGATGGAATGCATAATGCTAGACTTTTATGACAACATAGTCAAGTTCTAATGCCAATAATACAAATAAGATTTTGTCAAGGCCTTGTGCAAAGACCCTAGTTTGTCTCATGAGACCTACCAATGCATCGAGGAGCTATAGCGGGCTCACCCGTCACTTACTAAGTCCAATTCATTCCTTATATGAAAAGGTTTAAACATAACATAAACATTCGTATTAAAACTAGCATACGAAATGTAAATACTTTATCCAAAAACCATGAATGGTGTAAAAATAACACATCCATAGTCAAAAATATCCCAAAACCTTCAATACAATATGGAATTTTTGTATCATAATAAATCAACTTCAAATAAGCTTAAAATCCATCAAAGGATGTTGATATAGATGAAATCAAAACCTTTTTTTAGAGAAATATGTCTTTTTATTTTGAAATCATTTAAAATTAATATAATTATAAAAGAAAACATTTTTTTCGAAATATTAATATAATCTTGTAAGTGAATCTTTGATGATGTTATAATGGCGTAAAATAGCCACACCCACCGTATAAGTTAAAAAAATATTCTTACCTTAATTTTTTTAGAAAAGGTCATAAAGTACCTTGTTGGAAAACGACAGAAATATTCCTTTCAAAACATTTTATAAAAAGTAAAACAAGGGTGTAAATGACTTCAAACCATAGCCTAGTAAATAGTAAAAAAAATTTGAATACATTTTTAAGAAACATGGATGTGGATGATAAAGAGGTCATAGTAGATACTTACATAAAAACAACCTCGAATAATAAATAGGTTGTGAAATTAACACTTAACTTGTATATTTCCTTGGTCAAGGGTACGTTAACATCCTGTATAATGGTGAAATAATTGTTATTAAATTATACAATAATCTTATACATTAATATGATATCATATATGATCTTTTAACATTTCTTTTTTAATAAAATCTTAGTATTATCGTCGTTTCGGGTGTTAACTGATTCATTTTCCTTTATATGATTTGTTACGTAAGTAATTTTTGTTATGGATATGATGTATATTATTCATATTCAGAATTATATTAAGTCTCTAAACATTATTTTTAATCATCTAATGAAAATTAGTCTTGAATGGATACGATGGGGAATGAATCTCATCGCGTTCGTGGAGACGGTAATCCGTACATACGCACAAGCAACAATATCATTATTTTGATATTAAAATAATATATAATTGGATGTTATATCATATATAAAGAATAATTATCATGTTATATTTATTATTTACATCATTTATACATCATTATTATACCCATCCAAATAGTAATGTATTGAGTAACAACTACACCACAATGTGGAGATGGTAAGCCGTACGTACGCACGTATGGTGACATGTCATTAAAAGGATGGATGGAATAATGAATATGGTTGTACCATATTTATAATAAAATCACATAATATAGAAGAAATTGGAGTTTTTATTTTATAATGGAAACAACAAAGAAAGATGAAGTGGAAGAAGAAAGGAACTTGAAAGAGGTGATGAAATATTTACCACTTCTTCGGGTTCTTCCATTTAATTTGATAAAAATGGCTCATTAGGTTGGATTTATTACTAAAATAAGTCCTCTATGATTAAGTTAGGACAGTTGAGAGGGTATTTGGGCAGGGTTTGGCCAATCCAAATGGCTTTGAAGGTGTGAATTAGAGAGAAGGGGATGTTCCCTTTTATAAGAGGGTGAGGGCACCTTAGAAAAGGCTAGAAATATTATTTTATAATAAAATCCTTTTCGATTTTTAATGGCTCAAAAATAGATTATTTGAAGTCTAAGTTGGGGATGGGGAAAAAACCACTCAAATAATAGGTTTTATACAGGTTTGGGTTACTATATTAACTTTATCCTTTAGATTTAACTCTTAGTTAAATAGTTTGACATTTATATTGTTTCTTTGTATTTTTATATTATTTGGTTAATAAACTTACTATAAACTTCCAAGAAAACCCCAAGTAATTCATTAATGACACACCTATAATTATATAAGTATTTTGGCTGAACCTTATATTTTTAGGAATATAATATCAATTAATAATATAATATTTGTTTTAAAAATTCTTTTATGTCAATTTTGACACTATTTGGTATTTCGTTTTTTCTAAATTCATAAAAGGATTATTACTTTGAAACAAATTCATATAACCAACCCTAATAGGTAATATTAACCTATAAAATTAGTGTAATTCATAAAAAGTCTGAAATTACATTTATTTGAATATTTATAATATCAATTATTTTAATATTTCATTAATTAGTTAATTACTGCATCATCATTGTGTCATAAATAAGTTAAATTATTTAATGTCTAAAAATTATCAATAAAATACCATTATGTAGAAAATCTTTTTATATTTATAATAAATATTTATAGTCGAAATTATCTTATGTTTATCCCTATATTAAAAATGGTTTTGTTATTAAACTTTGAATTTAACACTTTTAACTCTTCTTTGAATTAAATTATAATAAATGTCCTAATCTAATCCAAGTAGACCTAAAGGATAATATTTTGTTCCTAAGGTTTTTTTTTTCTAATTACACTTATCCAATAGAATTAGGACATGTGATAGGGTAATAATAATATCATTTTACCCTTAATTACCCTATTTACTTTTAACAATGGTAAATAAAAGTAAAAAGTTACTATTCATCAAAATTTATTTTCATCTTATTGAACCACATTTTACTTACTGATATCAACCATGTCTCTCGTATTTTTTAAATTCAACTCACAGAAGCCGTAAAATTAAGTTTTATGTAAATTTGCGAATGCTCCTAGGAGGTGGGTAAAAGACGGTAAAAAATTCAATAAAATTTTTATATATCTAAAATTATTATAAACTAAATCCAATGAATTAAATTGAACTTATATAGGTATTATGTATCTATTTTTACCTAAAATAAATTTAAATAAAATAAATAACTATTTAAATAAAAATTTGGTTTTAAACTAAAACTCAGTGTTTTTCACTATTCATCAAAAATTGAAATTTTTCAGAAAAATACCAAAAATTAATCCTAAGCTAATTTCGATATTACGAATCCAAAAATTAAGTCTATTTTGAAAGATAAAATTTATAAAATTTTAATAAGTGGGTATTACTATTCATGACGGCTAGTTTGATTGGTTGTGGTGTGTTAAAACTCAAAGTTGTGTACAACACACACTATAGTATTATTCAAAGGGAAACGTACCCTGGAAGATTGGGGTGTTACATTCTCCCCTCCTTCAAATAATTTGGTCCTTGAAATTTCTAAAATATTACTGCATAAAAATATTTGGGTGGTTCTTCATTATAAGTTCCCTAGGTTCTCACGTTGCCTCTTCTATCTTATGGTTTCTCCAAAGAACTTTTACCAGAAAAGTTGTCTGATTTCTCAACACATGTTCTCTTGTATCAAGAACCTTGAAAATCTCTTTGAAATAAGACAGATCGGGTTCCAGTTTGAATTCCTCGTAAGTAAGTACATGCATTGGGTCAGGCATGTATTTTCTCAACAGTGATATGTGGAACACATCATGGACTTTGGAGAGACTTGGCGGCATTTCCAAATGGTAAGCTACAGCCCCAATTCGTTCCATAATTTTGAAAGGTCCGATGTACCTCAGACTTAATTTACCATTCTTTCTGAAATGTATAACACCCTTACATGGAGATTCCTTCATGAAAACATGATCTCCTACCTGAAATTCCAAATTCTTCCTTCGGTTATCGGCATAGCTCTTCTTCCTACTTTGAGATTCTTTGATGTGGTTTTGGATTACCTTCACCTTTTCTATCCTTTCCTCCACAAGTTCTAAGCCTACAAGTTTTCTTTCACCAACAACATCCCAAAAGGTTGGTGTGCGACATCTCTTTCCGTGCCATCTGAATACTTGAATGGAAGCTATTGTTATAGGAAAATTCTACCAGAGGTAAATATTGATCCCACATACCATGGAAGTCAAGTGATCATGATCTCAACATGTCTTTTAAGGTTTGAATAGTCATTTTTGATTGTCCATCAATTTGGGGGTGGTATGTAGTGCTCAAACGAAGTTTAGTATCCAGGGATTTCCGAAGACATTTCCATAATCTTGATGTAAAATGGGGATCACGATCAGAAACAATCGATAGTGGTACTCCATGAAGTCTTATAACTTCCTTAATATATTGTATGGCTAAAAGTTCAAGTGGTAAATCTTCCCTTATAGCAAGAAAATGTTCTGACTTGGTAAGATGATCAATAATGATCCATATTGCATCGTTCCTTTTAGGAGTCTTTGGTATCCCTATAACAAATTCCATCGTAATATTATCCCATTTCCTCTTAGGTATGGGAAGAGGTTTCATGACTCCTCTAGGTTGTTTCCTTCTAGCATTCACTTGTTGACAAACCATACATCTTGACACAAAATCAGTAATATCCCTCTTCATGAGGTCCCACCAAAAATGTTCCTTCAAATCTCTATACATCTTAGTGCTATCAGGGTGTAAAGAGAAATTAGAACTATGAGCATCATACAACAATTCCCTTTTTAGATCAGGTATATCAGGAACCCAAAGTCTCTTCCCAAATTTCAAAATTCCATCTTCATATACAAAGTCACTCAATCTCTCATCATTCACATCATTAATCTTCTTTTGAAACACTTCATCACCGGTCTGAGAACTCTTTATCCTTTCTAGTAAAGATGTTTTGGCAACCATTTGAAAAAGTATTGATGTTTCACCTTCCATGATGATTCCAATATCCATCTTTACTAGATCCATGTATATAGGAACCTTTTCAACTCTCATCTTTTTCAAAACTCCATGATCCTTTCTACTCAAAGCATCGTCCACCTTATTTGCCTTCCCCGGGTGGTAGTGTATAGTGCAATCATAATATTTGAGTAGTTCAAGCGATCGTATTTGCCTCATGTTGACCTCTTTCTTTGAGAAAATATACTTCCAACTCTTATGGTCGGTAAATATCTCATATTTTTTACCATAGAGATAATGTCTCCATATCTTCAAAGAAAAGATTACAACTACTAACTCAAGATCATGAGTATGATAGTTTTGATCATGAATTTTTAGTTTTCGTGATGCATAGGCAATAACCCTATCATTCTGCATAAGGACACAACCAAGTCCTTTCTTTGAAGTATCACTATAAATAACAAACCCATCATTCCCTGATGGTAGAGTCAATATAGGATCATTGACTAATCTTCTCTTTAGTTATTCAAAACATTCTTCACACTCTTTTTTCCAAAAGAAATATAACCCCTTTACGTGTGAGCTTGGTTAATGGGTTATCCAATCGGGAAGATTTCTGGACGAAACGCCGATAATAACCAGCAAAACCAATAAAATTGCGTACCTCAATTATACTCATCGGTGCTGGCCATCCTTGGATTGCCTTCATCTTTGAAGGATCAACAGATATTCCATCCTTAGAGAAAATATGGTCAATAAAATAAATCTCTTGAAGCTATAATTCACACTCGCTAAACTTCCAATATAATTCATTTCTTCTAAGAGTCTTTAAGATAATTCACAAGTTATTTTCATGACCTTCGTAGATTTTGGAGTACACCAAGATATCATCAATAAATATCACTATAAATTCATCAAGATATTCCTTGAAAACTCTATCTATTAGATCCATGAAAATAGAGGGTGCATTAGTCAATCCAAAAGGCATTACTATGAACTCATAATGCTCGTACCTGGTTCGAAATGCTGTTTTCGTAATGTATTCCTTCTTCACACACAACTGATGATATCCAAATCAAAGGTAAATCTTTGAAAAGTATTGAGCTCCATGAAGTTGGTCAAATAAATCATCAATGCGAGGTAGGGGATACATGTTCTTTATTATTATAGAATTGATCTCCCTGTAGTCAATGCAAAACCTCATAGATCCATATTTCATCTTAACAAAAAGAACAGGGTCTCCCCATGGAGAAAAACTAGGGAGAATAAATCCCTTGTTACTCAATTCCTCTAGTTGTTTCTTTAGTTCTACTAATTCCACAATGACCATTCTATAAGGGGTCTTCGATATGGGCCTTGATCCAAGAATTAAATCAATGGAAAACTCAATTTCTAATTCTGAAGTATGTCCAGGTAAATCTTATGGAAACACATCAACATATTCTTTCACAATAGGTACATCCTCTATTTGAACATTCTTTTCCTCACCCACAGTTATTTCATTCTCTTCCTCCCCAATAATTGAATTTAGTTGAGCTACTGGGGGTGGATCTAGATAAGAATTAGGTGGTGACAATTCTTCTCTAAAGATAAGTTGTTCTTTATCATCATCATCAAAAATAGTAACCTCATTCTTCTTAGAGTAAATTTTTGCATCAGGGTCTGAAATCCAATCCATACTGAGAATTATATCAAATTAAATCATGGGTATGATGATGAGATCAGCAGATAAAGAACATTTATATGCCCTAATGGGGACAGATTCAAAAAACTATGTTGTAATGATACTTCCCTTAGGAGTTTTGACTGACAACTCCCTTGTTAAATCAAATTGGAAATATCTAATTTTCTTATCAAAGTGGGAAGATATAAAATGATGCGATGATCCAGAATCAAATAAAGCATTGGATAAAATTGAGGAATCCATTAAATTACCTGCCACTACGTCTTTCGAAGCTTCAACTTCAAGAGTATTGATAGCATAAGCTTGGCCTTGATCCCTTGGAATTTTCTGATGTAAGTTCCCCTGACACTTAGGACATTCATTTTCATAATTCCCCCTTTCTCTACAATTGTTGCATTCAACATCGATATCCTCTTTCTTCCCCTTGCAATCACGAGCTTGGTGGCCTTTTTAACCACACTTGTAATAGAATCTCATTCCCTTCAGGAAAGTATCAGGGTGTTTCTTCCTACATTTACTGCAGGATGGATATTCAACTTTTCCCTTCTTCCCCTTATTTCCATTTCTAGAGTGTTCAGTAGATCTCTTCTTCTCTTGCTTTACTTTAAAGTCGTAAGACTTAGAGAATTATTTTTGAGACTTGATAGAACATGAGACAATATATTCATATGATGAGAAGGATTGTGAGACTAATGCTAGATAGAGAAATGGTTTTAAACCATAAAAGAAACGATAAATATTACTTCTTGGGATATGTATATAATCTACAGCATGTCTTGCTAACCTTTCAAATTTAGATTCATACTTTTCAACATTCTCATCCTCCTTTTGCCTCAGACTCAGAAATTGTCTTTCCATATCTGCTTGATGGTCATGAGGAAAGTATTTTTCTAAGAAAAGCTCTTTAAACTCCCTCTATTTCATATTTTATACTTCCTCGTCTTCCTTTGTGTTTTGAATCAATGACCACCATTGATCAGCATCTCTAGTGAGGCGGTAAACTGCCATGACAACTTTTTCCCTTTCACTACTCCCCAAGGCGTGGAATATTTTCTCTAAGGAATTTATCCAT
This sequence comes from Viscum album, assembly GCA_963277665.1. Lineage (NCBI taxonomy): Eukaryota > Viridiplantae > Streptophyta > Magnoliopsida > Santalales > Viscaceae > Viscum > Viscum album. The sequence continues at coordinate 827,454,060 of OY728156.1, forward strand.
TGCTCAGCTACTAGTGGATTTGTACCCCCATTAAATGTTGGTGGTTGTTTCCTCATGAAGTGATCTAACATTGATCCTCCATGCTACAGATCAAGGTGCTCCATATAGGTAAGGTTATTATTCATAACCTGGGTGAGTTGTCCCAGTATAGTGATTAGATGATCAGCACCAGTTGCATCACCATCTCCACTAAAATTATCTTGAGTAGGTGGGAATTCCCTACATGGAGTGTGTGAATTGATATGGTTTTCATTCCTTTCACTAGGCTCCCTTTATAAACAATGTCATTAACTAGATTAGTTTAGGGATTGAAATACATAATTCCAAACTTGTAAAACACTTAACATAAATTGAACAGTTTATGGATATAATCCATAATCATAAAAAAATGTTTTCTTTGATGAAGTATATACTCATAAACCCTTCATAATGGTTTGTAAATAAAATTAGAATTATCCTAAAAATATCCCACGGGAGTGTCGTAACCAATAGTGCAGCAAGGCCCGTTGTCATGCACTAGTTCCCGTTCGAGTCTAGCTCAAAGTAGTGTTTTTGTGTTTTACCCCTAGTTACATCTATGCCAGAGCCGCATCTACCTCCTTTTATCCAGATAGGGATGTAGTTCTTGGAAAACTCACAAAATCTCTACAATACCAAAATTCTAGGAAGTTCTTCTATACTAATCATCAAAGTCTATCTTAGGGCTATGTGCTCTAATCAGAGTTTATCTAAATCTAGAATCCAAGGTTTGTATTTAACTTCCTCTGATACCAAATATAATGCCCTGACCCTAGTTACCCAGAGTCGTTGCATTATTATATAACATTGGTATGATCACAAAATATCAAGTCTCAGAAGACTGATTAGTTTAGTATCCTTGGAAGTACTAGATACATTCATAAGGTTTACACTACATCATAAAATATAAAACTACAACAACATTGTTTCTATGGAAAATAATGAGATCCCATAGAATATCCATGTAGGTCAGTCATAATATAATTCTTCGTAACTTGGGAAAAATTAAACATAGAAATGGGTGAGCTCAGATGCTCAGTAAATATAAAAAAATAGCGGAATCTTTCATAAATAAGCATAAACATTTAAGGCAATGTACAAAACTAAAACAAAAGCCTTTTCAACATAAACTTAATCATAATATGGAAAATATAAATCAAAATAATACCATTTACTTACTCACATGGATATTCTACTGGTTGAATAATCACATGCAATATCAATAGCCACTTTCATAATGACGGAATGCATAATGCCAAATTTTCATAACCACATAGTCAAGGCCTTATGCCAAGACTACAAATAAGATTTTGTCAAGGCCTTGTTCCAAGACACTAGTTTGTCTCATGATACCTATCGATGCATCGAGGAGCTATAGTGGGCTTCACCCGTCACTTACTAAGTCCAATGCATTCCTCATATGAAAAGGTTTAAACATAACATAAACATTAGTATTAAAACTAGCATACGAAATGTCAATAATTTATCCATAAACCATGAATGGTGTGAAAATAACACATCCATAGTCAAAAATATCACAAAACCTTCAATACAATATGGAATTTTTGTATCATAATAAATCAACTTCAAATAATCTTAAAATCCATCAAAGGATGTTGGCATAGAAGAAATCAAAACCTTTTTTTAGAGAAATATATCTTTCTATTTAGAAATAATTTAAAATTCATATAATTATGAAATAAAACATTTATTTTGGAAATATTCTTATAATATTTTAAGGGAATATTTTATGATGTTATAACTGCGGAAAATAGCCACACCCGCCGTATAAGTTAAAAAACATGTTTACCTTAATTTTTTTGAAAAGGTCATAAAGTACATTGTTGGAAATGACAGAAATATTCCTTTCAAACCATTTTATAAAAAATAAATCAAGGTTATAAATGAAATTAAACCATATTCTAGTAAATAGTAAAAAAAATTTGGAATACATTTTTAAGAAACATGGATGTGGATGATAAAGAGGTCTCAGTAGATACTTACGTAAAAACAACCTCGAATAATAAAGAGCTGTGAAATTAAACCTTACCTTGTAATTTTTCTTGGTTGAGGGTAGTTTAACCTCCAGTATAATGGTGAAATAATTTTTATTAAATTAGAAAAGAATCATATACATTAATATGATATCATATATTATCTTTTAACATTTCTTTGTAAATAATATCTTAGTATTATCGTCGTTTCGAGTGTTAACTCATTCGTTTTCCTTTATATGATTTTTTATGTAAGTAATGTTTGTTATAGATAGGATTTATATTATTCATATTCAGAATTATATTAATTCTTTAAACATTATTTTTAATCATCTAATGAAAATTAGTCTTGAATGGATATGATGGGGAATGAATCTCATCGCGTTCGTGGAGACGGTAATCCGTACGTATGTATGAGCGTTAATATAATTATTTTGATATTAAAATAATATATAATTGGATGGTATATCATATATAAATAATCATTATAATGTTTTATTTATTATTTACATCATTTATACATCATTATTATACCCATCCTAATAGTAATGTATTGAGTAACAACTATACCACGACGTGGAGATGGTAAACCGTACATACGCACAAATGGTGACATGTCATTCAAAGGATGGATAGAATAATGAATATGGTTGTACCACATTTATAATAACATCACGGTTTATATAAGATAATGGAGTTATTATTTTATAATGGAAACAACAAATAAATAGGAAGTAGAAGAAGAAAGGAACTTGAAAGAGGTGATGAAATATTTACCTCTTCTTCGGGTTCTCTCTTTTGATTTGATCAAAAGGGCTCCATAGTTTAGATTTATGACTAAATGAAGGCATCTAGGATGAAGTGAGGACATTTTATAGGTTATTTGGGTAGGGTTTGGTAGATAAAAATGGCTTTGTTGGTGTGAATTAGAGAGAAGGGGAAGTTCCCTTTTATAAGAGGTCTGACGGGCACCTTAAGAAAAGCTAGAAATATTATTTTATAATAAAATCATTTTCAGTTTCTAATGCCTCCCAAATGGATTATTTAAAGGATAAGGTGGGTATGGGTCAAAAACCACTCAAAAAATAAGTTTTATACAGGTATGGTTAACTATATTAACTTTATTGTTTAGATTTAACTCTTAGTTAAATAGTTTGAAATTTACCATGTCTCTTTGTATTTTTATATTATATGGTTAATAAACTTTCTATAAACTTCCAAACGAACCCCAAGTGGTTCATTAATGATACACCTATCATTATATCAGTATTTTTTCCGACCCTTAGATTTTTAGGAATGGAATATCAATTAATAATGTAATATTTGTTTTAAAAACTCTTTTATGTCAATTTTGAAACTATTTGGTATTTCGTTTTTTCTAAATTCATAATAGCATTATTACTTAGAAAACAATTCATCTAACCAACCCTAACATTTCATATTATCCTATAAAATTATTGTAATTCATAAAAAGTCTCAAATTACATTTATTTGTATATTTATAATATTAATTATTTTAATATTTCATTAATTAGGTAATTACTGCATCATCATTGTGTCATAACTAAATTAAATTATTTAATGTCTGAAAATAATAAATAATATACCATTATGTAGGAAATATTTTTATATTTCTAATGAATATTTATAGTCTAATTTATCTTATGTGTAACCCTATATTAAAAATGGTTTAGTTATTAAACTTTGAATTTAACACTTTTAACTCTTCTTTGAATTAAATAATAATAAATGTCCTAATCAAATCCAAGTGGACCTAAAGGATCATATTTTATTCCTAATTTTTTTTGGTTGAATTACACTTATCCAATAGAATTAGGACATGTGCTAGGGTAATAATAATATCATTTTTACCCTTAATTACCCTATTTACTTTTAAATGTGGTAAATAAAAGTAAAAAGTTACTATTCATCGAAAATTATATTCATCTTATTAAACCACATTTAACTTACTAATATCAACCTTGTCTCTCAGATTTTTGATATTCAACTCACATAAGTGGTAAAATTAAGTTTTATGTAAATTTTCAAATGCTCCTAGGAGGTGGGTAAAAGATAGTAAAAAGTTCAATAAAATTTTTATATATCTAAAATTATTATAAACTAAATCCAATGAATTACATTGAACTTATATAGGTATTATGTATTTATTTTGACCTAAAATAAATTTAAATAAAATAAATAATTATTTAAATAAAAATTTGGTTTTAAACTATAACTCAATGTTTTTCATTATTCATCAAAAATTGAAAGTTTTCAGAAAAATACCAAAAATTCACCCTAAGCTAATTTCGATATTTTGAATCCAAAAATGAAGTCCATTTTGAATGATAAAATTTATAAAATTTTAAAAAGTGGGTATTACTATTCATAGTTGCTAGTTAGATTGGTTGGGGTGTGTTAGAACTCGAAGTTGCGTACAACACACGCTATTGTATTATTCAAAGGGAAACGTACCATGGAAGCTTGGGGTGTTACATTCTCCCCTCCTTCAAATAATTTCATCCTCAAAATTTCTAGAATATTACTGCATATAAAGATTCGGGTGGTTCTTCATCATAAGTTCCTCGGGTTCTCATGTTGCCTCTTCCATCTTATGGTTTCTCCATAGAACTTTTACCAGACGAGTCATCCGGTTTCTCAACACTTGTTCTCTTGTATCAAGAACCTTGACAGGATCTTCGCAATAAGACAGATTGGGTTCCAGTTCTAATTCCTCATAGGTAAGTACATGCGTTGGGTCAAGCGTGTATTTTCTCAACAGTGATACGTGGAACACATCGTGAACTTTAGAGAGACTTGGCGGAATTGCTAAATGGTAAGCTACAACCCCAATTCATTCTAGAATTTCGAAATTTATGATGTACCTGGGACTCAATTTACCCTTCTTACCGAAACATATAACACCCTTCCATGGAGATACCTTCAAGAAAACATGATCTCCTACTTGAAATTCCAAATTCTTCCTTCGGCTATTGGCATTTCTCTTCTTCCTACTTTGAGATGCTTTTATGTGGGTTTGGATTACCGACACCTTTTCCATCATTTCCTCCACAAGTTTTGGGCCTACGAGTTTTCTTTCACCAACATCATCCCAACAGGTTGGTGTGAGACATCTCTTTCCATATAACGCTTCATATGATGCCATCTGAATACTTGAATGGAAGCTATTGTTATAGGAAAATTCTACCATAGGTAAATATTGATCCCATATACCATGAAATTCAAGTGATCATGATCTCAACATGTCTTATAATTTTTGAATAGTCTATTCTGATTGTCCATCAGTTTGGGGGTGTTAGGCAGTGCTCAAACAAAGTTCAGTATCCAAGTATTTCTGGAGACATTTCTAGAATCTTGATGTAAAATGGGGATCATGATCAGAAACAATTAATAGTGGTACTGCATGAAGTCTTAAAACTTCATTAATATATAGTCTTGTTAAATGTTCAAGTGGTAAATCTTCCCTTATTGCAAGAAAATTTTCCGACTTGGTAAGACGATCAACAATGACCCATATTGCATCATTCCTTCTAGGAGTCTTTGGTATCCCCGTGACAAAGTCCATCGTAATATTATCTCATTTCCACTCAGGTATGGGAAGAGGTTTCATGACTCCTCTAGGATGTTGCCTTACAGCTTTCACTTATTTACAAACCATACATCTTGACACAAAATCTGCAATCTCCCTCTTCATGTTGTCCCTCAAAAAATATTCCTTCAAATCTCCATACATCTTAGTGATACCATGGTGTATAGAGAAATTGGAACTATGATCATCATCCAACAATTCTCTTTTTAGATCAGGTATATCGGGAACACAAAGTCTCTTCCCAAATTTCAAAATTCCATCTTCATACACAAAGTCACTCAATCTCCCATCATTCACAGCTTTAATATTCTTTTGAAACACTTTATCACAGGTCTGAGAACTCTTTATCCTTTCTAGTAAAGATGGTTTGGAAACCATTTGAAAAAGTATTGATGTTTCACCTTCCATGGTGATTCCAATGTCTATCTTTACTAGATCCATGTATATAGGATCCTTTTCAACTCTTATCTTTTTCAAAACTCCATGATCCTTTATACTCAAAGCATCTTCCACCTTATTTTCCTTCCTCGGGTGGTAGTGTATAGTGCAATCATAATCTTTGAGTAGTTCAAACCATCGTCTTTTCCTCATGTTGACCTCTTTCTGTGAGAAAATATACTTCCAACTCTTGTGGTCGGTATATATCTCACATTTTTTACCATATAGATAATGTCTCCATATATTCAAAGAAAAGATCACAGCTACAAACTCAAGATCATTAGTAGGATAGTTTTGCTAATGAATTTTTAGCTGTCGTGATGAATAGGCAATAACCCTATCATTCTACATAAGGACACAACCATGTCCTTTCTTTGAAGCATCACTATAAATAACAAACTCATCATTCCTCGATGGTAGAGTCAATATAGGATCATTGACTAATCTACTCTTCAGTTCTTCAAAACATTCTTCACACTCTTTTGTATAAAAAAAATTTAACCCCTTTACGTGTGACCTTGGTTAATGGGTTAGACAATCGGGAAAAATTCTGGACGAAACGCCGATAATAACCTACTAAACCAATAAATCGCCATACCTTAGTTATACTCGTCGGTGCTGGCCATTCTTGGATTGTGTTGGTCATTGAAGGATCAACAGATATTCCATCCTTAGAGACAATATGGCCAAGAAAAGAAATCTCTTGAACCCAGAATTCACACTTTCTAAACTTCCCATATAATTCATTTCTTCTAAGAGTCTTTAGGATAATGCGCAAGTTATTTTCATGATCTTCATAGATTTTTAAGTATACCAAGATATCATCACTAAATACCACTAAAAATTAATCAAGATATTCCTTGAAAACCCTATTCATTAGATCCATGAAGATAGAGGGTGCATTAGTCAATCCAAAAGGCATTACTGTAAACTCGTAATGCTCGTACCTAGTTCGAAATGTTGTTTCTGGAATGTCTTCCTTCTTCAAACACAACTGATGATATCCAGATCGAAGTTAAATATTTGAAAAGTATTGAGCTCCATGAATTTGGTCAAATAAATCATCAATACGAGGTAGGAGATACTTGTTATTTATTGTTATAACATTGATCTCCCTGTAGTTAATGCACAACCTCATAGATCCATCAATCTTCTTAACAAAAAGGACAGGGGATCCCCATGGAGAAACACTAGGGTTAATAAATATCTTCTTAATCAATTCCTCTAGTTTTTTATTTAGTTACACTAATTCCACAGTGGCCATTCTATAAGGGTTCTTCGATATGGTCCTTGATCCAGGAATTAAATCAATGGAAAACTCAATTTCCCATTCTGGAGGATGTCCGGGTAAATCTTCTGGAAACACATCAACATATTCTTTAACAATAGGTACATCCTCTATTTGAAAATTTGTTTCCTCTCGCACAGTTATTTCATTTTCTTCCTCCCTGATAATTGAATTTAGCTGAGCTACTGGGGGTGGATATAGATAATAATTATGTGGTGGTGATTCTTCTCTAAAGATAAGGTATTAATTATCATCGTCATCAAAAATAGTAACCTCCTTCTTCTTACAATAAATTTTTACATCATGGTCTGAAATCCAATCCATACTGAGGATTATATCAAATTCAATCATATGTATGACGATGACATCAGTAGATAAAGAACATTTATATGCCCTAATGGGGACTGATTCACAAAACTTTGTTGTTATGATACTTCCCTTAGGTGTTTTTACTAAAAACTCCCTTGTTAAATATAATTGGAAAAATCTGATTTTCTTTGAAAACTAGGAAGATATGAAACAATGCGATGATCCAGAATCAAAAAAAGCGTTGGATAAACTTGAGGAAACCAATAAATTACCTACCACTGCGTCTTTCATAGCTTCAACTTCCGCAGTAGTGATAGCATAATCTTGGCCTTGATCCCTGGGCCTTTTCTGAGGTAAGTTCCCCTAACACTTAGGACATTCATTCGCATAATTCCCCCTTTCTCTACAATTTTAGCATTCAACATCGAAATCCTCTTTCTTCCCCTTTCAATCACGATCTTTGTAGCCTTTTTCACCACACTTGTAATAGACTCCCATTCCCTTCAGGAAAGTACCAGGGTGTTTATTCCTCCATTTACTATAGGATGGATATTCAACTTTTCCCTTCTTCCCCTAATTTCCATTTCTAGAGTGTTCAGCAGATCTCTTCTTCTCTTGATTTTCTTTAAAGTCGTAAGACTTAGAGAATTATTTTTCTATCTTGATAGCACATGAGACAATATCTTCGTACGATGAGAAGGATTGTGAGACTAATGCTTGAAGGATAAATTGTTTTAACCCATAAAATAAATGATTAATATTGCTTCTTGGGTTATTTATATAATTTGTAGCATGCCTCTCTAACCTTGTAAATTTAGATTCATACTTTGTGACATTCTCATCCTCCTTTTTCCTCAGACTCATAAATTGTCTTTCCATATCCGCTCTATGGTCACGAGGAAAGTATTTTTCTAAGAAAATATATTTAAAATTTCTCTATTACATATTTGATACTTCCTCATCGTCCTTTGTGTTTTGAATCAATGACCACCGTTGATCAGCATCTTCAGTGAGGTAGTAAACTGCCATGACAACTTTTTCCCTTTCGCTACTCCCCAAGGAGTGGAATGTTTTCTATAAGGAATTTATCCATTGCTCAGCTAAAAGTGGATTTTTACCCCCATTAAATGTTGGTGGTTGTTTCCTCATGAAGCAATATAACATTGATCCTCCACATTTTGGACCAGGGTTCTCCATACAGGTAAGGTTATTATTCATAACCTGAGTGAGTTGTCCTAGCATGGTGATTAGCTGATCAGCACCAGTTGCATCACCAGCTCCACTATAATTCTCTTGAGTATGAGGGAAATCACTACATGAAGTGCGTGCATTGATATGGTTTCCATTACTTCCACTAGGCGTCGTTTCTAAAAAATTTCATAAACTAGATTAGTTTATGAATCGAAATACATAATTCCAAACTTGTAAAACACTTAACATAAATTGAACAGTTTATGGGCATAATCCATAATCATAAAAAAAATCTTTGAGGAAGTATATATTCATAAACCCTTCATAATGGTTTGTAAATAAAATTAGAATTATCCTAAGCATATACCCTGGGATTGTCGTAACCAAGAGTGCAGCAAGGCCCGTTGTCGTGCACCAGTTCTCGTTCGAGTCTAGATCAAAGTGGTGTTCTCGGGTTTTACCCATAGGTACATCTGTGCTAGAGACGCCTCTACCTGCTCATATCCAGACAGGGATGTATTTCTTGGAAAACACATAAAATCTCTACAATACCAAAACTCTAGGGAGTTCTTCTATACTAATCCTCAATTTCTATCTTAGGGCTATGTGATGTAATCAGAGTTTATCTAAATATAGATTCCAAGGTTTGTACTAAACTTCCTCTGATACCAACTATAATGCCTCGACCCTAGTTACCCAGATTCGGTGCATTATTACATAACATTGTCATGATCATAAAAGATCATGTCTTGGAAGACCAATTAGTTTAGTATCCTTGGAAGTACTAGATACATTCATAAGGTTTACATTACATCATAAAATGGAAAACTACAAAAACATTGTTTCCAAGGACAATACTAAGATTCCATATACTATCCCTACAGGTCAGTCATAATATACTTCTTCACATCCTGGGAAAAATTAAACATAGAAAGGGGTGATCTCAGATGCTCATTAAGGATAACAATATAGTGGAAACTTTCATAAATAAACATAAACATTTAAGGAAATGTATAAAACTAAAACAAAAGCCTTTTCAACATAAACTTCATCATAATATGGAAAATATAAATCAAAATAATTCCATTTACTTACTCACATGGATATTCTACTAGTCGAAAAATCACATGCAACATCAACAGCCACTTTCATAATGATAGAATGCATAATGACAGACTTTCATAACCACATAGTCAAGGGCTTATTCCAAGAATAAAAATAATATTTTGTCAAGGCCTTGTGAAAAGACACTAGTTTATCTCATGAGACCTACCGATGAATCGAGGAGCTATAGCGGGCTCCACCTGTCACTTACTAAGTCCAATGAATTCCTCATATGAAAAGGTTTAAACAAAACATAAACATTCGTATTAAAACTAGCATATAAAATGTCAATACTTTATCCATAAACCATGAATGGTGTAAAAATAACACATCCATAGTCAAACATATCACAAAAACTCAAATACAATAAGTAAGTTTTGTATCATAATAAATCAACTTCAAATAAGCTTAAAATCCATCAAAGGATGTTGACATAGATGAAATCAAAACCTTTTTTTAGAGAAATATCTCTTTCTATTTTGAAATCATTTAAAATTCATATAATTATAAAAGAAAAAATTTATTTTGGAAATATTCTTATAATCTTTTAAGGTAAGATTTGATGATTTTATAACGGCGGAAAATAGCCACACCTGCCGTATAAGTTAAAAAAACATTCTTACCTTAATTTTTTCGAAAAGGCCATAATGTACCTTGTTGGAAAACAACAGAAAGATTCCTTTCAAACCATTTTATAAAAATTCAAACAAGGGTATAAATGAATTTAAACCATATTCTAGTAAATATTAAAAAAAAATGGAATACATTTTTAAGAAACATGGATGTGGATGATAAATAGGTCCTAGTAGATACTTACGTAAAAACAACCTCGGATAATAAAGAGACTGTGAAATTAACCCTTACCTTGTAATTTTCCTTGGTAGAGGGTATTCCAACCTCTGGTATAATGGTGAAATAATTTTTATTAAATTATACAAGAATCATATACATTAATATGATATCATATATGATCTTTTAACATTTCTTTGTTAATAATATCTTAGTATTATCGTTGTTTCGGGTGTTAACTAATTCCATTTCTTGCATATGAATTATTGCATAAGTAATGTTTGTTTTGGATAGGATGTATCTTATTCATATTCATAATTATATTAAGTCTTTAAACATTATTTTTAATCATCTAATGAAAATTAGTCTTGAATGGATACGATGGTGAATGAATCTCATCACGTTCATGAAGACGGTAATTCGTACGTACGCAAGAGTGACAATATCATTCTTTTGATATTAAAATAATATATAATTGGATGTTATATCATGTATAAATAATCATTATCATGTTATATTTATTATTTACATCATTTATATATCATTATTATACCCATCTGAATAGTAATGTATTGAGTAACAACTACACCACGACGTGGAGACGATAAGCCGTACGTACGCATGTATGGTGACATGTCATTCAAAGGATGGATAGAATAATGAATATGGCTGTACCATATTTATAATAACATCATAGTATATAGAAGATACTTTAGTTATTATTTTATAATGGAAACAACAAATAAAGAGGAAGTGGAAGAAGAAAGGAACTTGAAAGAGGTGATGAAATATTTACCTCTTCTTCGGGTTCTTCCTTTTGATTTGATCAAAATGGCTTTATAGGTTGACTTTATTACTAAATTAAGTCATCTAGGATAAAGGTAGGACAGTTTATAGGGTATTTGGGTAGGTTTTTTCCGATAAAAATGTCTTTTAAGGTGTGAATTAGAGAGAATGGGAAGTTCCTTTTTATAAGAGGGGTGAGGGGCACCTTAGGAAAAGCTTGAAATATTATTTTATAATAAAATAATTTTCGGTTTCTAATGGATCCAAAATATATTATTTAAATGATAAGGTGGGTATGGGTCGAAAACCACTCAACCAATAGGTTTTATACAGGTTTGGGTCACTATATTAACTTTATTGTTTAGATTTAACTCTTAGTTAAATAGTTTGACATTTACCATGTCTCTTTGTATTTTTATATTATATGGTTAATAAACTTACTATAAACTTAAAAGATAACCCTAAGTGGTTCATTAATGATACACCTGTAATTATATAAGTCTTTTTTTCTGAACCTTATATTTTTAGGAATAGAATAACAATTAATAATATAATATTTGTTTTAAAAACTCTTTTATGTCAATTTTGACACTATTTGGTATTTCATTTTTTCGAAATTCATAACAGCATTATTACTTAGAAAACAATTCATCTAACAAACCATAACATGTCATATTAACCTATAAAATTAGTGGAATTCATAAAAAGTCTCAAATTACATTTATTTGGATATTTATAATATCAATTATTTTAATATTTAATTAATTAGGTAATTACTGCATCATCATTGTGTCATTAATAAATTAAATTAGTTAATGTCTAAAAATTATAAATAAAATACCATTATTTAGGAAATATTTTTATATTTTTAATTAATATTTATAGTCAAATTTATCTTATGTGTAACCCTATATTAAAAATGGTTATTTATTAAACTTTGAATTTAACACTTTTAATTCTTCTTTGAATTAAATAATAATAAATGTCCTAATCTAATACAAGTGGACCTAAACAATCCTATTTTATTTATAAGGTTGTTTTTGGTCGAATTACACTTATCCAATAGAATTATTACATGTTCTAGGGTAATAATAATATCATTTTTAGCCTTAATTACCCTATTTACTTTTAACCATGATAAATAAAAGTAAGAAATTACTATTCAAAAAAAATTATTTTCATCTTAGTGAACCACATTTTACTTATTGATATCAACCGTGTCTCTCAGATTTTTGAAATTCAACTCACAGAAGTGGTAAAATTATGTTTTATGTAAATTTGCAAATGCTCGTAGGAGGTGGGTAAAAGACGGTAAAAAGTTTAATAAAATTTTTATATATCTAAAATTATTATAAACTGACTCCAATTAATTAAATTGAACTTATATAGGTATTATGTATCTATTTTGAACTAAAATAAATTTAAATAAAATAAATATTATTTAAATAAAAATTCGGTTTTAAACTATAACTCAGTGTTTTTCACTATTCATCAAAAATTGAAATTTTTCCGAAAAATACCAAAAATTAACCCTAAGCTGATTTTGATATTCCAAATATAAAAATGAAGTCCATTTTGAAAGATAAAATTTATAAAATTTCAAAAATTGGGTATTATTATTCATAACGGTTAGTTTGATTGGTTGTGGTGTGTTAGAACTCGAAGTTGCATACAACACGTGCTATTGTATTATTCAAAAGGAAACATGCTGTGGAAGTTTGGGGTGTTAAAAAAACATGGTATCCCTTATTGAAATACAAGGTCTTATAATGTCAATATTCAAAAGATTTATTCCTGCTCTGAGCTTACCTTATCCTCTCACAGGTGACCTAGACTTTCTCCATCATCACCTGCATCATATCTGTCCCAACAAGAGATGCCTTGCTAATCTCTCTCCATAATATGGGTAACTTACAGGGTCTCTCATACCGGGCCATAAAAGGTTCCATGTAGATAGTAGAGTGGTATCCATTATTACACACAAACTCTACTAAAGTCAAGTGATCCTCCCAACTCTGGCCAAAGTCTAACATGCAAGCGCACATCATATCCTCTAACACCAGGATAGTACACTCGGTCTTCCCATCTGTATGGGGGTGAAATTTTGTACTCAACCTCATCCGGGTCTTGAATTTAATTTTTATTCCTCTCCATAACAATTATATTAATCGTGCATTATGGTCAGAGACAACCGTCAAGGGAACCCCATGTAGGCAAACGATCTCCCATACACACAACTGCTCGAAACTCTCCACTTAACTTTGATCCCTATTAGTAAGGAAGTGTACTAACTTCACGAGTCATTCAACTATTACCCATATGGAATCATGACCTCTCATTATTTATGTAATACCATTCATGAAGTCCATGGATATGTTTTCCCATTTCCACTTTGGGATCTCAAGAGGCTATAAAAAACCTACCGGAACTTAGTGCTTAGTCTTCACCTGCTGATAGGTAAGGCACCTTGAGATAAAATCAGGAACACTCTATCTCTCATCATCCCGCAAAAATTATCATTTAAGTTCTTTGTACATCTTCTCCACACCGGGATGTACAGCCAAAGGAGATGTGTGAAACTCTCCCATCACCTCCTCCTACATCGTGACTAAGACCACCATATATCCCTAAAAAATGATTATGTGATTCCATCATTCAAAAAAATCATCTGGTGAATCTATTAAGGATATAAAGTCACATGATACATCACTATTAATTTCTCCAATCTTGGACTCTCTCACATGTTAGAGAAGTTGAGGAGTCAATGCCATCAACTAAAGAAAAGTTTCACCCTCTTACTCAACTAGGGTTAGTTGTAAGGAAGCCAACTACTCTGACACCTCCTACACCAAAAGAGCCTAGGACTTCATACTGGTATATTTTATACCATGTTTCCCTTACTAAGAGTATAGAATATATCAAATTCATAGTCCTTTTTGAACTCCAACTAGTTCATCTCCTCAGGTTTAGGTCTCTCTGTATGAATACATTTCTGAGGCTCTGATGGTATGATTAAACATCAAAGCAGTCTACCATAAGATATTGTCTCCACATCATTAGAGTAAAGAATACTACTACCAACTCTAGGTTGTGAGTTGAGTAGTTATTCTCATGGGGTCTCAACTATCTCGACCCATATGCAATAACTGCAAGTCTCTACATAAACAAATAGTCGAGCCCATCTCCGAAGGCATCAGAATATAATATGTACTCCACTCCATCCTCTAATAGTCTCAAAATATGAGCACTTTTCATCCTTATTATCAACTCCAAAAAGGATCTTCATAACCTCTTAGTCCAGATAAAAAGATTCATTTTCCATGTCAGGGAAATCAAAGGGGTTGCAATCCTAGATAATCCTTCCACAAACCTCTTGGAGTACCCTGATAAGCCAAGGAAACTCCGCACCTCTAACATGCTCTTGGGTGTCTCCTGAGTAATCAATGCTTCAATATTCATCAGTTCTATAGATAATCCATGCTTATTAAATTAAATTCACCAAAAAGTGAACCTCGTGGATCTAAAACTAGTACTTCAAGTGCTTAATATAAATCTAGTTATCCTGAATAAAATCTAGGACCATTATCAATTGATTTGCATTCTCCTCCTCTAACGAAGATTATATAAGTCTTTCATCGATAAAGACAACAATAAATTTTTTCAAGTAGGGTTTTAATATTTGTTTCATAAAATACATAAACATCATAGAGGAATTCATCAAAACAAAAGTTATCACCATGAACTCATAGTGTCTGTAGTGACATCGGAATGTTATCTTCAAAATATTTGCCTCACAGAGTCTAGATTGGTGGTAGCCAGAACTGAGATTGATATTCAAGAACTATATCTCACCTCACAACTGATCAAATAGGTCATAAATACAAGGAAAGGGATACATGTTATTTATCTTTTCCTGGTTCAGGTGATGATAATCCACACAAAGAATTAATCTCATGTACATCTTTTTCACACACAAAAATTATAGATGCCTAGGGGGACACACTAGGTATGATAAAACCCTTCTCTCAAAGGTCCTCCAACTACAAACATAGATCGAATATCTCGATAGGGTCCATCTGATATGCTGCATAAGATATCAAAGTGGTATCGGGGTGCAAGTTGATGCAAAACTCCTTATATTGCCTTGGAAGTAGTCCTAGAATGCCCTTGGGGAAGATATACATATAATCCTCCATGGATGAAGGAATCCAAATGCTTGAAGAGCCTATTGTTCCAATAGATATACTTGAAAACCAATGGGTAATAGTCCACAACCTCCTGATTTCAAAACCCACTCATCCCTCTATGATATATCTCTCACCAATAAAGGATATCTCGTCCCATCAATATGAAGGCATATAACTCATCTATGGTGAAATTAAATCTAGGCTCAGACTATGGAACACAAATCCATACCTAAGATAATGTCATAAGGTTTCACCATGATGACTAGAAGGTCCCACGAGAAACTCTCTCTACTAATTGATAGCTCGCACTACCAGCGTATTAAAGATATAGAAGAACCATTACCTATAGGAACTTCAAGACAAACCTATTGGGATAAAGTCTCAACTGAGAGTTCCATCTATCACAACAAGAGTAAAGTGATAAAGAAATGAATCGAACATATTTCTACTAATAATTAATAAAAAGTATAATAAACAAACTTCATACCTTTAATAATCTCAAGTGATGTTGGGTCATATGGATCCATAGCCTATAGTTGTCTGCAAACTCAACCACCAACTCCGTGAGATTGACATTGGCCTCTTAGTGGTGGTGGTGGTGGAAGTAGCTCATAACATTTCCCACCACCCAAAAATCCTCCTCTTGGAGCCCCTCCTACACCTCTACTAGCTCCACCTCCCTCAGGGCCACCCTTCCCTTGCCTGGGAGATCCGTGATCATGGAATTTCCTCTACTGTGGTGGTTTGTCTACTATTTTTCTTCCCTCCCATACACATAAAGTTAGGGAATAATGTTCCATGTGACCTCTCACATCACATTTACAACACTACCCCCTCTTAGGGATGACCTTGTCCTCTGTGTGGTCCTTGATCCACATGACCACATACCAGAGTCTCATCCTCAGAAGGTCTCCTACACCAAGATCATACCGACTGGTGTCAGCTAACTATTATAGATGAATCAGTCCTATAAAACCCACTTAGATCCATAGATGTTGGGTGTACCTTTTACAGTAATCTCTCTATCACCATTTCCCACTCCAACACTCATGTATGGGTGGGAATACATAAGGGAACCACACTGTTACATACATATCTGTGAAGACCCTTCTCAAACTTCTATTCCCAGAAGTATCCATATCAAATCATGTCGAGGAAGTATCACATAAGGTCTATAAACTTCAAAAAATACTCTACAACTGTAATATCTCCCTTTTATAGCTCAAGATTCTCCTAAATACAAACTGAGTTCAATCATGACGGATAGTAATCATCACAGAACAGCTACTAGAAGTTGTTCCATGAGAGTGTCGACTCCTCATGCATCTACATGACTAGAATTTACTAGTGACCAACTACTCCATGGAAAATACTAGCTACCAATGAAACCACTTGATCAGTAAATGTTTGGATAAGCCTAAAAACTCATATCACTAACTATATCCAATAATCTACTCAATGGGGATCTATCTCACTGTGAAAAATCAGTGGATTCTAGAACTAGAAGTTGTAGAGTGCGCTAATCTTGTGTTCATCCTCAGTAAGATCTACTAGTATGATCTAATGTTCGACATGTGGGGTGTTACTACCTATCCACCTATAGGAAGTATCTCTCTGTATATCCCCTAAAGTGAGGCCTCATCACTCATTGGATCATCATCAGGATTCGGAATCAATAATCCAGCTTGCTGTCTTCATAGAGCCATCCTAAAAATTTAATCAATACGTACCATGGTTATATGAGTATATATATATATATATGGGTATCTAACTCAATAAAGATAGTCAAATACTCAATCCTATAATATTCGTGTATCAAAGTTCCCTGCAACCAATGTCTTGGTATGCTGAGTCGACAATTAGGTAGTTAGAGTTCTGTTGTATGGATACGTCAGTTTTTGCACCAATATTGGGTTTCCTATCTTGAAATCCACACTCTAAACACTTTGAAACCATTTCCCTAAGTCCCAAAAAATCCTCATAAGGGGACAACTCCAAAAACCATCCTAAGGAATGCACCACCTCTAATACCAATCTTTCACACCCCAACCCAACGGGGATCAATTTGAAACTGACCCAAGTCCATATCTATAGGATAGGGGATGGTGACAAGTGATGAAAGGCATAACTGGTAAGGGAGGCCTTTTTCTAATGTACTTATATACACACACCCAACCATCTCCATTGATAAGTGTAGAGGAATAATAATAAAATATGTAACATATAGAGAATAAACCAAGCATGTAAACCCTCTGGGGAATACAAGAGTATAATAGTGTAAAATAAAAAGAAAAATGGGGGAAATACACACCCAACCAAAAAGATATACCAACTTGAAAATACAGAAAAGTAAATGTTGAGAGAGATCTCAACTTTGAATCTCCAAGATCTGACGACCGTACATGGTCAAATTCACCAGGGTATCCCTATTATCCTATATAATCATCGCCAACCTTTCTATCATCTTCATAAGATGCAACATGTGTGGGTAAATCCCATACAGGGGTGAGTATATACATACCTAGTAGGATTCACCAAAATCTGAAGGGGGAAGTAAGAGTCATGATATGAATAGACAGATCAACCCATAATAAGATAGTAATAAAATATAATAACATGGATACAAATATATATATATATATACTCATAAAAGAAACCCAAATGAGAGAAATTGGGGATCTTCATATCACATCCTAACTCAGGAAAAGAGTCTTTCATCAGTTCCAAAGAGATCCATCAATGATGCCTATCATCTCGCATGTATGTCCTGTAGAAACATTCATGCCAAGCCACACCTCAACATTGTGTTTCATAGTCAAGGGGTGAAAAATCTATGTAGAAGACCCTTGATATGATATGATAGGAGGGTGACACTTCTATGGTATATGAATCATGCCCTAACGTTGTATGAGGGTTCCTCTCTCGTGGTTGATATAAGGACCCATGACTTTTTTCAATAGGAGGGTGCCACTCTAATGGTGGTGGACTCATGCCCTACCCAGTAGGAGGGTTAAACTCAAATGGTTGAGGACCCATTCCTTACCCTACAGGAGGGTGCCACTATGATATTCGATAGAGAACCCATGCCATGCCCAGCAGGAGTGTATCACTCTAATGATTGATATGGAAACCATTCCCTACCCAACAGGAGGGTTCCACTTTAATGGTCAAGGACCCATGCCCTACCAAGTAGGGTGTTTCCACTATAATAGTTGATAGATGACTCATGCTCTTCCTAGTAATAGGGTTCCACTCTAATGATCAAGGATCCATTTCCTAATCGGTAGGATGGTGTCACTCTAGTAGCAGATAGAGGACCCATGCCCTGATACAATAGGAGGTGCCACTCTAATTTCACTAATAATATTTTCCAATCACTTTCATCATCGAGTGTCTCCTAAAGAATCATTACACTCAGAACATCTCACATCGTACCTCAAAATCCACTACTAAGGCAACCATTGGGTTCTACATGGAAAAAAATTAGGATAGGATACTGACGAACCAAAATCCAAGTCCAAAGGTAAGATATACGATAGGTAGAAGTTTCCTCAAAAGTAAGAGTACACAGTGTGTAAGGGGATCCACACTATTTGTGGTCCCTCTTTATTTCCTGGATGTGTCCCTGTTGGTACATGTCTCACTACCCATGTAGCCCTACACAAAGTGTAAAGTGACTATACAGTGTGCCTCATCCACCCAGGTTCCTACTGATACTCCTGGTCATTTCCATGTAATATTTCTCATGCTCCTGTACTATGATACATGGAATTTCCTCTCAGATGGGGTCTTTTCCATGTCCTTTGGGTTGTGTCTTTGTACCCTATCTATGCATCCGTACATGGCATGTGCCTAGCGATGCCTGTATCTGTGTACTCATGGAGTACACACTGGGTCTCCTACACTGGGTCACATGACATGTGGGGGTCCCACATAGTGTTTGATATTTACAATCCTCTGGAAACCCTAGCATTATGGATTTTCAAAGAACATGTTGTGTGTTCTTCTGAATGAAAAGGTGTGTGGAATCTATTTTCACATAATCCTAGATTCTCTATGAATTTCTCTAGATCTGCCTCCTCTAATTTGAATTGCACCTCTATGATACTTGAAATTAAAGTGGTAAGGCTTTTTTTGTGGTTTTCATTCATCTAGTGGCTAGAAATTAGATTCCCATCAGTCCGTTCAACACCCGTATGTGTCTCACACACCTCACGTACCACATCCAACTCCACTTTGGATCCTGAATCCAAGAATGAATCACCCAAAACCCAAAAATCATTCCAATATGTCCTCAGATCATCGATTCATTTGTCTCACTTAAATCTACAATAAATTCTAGGGTTCGACTGTGCTTTATTTAGCACAAAAATGTTGAACCAAGACCCCATAGAACAATTAGAGAAGAACGTGAAGAGCGATTAGGAGAAAGGGATAAAAACCAAGGTGAGACAATTGTTATCCAAATTTTATAGGCCAAAACATACAAATTAGGGATATTCAAGGTGAGAAACATAAAAAAATGGGGATTAATCAAATATAATAAACAAATCTGATATGTGGGCACATGAAAATGCTCAAAATGAACACAAATCAAAGGAAATGAATTGATCATGCTCACTCATTTAATCATAAGGGAAAAATCAACAGATGAAGAGTCCTACTTCAATTCTAATCAATCTTTGATGAAGAACATGCTCTCTAATGAAGGAGGAAGGTCTGTTGCATTCATTTCGCCTCAATTTTACTTAATCTGGAGGCTCATTATCATCTGATCTTGATTCGACAATGACCGGTGGTAGAACTTTCCTCTCTATGGTCCTAAGGTTATGAGGATAACCCTACAGATTTTCTATAATAGAATATTTATAAAGGATTCATGTTTAGGTCATTGAAATTAAATAATTAAATTAATTAATTAATTTCATTTAAATTCACCCTCCAATGGTTGTTTTATCCGAACGCCTCATACCGACCAACTTTAGGTCGCACCTAGGGTAAAAATTGCATTCCAGATTCAACTATGGTCTTAGATTTTAAATTTGAGACACAGTTTAAGAGTTATTCCATTTTTCTTTAAAAATTATGTGCACACAACATAAAATATGTTTAATATTTTTATAAAATTAATTCTGGGCACATTGGGCCTTAGAATAGTGCTCTTTCTCAGTGCCTAGCTCCAAAAATATTTCTATATATATTTCAAAGTCTTATAAAGAAAAAACAGAGTCTCTAAAAAATATATTTATGTTATTATTTATAATTATTAATGATTATTTTAATTGCTAAATAATATTAATAATTTTTAATTATATTATAATTAATAATTGGTAATAATAATGTATTTAAAAAATTGATGATAGGAAAAATCCAAGGTAAAATATATTTTTATTAAAAAAGAAAAACAAATGCAAGAAATTGGATGAGGTCAGACAAATCAACTACCCTCATTAGCTACAAATTCAAACAAAGGATTTTGATAATCTCCCTTCGATCATTAAGACTCTAATTATTTATAGTCACCTAATTAATTTGACAACAATCACAACCTCAACCTCTTGAATGGAGGACTCTCCTCCAAGTATTTTCACATTTCTATGGGCTATCAAAATCTCTAGAACCCTCTAAGTCACTCACTACAACACATGCATAGACCTCATCCTAAGAGAAAATATCAACCAAAGTATCCACACTACTATTTCCCTACCTCATTGGAATCCGGATCTCCTGAGAGTTAATCCCATCCTCATCAACCCTAGAGAAGACTTGCTTCTTCTCCACTGACCTATTAGAGAAGTCTTGATCAACATCAAGTCCCTTAGCTGAAAGATCAATATTCTTAGTATGAAGAGAACCCATATCCATGTCACAATTTCTAGATTCACTCCTCTTCTCCAAAATTCTACCTTCTCAAAACTCTTTTTCATCCTATACATCATTATCTTGCACTGTATTAAGTGATTCAATCACTCAAAATTTGTTAGATGTAGCTACCTATTCTTTAATTGAATCTTCGTGCATTTTTTTTATTATTAGAATTTGTTGCATCCACACATTGTGAATTTGATTCTTCATTTTCACCTATATTCATAATGCTCCTATCCTTATGATATCCCCCTATAGCAAATAGGTCGGGTTTTCCTGATTCATGTAAGAGTGGGGCATCAAACCCCAACTTAGTTTTCCCTTTCTGATCTCCTAAAGTTAATAGATTTTCCTCTTATAGAAAATGAAGATCAACTTCAGCCTAAGCCTTCAATTCATATTCAGATTATGCAAGGTCATCCTCCTCATAATTCCTTCCAACTAAAACATCCTTGAAGGTAGCCTATGCATTTACCTCATCCACCCATTATCAATTCTGTATAAGAGGCTTAAATCTGGGAAAGGCACTACTAGAGTTTTTGGTTTATTCAACGCTAGATTTTATTAGTGGTAAAGAAAGGAACTGATAAAGGTTACCCTAATCAGTGCATTTTCAAGCACTAATAAAGGTCTTGATCATGCACGTGAGTCCCACATTGAAAGAGCGAACATTTTTCTGCTTGTTTATATACGATTCTGTTGGATCCCAATGCCTAAAGTCTGTTGTGGGGGGGGGGCTCCCGCATATACCCTCCACACAAACCTATATGGGCCCATGCCTACACGCACGATCCCATGTGGGCCTTAGCTTACCCTATGCTTCTCACAGGCTTTAGGCCACCCACATATACACGGATTGGGTCTTACACTACCGGCTCACCTGCCTCCCCATCGGGGCCTATGCACGGCCCAACCCACTTTCTCATACATGCCATAGCCCCAATATTTTATATATAACAATAAAAATAAACCAATAAAAAAGTATTAAAAATATTAAAAAATTGAAATAATTAAACAAATAAAAATTTTAAATGAATAAATAAAATAAAATGTTAAAAATTATTAATTAAATAATTATTAAATAATTTAATATATATATATATATATTATAAATATTAATAAATAGTATATATTAAATATAGATATATAAAATGAATAAATTTAAATAATTAAACAAATAAATTTCAAAAATAAGCCAATTAAAAAATATTAAAAAAATTATTAATTAAATAATAATTAATAAAAATGAATAAATTTAATATACATATATATAAATTGTAAACATTAATAAATAGTATATATTAAGTATAGATATATAAAATGATGAAATTATAATAATTAAACAAAAAAATAAAAATGAACAAATTATGAAATTATATAAAAAAATTAATGAAACGATTATTAATAAAAATAAATAAATTTAATATATATATTAATTAAAAATAGTAATAAATAATATATATTATATGTAAATATAAAAAAATGAATAAAATTTAATAATTAAAAACATATTAATGTCTTATTCACTTTTAATGGTTTTTATACATAATTATTCATTAATATATT
This sequence comes from Viscum album, assembly GCA_963277665.1. Taxonomy (NCBI): domain Eukaryota; kingdom Viridiplantae; phylum Streptophyta; class Magnoliopsida; order Santalales; family Viscaceae; genus Viscum; species Viscum album. The sequence continues at coordinate 827,477,205 of OY728156.1, forward strand.
TAATATTTTTAATATAGAAATATATTCCTATATATTTCTATATATATATATACCAATATATATAATATTTTCTAAAATATGATTTATATAATATAATATATTTATACTTATATTAAATAAGTCATATATTTAAGGAAAAATTATTTATAATTAGAAATTAATATTAATTAAAAATATTGACTAATTATATCGAGTAATGGACATTTAATTGAATTTCATTTGATTTTTCAATTTAACATATATCAAACATGTGTTATATTGATTTCACACATACATATACAAAATTAATGCTTTATATATATAATGCGCACACACATCACATTTCTGTAATTTATTTAATTTTTAATATTCTTTTTAGAATTATATTTATTAACATAATATATTTAATATAATATATGTTTTAATCTATAAATTTTATCATTTTTTAAATTTTTATTTAATATATACTATTGATTACTTTTGAATATATTTTTCAAATTTATTCATTTTTAATATAATTTATTTATTAATAATATTAATTGTTTTTTTAATATTTTTTAGTTTATTCATTTTCAATTTTTCTTTGTGGAATGTGTTTGTAACTTTATCCATCTTCAATATTTATTTATAAATGTTTATTAATTAACATGTAATGTTTTTAATTTGGATGTAATTTATATAATTAATATATATTCATTTCTATTTTAACATATATAAATATTCATTTTTAATTTTTTTAAATTATCAATATAATTAATAACCGTTGTTCGTTTTTAAAATTTATTCATTCTCATTATTATTTCATTAATAGATGATACATGTTATATGATGTTATTATTTAATTTAACATATATCAAACTTGTATATATATATAAATCAATTTTACACACACAAATATTTATATAATTAATGAAATCTTATATATAACACATGCACTTATGGTGGGTGGTGATGATTATTGGTAGCTAATGATGGTGGGGGAGAAATGTTTCGGCTTTGGCGGAAACTGTAGTGATGTCTCGAGGGGTGATGACTCTTCCATCAGTGTCAGCAGAGGTGATCATCGATCAGTGTCTCTACTCGAGGTGACGACGACTGGTGTGCAGCGGAGGGTGTTCGTGCATCAGAGCAGTGTAACGATGTCCAAATTGGCATGGAATATGATATAAGGTCGAAGGAGCGCAGCTATTGGTGATGAAAAAATAAGGAGTCTCGATTCCTTCGATACAGAAGCAAGGGTGCAGGTCATAAAATGTTCTTCCAGTCATGGGTCTACGAGCCTGTTCAAATAGGGATTCAGGCCATGATATGTAATAGGGCATTCTTTTCCACTGGTCCTACATGGTCATGTAATGCACTCCCTCTACCCCGAAAAAAGAGGTGTTCCCTGATTTAATTAAATAAAAAAGGAGGGACTACCCTTTTATTAGAGATAAAATATTCATTTTAAAATTTCATTTAGTAACAAAACATATTTAATATATTATATTTTTAATCGATAAATTTTATTTATTTATTTTTAATATTATTACAATTTGTATTATTTATTAATTTTTAATTTTTTATTATTATTTTGGAATTATATTTTCAATATGTATTTAATTAAATATATATCCATATTTTATTTTATTTTTAATAATTTGTATAATTAATAAAACTCATCCATTTTTTAAATATTTTTAAAGTCTACTCATTTTTAATTATTCAATTTCGCTCATTTTTAACTTCCATGCATTTAATATTATATATTCATTAATAATATTGAAAATATATTTGTAAATAAATATTAATAAATATATATATATTTATAAATGTATATTTATTACATTTATAAAATTATATATTTATAATTGTAAATAAATAAATATATTTTTAAAAAAATATTTATATAATTATAAATAAATAATTATAAAATTATAATGAATATATTTAAATAATGAATATATTTACAATATTTATATTTATATTTATATTTATATTTATTAACTAAATATATATATATATATATAATGATATGAATATATTTATAATTATAAAATTATAGTAGAAATAAAGATGACGGGGCGAGGGAAGCAAACAGTGACAATCCATTGAGATCGCCTCGCCCATGACCATCCACGAAGCTTGAATCTATTTTCCTATGTTCCGAATCACCTTATTACATGTCAGGAGTTTTCCTCCATGAATTGTATTGGGAAAGATTCTAAGGGATTTTCACCTTTCACTGGTTTAATAGGAAGTTCTTTCGCCTTGCTAAAACATTGTGTTTTGCAACGCATCATAAGGAAAGGCAACACTACCCATGTCTTAGCCTAACATGGTGGAATTTCAGAGTTTTTAAGCTATGTAAGCACTCTTTCATTTCTATTATTTCTTTTTCAAAGGGTATGGAATCGTGGAAATTCACTGACCTATTTTTTGTTTTTCCTCAATTTGGGGTTTCTCTGATTTCAAATGTGTTTTCCTTGATCAAGGCTCTTTCATGTTCTCTTCCCCTCCATAGAACTAAAAGGTTTAGAATAGAGTGCGGGCTTGGTCAATTTAAACTTGAATACTATGAGAATTCACTATTGGACTTTTAGTTTTAATAGAAATGAATTTAAGGAAACTTTATTACAAGTCTGGGTGAAAATCGATGGATTAAATTAGGTCCTTTGGCATCTAAAAATACTCTTCAACATTGTCTCTGCAATTGGTATTCCAATTTTTATAGATGTTGTTGTATAACAAGTTAGTTTTAGACATTTTTCAAGAGTTTTAGTTGAAATTTATTTCAATTCCACCTTAATCGATAGATTGGTTCCCTCTACGTCACAAGATGAGGTTTCCCTAAAAATTGAATATGAATGGACTCCCCCCTTCTATGACTCTTGTGGGATTATTAGACACCTAAAATATGATTATTTAAGTAATATAACCTACTCATAATGTGATTTAAAATGTATTGATATTTCTCATTGCCAAAGGATGAAGAGTAATGGAGATTCCCATATTTATGAGAATCAGACCATTGATCTGGTCATTGATGTTGTTATACTTGATCCTTCTATGGGAGATCCAATACCTTCAAAGGTGTAGTATCAATTAATTATATATGTCCCTTACTAGAATATGATAGGGATGGAATCTTAAGGTTCACCTCATAAAAATTGATGTGCCTCTAATCTTTTGATTGCTTCCCCTCCCCCATGGGGCAAGGAGGTGTTTGTGAATTCTAATGCTCTGTTGGAATCCTCTAAGTCTAAAATTTATTGAGATAGCATTGGATACAATACACGTTTGATTAATTTTGGAGTCTCTTTTAGAGATTCCTTTTACAATGGCCTAGTAGATGATCATGTTGATGAAGAATTTGATGATAGTCAAGCTACCTTAGAAATCTATGCCCATACTGAGGTAGATTTCAATTTGTGATAGGATCAGGGGATGATTAAATCCAAGGATTAAAAAGAGAAAGATAAAATTAAGGTTCCCAATCAATGAAATATATTTCTAAAATAATTCCATTTTAACAGTAGAATTTTGGTGGTTATGTTCCTAATAAAAGAAAAAATACCTGTTGATTTAGCTAGAAGGGATCATCTAGAATATGGGAGGTTGGCTGCTACTACCCATGGTAGGGAGGACTCTCTAGTAAATTATTAACCTCTAACACCTAGGATGGAGGTCTTTTAAGGGGTTATAGAAAATAAAGTGTGTGCCTTGATTCCCATTAAATTGGATCAGGTTAATGAAAAGGCTTCTCAAATTGCTGGAATTTGTAGTTATGGTCCAGACAGGGGAGCCAATGTTTCAGGAGCTCATATACTACCCTCTTATTCTCAATCAGATGGAACTTATACAGTATTTTCAGATAAACCATTCCTTATTTTCTTAAGGATATGGATAGTGGGGAGGCACTTACTAGGGAATCAGCCACTAACTTTTCAAAATTGGATCAATTGGGAGGTGTATTGGTGATGGAAACTTTTCATAGTAATGAATGATCTCCTTTTGTGGTTGTAGCATATCTCGATTCAAGGCTAGAGTATTTTGGAATGAATGTGAAAAGTGTTTCAGACCTTAAACTGACCATGAGATCAGCTTATGTAACTATCGGTGAGATCTCAGAGTCTTCACCAAATGTTGTTCATTCCTTAATGAATTTTTTTCTGGATAAACATGATAATAGGTTGATCACAAAGGCAATTATGCATAATTCTTTTAAGTTACTTTCTTCTAGAATCAATGAGGAAGATGGACATAAAAGTGATGGTGTAGCTAATGATACAAGGGATTACACTAATATTGATCCACTAGATGATGGAGGAGGGCCTTAACGGCATGAGAAGAAATGGAATAGGGGACAACATCCTTGCAGTAGAGGTGGATGCCTCCATCATCACAACATGAATACTCATTCTCGAGCTTCAAGATGTTTTTCTCCACTTTTCTTGATGTCGACAAATTTGATCTTGTATTTTCCCCCACCTTTTTTTTCTATTTCATATTTTAATAAAGGGGAATCTGAGTCCCAACCTTTTCAAAAGAAATTATAGTGAATATATTTAAATAATGAATATATTTACTATATTTATATTAACATTTATATTTATTTATTCAATATATATAATTATATAATTATATATAATGATATATATTTATTTATAATTATAAATAAATAATTATACATATATTTATAAATATATTTATTTATAAATATATTTATTTATAAATATATTTATGAATATATATTTACTATATTTATAAAATTATATATTTATAATTATAAATAAATAAATATAATTTTTTTAAAAGTATTTATTTAATTATAAATAAAAAAATATATATTTAAATAATTATAAAAATATAATAAATATATTTAAATAATTAATATATTTTATATTTTATATTTATATTTATATTTATTTATTAAATATATATAATTATATAAATATATATAATGATATAAATATATCTATAATTATATAAAAATATTTATATTTATATTTACAAATACATTTATTTATAATTATAATTATAAATTTTTTTCAACACTAAATAAGAACAGATAAAATCTATCTTTATCAATTTTAAAAAAGCATTGATAAAGAGTTATTTTATCAGTGCTTGTTATTTTAGCACTGATAAAACCCCTCTTTATCAACGCTTTTTTGGAAGCACTGATAAAACTCTCCCTGATCTTTTAAAAAGAACCCTAACTAAACTAATTTCTATCACGTTGTTCAAGCTCTTATGGAATTTCATCTCTTCCATCACTCCCCCTTGATCTTCTCTCAAATGAATCAAATCTCAAATCTAATGTATGTTGGTTTTTTCTCCTTCTCTCTCATCACTTACTTGTTCGGGTTCAATGGTGTCCGATATTGTGATAGTGTGGCATTATCTTGGATTGGTGGTCTCATGGTTTCACATTTAGGAGACCTATTCATGAAGTCCCCACCATAATTTATCCTCCTCTGATGGTTCTTTATTTGTGGGTCTCTGTATTTTAGATTTAACCCTACCACAGCTCGTATAGGTCCTACTATGATGACATCTGGTTCATGGTGTTGTGTTTTGGTTTTTGTGTTTCCCTAGATTTTTGTTCATTGCTCTTGAACCTCCTTTTCCTTATTGTTCTATCCCCATCACACATGTCCCCATTTTTTCATGCTCATAGGATTCAAGGATAATTTGAGATGGTGTCAGGGGATCTTATGGCAGCAGACTTATATAAATTGGGGTTTAAGAAGAAGATCATTGCTATGTTTCTTCTCCAATGTAACACGCATTTTTTAGTCATTTAGAGAGTTAGTAAGATAATTAACTTCATGGGAGACAACCTTTAATAGGGTGTTTGGAAATGGAAAATAATGGGTTAGTTAGCAGTATAGGGTAACCGAGAAAAATATTTTTATTGCATTCTCATTTAAAAATTAAAATTTTATTTATACAATAATTTGATTTTAAAATATTTATTTTATTTAAGGGGAAAATGTTTTCAAAATTATCATTCTAAATTTCCAAAACCCTCTTGTAGGGGGGTTCTGGTTTTAAATATATTCTGATTTCCAAATTGAGTTTGAGAAGTTTAAATTATATCATTTTATGTGTAAAGGGTAAAAATATATAATGTTATCATTTCATGTGAATTTTTTTAATTAATGTATTGAAAATATTACTCCATTATAGTGGATTTTGTTTTTATAATATTCTATGTTCAAAGGTATTCATAAAACTTCAATTGAATCTCATGGTTTTTTTCCTTTTATATGTTTGTAATTATTTTTTCAATGTACATTTATAGTTTTCTTGCATATATCTAAATTTTATGATTTCCATGTATATTTATTTCAAAAACTGTTACTTTTTAGTATAAAGGATACCTAAATTCCTTATTAAATGATTCTTATTATGCAATGAATTGTTTTAAATAAAGAGTTCATGTTGATTGTTACTTGATTTAAATTATAAATTAGATTTTTAAAGTGAGTCAAAGTAATTATTATTGAATAAAGTGTCATTTTTATATATTAAATTGATTATTATTTTCATATATACATTGATTTTTTTCTAATGGTGTATATGAAAGAGTTTTTAAGTGTTTATAAATTAAATTTATGGTTGAATTACTTTTTTGGTACATTTTAGTTAGAATCAAAAGGTTTTAATGATTTTGAAGCTGGAAATTTCTTTGTTTCTTTGGTTTCAAATGTTTTCATAGAAATAAATCAGTTTTCACATATTTCAAGAAAAAAATTCAATTTTTCATGACCCATTTAGGTGTAATGTCTTTTTTGGATGAGTAGATGTTTTTTAAACATTTTATGATATTATAATTATAAACTCCTTTTATTTTGGGTTAATATAATGGTGTTATGATTTGTTTGGTTAAATTAAAATGGTTTTTGTTATTATTTATTTCATTATAAAAGTGTTTGGTTTTGGTAATTATTTCTATTAGGTATTATAAAGCTTTGAGTTATAATGTTTTTGGGTTTTTAAATTTCTTATGGAATTGATTATATTAAATTAGTTATATGATTTTTAAGGTATATAGATTGGTTCAAGTGTCATATTGATTTAAAACTAATAATTCAGGTATGAACCATGTATAATATTATTAAATGGACATATTGGGTATGAGTTTGATTGATTTTTCTTATAAATTATAGAAATGGAATATTTTTTTTGAATTACCATTAAATTTAAGATGCTTTATAAAGAAACATGTGATAGAATGTGTAAAACTCATTAAAACATGGTTTGAGAAGCTAACTCACATATTTAATATGTGGGTTTTAGTGTGTAAAGTGTCTTAGGAAAGTTTAAAGTTAGAATTATAAAATATGGGCATCAACAGGGTATTTATAGTAGATACATAGTCTGCTGGAAAAATTCTAGGTTAGATTACATTATTTATTTTGATTAATCCATGAACACAATATTATTATTATTTTGATCTATTGTGTATCATTATGAATGGTTTGAGTGTTTTCCATAAAAAAATTAATTTAAAACACATTTATCTTAGACACATATAGGAGTATAAGATAGTAGAATAATTTTATAAATTTTATTATAATCTCCCCTAACCATACATGTCATATGGATTTTATTAATAATGAGAATACTCTTTGGGATATACCTATGAAGGTTTTGACTAATATATCTGGGAGATATCTTATAGTGATCAGTTTCATTGTTAGAGGTAGAATCAGAATGTTTTAGATCTCACCGATGTCAAATCCATACTAACGGATTTTTTTGGAATGTTTATTAATAGAAATAATTTTTGGTGTTTTTAAGTAAATTGAATAGAGGTTTTGGATATTGTAAGATATGTGAAATATAACTAAGATTGATAACTCTATTATTTTTTAAATAGGGGTTTATTAATGGTTTATAGTACAAATATATTTGTTGGTATTCCTATAATACATAGTCTAGAATGATCTATATAAAAAATATAGTAACATGGAATCAAACTTCACTTCTCTCATCAATAATAGTTTCATCCATTCGTTTCATGAAATTCCAAGATCCTTGACCTTGTGTCAAAATCTAGTGATTACATTACCTTGTATGTTTCGAGGAAATATATTTTTACACAAATTTAGAAATCCATGTCATAATTAAATGATAACCAAGAACAAGAATTTTCAAGGGAATTCTTCCATCCAATAATAAGTAAATTTTGTATACCAATATATTTATTTCCACATTTTTTCCCACATAACATCAAATCAAGAACTTAGACCAAAAATAACATGTTTAAATCATGTTTCTTTCATGTTACCCGTTGGTATAATAACTTTCCATGAATCATAACTGTTAACATTCAAATGTTGGGTTCCCCTTATTATAATTATCTATAACTTTCCCCATTTATTATGAATATATTATGTGTATTTATTTGATTTTAATAAAAAATGGATATTTTATGAACCTAATAGGATAAATATTGATGAGAATCAAGGAACACACTTTTAGTGAGGAATCGAGAGTTATCATGGCAGAGATGGTGGAAGGAGCATAAATGTACAAAACCCATCACATGGGATTGGTGGCCCAATGACAAGAGAAAGAATGGGGAGGATAAAATAGACTTTACATGGCCTCATTTTGAACTTTCAAGAGGAGTCCCAAAATGCATTCATGGGAGGAGAAAATGGGCCTTTAATAACACTTATTAAAGCCCAAAAGTGAACCTAATTGGCCCACCCAAAGTATCCCACAAATTTTTATCCACTTGCATAAAATAAATATCCATAGTAAAAATTGGTGGGTCCCTTTTCTCCAAATTCATGGTGGGAATCTTCAAAGTCTTTGGGGTGGTGCCAAAAAGTCTTCTTGATGGATATCTTGTCCCCTAAAACCATGGGCATGTGTAAACAAAGTCAAAATTAGTTTTTAGGATTTAGGCATTGGTGGGATAGGTATTTTGACTTGTATCTCTCTCATTTGGCTATAAATAGCCACCTCCTTATACCCCTTGAAGGTTAATTTTGAATTTCTGAGTTTCTAGAATTATTATTATTGTGTTTCTTGTGTTCTTAAGTGAATTCAAGTAAGGCTCATAAAAATATTGATCGAAATTTTTGGGGATTTATAATTAGAGTTTCAAGGAGAAAGTATCCTTGGGGTCCTAATTGATCATCCCCCTTCCCCATTTATTTTCCTTGTATTTATTTTAATTTCCATTACCCCTTTTTCTGTCACTTTTGTTTCTGAATTTTTACTAATAGATACCACATGCCCATATGGTATCATATGATTTGGTATCAGATCTCAACAATGGAATCTAGGTTTTTTATTTTTTATCCCATCATTTTTATTCTCATTCTTCCATTTTTTTCTTTGTCCATCACCAATTATGACCATAACTTTCTTCCTCCATTTTTATGACTTTTTTCTTCAAATTTAAGGACATATGATATGTCATTTTCATAGTTCGGAATCTCATATTTCTTCTCAATTTAGAAACACTAAAATATTTCTCATACTTCTAGAGATATATACAATTTAATACATGCTACATATTCACTCTTGTGAAATATACCATTCTCCAAGATAGAATTCCAATCGAGTTTAAAGTTTTCATTTAAAGGATATTTTCTTATAAAAATATAGAAATTCTATTCATAATCCTTTTAGATCCATTTTAATTGGATTTTTTATTTTGATAATTTCATATTTTTTTTAATCCACATACTAACATCAAATCTTTTTACAATCTCTTTAGGTTGAATTATTTAAAAAAAATAGTGTGGAAAAAAAACAATAAAAATCTGCTAAAATTTTATTTCACTTGTGTGGGATATTTAGCACAAATTATATGGATTTATACTCCAATAAATATCTTGCATATTCTTTCCTTCATCTATATACAACCTTAAACCATAACTATTTCTCCTATTTCTCTTTATCTCCCATTTTTTCTTGGACTCCATTGATTCAAACCCTTTTAAAAAAATTTATTTTTAAAGATTTCCATGAATTGATTGCTTCTTACTTGTTGTCTTGTTGATTCTATTTAAGAACGCTTTTAAGAACCAATTTTTTTGTGATAGAAAGTTTAAGGAACCTTTTGAGATATTAAAAAAAGATAAAGAGTGTGTGAGGAATTAAAAAATGGAAAGTGAGAGATTGACATAAAATAATTCATGAAAGCTGTCGCTGACCAATTTATAAGATTTAATGCTAGGTTGGATTATTTTTAAAGTTCCTAAACTTCAAAGTCTCCAAGAAGGCATGAAATTTATAAAGGTGATGATGAGCACTCTGATTTTGAAGAAACATTTCCCAGGCGAGGGAAACATGCTGCTTGAAGAGAAAATGACTTGGGAAGAATCAAAGTGAAACTTCCATACTTTCAAGGGAAGAGTGAACAAAAACTTTATTTAGAGTGGGAATGGAAGGTTGACCATGTGTTTGGACTTCACAACTACTCGAAGGAGAAGAAGGTAAAATTGACAGTGCTTGAGTTCAATGACTATGCAAGTATTTGGTGGGACCAATTATAAGTTAGTCGATGATGAAATAGGGGAATTCTAATTCAAACTTGGGAAGAAATGAAGATATTAATGCACAAAAGGTACATTTCTAGTCATTAATATTGATATTTTTATTTTAAGTTACAAAAACTTGTGCAAGGTTCCATGTTTGTGGGGAATACTACAAGGAAATAAAGATATCAATGATTCGAGCCAATTTGGAGGAGGATCGTGAAGCTACCATGGAAAGGTTCATCAATGGATTGGATACAGAAATTAGAGATGTGGTGGAACATCAAACCCACATTGACATGAAGAAGTTTCTACATAAGGTGGTGAAGGTTGAAAAGCAAATACATTCTCAAAGGAGTCAAGTAAGTTCCCACGATTTTTGGAAGGATAACTGGAAAGATCAAAAATAAACTTCTAAGTGGAATGAAACAAAACCAAGGGATTCCAAATTTGTTCCAAAAAAAATAGAAGAGGCCAAAAATAAGTTATTCCCCACTGATTCAAAAGAAAAAATGGACACAAATTTCCCTTTTAAATGTCATGATATAAAGTGTTTTAAGTGTTTAGGATATGGTCATATTACATATAAATTCCCAAAAAAAGGTCCATGGTTGTTTTGGATAATAGAGACATCCTTAGTGATCACTCTAGAGATGATGAGATGCCACTTTTGGAGGAGAGTTTGGATGTATAAGTTAAAGAACTCGTACATGGATATGCGTTGGTGGTAAGAAGTGCTTTAAATATTCAACCGAAAGATGATCATGATGAGGAGAAATGTGAGCATATTTTTCATACAAGATTCCAAATCAAGGAGAAGGTATGCAGTATGATCATTAATAGTGGAAGTTTTACTAATTTGGATAGTACCTTGTTAGTAGATAAGTTGGGTTTGCTTACTATAATGCCTACTAGACCTTATATATTATAGTTGTTTAATAATAGTGGAGAATTGAGGGTCACAAAACAATCCATAGTTTCTTTTTCTAGTAGAAAATATCATGATGAGGTGTTGTGTGGTGTTGCTCTGATGAAATCTAGACATTTTCTACTAGGGAGAACATGGAAATTTGAAAGGAGGGTGATGTATTATGGATATTCTAACCACTTATCTATTCATTTCAGTAGTATAAATATTTTTTTGACTCCTATAAGTCACATAAAAGAATATGAAGATCAAGTGAGGATATAGAAAGAATACAAAAAGAAAAAAGAAATGAGTGAAAAAAAGTGGGAAAAATAAAAAATTGAGCGACAATAAAGAGAGTGATTAGAAGAGAAAAAAAAGAAAATATATAAAAAAATGAAAAGAGTGGAAAAATTAAGAGTGAAAAGGGAGAGAAGAGTGACATAAAAAGAGATTAGGGAAATCAAAGATATGAAAACAAGAGTGTTGAGTGAAATATGAGTTTATTTTCTATAAAACGTAACGTGAATGATTCTTTATTGAGTGGGAAAGTGTTCTTACTCATTAGTAAGGATTATTACCTTGAAACTAATGAACATCGCCATTATTTTACTTCTTATGTTGTGTCTTTATTACAGGAATTTGGTGATTTGTTTCCTGAAGAAACACTCGATGGATTGCCCCCTTTGAGAGGAATTGAGCATAGGATTGACTTCATACCCAGTGTCGTAATTCCCAATAGGCCAGCATATAGATCTAATCCCGAATAGACTAGAGAGATCCAGTTTCAAGTTGAATAACTAATGAAAAATGTATTATTGGGGGAAATAATGAGTCCATGGGTCATTCTGGTGATCCTAGTACCCAAGAAATATGGCACGTGGCGGATGTGTGTGGATTATCACGTTATCAAAAAAATAACAGTTAAGTACTGTTACCTATCCCTTGACTTGATTAAATGCTTTATGAATTACATAGGGCTACTTTATTTTCAAAAATTGATCTTAAAAGTGGATACTTACAAATTCAAATGAAAGAATGAGATGAGTGGAAAACTACTTTTAAAACTAAGTTTGGTTTGTATGAGTGGTTATTTATGACATTTGGTTTAACTAATGCACCAAGTACATTCATGACCATAATGAACCATATCCTTCATTAATTTATTATAAAATTCATGGTTTTTTATTTCGATGATATCTTAGTGTATAGTAAATCTCTAGAAAACCATGTTGAACACTTGATTTTAGTGTGTGAAACCTTAAAGAAAACCAACTTTATGCCAATCTTAAAAAGTCTTCCTTTTTCATGGATTCTATTTTTCTTTTTAGATTTTATGTAGGTGGGGGGATCTGTGTGGATGATCAAAAGTTCAAAGCAATTTAGGGGTGTCCCTCACCAAAGAACGCAACCGAGGTTAGGAGTTTTCATGGATTAGAAAGCTTCTATAGGAGTTCTATTAAGGATTTTTCATCCATCATTGCACCTCTTAATGAACTTGAAAAGAAACTTGTGGTCTTTAAACATGGTGAAAAACAATAGAAATCATTTACACACTCAAAAAAATTGGTCAATGATCCCCTTTTATGGTTACCAGATTTCAAAAAAGTCATTTAAATTGAGTGTGATGCCTCGAGAGTTGGTATTAGTTATATTTTGACTCAAGAGTCACGTACAATTGATTACTTTAGTGAGAAATTTAAGGGGGAAGCATTAAATTATTCAAATTATGATAAAGAACTTTATGCTTTGAAATGAACCCTAGAAACATAGCAACGTTACTTATGGCCTAAATATTTCATTATTCATTCTGACTATTAAATCCTTAAGTATCTAAAGTCCCAAGGTAAGTTGAATCGGTGGAATGCATCTTGGATGGAATTCATTGAGACTTTTCCCTATGTGATCAAGCAAAAAAAGGTAAGGAAAATTTGGTTGTTGATTCTATTTCATGAAGGTATTGACTTCTTACTTCTCTTCATTCTCGATTACTTAGACTTGAGTTACTAAAGGGAATGTATGAAAATGATAGATATTTTCCTCAAATTTAGACATCTTGTGAAAAACATGGATTTAAATACTATTAAAAAAATTATGGGTTTCTTTTCAAAAGGGGTAAATTTCCAAATTTTTCAACTCGATAATTGCTTGTAAAAGAAACTCATGGGGGTAGTTTGATGGGGAATTTTGGGGTTGATAAAACACTAGGTTCTTTGCATGAACATTTGTATTGTCCAAGCATGAGAAAATATGTTATTGTAATTTGTGTTAAGTGTGTCACTTGTAATCATTCAAATTCCAAGGTTCAACCTAATTGATTGTATTATCCCTTGACTGTTTTTTCCCATCCTTGGAATGACATCTCTATGGATTTTTTATGGGGATTGCCTCGATCCCAATCGGGAAAAGATATAATTTTTTGTTGTGAATCAATTTAGAAAAATGGCCAATTTCATTGCCTACTCAAAAACTAATGATGTTATTCATATAGTATTTTTTTCAATGAAATTGTAAGATTACATGGACTGCCCAAAACCATTGTAAGTGATAGGGATGTGAAATTCCTTAGCCACTTTTGGAGGACTTTGTGGAATAAATTGGGAACTAAATTATTATTCTCAACTATTTCAAATCCTCAAACTGATGGGAAATTGAAGTGGTGAATAGGACTCTTTATACCCTCTTGGGTGAAATAATTCAAAAAAATCTAAAGAATTGGGAAAAAAATTCCACACATAGAGTTTTTATATAAACAAGCAGTGCATTCTACTACTAACTTCTCACCTTTTGAGATTGTATATGGATTTACCCAATGACTCTGTTAGATTTTCTGTCATTGCCTACTAATGAGGTTGTTGATCTTATAGGTTATGAGAAAGAAAATTTTGTTCGGGATTTACATTCCAAGGTGAAATCCAACATTGAAAGAATAAATGAACAATATGTGAAGCAACAAAACAAGGGTCAGCGCAAGGTTGTACTAGAACCTAGAGATTGGGTGTGGGTATATTTGAGGAAGGAAAGTTTTCCGAATCAAATAAAATTAAGACTTCAACCAAGGGTATATGGACCTTTACAAGTTTTAGAAAGAATCAATGATAACACCTACAATATTAACTTTCCTAGAAGGTATGAAAATGTGAGTCATGCCTTTAATATTATTGATCTCTCTCCCTTTGAATATGCAGATTCAAGGATGAATCCTTTTGAAGAGGGAGGTTATGATGAGAATCAAGGATCACATATATAGTGAGGAGTTGAGAGCGATCATGGTACAGATGGTGGAAGCATCATAAATGTATAAGACTCATTGCATAGGATTTCTGGCCTAATGAAAATATGAAGAATGAGTATAATGAAAGAGGTTTTACATGGCCTTATTTTGAAATTACAAGAGGAGGTCCAACATGAATGCATGGGAGGAAAAAATTGGCCTTTAATCACAATTATTAAATCCCAAAAGTGAACCTAATTGGCCCACCCATAGGATCCCATGATTTTTTATCCACTTTCATGAAGGAAATATCCATAGTCAAAAGTGGTGGGTCCCTTTTCTCCAAAGTCATGGTGAGAATCTTCAAAGTTTTTAGGGTGGTGCCAAAAATACTTCTTGGTGGATATCTTGTCCCTTAAATCCATGGTCATGTGTAAACAAAGTCAAAATTAATTTTTAGGATTTAGACTTTTGTAGGATAGTTATTTTGACTTGTATCTCTCTCATTTGGCTATAAATAGCCACCTCATTGTACCCCTTGAAGGCTAATTTAGAATTTGAGAGTTTCTAGCATTATTATTCTTGTGTTTCTTGTGTTCTTAGGTGAATTAAATTAAGGCTCATAAAAGGAGTGATCAACCTTTATGGTACTTTATAATTATAGTTTCAATGGGAAAGTCTCCTTGGGGTCCTAATTGATTATCCCCCATTCCCTATTTATTTTCCTTGCATTTCTTTTAATTTCCATTTCCCCTTCTTCCACCACTTGTGTTTCTGAATTTCCACCAATGGATACCACACCCCTATATGGTATCATATAAAATATTAATAAAAAATTTATGCATGCTTATCATATGACAAAATATTATGGATGTGGAGTTAAAGAGTTCATCGTGTTTTCAATAGAGCATGTATACGACACTTATAAAAACCTTTGTATGTGTTTATATTGTTATTATTAAATAAAAATTAGTTTGGAAGAGTTGGAATAACATTTAATTTGTCATGGAATAGATCAGATCTATAAATGTTGGTCTAAACATGGGGAAAATCTAAACATGCATGCCAATTGGGATGACACTACAGTTTTTGGATCATTTGATATGAATACCTATGTAAATGATAATGGAGATTTAATGGAAGAAATGAAAATGAAAATTCAATATAACCTTCATGATAGTCTAAAGTTGTTTGATAAAATATATAGTTGTGCTAAGAGACCATTATATACTAGTTGTACTAAATACAGAACATTTTCAGTTGTATTGAAGTTATATAATTTGAAAGCTGGCAGCAGATAGAGAGACTCCATCTTTACAGAACTACTTGGTCTTAATAATGATATGCTCCCTGAATAAAATGAACTCATTTTCAAACATATAATGCTAAATTAATGATACATTCAATGGGAATGATCTAAAAAAAATACATGTTTTTTCAAATGATTACATATTATTTTTCAAGGACTATGAATCACTCATAAAATACCCTAAGTGTGATGTGAATCGATACAATAAAGATAAATCTAGTAATTCAAAATTTGTATGGTTATTTTCTATAATTCCATGGTTTAAAAGATTATATGGATGTTATGAACCCATGAGAAAATTGATATGGCATGTAGATACAATAATTAAATATGGGAAACTATATCATCCTACAGACAATCCTTAGTGGAAGAAAATTGATTATGATTATCCAAAATTTGGAAATGATCTGATAAACTTTCATCTTATGTTATTTATATATGGAATGAATCCTTTTGGTGTATAGAGTAGTAATCATAGTACACGGAAAATTTTGTTAATAAATTATAACTTACCACTATATTTATGCATGAAGTAAAAATATATTGTGTTGTCTCTACTAATATCTGGACTAAAATAACCAGATACTGATATTGATGTCTATTTGGCTCCATTGATGGAATATATTAAATTGAAGTGGATATGGGTGTTACAATGTATGATTCTCATAGAACTTAAGAATTTACATTGAGGGTCATGTTGTATGGGACTATAAATGATTTTTTTAATTATGGGAATTTTTTATGCTATAGAATTAAATAAATGTTGGGGTGTCCCATTTGTGAAGAATTCACACACTCAGTTCAGTTGAAACATTCCTCAAAGACTATATTTTTAGGAGATCGGGAATTTTTACCTTGAGGAAATAAATAATGATCATGGATGGTAGTGTTTAATGGGAATATCAAACAACCTAAAATATCATCTCCACTAACGGGTGATCAACTATTCGATAAAGTAAAATTTATTGAAAATTTTTTGGTAAATCATTTTTGAAAAATATTATGAAATCAGGTTGAAAAAAGAGATCAATTTTATTTAAATTAACATACTTAAATTTTTTATATGTCTGAAATTCTCTTTATGCCATGAATATAGAAAATGTATTTTATAGTGTTATTGGAACATTGCTAAATGTTCCTAGAAAACAAATATGGCATCAAGTCTAGGTTGGAAATGATTGATATGGGGATAAGGGAAGAGTTGGCACCAGTGAAGGGTAAAATCAATACTTTTCTTCCTCTAGAATCTTACACTCTATCCAGAAAAGAAAATTTTCCATTTTCATTTTATTTAATGTTGTAAATGTTCTAGAGTGGTATTTATCAAATATCAATAATGTTGTGTCAACAAATAATTTGAAGTTATAGGGACTAAAATCGCATGACTGTCATGTTTTGATGTAAGACTTGATGCCCGTCTCTTTACATTGCATACTGCCTAAAAAGGTATGGTGTGCATTAACCAAACTCCTCTTATTTTTCAAATCCATATTAAGTAATTTTATATCCTTGATGAAGTTATCAATCATGAATTAATAGGATTAAGTAATATTATTTGAATTATATATTTTCTTCCCACTATCATTATTTCATATAATGGACCACCTGATCACTTGTTTAGAGAGGTTCAACTATGTTGTCATGTCTATTACAGATGGATATACCCTATTGAATGGTATATAAATATTTTTAAAGGGTACTTCATGAATCGAAGCCATCCAGAAGATTTTATTTCATAATGATATATTGTTGAAGTAGTTGTTTAATTCTATATCAATTACCAATAAGATGTTGATAAAATCAGTCTCCTAAGGTCTCATCACAGTGGATGCCTTTTAGGTGAAGGTATTTTTAAAAGATATGTTGTTACAATTACCATCACAGAGTGGGAGAAATATCACCTTTACATTTTATATAATAGTGAAGATGTTGATCCATATGTTGAATCCCACAAATAAATTCTTAGAAATATGAATCCATCAAGGGTTTAAGGGTGGATATAAAATACACATAATAAATAGTTTATAGGATGTTTCTGATATCATATTTATAAAAAGTTATTTGAAAATCCAAATTCAATCATCGAATGATTTTAATGGATAGACGAGGACCAAATGAAAATGTTATATTTTACACTAGTTGTAATTAATGGTTATACATTCTATACAAATGAACATGATGATTGTAGTACAATAAAAATAATGGAGTTATACATGTGGTGGAAGTGATGTAAATATTTTTTTTCAAGGATAAAAATCCAATTTATTTGAATATACCATATTTTAGCATCATCAAACAGATATATGAGTTGGATTATACAACATTTCAAGTGTCTATTTTCTATGTAAAATGGGATAACAACGTAAATGTAGTGAAATTTTATGAAATGGGCTTCATGAAGGTGAATTTTAGTGTGGAAGGGGAAATGATGAGATTTTCATAATGGTATCATAAGCAGTGAAGGGATTTTATATCTCAGATCCATCAAACAATAATTGTTCAATAGTTCTACCGATGACTAAAAAAATTATAGGGTTACAAGGGAATTAAATCATGGATGACCCTTTCATTTTGAGATCATAATAATTTCATGGTGGTCCCATTGTAGATAGTGTATGGTATGTTAGAGGGGCCATAAATATGGTATTTGGATTCTTGATATAGGATCCAAATCCCTTAAACCGTTAAAGAAAATAAATAGAGTTCAATGAGAAGGTTAAACTATTTTTGAATATAATATGATTTTCCATATAATATTATGTGTTATATACTATATTTACATAATATAAACTAAATTTTTGACTACTCATGCAGACAATGACTTATTCACATGATGATGTTAGCAATATCAGGGAAGAACATGCAATTAATTCTAAAACTGCATAATTATTAGGGTATCAACACCATGTTGATGAAAAAACATGAACAATGCAATGTTGACTAAAATTATCAAGGTAAGAATTAGGGGTGAGCTTGGTTGGAATCAACATGGAAAACCTATTGACCCCAACAAGTTAATACTCATTAGTTATATTGGGGTCACAAAGAGGATGAATGTGTTGATTTATATATATTTGTGGTTCCATGTCCAACATGTAACAAAGGAAACCCTTTGGGAATATATTAAGGTAATATTATGAAAAAATTTCTCTATTTTACTAAAAAATTATATATTGAAATATTTATTTAATTTTTATTATCCCTTGTAGAGTTAATTTATTTTAGATGATTTCTATATGAAATATTTATTAATGAACACTGTAAAATCTTGTAGAGGATTTTGAAAACTTCTTACCAAGTTTTATCTTAGGGATTCTGAGGGGTAACTAAATCCCCACCCGCCATTTACTTATGCACACCATATAAATCAAGAAACATAGAATTCTTTAATCAGACGTCGTAATGAGAAATCACTTTAGGTGCCTTGTAGTCAATAATATACTATTTGAAATTATTTATTTTATCCAATTTTATTCAAAATTATCAATTTATGAAACAGTTTAGGAGTGATAAAAATAAACAATTTGCATCAAAACCAATATACCCTTATCACAAAGCAAGGATGTGGTATGGTTCACTAGGGAAAAATTTTATGTATTTTAAATCAAAAATAAAATTTATGTGTTATGAAACAACATATGTTCCTTTGTTTATATGAATATTGATGAATCAAAATCAGAAGCCACTTTCATCCCACATCATTTTCTATGAAAGGAGACACGCATAAATAAATAGAGTAAACTAGTTGATGAAAACACAAAATTAGTATGGAAAACATGTGTAAGTATGACATAATAGTAATTCATTGTGATTTATAATAGTATTATATAAAAATATTTATTTATGTTCATATTTTTTTATATGGTTTATACATAAGAATGGGAAATGGCCGTACAATAATTAAAAATGATTTTAGTAGATTTGAAGTAGTTGGAACAATATGGTCATGTTAGAGGTGTAAGTTTTGGAGTGTATCCTCAAATATATTCTGATAAGACAAAACTGCAAGAAGATACATATTATATGATGAAAATATTTTAGGAAAAAATATATTATTTTCAAGATATTATTGATCAATCTGGTTTGGAAGACCAATATATGTGAAAGGGTCAAATCGAACATACATTGGAACAATTATCAGTACATGAACAACCAAATAACTCCAATAGATTTGTGGCTAGTCATTCCCCTCAACCGCATACCTTACCAAAGGCAGTCAATTTTTTCATGAATCTCTTCTAAATGTGAATTAAATAAAATTATATTACTAAAATTATATAGGGTAAAGTTGTATGTGATTATCTATCAACACCCATGCACTGCCTTATTGCAAGGGGTATGGTGTATAATATCTCAGGAGACATGCAACACAACAAGGAACTCTCAAAAGATCACATGAGAGTAGGGATTGAAGTATCTCAAGATCTAAGCACTAAGTTTCCTATTCTACATGATTATCCAAATATTATAATAGTCAATGATTTTATTGGAACTTTCATAGCATGGACATCTAATCTTATAAAGATATATGAGGTATGTCCTTAAAAAAATTCAAATGAAAAACCTTTAAAAGTTTATGAAAAAATGTTTGAAGTGAGATATGTTATTACAGATGGATAAAATAACGGGGACACAAAAGTTTAGATCAATACAATTTAGTTAATATACCAAGAAAAAAATAACTTTTGGTAGTACCTTATCCCCACCAGTTCCACTAATATATATATTATCATTATAATTTTATGAAGATACCACATTCAAATATGGATATGGGTCCTAAATTCCATATAAAGAAGAAATATTTGGAATTTTCATTAAAAATGAGGGTTATATTGGGAGTATAAATGATATTCTCAAGTTTTAATGGTTGGGAATCTTAGTTTTGAATACATACATAAGGTACATTTTTGTAATACATTTATCTAAAAAATTATCTAATATGTTCATTAAAGTTAAAAACTATTCATATTTTTTAAAAGTGATAATATTACTACTATATAAAGGGAAAACCCTATGAATCATTATTTGGATTCATTAATCCTTGTATGATTTCTACGGAAGAAATTTAAATGGAGTTGAAATAAATTGACAAGAAAAAAGATTATCTAAATGAGGAATTTTACAAGAAAATAATAGATGACATAATATTTTTGATTCTTATAATATAGGGGTAAAACTATATAATATAATCATATAAAATATATCTTTATTTTTTTCATTACTTATTTTTTTTAGGAATCACTAGATACTGATTTCAATCAATCTGGATACTCCAAATATTTATTTTTTGGATCCAATGCATGCATTTCCATCATACTGACCACACATGAAATGTATTGTGAATTTGTAATGAACTATAATCAATAGTTTATAGATAAACCTCGTATTATATATTTCAGACTTTATTTTAACAAGGATTTTTTTATGATAGGGTGATTGGTAAATATAGGCTAAATCATGGTATGAGATCAGTGACTAAAAATAAGAAGCATGTGGATTACTTCAAATGGAAAAATATTAAGGTATATATAGAAAAATTTAACTATCAAACATATTTCAAAATAATTTATTTATTTTTTTCAATGCTTCTGTAATGTATGAAGAAATATAAAAACAATGATTATGGATATTATGTTTCAAAATTCATGAAAGATATCATATACCATTAAAATACTAGAATCCCTAAATATGTAATTTATAAAGGTAACAACAATATCATTAAAAATATTTCTTAATCATTTTTTTGTCTATATTTTCTCAATAATACCAATATTTCAAACATCTACATACTCAAAATAATAATTAAATCTTTTTAGAGATGAGTGGGTAGCATACATGGTGTCAGAATGTTTTCTGATATCAAAATTAGTTGATTAAAAACTATGTTTATGATCAAGTGTCGACTATGAACTTAGAAATATATTTGAGGTGTAAATCACTAGTATCATAATTATTATAAATTATTTATGATATTTTTCTTAAGTATAAGTATAATGGAGGAAATTAATTTGTTTAGAAAGGAATGGGAAGAATATATGGTGTTATAATGTATAAAAAAATCATGAAGAGGTGGCTTCCTGCTACTTTGTTAATTTTCTCATCATTTTATTTACGCTTTTATTTAATTTCTGAATCATTTTTATTTTATAATTATTTTTTTAAATTTACACATTATTTTAAAACACTCATCACATGATAAAAAAAGAAAAAAAAATAATATTTTTTTGACACTTTAGAAAAGTGATCCATAAGTCACTTTTGACATGTAGGAATTGACCAAATAAAAATCTGACACCGGATGTGGTCGGTATGACTCAAAGTGCATGTTTTCAACACAAAAGTTTCATTTTAGTTTGAAACATGTTTCACATAGCTAAAACTGATAAAACATGATCTGGTTATTTTCAAACTTTAAGAAAAAAAACCATAATTCATTTATCACATGTAGGAATTGACTGTATGCCAATATGACACATGATGTGGTCGATATGACCTGAAGTACATGTTTTTCAACATAAAAGTATCATTTTAAATGTCTATCACATAGAAAAAATAGAGAAAAAAATATTTGGTTTTATTTAAACTTTAGGAAAACAATACAAAATTCATTTATCACATGTAAGAACCGATCACACATCAATATGACACCTCATGTGGTTTGTATCACTCAAAGTATGTGTTTTCAATAAAAAGTGTCGTTTTATTTTAAAACACATAGAAAATAGCCAAAATTGAGAAAACAAGATCGAATTGTTTTCAAAATTTAGGAAAATAATACATAATTTATTTATGACATGTATAAATTGAACGCGCGTCAATCTGAGACACGATGTGGTCTATATGACTCAAAGTTTATGTTTTCAATAGAAATGTGTTATTTTAGTTTAAAACATGTGTCACATTTCCAAAAACAAACAAAAAAGATAATATTGTTTTTAATATTTAATAAAAATATCCATAAATCATTTTTTATGCATATAAATTAACCATACGCCAATCCAACACATGATGTGGTCGATATTACTTAAAGTACGTGTTCTTAATATAATATTGTCATTTTATTTTAAAACTCACCACATAGTAAAAACCAATAAAAAAATGTCTTATTGTTTTCAAACTTTAGTAAAATGGTCCATGATTCATTTGTGACCTGTAGGAATTGACCACATAAAAATCTGACACCCGATGTGGTCGGTAAGACTCTAAGTGCAAGCTTTCAATACAAAAGTGTCATTTTAGTTTAAAACACACCTCAAATAGATAAAACCAATCAAAAGATATCATATTGTTTTCAAACATTAGTAAAAAAATTCATCATTAATTTTTGATGTGTATGAATCAACCACACATAAATCCAATACATGATGTGATCGATACGACTCAGAGTACATGTTTTCAATAGAAAGGTTCCATTTTAGTTTAAAATGTGTGCCATGTAATCAAAATTGAGAAAATGATCACCCATATTGTTTTTAAACTTTAGTAAAATGATCCATAATTCATTTATAATGTACATGAATTAACCTCATGTCAATCTGACATTTGATGTGTTCGATATGACTCAAAGTTCATATTTTTAATATAAAACTCTCATTTTAGTTTAAAACACATAACATAGAAAAAACCAATAAAATGAGATTGGATTATTCTAAAACATTAGTAAAATAGTCCATAATTCATTTTTAACCTATAGGAATCAACCAAATGTCAATCTGACACCTGATGTGGTCAGTGTGACTCAAAGTGTGAATTTTCAATACAAAAGTGTCATTTTAGTTTAAAACAAGCATCAAATATCCAAAACCAAGAAAATTAGTTTGGACTATTTTTAATCATTATAAAAATGATCCATAATTCATTTTTCATGTGTAGGAATTAACTACACATCAATTTGACACATGATGTGATTGATATGACTTGAAGTGCGTGTTTTAAATACAAAAGTGCCATTTTAGATTAAAAAACACATCAAATAAAAAAACTGAGAAAACGAGCTCATATTGTCTTCAAAATTTAGTAAAATGATCCATAATTCAATTTTCATGTGTAGGAATTGACACGCATTAATTTGAAATATTATGTGGTCGATATGACTTGAAGTTCATGTTTTCAATACCAAAGTGTCATTTTAGTTTAAAACACACATCAAATAGCCAAAACCAATAAAATGAGATAAAATTATTTTAAAACTTTATAAAAATGATCCATAATTCATTCTTTACATTTATGAATTGACTCCACATAAATCTAACATACGATGTAGTTGATATGACACGAAGTGCGTGTTTTCAATAAAAAAGTTTCATTTTAGTTTAAAACACACATCAAATAGCCAAAACTGAGTAAAAAATATCAAATTGGTCTCAAACTTTAGTTAGATTATCCATAACACATTTTTCACATGTATAATTTACTTCACATCAATTTGAAACATGATGTGGTTGATATGAATCATAGTGCATCTTTTCAATACAAAAGTGTCATTTTGGTTTAAAACACACATCAAATAGCCAAAACTGATAAAAAAAATATTTTACTATTTTTAAACATTATGAAAATGATCCATAGTTTATTTTTCAAATATAGTAATTGACCACACATCAATCAGACACATGATGTGGTCAATATGACTCGAAGTGCATGTTTTTAATACAAAAGTGTCATTTTAGTTTAAAACACACACCAAATAGCCAAAACTAAGAAAATGAGATAATATTGTTTTCAAAATTTATAAAAATGATCCTTAATTCATTTTCCAAATGTATGAATTTATCCCATATCATTCTGACACACAATGTAGTCGATATGACTCAAATTGTGTGTTTTCAATACAAAAGTTCTATTTTAGTTTAAAATGCACATCAAATAGTCAAAACCAAGAAAATGAGGTTATATTGTTTTAAAAATTTAGGATAGTGATCCATAATTCATTTTTCATGTGTAGGAATTTAACTCACATCAATTCATCACAAAATGTGTTTGATATGACTTGAAGTGTGTGTTTTCAATACAAAAGTTCCATTTTAGTTTAAAACATACATTGAATAGCCAAAATTGAGAAAATGAGTTTATATTGTTTTCAAAATTTATTATACATATCCATAATTCACTTTTCATATATATTAACTAACCTCACGTCAATATGACACAAGATGTGTTCAATATGACTCGAAGTACTTATTTTCAATACAAAAGTTCCATTTTAGTTTAAAACACACATCAAATAGTCAAAACTAAGAAAATTATCTTGGATTATTTTCAAACATTATTAAAATAATCTATAATTTATTTTTCCCATGTATGAATTAACCTCACAATAATCTAATAGATGATGCAATTGATATGACTCGAAGTGTGTGTTTTCAATACAAAAGTGTCATTTTAGTTTAAAACTCACATCAAATCTCCAAAACTGAGAAAACAAGCTAGTATTATTTTCAAAAATTAGGGAAATGATCCATAATTCATTTTTAACATATAGGAATTGACTTTACATCGATCTAATACACGATGTAGTTAATATGAGTTGAAGTTCTTTTTTTTAATACAAAAGTTACATTTTAGTTTAAAACACGCATCTAATAGCCAAAACTAAGAAAATGAGATCATATTGTTTTCAAACATTAGGAAAACAATCCATATTTCATTTTTCATGTATTGGAATTTATCACACATAAATATAACATATGATGTATTTAATATGACTCAAAGTGTGTGTTTTCAGTACAAAAGTTCCATTTTAGTTTAAAAGACACATCAAATATCCAAAAACAAGAAAAAAAGTTTGGATTGTTTTTAAAATTTAGGAAAATTATCCCTAATTCATTTTTCACATGTAGAAATTTATCGCACATCAATATGACACAAGATGTGGTTTATATGACTCAAAGTGTTTGTTTTAAATATAAAAGTGTTATTTTAGTTTAAAACACATATCAAATAGCCAAAACTAATAAAATGAGTTCAGGTAAATTTTAAATATTAGGAAAATGGTCCATAATTTTTCACATGTATAAATTAAACTCACATCAATCTAAGAAATTCTGGGGTTTATATGACTCAATGTGCATGTTTTCAATACAAAAGTTCTATTTTAGTTTAAAACACACATCAAATATCGAAAACTTTAAAAATGAGATCAGATTATTTTCAAACATTAGGAAAATGATCCATAATTATTTTTTCATGTGTAGTAATTTACCTCACATCAAAATAACACATGATGTGGTCGATGTGACTTGAAGTGTGTGTTTTCGATATAAAAGTGTTATTTTAGTTTAAAACATTAATCAAATATCCCAAACAGAGCAAACAAGATTTGACTATTTTCAAATTTTTAGAAAATGATCCATAATTCAATTTTCACTTGTTGGAATTTACCTCACACTAATTTGACACATGATATGGTCGATATTACTCAATGTTCTTGTTTTCAATACAAAAGTTCCATTTTAGTTTAAAACACATATCAAATAGCCAAAATAGATCAAATGAGAATGGATTATTTTAAAAATTTAGGAAAAATATCCATAATTAATTTTCTTGTGTAGAAATTGACCACACATCAATCTGATGCATGATGTGGTCAATATGAATCAAAGTTCGTGTTTTCAATACAAAATTGTTATTTTAGTTTAAAACACACATCAAATAGCCAAAAATGAGAAAACAAGCTTAGGTTGTTTTCAAAAATTGGGTCAATGATCCATAATTCATTTTTCACATGTATGAATTCACCACAAATCAATCTAACACATGATGTGTTCTATATCACTTAAAGTGTGTGTTTTCAATAAAAAATGTCATTTTAGTTTAAAACATGCATCAAATAGCCAAAACCAAGAAAACGATATTGGGTTGTTTTCAAACTTTAGAACAATAAACCATAATTAATTTTTCATGTGTATAAATTGACCACACATTAATCAGACACACGATGTGGTTGATATGACTCGAATTGCGTGTTTTCGATATAAAAGTATCATTTTAGTTTAAAACAAACATCAAATCAAAAAACTGAGCAAATGAGAACAGATTGTTTTCAAACTTTTGGAAAATGATTCGTAATTCATTTATCATATATAGGAATTGACTACATATCAATCTGACACACGATGTGGTCGATATGACTCAAAGTGCTCATTTTCAATACAAAAGTGCCATTTTATTTTAAAACACGTATCAATAGCCAAAACTAAGAAAAAAATATCATATTATTTTCACGCTATATGAAAATGATCCATGATTCATTTTTCATGTGTAGGAATTTATCTCACATCTATATGACACAATATATGGTTGATATGACTTGAAGTTCATGTTTTCAATATGAAAGTTTCATTTTAGTTTTAAACACACATTAAATAAAAAAACCAAGAAAAATAGGTCATGTTGTTTTCAAACTTCAAGAAAAAACCCCATAATTCATTTTTCATGAGTAAGAATTGACCACACATTAATCTGACATGCGATGTGGATGATATAACTCTAAGTGTGTGTTATTAATAAATAAGTGTCATTTTAGTTTAAAACACACATCAAATAGCCAAAATTGAGAAAATGAGCTCAAATTTTTTTCAAAATTTAAGAAGAAAATCCATAATACATTTTTCGCATGTAGGAATTTACTACACAATAATATAACAAATGATGTGGTCAATATGACTTGAAGTGCATGTTTTCAATACAGAAAGTGTTATTTTAGTTTAAAACACACATCAAATAGCCAAAATAAAGAAATTGTGCTTGGATTGTTTTCAAACTTTAGGAAAACAATCCATAATTCATTTTTCACTTGTAAAAATTAACCTCCGCTACTAGAGAAATAGGTTTTGAAGCCCCCTGACATGGGCGACCCCCTTTGGCGGTCTCTATTGTTGGACTATAGCGACCGCCAAAGGCGGTCACTGGGCTTTGCAAAAAAAAACTTCGACGCCACCCCCCTCCCCCTGCGATTCCCCTACTCGTCCCCTCGTCGCCGCCCGTCCCCTGTCCCCCATCCCCTCGCCGTCCTTCTCCCATCCCGCATCTCTCGTCCCCTCGCCGCCCTCAACCCCCTTGCCCATCCCCCATCCCCTATCCCCTCACTTCCCTCCACCCTCCGCCCATCCCTCGTCCCCCGTCCCCTCGCCACCCTCCACCCCCTTGCCACCTGTCCCCCGTCCCCTCGCTTCCCTCTGCTCCGGCTCCCTTCCATCACTTGTCCCCTCACTCTTCATCCCCTCCCTTTCCACACTACCACCACCCGTCCCCTCCCTCACCGTCCCCTCCCTTGCTACACCACCGCTGCCCAGTCCCCTCCCTCCCCGCACGGTCACTACCCATCCCCTCGCTGCTGCCGCCCGTCTGCTCCGACTCCCTGTTGTCCTTCGTCCCCTCCCTTGTCGTCCCACCCTCACTGCACTGTCTCCACCTCACCGCATCCTCCTCCAGCTCACCACTGTCATCACCGCCCATCCCCTCCCTCATCGCACCACCTCCGGCTCCGGCTCCCCTCCACTTCCTCTCCTCTCCCTCGCAGCACTGCCTTCATCTCCCCTCCATTCCAGATTTATAGTGCAATCAGGTATGCCCTAATTTCCATTTAAGATTTTTTATTTTGGGCAATTTACAGCACAAATTTGTCTTGCATGAAGATTATATGAATATTGTGTGTAAATAAAAAGTGTGTAAATGGAAGTTCGTGTGTATACGGGCTTTTCTACATATGAAACAATGTGTCTTGAGAGTGTGTGTATGAGATACTTCACACTTTACTTGAGTTTTGGAAGTTAAATACAATGTTTGAGTCCATGTATATGTTGAGTGAATTAATATTAAGTTGTGTTGTTATTTGATTTATACCATTCTTGAGTTTTATCACATGCCTGTGTGTGTGTATCCCATGAGAAAATGTTTGAGGTTTAACCACATGTGTGTGCTTGCATATCCCATGAGACACATGTTTGAGTTTGATCACATATGTGTGTTTTGATACTATATGTTATTATTAATATTATATGTTCTTCCTCTATATGATATTCCATGTTTCAATGTGACGTACTTTGTATATATTTTATATTGTGTTGTTCTATGCATGGTACCAATGTTACTGGTGTACTTATTGTGGCTCATTAGCCCTTAAGGGGGAGCATGATAAGATGATGTATGTTCCATGAAGATTGGACTGAGATAACACAATTCATGATAGATTGGTATTTATTTTTTTCTTGAATTGTATATATTTGATGTCATCATGTATATAGATTAGTTAGTTTTCCATAAATTATAGATTGATTATTATCATTGATGGTTACTATGTACTGTCTCTAATGGCACAAAGGTAGTGTGAATCCAAGAGGCAGTGAAACATTATTTGTACAAAGATACAGTTTCTATGAGTTTGAGAATACTATACATATTCTTGCGTGAAGTATTCACTATTTGATCAAAATGTGATTAGGTATTCTTGAATATATAATCATCATTAGATTTACCATACCAAATGACGACGATGACATGGGATTTCACTTACATTCCATTATCTATTCTCTTGTTTATTATTCAGAGATATAATTTGATTATTTTATCAATAGTCCACAAGAAATTTGTTAGAATTTATTTTAAATATATTTGATATGAAAAATGCATATAATAAGTCTTGTGTAAATGTTTGTTATACATATATTA
This sequence comes from Viscum album, assembly GCA_963277665.1. Classification (NCBI taxonomy): domain Eukaryota; kingdom Viridiplantae; phylum Streptophyta; class Magnoliopsida; order Santalales; family Viscaceae; genus Viscum; species Viscum album. The sequence goes on from OY728156.1 coordinate 827,506,772, forward strand.
TTATGGATAATATTTGGATTGATCTTCCAAATTGAACGTCTAGAGAATATTTCAATGTAATTATGCAGTTTATTGAGTTCACTGAAGGATTTGAAAGTGACTATAATAGTTTTCCATGTATTAAATGTGCTAACAGATATCAATTCACATGAGATAATGTGAGGGAGCGCATATTATTTAATGGATTTCTGAAAAATTATAAGAGTTGTACTCGTCATGGAGAACAATACATTCGTTGTCAAAATACGAATGCAGTTCAGATGGATGTTGATGTAAGGATGAATGATCCAATGCATGAAATGCTTACTGAAATGGTATGTGGGTTGAATCCTGAAGTCATTGACATCCAGAATCTTGAGACTGGTGAGATAAATATTCGCTCTGGTGCAAATCGTGATTCGAGGAGGTTTTATGAAGCACTTGATGATGCAAAAATAGAATTATATCATGGATGTACTTCTTACAATAAATTGTCATTTATCATGGAGTTGTTTCATTTGAAGACTTTGAATTAGTGGTCAGACACATCATTTGACATGTTGTTGGTGTTATTGAAAAAGGTTCTTCCTATCGACGCTAAGATTCCCGAGTCGTATTACCATGCTCATAAGTTGACAGAGAACTTAGGTTTTACATATGAGACAATAGATGCATGTACAAACAACTGTATATTGTTTAGAAAGGAAACTTCCCATTTGGATATTTTTATAGTTTGTGGTGCTTTCAGGTGGAAAGAGAACAGGGGAAATCAAACTCATCAAAGTCATATTGCGATATAGGGGAAACCGATTGCCATAAAGCAAATGCGTTACTTTCCCCTTAAACCGAGGTTAAAAAGATTTTTTATGTCATCTAAAGTTTCCAATTTAATGATATGGAATGCAGAAATAATTCATGAAAGTGATATTTTAATCCACCCGGTAGACTCTCATACATGGAATTATTTTGATAAGAGACATCCCAGCTTTGGTAAAGATGTTTGTAATGTCCGATTGGGGTTGGAAGCAGATCGTTTCAATCCATTCAAGTCTATGGTTGGTGCAACTCATAGCACATGTCCCGTGGTGTTGGTTCTGTATAATCATCCTCTATGGATTTGTATGAAGCAACAATTTATATTGATTTCCACTCTTATTGATGGACCTAGAAGTCCGGGGTATAAGATTGATGTTTACCTTCAGCCATTGATTGATGAGTTGAATGAATTTTGGGGCGATGGTGTGATGAATTATGACTGTGAAATGAATGAAATGTTCAAACTGTAGGGTGCTTTATTATGGACAATCAATGACTTCCCGACTTATGAAAATTTATTAGGCTGGAGTACGAAAGGATAATTTTCTTTCCCTTGTTGCAATAAAAGTAAAAAAATATGCATGGCATAAACATTCCAAAAATTGGGCATACATGGGTCACAGATGTTTTCTCCCCCCTTAACACAGGTTCAAAAAGGACAGAGTGGAATTTGATGGTTCTAAAGAGTTCAGCCCAGCACCAAAGATCGTTACAGGAGTCGAAATGTTATCACATATTGAGGAAGAAAACATCCGCATGGTATATGAAATTTACGATTTGGTGACTCATCCATTACGTAATATTTGTATTGTAGGTAGGCAGCGCAGTCACAATCGGAAAAAGAAAAGTATTTTTTATAGTCTTATGTATTGGAAAACTAACATGCTAAGCCATAATTTAGATGTCATGCACATTGAAAAAAAATTGTGATAATATATCGTGGACGATTTTAGGTGTCAATGGAAAATCAAAGGACCATGTTAATGCACGTCGTGATTTGGAAGAAATGGGTTTAAGGAAACAGTTTCATTTATAGTTAGTTGAGGGAAACAAGGCATATATGTCTGTTTCACAGTATACAATGACTACAAAGGAGAAAGAGACATTTCGTTCCATTTTGAAGATGATCAAGGTGCCTGATGGTTACACTTATAATATTTCAAAGTGTGTGAATCTGACGAGCAAGACATTTCAAGGGTTTAAAATTCATGACAATCACATACTACTTCAGTAGTTGATTCCAATCACAATTTTTGATTGTTTATCCCCCAATTTTGTTCAGTCGTTGATTGAGATGAGTAATTTTTTTGGACAGCTTTGTTTAAGAAATCAATGGATGAGTGATTTAAAAATTTTGCAGGACCGAATTGTACTTACAATTTGTCACTTTGAGAAACTATTTCCCCCCTCATTTTTCGATGTTATGGTTCACCTGACAGTGCACCTAACTAATGGAGTAATGGTTGTCGGTCCAGTGCAATTCAGGTGGATATATCCTATTGAGAAGGGATGAGATCTTTCGTCGCATTATTGGTCGGGATGGGAATGGATATAGTTTGACCTATGGAACAGGGATTCCTCGTTCTGTAGTATCACATGCTGCTTTTATCGTCCTACTGTTACTCAGATGACACAGCAGTTGTTAGATTTCAAGGCACAGCTGCATGCTTTCGAGGAGGTAAATGTGCAATTGATCACTGAGGTTAGAACACTATGGGAATATGTGTGTCCAGGTGATAGTGTAGGGGATCATAGGATGCATGTTTATACTGAATTTATTTATTTACTTTCTATTATTTTTGTTATGAAAATCTTCATAATTTTTATTTTTTGTAGGCCCCTGGCCCACCATATGGAGGTAGCAATCATGATCACGCATGACGCATCATATTCATGAGGTGTGTTTCTTTTTTTATTGGTGGGGTTGTTATTGATGTTTCAAAAGGTAAATTTATTTTTCTTGGTGATGATCAAGAAAAATTTATTATTTTTAGGAAGTCCACACTTTTGGTGAGTTTCAAGTTAATTAATGTGGTTTAATATGTCTTTAGATTCGAGATAAGAAAGGATACTCATGGACATTCTGTCCGGGGGTGTTGGGAGCTATCAGAGGGGTATGGAGTGGGTTGTTCCGATGGGTGGGGGTTGGGAGCTATCCGAGGGTATGGAGTGGGTTGTTCAGTGGGTGGGGGGTTGGGAGCTATCCGAGTGGGTTGGGAGGGGGGCTGTTCAGGGTGGGGGATGTCTGGGGGGGTTGGGAGTGGGTTGTTCGGGAGGCGGGAGGGGGTTTTAGGGGGGGTTGAGAGTGGCGGGGGTGGGGGGGCTGTGGATTGGTGTTGTCCAGCGATAGGGGGCTGCGAAGGGGGCTACCTGGTGGGAGTTTTTTGGGACAATTATCCATTAGGCCATTAGGCTAATTTTACATTAGGTCATTGGCCATTATGCCATTAGGCCTATTGGACAATGAGTCATTATTCCATTATTCCATTAGGCCAATTGGTTAATCGTTCCATTATAAAAATTGTCCATTAGGCCATTAGGTTATTGGATGTATCTCCATTAGGCTATTTATCAATTAGGACAATTGTCTAAGAGATTGTTAGATCGATTGGAAATTATATCCTTAGACCATTTTTACAGAAGTTCATTAGGACAATTGACCATTAGTTCATTAGGGTAATTGTTTATTCGGTTGTTAATCCATTAGGGAAATTTTCCAGTTGGCCAATTGTCCGATTGGATGTTAGGCCAAATGTCCATTAGGCCATTATGCCATTATTCCAATTGTACAACTAGACAATAGGTCATTATTCCAATTGTTTGTTAGGCCACTATGTCATTAAGCTAATTGGCCATTAGTATTAGTATGTTCTAAAAATTGGCCATTATACCATTAGGACAATTGGTCTTTAGACCAATTGGACATTTCGCCAATTGAACAATTGGTTGTTAGTTCATTATTCCATTAGGGCATTAGGTGAATTGGTAAATGGGACAATTTGACATTAGGTCATTAGGAAAATTGACCTTTAGGTCATTAGGATAATTGTAGTACCACCTGTTTGAGGTATGTGACCCTTGTTTCAGTTTGTTTGTGCTTTTTGAAGTGGTTGGTTGAAGTTTGGACAATTCTAGGAAAACCTTTTATAGTTGTGGAGGTTGTGCAGGGGCGCATGTTTGGCGCACGATCTAAACAAACCATGCGGCCAGCCCAAGAAACTGTGCACCCTTAACAGTGGTCTCTGTACGGGCGGCACACGGTTTTTCAGACCATGCGGGAAAGTCGTGCGAAGTCCCTGGGTGAGACAGTGGCAACCGCATGGTTGGCGCATGATTTTCCAAACCGTGTGGGGTAACCGTGCAACCACTTAAAGTTTGGGTTTTTAAGTCCTGGGCCACTCGAGATTTCCCATATTTCCCTCATTCTTCCTCCCACTCGTGTCTCACATGGGAGTTTCGGTTTTTAGAGGTTGGGGCGGGGTGTTACAATAATTGATCGTTACGTCGTTAGGCCAATTGTCCAATTGGATGTTAGTCCAAATGGCCATTAGGTCATTATGCCATTATTCTAATTGTAAAACTATACAATAGTCCATTATTCCAATTGTTTGTTAGGCAACTAAGTCATTAATCTAATTGTCCATTAGTATTAGTATGTTTGGAAAATTGGCCATTATGCCATTAGGACAATTGTTCTTTAGACCAATTGGACATTTGGCCAATTGAACAATTGTCGATTAGGCCATTATACCATTAGGTCATTAGAAGAATTGGTAAATGGTACAATTTGACATTGGTTCATCAGGAAAATTTACCTTTAGGCCATTAGGATAATTGATCGTTATGTCGTTTGGCCAATTGGCCATTAGGCCAATTAGTCGTTATGCCAATTTTTTGTTAACCCAATAAGAAATTAGGCCAATTTTCCAATTAGTAACAAGGTCATTAGGCTAATTGTCCATTATTCCATTAGGCCATAAGTCCCTTAGAACAATTGGAAAAAATTTCATTATCCCATTAGTCCATTAGTCCATTAAGACAGTTGGAAATTAGGCTATTGGGTGAATTGGAGAATTGGCCATTTGGCCATTATTGAAATTTCACATTTGGTCTTCATGCCAATTTTCCAATTGGACATTAGGATATTAGTCCATTTGGATAATGGTTCATTAGTTTTTCATCCCATTAGGCCAATTTTTCATTCGGTTGTTAGGTCATTGGTTGTTATACTGTTAGGAAAATTGGCTATTTGGTCATTTTTCCAGTTGGTCATAAGACCATTAGGCCAATTGGGTGCATTGGGTGGTCAAAACCATCCAAATGACCTTAGAATTCCATGAAATCATACGACAATGACCATGGTGTGAATTGTAAAATGTTCGGGCAGACAATATGTCAATCGGACATGCGGTATTCCCGGTATGACCGAATATGTTGTTTTTAACAGTTTAGCGCGCTCTAAAAGGGTGTGTTCGGTGGTCAAAACCAGCCAAACAAACATGGAATGCCATGAAATCATATGAAAACAACTGTGGTGTGAATTGTGAAATGTTTGGGTATACGGTACATCAATCGGAGGGGTCATTTGACCGTAGTGATCGGAAACGCATTTCCAGAGTCAAAAAACACCAAAACGACATGTAACGGTCAAAATTAGAGAAAACGTTCTCAGGATGACTTGAAATCACATTAAAACAATAGAAATATTATTCATGACATATAGAAGGAGACATAACGTCAATCGGATGTGCGGTGTGCGTGGTACAACCGAATATGTTGTTTTTAACAGTTTGGCGCGCTCTAAAAGGGTGCGTTGGGTGGTCAAAAGAAGCCGAATGAACTCGGAATGCCATGAAATCATACAAAAACAACCATTATTTGAATTGTAAAATGTTCGGGTAGATGGTACATCAATCAGAGGTGTCGTTTGACCGTGGTGACCGGAAACGTATTTCTGGAGTCATAAAACACCAAAACAGCATGTAACGATCAAATTTAGAGAAAACATCCTCAGAATGACTTGAAATAACATAAAAACAATAGAAATATTATTTGTGACATGTAGGAGGAGACATCACATCAATCGGACATGCGGTTTTCCAGGTACGACTGAATATGTTGTTTTTAACAGTTTGGCGCGCTCTAAAATGGTGCGTTGGGTGGTCAAAACCATCCGAACAGCCTCGGAATGTTATGAAATAATACGAAAAAAACCATGGTGTGAATTGTAAAATGCGCGGGTAGATAGTACATCAATCAGAGGTGTCGTTTGACCGCGGTGACTGGAAAAGCATTTCCGGAGTCATAAAACACCAAAACAACATGTAACGGTCAAATTCAGAGAAAACATTCTCAGAATGACTTGAAATCACGCGAAAAAAATATAAATATTATTATTGATATGTAAGAGGAGACAACACATCAATCGGACATGTAGTGTGCGTGGTACGACCGAATATGTTGTTTTTAACAGTTTGGTGCGCTCTAAAAGGGTGTGTTGGGTGGTCAAAACAAGATGAATGAACTCGAAATGCCATGAAATCATAATACAACAACTATGGTGTAAATTGTGAAATGGTTGGGTAGACGGTGCATCAATCATAGGTTTCGTTTGACTGCGGTGACTAGAAATGCATTTCTAGAGTCATAAAACACCAAAACGATGTGTAATGGTCAAATTCAAAGCAAACGTCCTCAGAATGACTTGAAATCACATGAAAACAATATAAATGTTATTTGTGACATTTAGGAGAAGACATTACATCAATCGTACATGCGGTGTGCGTAGTACGACTGAATATGTTGTTTCTAACAGTTTAGCCCGCTCTAAAAGGGTGTGTTGGGTGGTCAAAACCAGCCGAACGACCTCAGAATGTCATGAAAACATACGACAATGACTATGGTGTGAATTTTAAAATGTTCAGAAAGACAGTACGTCAATCGGAAGTTTTGTTTGACTGCGTTGATCGGAAACGCATTTATGGAGTCATAAAAAACCAAAACGGCGTGTAACGGTCAAATTCAGAGAAAACATCCTCATAATGACTTGAAATCACACGAAAAAAATATATAAATACTATTTTTTACATGTAGGAGGATAGGGCATGTCAATCGGACATGCGGTGTGCGTGGTACGACCGAATATGTTGTTTTTAACAGTTTGGCGCGCTCTAAAAGGGTGCGTCGGGTGGTCAAAACCAACCGAACGAACTGGAAATATCATGAAATCATACGAAAACAACTGTGGTGTGAATTTTGAAATGGTTGGGCAGATGGTACGTCAATCAGAGGTGTCGTTTGAGCGTGGTGACTGGAAACACATTTCTAGAGTCATAAAACACCAAAACGACGTGTAACGGTCAAATTCAGAGAAAACATCATTAGAATGACTTGAAATCACATGAAAAAAATAGAAATATTATTCGTGACATGTAGGAGGAGACAGCACATCAATCAGACGTGCGGTGTGCGTGGTACGACCAAATATGTTGTTTTTAACAGTTTGGCGCGCTCTAAAAGGGTGTGTTGGGTGGTCCAAACCAGCCGAACGAACTCAGAATTCCATGAAATCATACAAGAACAACCGTGGTCTGAATTGTAAAATGTTTGGGAAGATGGTACTTTAATCAGAGGTGTCTTTTGACTGCGGTGACCAGAAACGCATTTTTTGAGTCGTAAAACACCAAAACGACGTGTAACGGTCAAATTCAGAGAAAACGTTCTCATAATGACTTGAAATCACACGAAAACAATAGAAATATTATTCATGACATGTAGAAGGAGATAGAACATCAGTCGGATGTGCGGTGTACGCGGTATGACCGAATATGTAGTTTTTAAAAGCTTGGCGCGCTCTAAAAAGGTATGTTGGGTGGTCAAAACCAGCCGAACAAACTCATAATTCCATGAAATCATATGAAAACAACCATAGTGTGAATTTTGAAATGGTTGGCTAGATGGTATGTCAATCGGAGGTGTCGTTTGACCACAGTGACCGGAAACGCATTTCTGGAGTCATAAAACACCAAAACGACCTGTAACGGTAAAATTTAGTAAAAACATCCTCAGAATAAATTTCAATCACATTAAAACAATATAAATATTATTCTTGAAATGTAGGAGGAGACGGAACGTCAATCGGATGTACGATGTGTGTGGTACGACCGAATATGTTGTTTTTAAGAGTTTGGCCTGCTCAAAAAGGGTGCGTTGGGTGGTCAAAACCTATCGAAAGATCTTGGAATGTCATGAAATCGTACGACAACAACTGTGGTGTGAATTGTAAAATGGTCGGGCAGACGGTACGTCAATCAGAGGTTTCGTTTGACCGCGGTGACCAGAAATGCATTTCCAGAGTCATAAAACACCAAAACAACGTGTAATGGTCAAATTCAGAGAAAACATTCTCAAAATGACTTTAAATCACACAAAAACAATAGAAATATTATTCGTGACATGTAGGAGGAGATGACATGTCAATCAGACGTGCAGTGTGCGTGGTACGACAGAATATATTGTTTTTAACAGTTTGGCGCGCTCTAAAAGGGTGCGTTGGGTTGTCAAAACTAGCTGAACGACCTCAGAATGTCTTGAAATCATACGAAAACAACCGTGGTGTGAATTGTAAAATGGTCAAGTAGACGGTACGTCAATCGGAGGTGTTTTTTGACTGCGGTGACGGGAAACGCATTTCTGGAGTCGTAAAACACCAAAACGACGTGTAACGGTCAAATTCAGAGAAAACGTTCTCAAAATGACTTGAAATCACACGAAAACAATATAAATAATATTCGAGACATGTAGGAGGAGATTTCACATCAATCGGATGTGCGGTGTGCTCGGTACGACCGAATATGTTGTTTTTAACAGTTTGGCATGCTCTAAAAGGGTGTGTTGGGTGGTCAAAACCAGCTGAACGAACTCAGAATACCATAAAATCGTAAAAAAACAATTTTGGTGTGAATTGTAAATTTTTTGGGCGGACAGTACGTCAATCGAAGGTGTCGTTTGACCTTAGTGACCGGAAACGCATTTCTGGAGTCATAAAACTCCAAAACGATGTGTAATGGTCAAATTCAGAGAAAACATCCTCATAATGTCTTGAAATCACACAAAAACATTATAAATATTATTCGTGACATGTTGGAGGAGACTTCACATCAATCGAATGTGCGGTGTGGGCAGTACGACCGAATATGTTGTTTTTAACAGTTTGGCGTGCTCTAAAATGGTGCGTTGGGTGGTCAAAACCATCCGAACAACCTCAGAATATCATGAAATCATATAATAACAACCATGGTGTGGATTTTAAAATGATCGGGCAGATGGTACATCAATCGGAGGTGTCGTTTGACCGTGGTGACTGGAAATGCATTTCCAGAGTCATAAAACACCAAAATGACGTGTAATGGTCAAATTCAGAACAAACATTCTCAGAATGACTTGAAATCACACGAAAATAATAGAAATATTATTTTTGACGTGTAGGAGGAGACGACACATCAATCGGATGTGCGGTGTGCGTGGTACGACTGAATATGTTGTTTTTAACAGTTTGTCGTGCTCTAAAAGGGTGTGTTGGGTGGTCAAAATTAGCTGAATGAACTCGAAATTCCATGAAATCATACGAAAACAATTGTGGTGTGAATTTTGAAATGTTCGGGCAGATAGTATGTCAATCAGAGGTGTCGTTTGACCATAGTGACCGGAAACGCATTTTCAAAGTCATAAAACATCAAAACAATGTGTAACAGTCAAATTTAGATAAAACGTCCTCAGAATGACTTGAAATCACACAAAAACTATAGAAATATTATTCGTGACATGTAGGAGCAGACTTCATGTCAATCGGACGTGCATTGTGCACGGTACGACCGAATATGTTGTTTTTAATAGTTTGGCACGCTCTAAAAGGGTGTGTTAGGTGGTAAAAACCATCCGAACAACATCAGAATATCATGAAATTATATGAAAACAACCGTGGTATGAATTTTGAAATGGTCGGGCAAACGATACATCAATAGGAGGTGTCGTTTGACCACGGTGACTGGAAACGCATTTCCGGAGTCATAAAACACCAAAACAATGTGTAGCGGTCAAATTCAAAGAAAACATTATCATAATGACTTTAAATCGCATGAAAAAAATAAAAATATTATTCGTGACATGTAGGAGGAGACAACACGTCAATCTGACATGCGGTGTGCGCGGTATGACTGAATATGTTGTTTTTAACAGTTTGGCGCGCTCTAAAAGGGTGTGTTGGGTGGTCAAAACCAGCCAAACGAACTCAGAATTCCATGAAATCATACAAAAACAACTGTGGTATGAATTTTGAAATGTTCGGGTAGACCGTACATCAATCGGAGGTGTCGTTTGACCGCGGTGACCGGAAATGCATTTCTGGAGTCATAAAACACCAAAACGACATGTAACTGTCAAATTTAGAGAAAAAATCCTTAGAATGACTTGAAATCACAGGAAAACAATAGAAATATTATTCGTGACATGCAGGAGGAGATGTCACATCAATCGAACGTGCGGTGTGCGCGGTACAACGGAATATGTTGTTTTTAACAATTTGGCGCGCTCTAAAAGGGTGCGTTGGGTGGTCAAAACCAGCTGAACGACCTCAAAATGTCAATAAATTATACGAAAACAACTGTTGTGTGAATTTTGAAATGTTTGGGTAGACGGTACATTAATCAGAGGTGTCATTTGACCGTGGTGATCGGAAATGCATTTCCGGAGTCATAAAACACCAAAACGTCGTGTAACGGTCAAATTCAGAGCAAACACTATCAGAATGACTTGAAATCACACGAAAACAATAGAAATATTATTTTTGATATGTAGAAGGAGACAACACATCAATCGGATGTGCGGTGTGCACGGTACGGCCGAATATGTTGTTTTTAACAGTTTGGCGCGCTCTAAAAGGGTGTATTGGGTGGTCAAACTAGCCGAATGAACTCAGAATGCTATGAAATCATACCACAATAACTATGATGTGAATTATGAAATTTTCAGGCAGACGATACGTCAATCGAAGGTTTCGTTTGACCACAATGACTGGAAACACATTTCCGGAGTCAAAAAACACCAAAACAATGTGTAACGGTCAAATTCACAGAAAACATCCTCAGAATGACTTGAAATCACACGAAAACAATAGAAATATTATTCGTGACATGTATAAGAAGATGTCACATCAATCAGACGTGTGGTGTGTGCAGTACGACTGAATATGTTGTTTTTAACAGTTTGGCGCGCTCTAAAAGGGTGCGTTGGGTGGTCAAAAGCAGCTGAACGACCTTGGAATGTCATGAAATCATACAGCAACAACCGTGGTGTGAATTATGAAATGGTCAGGCAGAAGTTACGTCAATCGGAGGTGTCGTTTGACTGCGGTGACCAGAAACACATTTCTAGAGTCATAAAATACCAAAACGGCGTGTAACGGTCAAATTCATAAAAAAAATGTTCTCATAATGACTTGAAATTATAAGAAAACAATATAAATATTATTCGTGATATTTAGGAGCAAACGACACGTTAATCGGACATGCGGTGTGCGCGGTACGACCGAATATGTTGTTTTAAACAGTTTGGTGAGCTCTAAAAGGGTGCGTTGGGTGGTCAAAACCAGCCAAACAACCTTGGAATTCCATGAAATCATACGAAAACAACTGTGGTGTGAATTTTGAAATGTTCGGGCAGACAGTACGTCAATCGGAGGTGTCGTTTGACGGCGGTGACCGAAAACACATTTACGGAGTCATAAAACACCAAAACGACGTGTAACGGTCAAATTCATAGTAAACGTCCTTAGAATGACTTGAAATCACATGAAAACAATAGAAATATTATTTGTGACATTTAGGATGATACGGAACATCAATCGGACATGCGTTGTGCGTGGTACGACCTAATATGTTGTTTTTAACAGTTTGGCGCACTCTAAAAGGGTGTTTTGGGTGGTCAAAATGAGCCAAACGACCACAGAATGTCATGAAATCATACAATAACAAACATGGTGTGAATTTTGAAATGTCTGGGAAGACGGTAGATCAATCGGAGGTGGCCTTTGACCTCGGTGACCAGAAACGCATTTTCAGGGTCATAAATCACCAAAATGACGTGTAACGGTCAAATTTAGAAAAAAAAAATGTCCTCATAATGACTTAAAATCACACAAAAACAATAGAAATATTATTTGTGACATGTAGGAGGAGAAAGAATGTCAATCGGACGTGCGGTGTGCACGGTACGACCGAATATGTTGTTTTTAACAGTTTCGCGCGCTCTAAAAGGGTGCATTGGGTTGTCAAAACCGGCTGAACGACCTCATAATTCCATGAAAACATACTACAATAACTATGGTGTGAATTGTAAAATATTCAGGTAGACGGTACGTCAATCGAAGGTGTCGTTTGACCGAAGTGACCAGAAACGCATTTCTAGAGTCATAAAACACCAAAACGGCGTGTAACGGTCAAATTCACATCAAAAGTCCTCAGAATGACTTAAAATCACATGAAAACAATAGAAATATTATTCGTGACATATATGAGGAGATGGCACATCAATTGGATGTGCGGTGTGCGCGGTACAACCGAATATGTTGTTTTTAACAGTTTCATGCGGTGTGTGCGGAGAGCATTCCTTTTTAGACTACAAAACACTTCCACAAGCTAAACCAAAGACTCAAAAACAAGAAAAAAATCCTAAAATGATAACATTTCTTAAATTGGGGGTTTAAAATTATTATATCACCCATGATTTGATGTCAGACTTAATTTTATTATATATATATATATATTCTAACTGAATAAATATGTCTAATTTACATTTGTTTTATTTTGTTGTTTTTTTATATCTTATTGTAGGTTTATTGAAGTAGAATATTGAAATGTATTGGACCTATTTGAATCATTGAATATGAAGCATGTCTGTCATTTATTGTTTATGAGGATCCTGATGTTTATGCTGTTTGGAATTGTTTTCTTTTTTTATGATTTTTACCCTATTTCTACTGTTTGGGAACCATCAGTGAAATTTTTTTTTAAAAAAATTCTCTAGGATAGAGACCGCCATTGGTGGTTGCTATAGGTCAGCCAGGAAATAGGACAGCAACCTCCAATGGCGGTTTCTCTAGCTCGGCCGAGCAGCAGATCAGCGACAGCTAATGGCGGTCATGATTGCTCGGTCGAGCCGGAGGTCAGCGACCGCCTGGCGGTCGCTATAGGCCAAATATTCGAGCCCCTTCAGTGACCGCCATTAGCGGCCACTGTAGGTCTACAACATCAGGCCTAAAGCAACCACCATTGGCGGTCTCTGAGTGGTCTCTAAAGACCATTAGCGACCACAAATGGCGGTCACTAATGCCTAAATTTTTAGTAGTGCTCCCATCAATCTGACACATGATGTGGTCGATATGAAACGAAGTGTGTGATTTCAATATAAAAGTTCCATTTTAGTTTAAAACACACATAAAATAGAAAAAACTGACCAAATGTGCTTAGGTTGTTTTTAAACTTTAGGAAAACAATCCATAATTCATTTTTCATGTGTACGAATTTACCTCACATCAATCCAACACAAGATGTGGTCTATATGACTCAAAGTGCATGTTTTCAATATAAAAGTGTCATTTTAGTTTAAAACACACATCAAATAGCCAACACTGAGTAAATGGGCTTGTATTGTTTTCAAAATCTACTAAACCGATATATAATTTATTTTTCACATGTAAGAATTGACCTCACATCAACTTGACACACGATGTGGTCGATATGACTCAAAGTGCGTGTTTTCAATACAAAAGTGTCATTTTAGTTTAAAACACACATCACATCACCAAAACTAAGTAAATGAGATCAGATTGTTTTCTCAACATATTATATGCTATTAATTAATTAATTTCCTTACCATTTTTATCTTATACTTATTTAGTTAATTTTCACAGAGATAATCCTTTTAGACGAACAAGAAATAGTGTGATAGTTGAAGGATTATTCTCAAAAGTTAGTCCTCTTGAATTGGCTCACATCCATAGTGAGTTTTTTATCACAACAAATGAGATCCAATTCAAGATTACCTACTTATGAGAAAAAAAAAATTATTTTACTTGTAAGAATCAACCGCAACTCAATGTGATATACGGTGTGCCTAGTATGACTCAAAATATATGTTTTTAGTTTAAAATTTACATTGTTTTTAATTTATTTCTTTATAGTATTACTAACATATGAATTGTTTTTGCATACAGGTCAATTATTTTTCTTGATCTATGGTGGTTTTTTCAGAAACTAATAGCATCACCAAGGTTTGGGGGCCAAATAAAAAGGAACATTGATGTTTTTGAATGTCTATGATAATTTTTACTTACTCGTGTAATTGTACAAACCAATGTTTGAAATATCTATAATTTAGTGCTTTTTTTCTTGTATTTGTATTATAAATTTTATTTCAATTAAATTCTATATTTTATCTTGTATTTTTAGTTTTTTACACTCTAATGTATTGTAATTATAACATCACACTGTAGCAGTATGCCCCTTTATCAGTGCTAGTAATAGTGATGATAAAGGGATCATTTATCAGTGTATTTAGTAACACTAATAAAGGACCCCTTTATCAATGCTTAAAGAAGTTCTAATAATGGTTGGATTTAATAGTTCTTTATTTAGCATTGATAAAGTGTCCCTTTATCAACGCTTTTCTAGCACTGATAAAAGTTTAGGTATTTTAATCATGCTCTAATTATTAGCGCTTTTTTTCATTGAAAAATACCAATTTTAGCAATGTTAAAGGTTTTATTTATAGTAGTGAGGCAGTCCATTTTTTTTGTTCTAAAAGAATATGATCAGGTAAGGAATCAACATTTTGCTTGAGGACAGAGCCCCCATCATCTCTCAGGGGATTTTTTAAATCCTAAATCTATGTGACTTGGCTAGAACCCCCTTCAACAATGTTTGTAATTGATCCAGCCCGCATGCCTGGATGTGGGGGTCCACATCCTTGTCATTGGGAAAAGAAGAATTCCCACTCCTCTAGATGGATTATTCACCATTTATTTCTTAAAATAAAATATTACCATGTGTTCTTTCAAGGAGTAGATAGAGAAAACAACTGCCCTGTTATATGTCAGCTTATCATGACCAAGAACTTTGCAGTCGGAACAAAATTTGGGTACTTTTTCATACTCAATATGAAATTCAATCTCATTATCCTCAGTTGATAAGAAAATCTTATCAATTAAATTAGAATAAAGATCCACTTCAATTAACAGTCAAGCATAGTGGCCAAACATTGCTATTTCAGTATCTTTATCCATTTTGATAGGGATTCCAATAGACGAAGCAATGTCATAAATAATTTTAGGATGTTAGAGAATTCAATTTAATCCATGAACCCTCACCCAAATATGAGTCGAGGTATACTTGGAATTTGAATGGTTGAACTTAGAGTCCCACTTCTGTAGAAACAAGAATTCTAGATTGAGGGAAACTGAACTGAGTCCAAAAACCTACATTTTTCCTACCTCTGAGGGAAAGATAAGATGATAAAATCCCCATCCCAAAGAAACAAATTTCCAATTATCTGAACCCCAAATTTAAGTAATTCGTCCCATCATATCATCCAACATCAAAGGCTTTGGGCCCTTGGGAATAATAAAATGATCAATCAAAGAAAACTTTCCCAATTTAATCAACTTAGCAATGGTCTCTTTATTCACAATCACATGAGCAGTGGACCCTTTTCTTCGAATTCTGCCACCATCGATGCCTTTGAACCGCGAGAACAATCGGCACCATCCATCATCTCTAGCATTAACCTCCACCTTTCTACCTTTAACAGTTGGCTTCGACTTCTTTAAATCTCCACCAGTGAAAGACGGCACTGCATCAGACAAGGAACCCTTCACACCACTCGGAGCCGCAAGAAAATCTTGACCAACCCTAATCAGGGTTTCATGAATCCCAAACAAAGCCCAAGCTACCTCATGAGGAAGCCTTCCAGACAACAAAATTGATCTCATATAATATGGAATCGACATGATCACACAAAACCCTACGCACTGCCATCGTCGCCAAGCGAGAGATCCCAAGACCACACCATCCCCATTATAAAAATAATTAATGATAGTGATAATGATTCATATTATAATTTACACTACAATGGATCTATGCAAGGGAAGCGCTGAGTTTTATCAGCGCTAAGAAAAAACACTGATAAAAGGGGATCTTTATTAGTGCTAGCTAAAAGCGCTGATAAATCTACCTTTTATCAGTTCTAAAGAAAGCACTGATAAAAGTTTTTAATAAAAAATATTATTGATTTATATTTAAAAATAATGTTTATTTATAGACATTAAATAAAAAATGCATGTTTATAATTAATATTTTTTTTAATAATTCAAATATATATATAATGTTTAAAAAATATATTTATAAGATTATAATTAAATAATTGTATATTTAAATAATTATAAGATTATAATAAATTTTATTAAATAATAAATATATTTATTATATTTATAATTATATATTTATAATTATATATTTATAATTATATATAAATACTTTTTAAATATATGTATTTATAATTATAATTATAATTATATATATATATATATATATTTCCAATTAATTTGGTTTATAAATATATTGATGCATGAGTATAATTGACATGCATATGTTATGTACTCATCATGAATGTTCATTTATACATTGCACCCATATTATTATTCATGTTGTCCATATATGTGATGACTCATTTTTTATGATCTATATTTTACTAGGTATATGATTCATCCATGTTATACCCATGAATCTATTATCTTCTCATAAATACTTATAAAATTACAATAAATATTTTATTTTATTTATAATTATAAATTTTCAATTTTATATAAACACTTTTTAAATATATTTATTTATAATTATAATTATAACTATATATATATATATTTAAATAATTATAAAATTATAATAGATACATCTATTATAATTTTATATATATATATATATATTTATTTATAATTATATACAAATATTTATAAATATATTTATTTATTCTTATAATTATAAATATATATATATATGTGTGTGTGTAAATAATTATAAAATTATAATAAATAAATTTATTATACTTATAATGTTATAAATATATATAATTAAATAAATATATTTATAAATATATACAGATATTTATAAACAAATACTAATATTTATAATTCTAATTCTAAATAAATATAGATATATTTAAATAATTATAAAATAATAATAAATATATTAATTATATATATTTATAACATTATAAGTATAATAAATATATTTTTTATAATTTTATAGTTATTTAAATAAATATATATTTATATATAATTATAACTATAAATATATATATTTATTATAATTTTTTAATTACAAATAAATATATATTTATTTATAGTTATAATTATATATAAATATATATATATTTAAATAACTATAAAATTATAAAAAATATATTTATTATACTTATAATGTTATAAATATATATAATTAAATATATATATTTATAAATATATAAAAATATTTATAAATAAATACAAATACTTATAATTATAATTATAAATAAATATAGATATATTTAAATAATTATAAAATTATGTTAAATATATTAATTATATATATTAATAAAGTTATAAATATAATAAATATACTTCTTATAATTTTATAATTATTTAAATATATATATATATAATTATAACTATAAATAAATATATATTTATTATAATTTTTGAATTATAAGTAAATATTTATTTATTTATACTTATAATTATATATATATATATATAATTATAAAATTATAATAAATATATTTATTATACTTGTAATGTTATAAATACATATAATTAAATAAATATATTTATAATTAAATACAAATATTTATATTTATAATTGTAAGTAATTATAAATATATTTAAATAATTATAAAATTATAATAAATTAATTAATTATATATATTTATAAAATTATAAGCATAATAAATAGTGTTATTATAATTTTATAATTATTTAAATATATATAATTATATAATTATAACTATATATATATATATAATAATTTTTAAATTGTAAATATTTATTTATTTATTTAAAGTTATAATTATAAATAAATATTTATTTATTTAAATAATTATAAAATTATAATCAATATATTTATTATATTTATAATCTTATAAATATATATATAGTTAATATATTAATTATATATATTTATAAAATTATATTATATTAGGTGCTTGGGGGTACAAATAAATGTATTAATTATATATATTTATAATATATAATTATAAATATAATAAATATATTTATTATAACTTTATAATTATAAATAATTATTTATTTATTTATAATATTTATAATTTTATAAATATATATAAATATATAAACATATTTATTATAGATATAAATATATATATATATAGTTATAATTATTAATAAATATATATATTTATGATATATATAATTTTATAAATATATATAATAATATAAGTAAATTATTAATATTATATCTTTATCAGCGTTATAATTCTAGCGTTGATAAAGACACCATTTATCAGTGCTTTTTGATAAGTGCAAATAAAAGTCTTCCCTGATATTATAAAAATAACCCTAACAGAATCTTCTCTCTCACGTCTTCAAACTTTTGCAGAATCCCACCTCTACCGGTGTCGAACCCCTCTTCTACTATTGTTGAACCCCTCCTTTGATGTCGCGAACCCCACCTCTGTCATCGTCGCTACTGCCATCATCACCGTCGTCGCCGCTACCGACCACTCCGTGACCATTGAACCCTACCACTGCCATTGAACCCCCTCCAAGCTAAGGTATCCTCCCCCTTCCCTTTCATTATCTCTCGCTTGCACTGCATATTTGAAGTTGTGGGTCATGATACTAGTTTGATGATTATGATGAATTCTCTAGATTTGTAAGGTCCCAAATACTCAAAGATGAAGATAGGTTCATTCAGATGTTTGCAGTCTAATTTTTTTAGGGGATTTCATGAAACTTGTTCAATTTTCCTATTCCCATTAAGGATATGTTTTTGTCGTTATTCTCTAGTTTCATGTCTAAGGTGTGGCTACATGGATTTCCAACAATGCTTTTTGATCATGGTTTTAGGGTTTGCACTTATCTTTCATGATGAAATTCTACCATGAGGTTCTCCTTAGTTAATTAAGTGCACTTTCTAAGGGAGTTTGTCATTTTTTTATACCAAACACGTACTAGAAGAAAACCTTCCATTGAGTTTCAAAGATCCTTGATGGCTTGAAAGAATTTTTTGAATTGTGTATCCATTTTTTAAGGCTTCCAAATGCATTTTTATTATACAAAACATTTGACTAACATGGTTGTGAGAAGTGAACACCTAAAGTGCATATTTAAAAAAATACAGTAACTATGACAAGTTTTTAGTGATCAGGAGTAGACTAATCTAAGTCGATAAAAAAATGTTAGTGATCAAACTAGATTAAAATTAATGAACAACTTCCCCATGGATATAAAATTTCATCCAATGATTATTAGTACTTATCATTCTTCCACAATTTCTAGAATGATAATATCAAGGGGAATGATTAATTTCCCTATATTGACCAAGTAATCATCCTAAATTCCAATGACTTACTTGATGGACTGGTCCTATAGTTAAATAATAACATCTATTGTATTTGGATTAATTTTCTTGAAAATATTTAGGATCATAGGCTAGGTATCCTCCTATAAATCAAAAAGGGCATTCTAAAAAGTTCAAGCACTGATATTTCATGGAATAGAAAAGCTACATGGATCTTGAAGTTTTATTGGAATATTTCATTGAACAATAACTAAGAAATCATCTCTTAGAAAAATCACACCTATATCTTCTAATTTATTTTTGTTATAAATGAGTTCCTTAAGGAACTTGGCACATGACAACATTTGTGAGATTTCAATGGCGAATGGGATATTGATGTATTGTTTCTTGAACATTTCCATTAACTTTTTATATTACACTTAATCCATTCCATGGATCATCCTTTTTATAAAGGGATTATGTGTCATTTGCGTATATACTTTGGTTATATTTGATGTGTCCTTCTCAGTCCTTCCTACATCATCTTATTTTTACTAGATTTATTATATACCATTTTCTTTTTCTTTTTCTCTATACTTTATATTTTATTTATCTTTAAATGCTTGTTGTTTTTAAAGTGTTTCCTTATTATAATTATACATATATGAGTGCCTTTGAGGTATAAATGGTGTTTTCTAGGCGGTTTATCCCTTGCTATGGAATGATATTTGATGACAAGTGCTTGGGAAAATGCCTAAATGAATTTTTTTAAAGAATTATTTTGGATTTAAAATTAGTGGTAATCATCGACTTGATGTTTTAAAAATTATTCTTGTGTTAGTTGTATTTCAAATCAAGATTTTGGGTGATTTTAAAGTGTTAAAAATGTTGGAAAATATTGCTTTATTTTTAAAGTGGTGAGTTAACCCTTGTGATCTATATTTAAAACCACTTTTTTAGCCTTAGTTAATTTTTATATTAACGTTTTGGGGTGTTTAAAGCTTTTAAGATTTCCAAATGAGAAGGATTATTTCAAAAGGGTGTGTTTTCCCAAGTGGATTGGATTTTGAAACTTATTGTGTCTTTGAATGTTT
This sequence comes from Viscum album, assembly GCA_963277665.1. Taxonomy (NCBI): domain Eukaryota; kingdom Viridiplantae; phylum Streptophyta; class Magnoliopsida; order Santalales; family Viscaceae; genus Viscum; species Viscum album. Next base: position 827,527,266 of record OY728156.1, read on the forward strand.
TTCAATTTCTATTTAAAGGGTAGTGTAAATTCCTATTTGAGTTTCAATGGTTTTTGGATAAAATTGGTTCAAAGAGTAGATTGGGATGTATTTTATAAATGATAGGCATTCGAAGCATGTTTTGAAAAGAGAATAACTATTTGAAATTTTATAAAAAATGAGTTTTCATAAAAGGTGTGATACCCTCTTAAGCCCCTTTGATTCTTGTGTGTCCATTGTAGCTTATGATCCCATGTGGGGATGTTTATTATTGATGACCTAGTTTGATGGTACTTCTAGGGGTACGAATAGGTTTAGTAGTCATAACCTAGTTTCCTTATCTCTAGTTCAATTCCTTTTATTAGTACAGCTTAGTGACGATGTCCATGAAACTAGAATACTTTTTAGGATAACTTAAGGGTTTTATCTATCTGCTTATATTATATCTAATACTATTTATATTATTATTTGGCACATATTTTCTTATCATGTTCCCCGTGTTGTGAGACTTGATATAGTGGTGCTTGACTGTGTTCTTTCTTCCTTCTTTGTATGGTTTTCTTTTAAGATTTTTTGAAAAGGGGTTGTGAAAGGTTTTTAAAGAAGGAAAAAAGGAAAGCATGATTTTGAAGTGTTTTAAAACTATTTTAATAATGAGTTTAAAAAGTTTTCTCAGATGAGAAAAGTTATAATGGTTTTTATTTGAAACTCTAAAAATGTTTGAGTTTCAAAAATGGGGTTTTAGGCCACCATGCCTAGTTTTATATAAATGGTTGGTTTTCAAACGTGTTTTAGAAAACTGTATGATAGTTGGAAACCTATTTGATTTTTGAAATGTGTATTTTAAAAATGGGTGTTTATGAAATAATTTAAAGTTATATTTTTAAAAAGGTGATTTGAACAAGAGGTATTGGCTGAGGAAAAATGTTTTCCAAGTGATTGTTTTCATTTAATGAAAATCTTAGAAAAAGGGGTTTTAACACAATTTTATATGTTACTACTTATTTGGTAAAACTTTTTAGAAAATGTTCATTTTTATAATGTATTTAAAACTATATTTTTTAGGATGTGATATGAAATTGATCTCTTATATTTGGTAGGTTTTGGTGACCTACTAGACTTTTAGATCACACGTATATTTTATAGGTTTGGGGTTGTTCTAGCTTGTTTTGTTTCCTTATGATCTTATGAAATGGATATATAGTTGGATGGTGACCCTATTTGAACATATTTTGTGTATTTATTTTGTTAAATATTAATATTACCGAATCAAATAGGATGGATATGAATAAATAATTGATGGATTCCAATCAAATCTCAAAATATTATAATGATGGAGTGAAAGAGTTCATCAAGTTTGAAAAAGATCGTGTATATGAACCTTCTCAAATCATTTTTCCATGTTTATGTTGTTTTTATTCCAGACTAATTAGTCCAGAGGAGTTAGAAGAGAACTTTATTTTTCACAGAATAGATCTAAGTTATAAATTTTGGACTAAACACAGGGGAAAAGTGAATATATCTAGTGGCTGGGATAACACTCTGTTTTATGGATCATCTGATATGATTACAAGTGTGGAAAATGAAGAAGATTGTATCAAGGATGTGATTATAGATGTGAACTATGAATAATATCATATTGAGAAAATGACAAGGACCATCGAAGATGAACTTCATGATTTCCCAAAATTGTTTGAATGAAAAGACGTCATTGTATACAGGTTTCACTAAATATACAACATTTTCAGTCGTGCTGAAGCTGTATAATTTGAAAGTATACAATGTATGGAGTGACAATAGTTTTACGAAACTACTTTCTCTCCTGAATGAAATGCTCCTAGAATATAATGAGCTCCCAATCTTAACATATGATGTCAAATGAATGATACACTCTATGGGTATGATCTCTAAAAGAATACAAATATGCCTGAATGACTATATACTACTTCACAAGGACCAAAAATCACTTACATAATGCCCAAAGTGTGGTGCTTCTTGATACAAGAAAGATGAATCTAGACCTAAGAAAGTTTTATGGTTATTTATAATCATTCCAAGGATTATGCACCTATATGGAAGTGAGGAGACTGTAGGGAAATTGATGTGGCATACAGATACAAAAAATAAATATGGGAAACTACACCATCTGATAGACTCTCCTCAGTAGAAGAGAATTGATCGTGATTTTCTAGAATTTTTAAATTATATGAGAAACCTTCATCTTGTGTTATCTATAGATAGAGTGAATCCTTTTGGTTTTCAAAGCAGCACTCATAGTACATGGCCAGTTATGTTGGTAAATTATAACTTTCCACCGTGGTTATGCATGAAAATAAAATACATTATGTTATCTATGCTTATATTAGGACCAAAAAAATGGATAATTATATTGATGTTTATTTGTATCCATTGATCGAGGATTTGAAATTATTGTGGGATTCGGGTGTTACATTGTATGATGCTTACAGAAATAAAGATTTTACGTTGAGAGACATGTTGTACGGGATAATAAATGACTTTCCATCTTATGGAAATTTTTCAGGATATAGCATTAAAATAACTCAATGGTGTATCATCTACGAACAAGGTACACAATCAATTAGGTTGAAACATTCATTGAAAACAGTGTTTCTAGGACATCGCATATTTATACCCCAACGGCATAAGTACCAAAGGATGGAATTAATGCTAGGTTAGAAAAAGAGAACATTTTTTTTGAATTACCATACTATAATTGTTTGTACATCAGAAATTTTCTTGATGTTATTCATTTTGAAAAAAAAATGTATGTGATGGTGTCATTGGCACATTGCTAAATGCACCCGACAAAACAAAGGATGGAATTAATGTTAGGTTGGACATGGTTAACATGAGAATATGAGAATATTTTGTGCTAGTGAAGGGTGAAAAATGAAATTTACTTCCTTCAGATGTTTACACTCTTTCCAGGCATGAGAGATATCAATTTTGAAACTTCTTGAATGATGTAAAGGTTCCATAGGGGTATTCATAGAATATCAATAATATCATGTCAAGGACTAATTTAAAGTTAAAGGGGATGAAATCATATGACTATCATATTTTGATGCAAGATCTAATTACTATAGATTTATGTCAAATTTTATCTAATAATGTCTGTCATACATTAACCAATCTTTGTTTCTTATTCAAAGCTATATACAGGAAATTTATAGACTCAGTGAAATTACTAACTATAGAAAGTGAAATTATTGTCATATTATGTAAATTGGAAATGTTCTTCCCTCCATCATTCATTAATATGATGGTTCATTTTATGGTTCACTTGGTGATAGATGTTCAACTATGTGATCCTATACACTATAGATAGATCTACCCCATTGAATGATATATGAATGTTTTGAAAGGGTGTGTCAAGAATCAAATTCGGCTAGAGGGTTGTATTGTAGAGCAAAATATTATTAAGAAAGTTATTAATTATATACTGAATACCTATCTGGTGTGGAATTCATTGCTCTACTAAAATCTCATAACATTGGGTGGCTTGTGGGTGAAGTAATTTCTAGAAGAGATGTTGTCACAATCAATATTACAAATCAGGAAAAATCCCACCTTTATGTTTTTCGTAATATTTTGGAGGTTTCCCCGTATGTTGAAACCCACAAAGAAAATATTAGGTATTTGAATCCATCAAGGTCTAAAAGATGGATATCAAATACACATAGTCAATAGTTTATAGGATGGTTTCAGGATCATATATTTAAGGAGTCATATGAAAATACAGATTCAATTTCAAAATTAATTTTATGGATAGCCAGAGGACCAAGTGTGTATGTATTATCATACAATTGTTATGTAATTAATGGTTATAGGTTTTATACAAATGAAAATGATGAAAACAGTACCATGAAAAATAGTAGAGTTACACTTATGGATGAAGAAATGCATGTTTCTGGTATTAAGGATATAAATCCAATTTACGCGAATATGTCATACTTTGGAATCATCAAACAAATATGAGAGTTGGATTATACAACATCCCAAGTGCCTATTTTTTTAATGTGAGTGGGGTGATAATGAGAATGATATTAAAATTGATGAATTAGGATTCGTGGAAGTTGGTTTCAGTAAGCAAGGGTACAAAGATGAACCGTTTATAATGGCATCACAGACAGTATTAGTATTTTGTGTTCTTGATCCCAAAAACTGAAAGTGGTCAATTGTTTTATTATCGACCAAAATCACTGAGGGGTCAGATGAAAATTCAACTAAGGATGACACTTTTATTAGGATGTCGCAATCATTTCACAACGGTCCCAATGTAGATGGAATTTTTTATGTTATAGGTGACCATAATAAAGGGATTTATATAGTCGATAGAGGGGTCAAATCCCTTCATCCTTTAAAAAAAGAGTTCAATAATCACATTATATTTGTTTTGTAATATACATTGTGTTACCTCATGTTAATATCTATTTGTTGCTGAATTTATGTAATCTAAATTAAATGTTAAACCACTTCTATAGATAATGACTTCTAAACATTCTAGTGATCCCAATCCTGAGGAAAAACAAGTCTCTTAACCTGTTGTTACTCGTAGTGTAGAGGAACAATGACCTTTTGCACATGTTAGTGCTCCTAATCTTGAGGAACAACAAGTTTCTCAATATATTGTTACTCCCAGTGTAGAGGTACAATGATAATCTACACATGTTTATGTTACCACTATAGAGGAAAAATATATTGATGATGTTGAATCTGAGGAAATTATAGGCAACGAAGGACTGACAAAGCAGAAAAAAAATAAGCATCGTAGTTTGATGGTGTTAACAAAAATTATTAAGGTGAAAATCAAATGCATCAAATAGGAGGTCGAATGGAATGTGTGAGGCCAACATGTTAACCCCAAAAATTCTATGTTCAATATTTACATTAGAATCTTCACTCTACAACATGTGTCGATTGATTTAGATTCATGGAACCATGTTGTGTCCATGCTTAATTCATAGATGTGGGAAGCGATTACAGTAACATTATGATATAATTTATTTATTTTACTTAAAAATAAAATAATGAAAGATTTATTTATTCTTCATAATCCCTTTCTGAGTTCATTTATAGTAGATAACTCCCACAATAGATATTTATTAATGCTTGATGGAAGGATTCACATAGGCTTTTGCATAATTCTAACAATACATTATCTTAAAGATGTTGAAGGGAAAATAAACCTACACCCGCCGCTTATGTATTCACACCTTATAACCTAAGAAGTGTGGGATGTGTTTACTAGCCATTGTGTGGATGTGTATTTTCAGGTACATTGTGGCTAGTAATATATTGTTTAATGATATGTGTATTCATCACTTTGATTAACAATTTTTTATTTATGAAACAACAATTGAGTACTGAAAATAAGGAACAGGAAGAAAAACCAATGGACCTCTACCGTAAAGAAAGGATGGAGTGCGCTTCACTTGAAAAAAAATGATACATATTTTAAATCTACTGTAATAATTTTATGGGACATGAAACAACAGTAAAATATGTTCCTCTGTTTATATTCATATTGATGACTCCAAATCCAAACCCACTTCCATCCAACACCATGTGCTATGGAAGGAGGAACATGAAAATAAGAAAACACAAAAAAGGGTGGGAAACATGTGTAAGTATGACATAATAAAAATTTGTTTTGTTTCAAATCTCTATCACATAACAATGATTACTTATTTTTCTATATTTACTATCTGACGTAGTCATAGGAATCAGCAACACCTGAACCGGATGAACATCTACTATTGGTGGCCTTGAAGCGACCAGAACAGTATGGTCACATTAGAGGTGTGGGTTTTGGGGTGACACCCTGAACATATTTTGAGAAAAAAAAGAAGCGGGGGATAAAGATAAACAAATGAAACCGATGAAGGAAAGACTATCTACCCTTGAAGAACAATTCCAATGGTAGGGAGAGATGCTAGAAACTTTTATAGGGGGGAGAAAAGAGAATAAACAACTCAAGAATAACCATTGTGTGGAGATCTCGCCCACCCCCACCATCTTTGAGGTGATCCATTCCCCTCAAAAAGTTTTCATAATCATGGTAATCAATATTCTAATAATTGATTCTATGAAATGTGAATCAGAAAGACATTGATATCTTTCATGTTTTGATATTCTATAAGTTGAAAATGATTGTGATTTATATCTATCAACACTCACTCATCACTTTGTAGTGAGGGCTATAGTGTTCAATATCCAAGATGATAGTCTACACAATAGAACACTTCCAACAGGTCATGTGAGAGTGGCGATTAGCATATCTCATGAGCCAAGAACTGAGCTGCATGTTCCACTTGATGATGATGATATTCATATGGTCGACTAAGCTATTGGAACATTCATTGCATGATTGTCACATCTTGTAAAAAAACATGTCGACAAGGAGGTGTTCATTTATAATTTATTTTTCAAGATAAACCTTTAATAATTAATGAAAAAAGGTTTGAACTGATGAATTTTATTATAGACAGATAAAGGGAAGGCGGTAAAACAAAAACTGACTCAAAACCATCTAAAGGATTGACCAATTGATCAAAAAGATCTTCTGAAAGCACCTTTATCCCACCCATTCTATATCCGCATTTACTAACATTAAAGGTTCATGTGGATACAAAGTTACAAAATGGTACTAGTCACATAGTTGATTTTGAATAAAATATATACAGAGAGGAAGGTGAAGACTACATTGGTGTTGATAATGTAAATGAAATCTTCGACTGTGATTGGATAGGTGCCTCAGTTGTAAATGTATACATGAAGTATGTTTTCATGATTTGATTTTCCAAAAGCTAATATACTATGTTAATTATGACTAAATACATTTAATATTTTTTTAAGGCGTATATATCAACACCAATTGAAGGAATTTCCCCATGAAAAAAATTAGAATTTTTAGTCCCCATGCAACCTCAACAGAACAATAAAAAATAGAATAAAAAATGGATGAAATAGCGGCACACCTGGTCAAATCGTTTGAAAGAAAATTTTTGGATGACAGACTCTTCTTAATACCAACGATGTAGGTGTAAAACTCTACAATTTAATCATATCACATATATTTTCATTTCTTTCATTACTTATTTCTTTTGTGTCTTAAGAAACATGATATGGTCATTGCGGTCAATTTAGATACTCCAAAGATTTATTTTCTAGATTCACTACATGGATACCCAACAAACCGACCACACATGATGGAGTTTTTCAATAAGTAATACACTACATCAACATTTTAGAACTAAACTTCAAGGTATATAATTTATATTATTTTTTATGAGGATTCTGATATGATAGGGCGGTGCATCAATATCGTGAAAAACAAGGATTGAGGTCAGAGGCTAAGCACAAGGATACTGACAAGTACTACAACTGGATATGTATCAAGGTATATATAATAAGATTTCACTATCCAAACACATATCAAAACAAATTACTTATTTTTCTCAATGTTTTTGCAGTGTCTGAAACAAACAAATGGAAAAGATTGTGGTTATTATGTTTGTAAATCTATGAGATAGATCATATTCCATGAACAAACTAGAATCCCTGAAGTGGTATTTTCAAAGATAATTACTATATAATTTAAAATATTTATTAATCCTTTGTGTATTTATATTTTTCAATCACTACTATGACTGTTGGAAAGATTCATATTCGCAAGACGATATAGATTTGCTTAGAAATGAATGGGCGACATACCTAATGACAGAATGTACACAAATAGCATGAAGATGTGACTTCTATAAAAGTAATGGATTGTTTCATATTTATGTTTAATTTATTTATTTTTAGTATTACTCACATAAGAATTGTTTTCTTATACAGGTGGATTTCTTTGTTTGAGTTGGGATGGTTTGTTCGAAGCTGCTCATTTTAGTGAGAGATTGGGCTTCGAGGCTGCAATTGAGATAATGACAATAAAGAAATGGGTCAAGAATGTATACAACCATCATGAAAAGGTGAATTCCTGCTACTTATTTAATTAACTTTGTCATCATTTTATCTACAATTTGTAAGTTGATTTCCTCATCATTTTTATCTAACACTTATTTTTTTCAAAAATCTTTACGCTTTTTATTGTTTCTATTTGTCAAGTTTCCAACACTTCATAGAGTTGATGTTATTTATCCAAAAAACCTTTCACGTTGAAAACCAGAAAGAGTGGAGGAGGCTCATGTTCTCATTGCGGTGACTTCTCATGATATAATGGGCACACGAGTTTCCTCCACTCTCCCAGCTTTCAACAGCGAGAAAGGTTTTTCAGCTAAGAACATCGAGTCAATATGCAGTGTTGACAGTTTGACAAATAAAGGCAATGGAAATCATGATAAAATTGGAAGTTAAGGTTTTTTCGAGACTTTGAGATGTGTAAAAATCATCATCACCTCAATCTGACACATAGTGTGACAGGTATGACTCCAAGTACTTCCTTCTATTTAAAATTGACATAAATTTTAGTAAAAAGGACAACCGACATACTCAAACCGAGAAAACCAATTCAGATTGTTTTGATACTTTAAGACAATGATCCATAAGTCATTTGTGACATGTAGGAATCAGTCACACCTCAATCTGATACACGATGTGCCCGGTATGACTCAAAGTGTCTCTTTTTATTTAAAATTAACATTGATTTTAGTAAAAAGAATAAATGACATACTGAAAACTGAGAAAATAAATTTGGATCATTTTGATACTTTAAGACAATGATCCATAATTCATTTGTGACGTGTAAGAGTCAACTGCACCTCAATATGATGCACAGTGTGACCGGAATAACTAAAAGTGTGTCTACTTTTTTAAAATTGACATTAATTTTAGTAAAAAGAACAAGTGACATACTGAAAACCGAAAAAAAAAGTATTTAGATTGTTTTGATACTTTAGGAAAACAGTCCATAAGTCATTTGTGACATGTAGGAATCAACCGCACCGCAATCAAACGCATGGTGTGACCGCTATAACTCTAAGTGTGTCTATTTATTTAAAAATGACATTAATTTTAATAAAAAGAACAAGTGACATACTGAAAACCGAGAAAACACATTTGGATTGTTTTGATACTTTAAGACAACGATCCGTAAGTCATTTGTGACGTGTAGGAATTAACTGCACCTCAATATGATGTGCGATGTGACCGGAATAATTCCAAATGTGTCTATTTATTTAAAATTGACATTAATTTTAGTAAAAAGAATAAGTGACATACTGAAAACTGAGCAAACACATTCAGATTGTTTTGATACTTTAGGACAATGATCCATAAGTCATTTGTGACGTATAGGAATCAACTGAATCTCAATTGGATGCACGGTGTGAGCGTTATAACTCTAAGTGTGTTTCAATTTAAAATTGACATTAATTTTAATAAAAATGACAAGTGACATACTAAAATTTGAGCAAAAAAATTCTGATTATTTTGATACTTTAGGACAATGATCCATAAATCATTTTTTACGTGTACGAATCAATCGCACCTCAATATGATGCACGGTGTGAGTAGTATAATTCCAAGTGTGTCTATTTATTTAAAATTGACATTAATTTTAGTAAAAAGAACAAGTGACATACAGAAAACTAAGAAAACGTTCGGATTGTTTTGATAATTTAGAACAATGATCCATAACTCATTTGTGACGTATAGGAATCAACCGCACCTCAATCGAATGCACGGTGTGACCGTTATAACTCTAAGGGTGTCTATTTATTTAAAATTGACATTAATTCTAGTAAAAAGGACAAGTGACATATTGAAAGCTGAGCAAATAAATTTGAATTGTTTTGATACTTTAGAACAACGATTCATAAATCATTTGTGTTGTGTAGAAATCAACTGCATCTCAATATGATGCAAGGTATGATTGGTATAATTCCAAGTGTGTCTATTTATTTAAAATTGACATTAATTTTAGTAAAAAAACATGTGACATACTAAAAACCGAGCAAACGTATTCGGATTGTTTTGATACTTTAGGAAAACGATCCATAAATCATTTGTGATGTGTAGGAATGAGTCGCATCTCAATCGGACGCACGATGTGACCGCTATAACTCTAAATGTGTCTTTTTATTTAAAATTAACATTAATTTTAGTAAAAAGAACAAGTGACATAGTGAAAACCGAGAAAATAAATTTTGATTATTTTGATACTTTAGGAAAATGATTCATAAATCATTTGTGACGTGTAGGAACCAACCACACCTCAATATGATGCACGGTGTGATCGGTATAATTTCAAGTGTGTCTATTTATTTAAAATTGACATTAATTTTAGTAAAAAGAACATGTGACATACTGAAAACCGAGCAAACGCATTCAGATTATTTTGATACTTTATAAAAACGATATATAAGTCATTTGTGATTTGTATGAATCAACCACATCTCAATCGGATACACGGTGTGACGTCTAGTGTGTCTTTTTATTTAAAATTGACATTAATTTTAGTAAAAAGAACAAGTGACATATTGAAAGCTAAGCAAAAAATCGGATTGTTTTGATACTTTAGGACAACGATCCATAAATCATTTGTGACGTGTATGAATCAACCACACCTCAATATGATGCACGATGTGACTGGTATAATTCCAAGTGTGCCTATTTTTTTAAAATTGATATTAATTATGATAAAAATAACAAGTGACATATTGAAAATCGAGCAAACGCATTCGGATTATTTTGATACTTTAGAAAAACGATTCATGAGTTATTAGTGACGTGTTAAAATCAACCACAGCTCGATCCAACACACTGTGCGGCCGGTAGGACTAAAAGTGTACGTTATCAGTTTAAAATTAACATTTTAGTTCAAAACGTGTCAATTATTAAAAACCAAGAAAACACGCTTCGATTGTCTTGACAATTCAGGAAAACGATTCATAAGTAATTTGTAACGTTTATGAAGCAGTCTCACGTTAAACATTAATGTTTTTAAATGTTTGTTCGATAATTGTAAATGTAATTATATAAAACATTATTTTAAATGTATATAGCACTGTTTTTTTTTGTAAACATTGTGTCAAGTTTATTTCAATTAAATTATATATTTTGCGTTGACAGGTTACATGTTTTTTTGTTGGGTGTGATGTTATATTAACATCACATTGAAGTAACCTAAGCCTTTATCAGCGTTGATAACCGAAGGACTTTATCATCACTTAAATAGTGCTGATAAAAGGAGGCTTTTATCAACACTGCGTTTTTTAGCGTTGTTAAAAGCCTTTTTGCGCGATATAAAGGACATATCTATAGTAGTGTTACTAATGATAATTTTATAAATAGTAATAATAATTATTAATAACAATGCAATTGAAAATAATTAATAATTAATATTAAGAATAAAAATAATTTATAATATTAATAATAACAAAATTATTTATTAATCATATAATTATTAATAATTACTTGACCATTATGATTATTAAACAATTCTTTAGGTTAGTCTATGAATTATTATTGTTAATTAGATTATTAATAATTATTTTTAATTACATTATTAATAATCAATTTTTATTTTTATGTTTTTTATTTTGTTCTGTAAATAAAAATTTAATTTAAAAAATTCATATTAATAATGTCATTAATAATTTAATTATTAATGTAATTGAAAATAATTTATAGTCTTATAAACGATAATAACAATTTATAAGATAACAAAAATATTAATAATCGTGGTGACAATTAATAATTTAATTAATGGATATGATTGACATTTGTGCGTGAGATTTGGTGGATGGATTGGGGGCGTAATCGAGGGTAGAGGATCCATGCAGGAGGCCCCATCCAAGGAAAGCGAGGAGAAGAGGACGAAAACATGAGTTAGAGAATGATTGGTGGGGAATAAGATACTTACGATTATCATGACTCATATGGGGACGCCGATCAACCCTCTCTCATCTTCAACGGTCTTATTGTATTATTTCGAGGTACGTTTCATTATTATTTATTTAATAATTATTAATTTAGTGTAAAATTTGATTTCTATTTGATTTAGTTAGGTTTTTATGAAAAAAAATAAATAGAGTTAGTGTTCTTTAATTTTCAAAATTTAATTTTTGCCAAGTCCAATTAATCTACGCACTAACATTGTAAAAATCTATTTACACATCTTAATAATATTAAAATAGTAATAAATAATAATATGTATTATTATTAATGGGCTTGAAGGGGATATTTCCAAAAATCTAAGCTTTGGATTGGAATACGTTTGACTCAACGATTTGAAGGCTTACAATGTGAATGATTCGACCATTGGCCACTAAATGATAGTGGGTATCATTTAGGATTTCATCCATGTTTACCATCATTTAATGTACCATTACATAAGATACAATGCAAAGGGATATTTATTCATGCATGAGATGCATGAGTTGGTTGAAACATTTAATGATGCATTATAACACATGGGTAAATGGTTACGCAGGGAACATTCTTCCACCTCATTTACACTCGAGGCGCTAGTACGTCATGGAGGCTGGTGGATCCGGTTTGTGCAACGAATGATTCTGCTGCAACACGTGGATACCTCTGGCGATGAGAGTCATTTGTCTTCCACTCTTGTGATCTTTATCAAACCATATGAAGATGGTTCAAGAATGATGCAGTTGCTCATTGGTGTATGGTCCACCGTTTAACAACAGTTCTTAGTCTCCAGTTTTGCATGGTTTCATATTTGTATGCATTGAGATGTTGGGCATGAGATTTTGATCACTTTCGCATGTCCTAATAATTGATATTAAACTCATACAAATCCCTACAATGGTATCAGAGCCATCCATGTTTTTAGATTGTTGAAATTATGCATGGAATTAAGACACACAAAAAACATAGCATCGTTTTGCTCATAATGGGTAAACTAAAATACCCTTATGTAGAAAGGTTTTGCATAAGGGTCATCCCAAACAACCCTTACGTGAATGATTTTGTGTAAGGGTACCCTTACGTAGAAGGGTTTTGCATAAGGGTCATCCGAGGTTACCAGTTATTTTGTGTTTTCAAAATTTTAAATCGTGGTTTTAGTTTTCATGCAAAATTATGTGTTTTTTTATTATGCAAAATCCTGTTTTTTTTTGTTGGGTTGTTGTTGTATGGCCTTCGTGTGGGCTTTCTTATTTGGTCTCGATTCTGGCCTGTTTCGCTATTTGTGTGGGCTTCTTGTTGGGTCGTTAACTCAGACTTGCTTCGTTGGCCTGCTTGACCTCTGTTGCATGCCACTGTGGCGATCCACTTATCTTGCCCGCTACTGGCCGTTGACGCGGCTCCATCCGATGACTGTGGTTCACTGATTTGTGTTTCTTGGTGTGCTTATTCGCTGCCGCCCACTCACCCTCAGTTGTTCGCGTGTCTCATATAATTTGAGATTTGTTTCAACAGTGATGCTTCTCGACTCTTCCACTCATCCGCTGCTTGTTGCATGTCTACCTTGTCTGTTACGTCTGTCAAGGCGTCTGTCAAGGCTTCACCTCGGGTTTGCGGTGCCATTTATTGCTGCAATGCGTGAGTGTTTTCATCCGATGTGGTTCGTCGTCATCAATCCTTGAGTTCGAGAGCACTGAGAGAAGATCCCTGCTGTTCTGAGATCCGTCGCCTACACGTCGTCGTCCTGACCCCGTTTTGGTGACCTTCAGTGGAGAACTCGGCTCTCGCGAGTTCTGAGGAGACGACTTTAGAATCCAGAACTTCCAACCCTAGTAGACCTATGTGTTCTTCGGTGCTTCATTATTGTGAACCTGTTCTTTTCTTTCTTGTTTAGCTTTTGCGTTATATGTTCTCGATTTCCTTGTTGGTCTGGTTCTCAGTATATGGGGTTGCATGCGTGAGTCCATCCAATTCGAGGGAGTACATCACAAACACCAGGCCAGAGTTAACCACTGGCTCTTGGGGCGACGAGGTCCCTGTTCTCGGATAGTTTCTCTGGTCCACGTGTGTGGTCTGTCTTTACTACTCTTCTCTACTTGTATGTGTTCTGTTTTTGTTTTGCATAATAATAAGGAAACTGTGGTGGTGTTCTTGTCATGGAGTATGACCAAAAGGTCAAAACCACATAAATACTTGTGTTCTATTTACTTTCCAGCATTTTCGTTTTCTGTTCTTTCAACATTGTTAATAAAATGATTCTTAATTATTGCGTTTACTTTGAACAAGTTTCTGTAAACCTGCACCGATTCCACAACATGTGGCATCAGAGCCTGTAATCGTTTTTCTTTTGCAATGTCTGTCAAATTTAAAATCGAGAAGTTTGACGGTGAAAATGATTTTAATCTGTGGCGAGTTAAAATGCGCGCTTTATTAGTTCATAATGGTCTTGTTGATGCTTTACACGGTAGCATGAAACCCATAGTGACCGTCACTGTCGACGGTCAGTCCACCACTTCCTTTGTTGATGTTGATCCTAGTATACTTGAAAAGGCTCACTGTACTCTTTTGTTAACCCTAAGTGATAAGGTTTTGCATGAAGTATCACACAAAACCACTGCTAAATCTATTTGTCTTAAACTCGAACACTTGTATATGACTAAGTCTCTACTCGTGCGTCTGTATAAAAGAGCGAGGTTATATACTTTTAAGATGGCCCCTGGTTCTTCTGTCCGAGTCCATATTGATGAGTTTAACAAAGTATTGTTAGATTCAGCTAATATTGATATAGAGGTTAAAGTTGAAGACCAGGCTTTAATTTTGTTAACTTCTCTTGATGATTCTTTTAATTTGTTAAAAGTCTCCATGATGTATGGCATAGATTCCATTACCTTAGAGTAAGTTAAGTCGGTTGTTCTGTCCCGTGATCTTCAAACACATGGTTTGAAGGAAGAGATGGTTAGTGTTAAGAGTGAACCTCATATTCTGTGTACTAAGGGTCCTGTGCAAAATAAGGACAGGAAAGATAAGAATCAGTTTAAGGGTTTCCGGTGCTTTGAGTGTGGCAATACCGACCACATAAAATGATATTGTCCTAACCTAAAAGATAGTGATAGTATGACCTAGACACATGTGGTATGTCCTAGTTATGACACTGCGGAAGTCCTTTAGTTGTTTTGTAGCCCCTTCGTTAGAACTAGGCATAGGTTCTATGTTGTATTTTTTCATGCGTTCCTAGGACTGACTCTGACCGTGCTGTCATGACATGTCAAATTGATTATATTTTTAAGGTTGATTTATAGTCTAGGACAGACCATAGGTCGTCTCTCAAGGAGTGTTGATAGGTTTTGAGTGCGTATTTTTAATAAGAAGAACAAAAGAGGGGGTGATTTTGTAAACAATTTTAAGAAAGTAACTTAACGTAAAGAGTTGTAAAGTTGAAAGATAAAGTGGATTTTAAAAAATTTGAGATTAATAAATGATCATTGCTAAGTTACTACAACACTTTAAGGGTTCCTTGTTCTCAATTGGTTATTAGGTTTTGTGGTAATCCTTTGGTTGAGGGATAACCAAGATCTTGATTCCCCTCTTTCCTCTTAAAATAATGCACAAAGAACCACCCCTTGACACAACAATCGTGTTGTAAAGGTTTGGACCTCAAGCATAGAGTGAGGTCTACCAAAGCATACTGAAATCTTATGTATATGTGAGAGAAAGAGGATGCTTGTGTTGTCCAATCAGAACAACTCAATATTCTCACTTGAATCTTAACCCAATCAGTATTGAAATGAGAAATGTTTCACTTAATTAAACCAAATAAATGCATTCAGAGAAAAAGTATATAAAGATTAAACATAAGTGAAATAATTCACACACAAATTACAAAATAAAAGTAGAATATAAGGTGTTGTAACTCCCTCTTCAAGTGTGTAGCTCTCTCGCAATGATCACCCACCATTTAGCTCGTCATCGAGAGGAGGAGAAGGCTCGGGTGGAACTCCTTCATCTTTGTTGACCCCCCTATGATGATAGGGGCCTGCAGAACTTCTTGGATGAGGAGAAAACTCTTTTGTGTCTCCAAAATACCAAATCTTTTCCTCTTGGTCAAACTTGCAAATGGGAAGCCCAAGGTGCCATTTTATAGGAAAATGGGAAGGTGGTTTTGAGCACACAGATTTCTTAAAACCACTTGTCACATAGGTTTTGACCTCCAAACAGCCTTATCTCGCTTTGGAGAAAATAAAAAACTTGTATCACCACCTCTTGGATATCTCCACCGAATGTTTGGCACACTTTGGACAACTAGAGCCCGGGATATGGACAGATCACAACACACCACTTTTGACTTCGTGTAGATTCGGTGTGCTGGACATATTAGGTCAGTAGGGCCACCATATAGCCGAATGAGTCTTGGGTTCCTTAAGATGAAATTTATCCAAATTAATTTTGGACTATTCCACAAAATTTCATCCCATTTGGATGCATGTTTCAGGAGAAGTTCATGGATGAGTCCACTAGTGTGCATGGATCTTGTGTAGTTTGGCCCATTTTTCTTAGACATCATCACAAGTCCTCCAAATCATCTCCTCCTACAATGGAATCATCAAAACAAGTAAAATTTCCCTTTTTAACAGTGATAAAAACAAAATAAATTATTAAAACATGGAATTAAATTTGTTATTATTTTTATAATTTTCAATATAAAACAAGATTAGCACAGTGGTGTAATGGTGAAAATGAAATAGTGAATCGCGGTGCGATCACACCCCCACACCTAAACATTTGCACTCCTGGGCAAAGTCATAATTCCAAAAATTATGCATGCAGATATTTCCAACTTCATAAATATTCAACATTCAATGAAAATTTAATTCCTAATAGAAATGTGATCAAAGCAAAAATCACTCTGAGGAGTTATTCTCAATGATCATTGAAAAAGACGTCCCAAAAATTGTATCCAAATGAAATTACAAGAGATGCATGATATCAATCAAAGAAAATAATTCAAAAGTTAATCATGTTACTAATTATCCACGTGTGTATGCGACAACCATTTTATGCTATTCTTTCCACTTTTTATTGAGTAAATATAAGTTATTTTAATATTTGTCTACTTATAAGATCCTTTCCACCAAACTTGCCCCACATCCTTTTCAATAAAATTTCAAGACCCACTCACTTAAGCATTCCCAAAAGTCAAACCATAATCTTCTGAACTAGATATCCCCATATGTTTTATATTTCTTCACTCCCCTCATTTATTAATTTTTCAAAAGTTTTACTTGGAACAAATCTCACACTCTTCTCCCAACCCATGTTTGATCTCCTCACGACACTAGTTGTAATAGTTATAACAAGATCAAAGGTCGAGGTAGGGTGGTTTTTGACCTGCCCAATATACAATCCCTTTTTTTTGAGAGCGTACAATAGTCAGATAACAGGTACACACGCATAGGTTAATCTAGTACAGTAATGAAATAGATCGGATAAGGAATGAACGAATGGAAAAATGATTTTGGAAAGTAGAGAAAAATCAACCTAACTTATATTTACCTTCCATTAAGTAAGAAATTTTCACACATCATGGTTGGGTGAAAAAAATGTGTGGAGATATTAAGTGACACAATTTTCCTTTAAACTATTCACAGAAAGGGCACCATTCTTCTCAAAGGTTTCAAAATGATACAACCATTTATATCATTGACAAAGAAATAAATTTCAAAAGAAATTCACACCATAGTATTGAATTCTTACTAAAATACAAATTTCATCAGATTTTTTTTTGAATGTTAAAACAATATGAAATACAGACATTCCACATGCATTTTCAATAACTTCCATGATTAAATAGAAATCATTTTCCATGATAAAGTGGGAATAAAAAAATAATATTCTAACACAATGGTGAGTGGGAGAGAAAGGGGGGAAAGTAACAATACTATTTAGCAATCTAGAAAGAGAAAAAGAAGAATGACGATGAAAATTCCTAACTAACCCAGGAATATACCCATCCCCCCAAACTTAGAGTGTGCAGTGTCCTCACTATAAAAATAGAATGCATGAAGGAAGGCTAAAACCTGGTGGGTGTCATTCGTAGACTGCTTCTTGGAGTTCCTCCATCGGGGACTCTGGAAGGGTTTCGTGGAAGTGCTTTAGTCACTACCCATTAACTATGAAGGTTTGCTTGGTTTCTTCATTTTGAACCTGGACAACACCAAATGGAGAGATGTTAGTAAAAATGTATGGTCCAAACCAGCGGGAACAAAGCTTACCTGGATGAAACTTCAGCCTTGCATTATAAAGGAGGGCCTTCTGCCCAATGTGGAACTGACGATGAAGGATGAGACAATCGTGGGAAGCCTTGGTTCTCTCCTTATAAATCATGGAGTTATCATATGCATCTCTTATCATTTCCTCCATCTCCTAAATTTGCATTTTCCTTTGAGTACCTACACCAGAAATATTAGAGTTGCATTATTTGATGGCCCAGTAGGCCCAGTGCTCAATCTCAATAGGCAGGTGACAACTCTTTCCAAACATAATCCGATAGGGTGACATTCCAATGGGAGTTTTGAAAGCAGTATGGTATTCCCATAATGAATCATCAATTCGAAGACTCCAATCTTTTCTATTAGGTTAAACCGTTTTTTCAAGTATCTATTTTACCTCTCTATTTGACACCTCGACTTGACCACTGGTCTGTGGGTGATATGCAGTAGACACTCTATGACCGACCCCATACCGAAACAAAAGCGATTTCATTGTTCGATTGCAGAAATGAGAACCCTAGTCACTGATAATGAACCTAGGTAAGCCAAACCTACAGAAAATTTGGGTTCTCAAAAAATCTACAACTGCCTTAGAATCATCAATCCTTGTAGCTCGCACCTCTACCCATTTGGTAAAATAATTCACTTCCAAAATAATGTACAGGTTACCAAATGAATTGGAGAATGGTCCCATAAATTCAATGCCCCAAACATCAAAAATGTCATTGAATAGAAAGGGTTTTTGTGGCATCTCATTTCTTTTAGATACATTCCCCATTATTTGATAGCAAGGACAAGATTTACAGAATTCATGGGCATCCTGAAACAATGTGTGACAAAAGAGACCATAATTGAGGACCTTGAGAGCAGTCCATTGGGGACCAAAGTGCCCCCCACAAGCAAGAGTGTGGTAGAACCTAAGGACGGACTGAAACTCACTATCAGGAACACAATGCCTGAGGACTTGATCCCTACATGTGCGCCAAAGGTAGGGGTTATCCCAAATGTACCAATGAGACTCATGTTTTAGATGGTCGGCTTGTTTTTTTTGAAATCAGTAGGAATTAAAGATGCTACCAAATAATTTACAATTTCAACATACCAAGGAATAACATCTTGCACTCAGTACAATTGCTCATCAGGAAACATTTCATTTATAGGAATACAAGGATATGAGTCAATGTCTGTGGATGGGTGGATCCTACTGATATGGTCAGCCACCACATTCTCTACTCCTTTTTTATATATAATTTCTAGATTGAATTCCTGAAGGAGTAGCATCCGGTGAATGAGGCATGTTTTGGATTCCGGTTTCTTAAGGAGATACTGGAGGGCTGCATGGTCAGAGAATACAATGACTTTGGACCCTAAAAGATATGACCTAAATTTATCCAAGAAAAACACTATGGAAAGGATTATTTTTCAGTTGTGGTGTAGTTTTCTTGATCAGGGTCCAAAGTATGCGAGTCATAGGCAATGACATGTGGAGCTCGATTGACCCTTTGTGACAAGACTACCCCAACTGCATAGTTAGAGGCATCACACATGACCTAAAACGGTAAATCCCACTGAGGTGTTCGGATTACTGGGGGTGATGTGAGACTCCATTTTAACTTATTAAAAGATTCCTCACATTCTTTATCAAAAATAAATTATTTTTCTTTTTAGAGTAACCGGGAGAGTGAGAGTGCAATCTTACTAAAGTCACAAATGAAACAACAGTAAAATCCAGCATGACCTAGGAAAGACCGCACATCCTATACATTTTTGGAGAATGGTAAAGAAGAAATGACATCCTCTTTTGATTTATCTACTTGGAAACCATCCCAAAAAATGACATTCCCCAAAACTATACCTTGTCACACCATGAAATGATATTTCTCATAATTTAATAAAATATTATTTTCAATACAACGACGTAGGACTAAACCAAGACTACTGAAACATTTATCAAAAGAGGATACATAAACAGTGAAATCATCCATGAAAACTTCCATGCAATTCTCTGGGTAATCCAAAAAAATACTAACCATACATCACTGGAAAGTACCCAGAGCATTGCACAGACCGAATGACATCCTCCTATATGAAAATGTGCCAAAGGGGAAAGTGAAGGTTGTATTTTCCTGATCCTCAGGGGAAATATGGATATGAAAGTATCTAGAATACCCATTAAGGAAACATTAGTGGGACTTACCTGCTAGCCTCTCTAGAATTTGGTTAATGAAAGGAAAAGGGAAATTGTCTTTCCTAGTGTGTTGGTTTAGTCGGTGATAGTCTATGCAGACATGCCAACTATTATGCACATGAGTTGGAACCGATTCATTGTTTTCATTTTTGATTACTGTAAGGCCAGTTTTTTAGGAACTACTTGAATAAGACTAACCCATTGGCTGTTAGAGATGGGGTAAATGATTCTATAATCTAATAATTTTTTTACCTCCTTTTTCACAACTTCTAGGAGGTTTGGGTTTAGTCAACGCTGTGCCTGCCTCACTAGTTTAGCCTCATCATTTAATAAAATATGATGTGTAAAAATTGATGGGATAATACCATGAATGTCAGCAAGTGTCCATCCCAAATCTTGTTTATACTCCCTCAAAAGTTCAGGTAGTCGCAATTCATGCTCAGGAGGGAGTGAACTATCAATGATGACAGGTATCTTGTTTCCATTCTCAAGATATGAATATTTTAAATCTCGAGGTAGTTGTTTTAATTCCAATTCAGGGGGATTTTGGATTGATGGGAGTGTGTGTGAAAGTGAGATGTCACTGATCTCATCTAACTACTCAATTATATTATCCTCAGATGAGTAATGATCTTTTACAAGCTTAGTAGTATCATCGATAGTCATTGGATCCTCAATTTTCAAGAAATCATCAATAAATGAACATGCATGACACTTTTCTAGACCATTACAACAATCAATGCATGAATCATTTTCTAGTATTTCTATTAATGAAGAAAAGTCAGAAAGGGGATCAGGGGAATGAAATGAAGTTTTTTCAAGGGAAGGGAGTACATCTATAAAATTAACAGAGAGAGAGAAATATTCTTCTGAGGGGTGCTTCATGGCATCAAGGATATTTAAGTGGACAATGTTACCACCAAACTCCATACATAATGTACCATTGTGAACATTAATTATGGTTTTGGTGGTTTTCAAGAAGGGTCTCCCCAATATAATCGGGGCATGTCCATTCATCCTATCATCCTTCATATTAAGCACATAAAAGTTAGCAGGAAAAATTAAATTTTTAACCCTCACAAGAACATCATCTAACACACCAGAGGGGTGTGCAGTACTCCGGTTAGCCATTTGAACAATAATTCCAATGGGATTCAGTTCCCCGACCTACAATGTAGAGTAAATGGATTGAGGCATCACATTTATAGAAGCACCTAAACCAAGCATAAAATTATAAAAAGAAAACTCCTCTATGGTGCACGAAATTGAGAATGTTTCGAGATCATTGCACTTGGTGGGATGTGATGACTCTATCAATTATGAGGCATTCCTCCCCAATCTCACCTTCTCATCACCTCTAAGTCACCTTCAGTGTTTACACATCTCCTTTAGAAACTTGGCATATCTTGGAATTTGTTTCACAACATCAATCAAGGGAATGTTTACTTATATTTTTTTAAAAGTCTCCAAAATTTCCTTATCAAGTTTAGTTTCCTTTTGTTTTCTAGGTTGGGTGGACCTTTATGGAAATGGAAGAGAGATTTTTGGGCTAGGTGACTCATCAATAGACACACTCTTTCCTTTGGAGGGGATTCTCTCAGGACAAGGTTCTACCTCATTGGTTCATTTCCAGTAGTTGGGATGGTGGTTTCCTTGGGAGGGGATGACTTTAGTGAAGGGGTCATTTGGATTTTTAGTTTTTTTCCACTTTGAAGGGTGATGAAACTGACATTTCCTTTATCTCTAGGGTTAAATATTGGTTGAGAAGGTAGTTTACCCGACCCATGGCTCTGGATTTCCCCCACCGAGTTGGCAAGTTGGCCTAATTTGGTTTTTAGGTCTTGTATGACAGCTTGGGTGGTTTTTTGGAATTGTATATTGTTGGAAGCCATTTATTTCATCATGTATTATAAGCTAGGCACGAGTTTTGGAGGGGTTTGTTGGAAAGACCTTTATTGTGGTTGAGGATTTCTAGGTGGTGGTGGTTGAATACTCTGCCTCAGTTGGTTCCATGGTTGTTGAAGTTGGTTTGAATACCCCCTTTCCTATAGGATTGGTTGTCTTTCCACCCATGATTGGATGGATAGTATGGTTCTTTCCTAAATGGTTGGTTATAGGGGCGTCCTGAAAATATTTCCTCACAACTCTCATAAGTTTCTCTTAGTTGGGTGCATTGATCATAGTAGTGGGTGTCAGAAGAACATATACCATAATGGATGGGAGGAGGAAATTGTGATTTCCCTTCAGAAAGAGAAAGTTTTCGAAGAAGGGTACTTACCTCTTCGAACTTCGTGTCCACCTTCCTCTCGAATTCAGTACTTTATACCTCATGGACACCTCGAATGGGTGCATTGGACCTTGAATAAATTTTTTGAGTGTTCCGTTCCATGTTCTCAATTAAGATCCTTGCAGCGATTGTGGTTTTATCAACTAGCGCACTACCTAAAGAAGCATCAATCATATTTTGGTCAATAGTAATTAAACCTTCATAAAAACACTGAATTAAAAGTTGATCACTTATTTGGTGGTGTGGACAGCTTGAACATAACCTTTTAAAGAATTCAAAATATTCATCTAATGTTTCCCCTTGATATTTCCTTATAACACATATTTATTTCCTTATAGTTGTAGTTTTAGAGGCTGGGAAATATTTTTCAAGAAAAATGCGTTTCATGTCCCCCCAGCCTCTAATTGGTGAATTAACATAGTAAATCCAGTCTTTTTCAGTGTCTTCCAATGAAAATGGGAATGCTCTGAGCTTTACTTGTTCTTCATCCACATTTTTAGGTTTTAATGTTGAACACATGGTATGAAATTCTTTAAGATTCTTGTGTGGATCTTCTCCAACAAGTCCATGGAATCTTGTTAATAAATGAATTAAACCAGATTTATGTTCAAAATTGGGTACCTTGCCTTGCATTTGAATGTAAGTGGGTTGGATATCAACATCTGGTGAGATTAATTTTTTTAGTTTTCTATTGTTTTCATCCATTTTAAACACATTAATTTTAGGTTCTAATTTGGTTCCATAAGAATATGGGTTTAGAAAAGTCTTGAGTTGTGGTGTGACCCCTTTCAAAGGGTTGTCTTGTGTATCTCAGGGTCACTGACGAAAGATCCTCTTCGGTTTGGGTTCAAAAGGTCGTAAGCCTCCCAGAGTAGAACGCATCATGCATAGAACCTATAGAATAAATAAATAAGAAAAAAAATGTACATGAAAAGGTAGAAGATAAAAAAAATAAATATTCACAAAAATTACAAAAAATCTTATAAAAAACACGCACTAAAACCAAAGCGCTCTCTGACAATGGTGCTGAAATTTGACCGCGCTGTCATGACACGTCAAATTGATTATGTTTTTAAGGTTTATTTATAGTCTAGGGTAGACCCTAGGTCATCTCTCAAGGAGTTTTTATAGGTTTTGAGTGTGTATTTTTAATAATATGAACAACAGAGGGGAGTGATTTTGTAAACAATTTTAAGAAAGTAACTTAACGTAAAGAGTTGTAAAATTGAAAGGCAAAGTGGATTTTGAAAAATATGAGATAAATAAATGATCATTGATAAATTACTACACCACTTGAATAGTTCCTTGTTCTCAATTGGTTATTAGGTTTTGTTGTAATCCTTTGGTTGAGGGATAACCAAGATCTTGGTTCCCCTCTTTCCTCTTAAAATAATTCACAAAGAACCACCCCTTGACACAAAAATCATGTCATCAAGGTTTTTAACTCAAGAATAGATTTAGGTCTACCAAATCATACTTAAATATCATGTATGAGTGAGATAAAGAGGATGCTTGTGTTGTCCAATTTGAACAACTTAAGATTCCCACTTGAATCTCAACCCAATCAGTATTAAAATGATAAATGTTTCACTTAATTAAACCAAATAAATGCATTTAAAGATGAATCATATAAATATTAAACATAAGTCAAATAATTCAAACACAAATTAAAAAAAAACAAGTAGAATATAAGGTTCCATATCTCAATCTTCAAGTGTGTATCTCCCTCGCAATGATCAACCACCGTTTAGCTCGCCATCGAGAGGAGGAGAAGGCTCAGGTGGAACTCTTTCATCATTGTTGATCCCCCTATGATTATAGGGGCCTCCATAACTTATTTTATGAGGAGAGGACTCCTTTGGGTCTCCAAAATACTAGAGATTTTCCTCCTGGTCGAACTTGCAAATGGGAAGCCCAAGGTTCCATTTTATGGAAAAATGGGAAGGTGGTTTTGAGCACACAAATTTCATAAAACCACTTATCACATGGGTTTCAACCTTAATACAACCTTATATAGCTTTTGAAAAAATAAAAAAGTTGTAGAACCACCTATTTTCTTTCACCACCGAATGTTTGGCACAAATTGGACAACTAGAGCCCAAGATATGGACATATCACAACACACCACTTTTGACTTCATGCAGATTCAGTGTGATGGACAAATCAGGTCGGTAGGGACACCAGATGGTCGAATGAGTCTTGGGTTACTTCAGATGAAATGTATCCCAATGAATTTTGGACCAGTCCAAAAACTTTCATCCCATTTGAATGCACAGTTCATGAGAAGTGCACGGATACGTCCACTGGTGTGCATTGATCTTGTGTAGTTTGACCCAATTTTCTTGGACATCATCATGGGTCCTCCAAATCATCTCCTCCTGCAATTTAATCATCAAAAAAAGTAACAATTCCCTTTTAAAAATGATAAAAAAAATAAATTATGCAAACATGGAATGAAATTTGTAATTATTTTTATAATTTTCAATATAAAACAAGTTTAGCACAATGGTGTAAGGTTGAAAATGAAGCAATGAATCATAGTGCAATCAGAATCCACTTGTATTTATGGGGAAACCCAGTTAGGAAAAAGGGATTTTTGGGATGATCTAATCCGTTTGGGCTTAGGTGGAGGGTTCTCCTATCGACTACCTATTTTTTGGTTGTTGTGATTTGTTTTCTACTGCTTTGTTAATATTTCATTATGTGCTTTGCTTTTTTTTTATTGTTCACTTATTTTAACCCAAGAAAGGTTGTTTAAATTGTAGGAATTCACATTATTGGGAGTTTCTATATTTAGATAAAACAAAGGTAATTTTGGGTAGCTCTATTTTAATGTTAATGCTTAGACAGTTTGATTTCTGAGCATGTAATAGTATGTTAGTAGTAGATGTGTATTATGGGTACAACATGTGCCACTATCGACACATGATAGGTGATATTCATTATGGGCGAATGCTTATAGACTCAGGGTTTTTGGTTAAAGAAAATATTCCCACACTACTGGTAGGTTAAGGGTAGTTAGTATTTTGAAAGAACACAATCAGTGTGTTTTTATTTTAATATTGAAAAGGTGGAGTTTTTTTGTTTTGTGTTTTCAAAATTTAAAATCATTATTTTAGTTTTCATGAAAAATTATGTGTTTTTTTATTATTTAAAATCCCGTTATTTTGTTTTTTTGTTGGGCTACTGTTGTATGGAATTCATATGGGATTTCTTGTTTGGTCTCAACTCTGGCCTGTTCCGCTACTATATGGGCTTCCTGCTGGGCTGTTCACTCAGGCCTACTTCGTTGGCCTTCCTGACCTCTACTGCATGCCACTATGGAGATCCACTTATTTTTCCCACTACTGTCTGTTGATGCAACACTATCTGATGGCTACAGTTCAATTATTTTTGTTTCTTAGCGTGCTTATCCGTTGTCGCCCACTCACCCTCAACCGTCCGCATGTCCTAGATAATTTGGGACCTTTTTCAACTGTGCTGCTTCTTGACTCTTCTGCTTGTCCGTTTCTTTTAGGGTGTCCACCTCTTCTATTATTCCTATCAAGGCATCGCCTCAAGTCTGCAGTTCCATTATTGCTGCGGTGTGTCGGTGTTTTCATCCAGTGCGTTTCATCATCTTAAATCCCTGAGTCTGAGAGCACTGAGAGAAGATCCTTTCTATTCCAAGATCCATCGCCTGCATGTCACCATCCTGACCCCATTCTGATGACCTCTATTGGAGAACTCATCTCTCGTGAGTTTTGAGGATACCACTAAAGAATCCAGAACTTCCGACCCTGGAAGAGACATGTGTTCTTTGGTGCTTATTTGTTGTGATCCCATTCTTTTATTTCTTATTTAGCATCTGTGTTGTATATTATTGATTTCCTTGTTGGTCTAGTTCTCAGTGTATGAGGTTGCATGAATGATTCCGTCTAGTTTGGGGGGTACGTCACTAACACCGATCTAGATTAAACCACTGGATCTTGGGGCGACGAGGTCCTTATTCTTAGATAGTTTCTCTGGTCCATGTGTGTGGTATGTATTTACTACCCTTCTTTGCTTGTATGTGCTCTATTTTTGTTTTTTATAATAACAAGTAAACTATGGAGGTGTTCTTACCATGGAGTAGGACCAAATGGTCTGAACCACATAAATACTTATGTTCTATTTAATTTCTAGAATTTTCGTTTTCTATTCTTTCAACATTATTAATAAAATGATTATTAATTGTTTTGTTTTCTTTGAACAAGTTTCTATAAACCTGCACTGATTCCACAACATTACCCTTACATATGAGGATTTTGTTTAAGGTTCATCACTAACTACCCTTATGCAGAGTGTTCCACATAAGGGTCATAACAGGTTACCCTGTAACATCCTATTACCTTCTTTTAGATATATATTATCTCTCTTTACGTTTCCCTCTTTGTTTGAGTGCATTTCAAGACTTTGAAGGGCATAGATAATTTTTTGAAGAAAATGATCTAAAGTTCAGGGATGTATGTTTGTTTGAATTAATGGAGACTATGTATAAATGCATCAAAGGTTTTTGAGGGTCCTCCTTGGGTTAGGAGAGACTCAAAGTTATTTCAGGATTTTTTTATAGAATCTAGACTATGAACTGCCTACTAGACACTTCCACATTGTGAACTAGTTACATGATGTGAATATGTTGCTGGGAATATGTCATGATCTGGTTCAGAGTGTAAAATGTTTACAAGCTACGAAACTTGTTCACATCATGAAAAGTTAGATCAATGTTTTTTAAAATGAGGTGATGTTTTTTTAGTGTATATGCATTTTGTGGGTTTCATTTCATGAACCTGAGATTCATTCCGTCAAATGTGCACAATTTGTAGGTTTTATGTTCTTTACATCTGATTCTTTTTATTTTTTCAAGAATCCTTACATCTCGAAACCTAGGATCTATTCCAAAAAATTTTGGAGATCTCCACCTTTTCTAGATCACATTGTTCAATTCTTGATATTCATTATGGTTGTGTTGTGTCTTTTTGGGTAAGCGATCCTTTATTTTATTTATTTACATTGACTGTAGTAGCGCTGCTATGCTGCCTTTGTGGATCCATTGATCTTGTGGTGATGTTATTATTGATCCTTTCTAGATCCGTTGCTCAATCTTCCCTTGGAGGCTGGCCCTTGTGTTGGTTGTGGTGCAGCGTGTGAGTTCCATGAGGTATGTCTTTTTTACCTTCTCCATCAACCACTTATCTTGTTAAAATGATTCTAAGATATGGGAATCAGTTTTAGGGCCTTAAGTGTTGTCTTCACGTTCATTCCTAGTTGGTGGATTCCATTGTAGGCATGTGCGACCTGAGTTTGAGGTAGGTGGTTCCATATCTAGCCTGTGATGGATGAACCATGAATTAACTATCTTTATAAATTGTTTTATAAATAAAATATAATGGTTGATTGATAGATTTGTGTGTATGAAAATTGGGTTTTGATAAAAATGGTTTTCCCCTTGGTTTGGTAAAATTAAAGGTTATTTTCAAAGCATTGTGAAATGGATTTATGAAATGATTTTAAATGCATATTTTTGATGAAATGATTTGGAAAATATATCATATGGGAATCCTTGGTTACTTATGTGGGAGGTGTAGTAATAGGCCTCATCCATTGATACCTTCAGGGGGTTTGATCATGGAGTGTTCCTCTACTCCCTAGGCATTTTGTTCTAGGAAATTATTAGACATGTTTGGGGGTTTAGTTGCTAGGTCATTCCTCTTCTCTCTAGATTCGATGCATGTGTCTAGATACTTGATTCACACAATTTTCTATGTCTGTGTATGAGTGTTCTAGCTAACTTGACCTACAATGATCCTTGGCGTGATGTTACCTATGATTTGGTTTGTACTATTTTTGATTTGATATGATATGTGATACATGATTTGAATTGCTTTGACATATGTAATATGTTTTGAAACTGTTTAACATGGATTATTTAGAATTGTGGAAAAAGGGGAATATTTTACCATGCTTTTGACATAAATATTGTTTAACAGATTATCAAGCCTTGTTTTCTTTAAAGTTGATAATGTTTGGATTATTGTACAGATACTTGTTATAGAACACCTAGGTGATATCCTACTGAGCATATTTAGCTTAGACTTTACACACCCCTTCACCAGTGCATAGAACTGGTTGTGTCTTTTGAAGCAAGAAAAGGTAAGGTGCCATAGTGAGGTGACAATGTTTCTATCAACCAATATGGGTAGCTGGTGGTGATATAGTGAGAGTTTTCTCATGCTATCACATGGAGT
The DNA here is from genome assembly GCA_963277665.1 of Viscum album. Lineage (NCBI taxonomy): Eukaryota > Viridiplantae > Streptophyta > Magnoliopsida > Santalales > Viscaceae > Viscum > Viscum album. The sequence goes on from OY728156.1 coordinate 827,556,147, forward strand.
AGTTGTTTCTTTTTTTGGTTCTTTACTTTTCTATTAGACTCATACCTTGGAGTTTTTCTAACTACTTTTGAGTTGTATCGTTTTCACTGTCTTTTTTCGGTTATGGTATATATATTTATTCTTTTTTATCTTATATTGTTTCCCTATGCTATTTATATATGTATATATATTCCATGTTGTCTGCTTCAGGTTGGAAAAAATCATTCCCTCTGGTTGTTGATTCCTGAATGTTAGTCACCAACCCGTGGGGATTGGGAACTCCTTACGGGTATGTGATGGGTTGGGTCGGGTACTAGTTTATGAGGCTATCTAAGTTGGTTCATCACATTTTGGTATGATAGGATGGTTATGCTCAATCTTGGGAAGTTGGTTGATGGAAGATAGGTTTTTTTGAGACTTGATAGGTAGGTTTCAGTGAGTTCCTGATCATCTCTTTCCTTAACGAGACTCAAGTTACCATGAAATGTTGGGATATATGTCTCCTATTTTGAGTTCTTGATCTTAGTATTGGTTTTTTCTTATGGATTTTTGGTTTGAACTGAGATTATATTGTCATCTGATCATTTATTTTGTTTTTGGTGTGCATTGATATTCCTACGAGATGTCTTCCACGGGTCCCATGGGAGGGTGTAATGGATTATCCTCAATTGAATATGCCTTTAGACCATAATATGGTAGAGACTTACACATGAGAAATTCGTGACATTGAACAAAAAAAAAAGAACAAATTCAAAACCTAGTTGCTGAGGTACATCCAAGAGTTGGGTGAGAAAGGGATTGATTTTAAGAGTTATTATGTGAGAAACCACTTTCCTTTAAGGGTACGAATGAGCCCCAAGAGGCGGAGGACTAGCTGGACAATATTGACCAGATTTTCAAATTCCTAGATACCATTACTACAACTAAGGCTTTTATCAATGCTAGAAACCTCTTTTAACAGCACTGTTAATCGCATAGAAGATAAGGGGGGGGGGTCCCCATTAACAGTGCTAAAAAAGCACTGATAAAGGGGTCCCTTTATCCATGCTCAAAATAGCGCTGATAAATGAAAACTTACCTATGATGTGTTGTTTATTTAACAGCACACCCAACACCAGTACCTGCACACCTGCACACAAACAGCACCTACACACAATAGCACAAAACAACACCTGCACACAAAAATAGCTGTACAAAACAACTGTACAAAACAACACCTACACACAAATAAAGCACAGAAGAATTAAACAACGTACACAAGAGTTTCACAAAAAATGCTATATACATTTACTTAACATCATGAATACAAAAAAAAACTGCTATATAAATTTGAAACAATGTTTTATATGGTTACAATTACAATTATCCAACACACAGTTAAAACATTAATGTTTCATCATTTTTGCATTCGTGATCCCCTCTCAAAAATTGTCATCCATGGTATTAGTTGTCGAACAAAGCATACAAACTCAATAAAACAATTCCTCCTATATAAGAAAACAAATAATATGTTATTAATACAATAATGAAATAAATTAAACATTAATATGAAAGAATACATAAATAAAATGTCAATTATTAATAAAAAATACACATTTGGAGTTATACCGGTTACACCGTGCATCGTATTGGGGTGGGATTGATTCATACACATCAAAAATGAGTCATAGATCATTTTTTCAAAATATTAAAAAAATTCGAATGGTTTTTCATGGTTTTGATTATTTCACTTATTCTTTTGAGTATGTCAGGACTGGGTACAAATCTTATGTTTGGGTGCTTTCATCCCCACACACAAGGGACATACTAAGTTTCCAACAATAGTAAATTAATGTTTTAATTTTCTCTTTTATAGTTTATTTGATTTACACCTCATGTGGAACACTTGGGTGTGATATTTATCTATTATGTGGACTTTTACTCTTAGACCTGTATGGAAAGGGAGGTTTGATTACGCATCATGATAGACATTTAGGATCATATGACGTATTCTTTCTTATGATTTTCATTGGGAACCTAGATTGAGCTAAGAGGGGTTGGACTGTTTAAAGTGTTAGCAAAGAAGCTAAATAGTATTTTCTTAATTATCCTCTTTTGGTGGAATTCTACTCATCCAACCCAAACATGTGGTTCCAATGAGATCTGTATGTGACTTTATATGCATCTGATATATTTGGTCCTGAACCTAATAAGGGTAGACATAGGTGATGATTGGGGGTGAGTTGTTTAAAGTGTCAACAAAGAAACTAAATAGTGTTTTTGTTATATATTCTCTTCAGTGGAATTATACTCAGCAAACTCGAATTGATACATGAGATTTTATGCTTGGCCTTATCATGGGTAGGCAAGGGTCCATGAGCTCAGATTATATGTGATGTCTGACTCTAATGTGGGTAGGTAGGGGGCCATAAGACTAAATGATACTTGATACCTAACCTTGATATGGGTAGGTAAGAGGCCTTGAGACTAGATATTGTGTGACATGGTGTGGTAAGGGAGTGTAAGGGTGGTGAGATGTGTTACCTATTACAACCTTTTCTATTGAAGATATTTGTATATATACAATGATATGGCTGTTTGACCATCATGATTGGTATTCAGTGGGATTCCACCTAGATGAGATTTGGTGGAGTGTCAGGAGGGTGGTGATACAGTGCTGCTTAAGTGTTCATGGGATGAGGCCCTTGAGAGTTGGGCTGAGGCCCCGAATGATCAGGATGATCATGATCACCAGGTACATGATTCGGTACAACCGAGAAAGGTTAAGATGGAAAACTTTGGGCCATGTATTGATGAGCAGCTCAGGGTGAGCCTGGTTCATTTGATATAGGGCATCGATAGGGGATCCTAGGGAGATGAGCCATCTATGGCGTACTTGACTCGAGAGTTCCAGTCTCAACAGCCATCACTATTTCAGAGTGAAGGTGGGCCGCAAACAATAGAGAACTTTATAGGGTTGGTACAAACTATCTTTGACCAGCTCGAGACACCCCAGGTTGTAGGGTGAGGCTGGTGACATACATACTCAGAGGAAAGACATAACGCTTGTGGGATGTATAGGTATAGGTGGGCAGACACAAGGGATTGTCACTATTGGAATTTGAGATATTTGCAACGGGCTATTTGCGATGAGGTCCCATTGTAAATAGCCCGCTGTAGAAAATGGTGTCGCAACTAGTATTTTTTGTGACGGTCCCATCGCAAAAAATACTATTTGTGATGGGAAATCATCCTGTCAAAAATAGATCTCCGATTATATACGTTATATATATAAAAACTTATTGCGATGAGCCCATCACAAAAAAGTATTTACGACGGGCCCGTAGTCCCATCGCATATATTTCTCCATTTATATATGTTATATATACCTAAACCTTTTACGATGGGCCCATCGTAAAAAAGTATTTGCGACGGGTCCTTTTACTATCGCAAATACCTTTTTTAAAAATATATATATATAAACTATTTGCGATGGGACCCCATCGCAAAAGGTCCAGTTGCAAATACTGAATAAAATAAAAAAATATATTTAATAAAATTATGATTAATGAAAAAAATAATATTAATATTATTAAAATAATAAAAAATAATAAAAAATATTAAAATTATTAATATTCGCAAAAAAATATAAAAAAATAATAAATTATTATTATTATTAGTAAAATAAACAAACATTAAAAAATATAATACTAATAATAAATAATAAAATAATAAAATAATAAAAATAATAAAAAATAAAAAAAAAATAAAAAAAAATAAAAAAATTAAATTATGCAATATTCGTATCAATATAAAAAAAATTGTAAATAGTTCATATTACAACAAATTTTGAATTCAAATATTTTTAACATAACAAAAAAATCACTGGCGAAGATAGTCTTCTTGTGGAGGTGGAGGAGCTGAAGGAGATGATGGAGGAAACTCAATCCCTAAACTACAAGTCAGACATCACATGTACTCCATCTACTCGTGCTGCTATTGCTGTCATCGACACATCTCCTCCTCGTGCTGCTGTTGCTGCCATCGATGCATATTATCCTCATACTACTACTACTACTGCTGACACATTTCTTTCTACTACTTCTGCAAACTCTCTATAAGCTCATTCTGAGCTCGCAACTACTCCTAATTATTACTAATTATTACTAATTATTACTATTTATTACTATTTATTACTAATTATTACTAATTATTACTAATTATTACTATTTATTACTATTTACTACTATTTATTACCATTTATTACTAATTATTATTAATTATTACTATTTATTACTATTTATTAGTATTAATTAGTATTTATTAGTATTTATTACTATTTATTACTAATTATTACTAATTATTACTAATTATTACTAATTATTACCAATTATTTCGAATTATTACTATTTATTACTATTTATTATTAATTATTAGTATTTATTACTAATTGTAAATATTTATTACTATTTTTCCTATTTATTACTATTTTTCATAATTATTACTAATTAGCGTTAATTACTATTAATTACTGCAAATTATAGCTACTAATTACTAATTACCACAAATTATTTATATACATTACTACTTATCGTTAATAATTATTAATTATTACTAATTACTAAGAATTAGTACTAACAATTTCAATTTATTATTACAAATAAATACTGATGACAAAACAATTTAAATATAATTTAATTACAACTAATCAAAAATAATTAAAATTAATATAAAAAAATTAAATAAATACTAAATTAAATAAAACATAAATACCTTTAAACTTGATCTCTTATAATTGTAGATGGCTTCACAACTTCGTAAAAAAAAACTAACTCAGAAAAATTTTCACTCTAAAATTAGAGTTTAGAGAGATAGAGAAAGTATGAATTGAGAGGAAGGAAAAAACGGATGGGGGGTATATATAGGTTAGATTAGTTGCAAAGGGAATATTTGGGATGGGATACCTGTTGCAAATAGTACTTTTTTGCGATGAGTCCCATCGCAAATAACTTCATCCGTATTAATTACTGTCGGTGGTTAAAAGGGTATTTGCGATGGGTCCCATCGCAAAAAATGACATGCCGACACACTATTTGCGACGTGACAACATCCCATCACAAATAGTATTTACCGACTCTCGGTATTTGAGACGGGAGGTGCCTCCCCATCGCAAATACCCTTCCGCGCGGTTTGGCGTGCAAACCGCGCCAAACCGCGCGTAACTTTTTGCGATGAGACCCCAAGTCCCGTCACAAATAACTAATTATTTGCGACGGGTTGATTCCCCCATTTCAAATAATCTCTTCGACAGACTATTTGCGATGAGATTTATTCCCATCGCAAATAACCCGTTGCAAAAAGCCATTTTTCCCATAGTGTGTCTCAGAAGGATTTTGAGGCCAGATTCTTCGAGTACTTCATCCAGAGACACCGAGGGTAGATAGACTTCTGTGGAGTGGGTTTATAGAACTATTCTTTTAGTGTAGGAATCCATGGCATGTTCAGACCCAATGTGATAAGGTTCTGAAGTAGTGTCATGCGTACGATTAGATGACCCATTTGGAGAGGTTCTGTAGGAAGCCTTATCGAACAGGTGGGAGATAGGGAATAGGGAAGTCTCAAGGATCTGAGGTCAGACAGAGAGCAGTACCAAGAGTGGATAGTTGGGATTTTGCTATACGTGGAGGTCTTGGAAAACTATGTAGGTGGGGGTGAATGGCTGTGTGAAACCTCTTCAGTTTTTAATAGAGGTGATTCTCATAGTTTTCTAATAGTTTGGAAAATCGTGCGCCTAACTGTGCGTAGTGTCGTGCTTAAATAGTGGGCACTGTACAGTTGGCACACAGTTATCCAAACCGTGCGGCCAAACCATATGACCCATTAAAAAGTAGGAAATTAATTTTTCCCTTATTCAATATTTACTTATTTCTCCTCGCTTTCCTCCCATTTACAATCACTACTGGAAAATGGACCTATACCCACGGTTTTGGGGAAAACCGTGGGTATAGGTCACCCTATCCCCACGGTTTTGGGAAAACCGTGGGTATATGCATTTTTTGATAGCCTATGCCCACAGTTTCCCCAAACCGTGGGCATAGGCTCCCTATACCCATGGTTTTCTCCAAAATGTGGGTATAGGGTATCAAAAAATGCCTATACCCACGGTTTTCTCAAAACCGTGGGGATAGAGTGACCTATACCCACGATTTCCCCCAAAATCATGGGTACAATCATCGGATAAAAAAACCTATACCCATGGTTTTGAAAAACCGTGGGTATAGGTTTCCCGCGTGTGTGCGGGGAATTTATTTTTTCTGCGGGAACAAAAAAAATTGGCGAGAGGTCTATACCCACGTTTTATTCCTCTCTACCCATAGTTTAAATAAATATATTTAATAATATATATATATACATACATATATGCGGTGATGGGGTAGTGGTAAGGCCGCTCGTGAATGGAGAAGTGGTCATGAGATCGAATCCCACGGGCCGCTGTTTTTAAAATATTCTATACCCATGGTTTCCAAACCGTGGGTATAGGGTTATGACACGGTGGAAAAACCTATACCCATGATTTTTCCAAACCGTGGGTATAGGTCATGGACCTATACCAATGCCACCAACGAAAACAGTTCCCCAAACCATGGGTATAGCCTATACCCATGGTTTTGGGGTCTATACCCACGGTTTTGAACCATGGGTATAGGATCATTTTACAATAGTGAATGCACAACAGAGGGAGCTCCTCTATCTTCATTCTCCTTAGTCTTTGAGGAAACTCTATAATCCAGACTTTGATCATTGATCTGTTAGTGGATACAGATTCATCTCAATAATACCTTCAATTTTCTAGCTTCTCTTTTCTATTTATCTCGCCATATAGAGCGGTAAATCCATGCGATCCATTTTTTCCTATTTTTAGGGCATTCATATAAAATTCCATTTTCTTCCGATTTAGATCAATTTTGAGGACGATATCAAATGAGTGATTGCATACTAGCACAAGGTAGGTGGTTTCTATATTTCTCCTTGATTTTGTGAGTGTTTTGGGGACACATTCATATACGCTGTGTGGGTTGTTCGAGCGAGAACCTAATTAATTAAATACATGCTTATTAAACTATTGCCTATGGACATGCTCTTGCTCCACTACGATTGGTTAAGCCGGGTAAGAGGTTTCTACTAACTTGGAAAGTTTAGGTTGATTGTAAATTTGAATGAAATCGAATTTTTATATTGGTTACTTGATTCCATGGGAATGTAATGGGATTGGCCTTAGGATTGAGGTGGATGTTGATCATTTGGATTGAGGCGATGTGGTTCATTAGGCGGGGATTGGCTCAAATACTTGGAGTGACGATGATCATTAGGTTGAGGTGACTTGGTCATCGAGATTTGAGGTGATGTAGTCATTAGGACAAGGTCATGGCTCTCAAGACTTGAGATGGTGTTGACCATCATGATTTTAGGGACATGGTCATAGGGGCATGAGGTGTCAGATGACATGGATTAGGTTTTTTGGTGATTTTTGCTCATCATTTTCTATTCGATGCACTGTTGGAGTCGTGATTACATAGACAAGACTTAGTCGAGGTGGTGTTGACCACTCATTGTGGGTGGAGGCCCCCGTAGACTATGCAGTTAGGTGATGGTGTTGACCATCAGTATGTCACTTGTGTTTTCTTCTAAAATTAATGTCAATTTTAAATAAAAAGAGACAATTTGAGTCATACTAGTTGCATTGTGCGTTGAATTGAAGTATGGTTGATTAATACAGGTCATAAATGACTTATGGATCATTTCCCTAAAGTATCAAAGCAATTAGAATGTGTTTACTCAGTTTTCAGTACGTCACTTGTTCTTTTTACTAAAAATAATGTTAATTTTAAATAAAAAGAGACACTTTGAGTTATATAGGTCACATTGTGTGTCATATTGAGGTGGGGTTGATTCTTAAACATTTAAAATGACTTATGGATTATTTCCCTAAAGTATCAAAACAACTGAATGTGTTTTCTCGATTTTTAATAGGCCAGTTACTCTGATACCAACTATAATAACCTAAATATTTCATACATTGATATCACATATGAGTAGATTAATATTCCTTACATAAAAGAAATACATTAAACATAAATATGAAACAATGAATTAATTCTATGGACAATGATTTTACTATGAAAACATCAATATTACCTCTGTGATTGAGTAGACACAACATCATTTCTCTTCCTGCAAAGGCATGTCACATGGACACAAATCTTCAAAAATAAATGAACCCTGAAAGGAATAATGAAAATCAAATAAACATTTTATTATATAATTTTTCGTTAAAATAGAGATATTATATCATAACATTACCTTTACATCTTTACAGAAGGTTTCTTTGGTCTAGATATAAGCTAATAACAAAACTAATGATTCGTTTTTCACTTTACTATTGTTGGTTAACTACCACTTAGTATAGAATCTGATTTGAACTTTTGATCCGATGTCCCCGTGATACTCTCATCCGACACCATCTCTATGATATCATCATTCATGATTCACTTTTCCTTCTCTTCCTACACCCATTTACCTAGTAAATGGGTGCAAGAAGAGAAGAAAAAGTGAATGCTGAATAATGATATCATAGATATGGTGTGGGATGAGAGCATCGTGGGGATGCCAGATCAGAAGTTCAGATCAGATTCTATGCTAAGGGGTAGTTAACCAACAGTAGTAAAGTGCAAAAAAAATCCTTAGCTTTGTTATTAAATTTTCGAGTGATTGCCAACCAATTTTTTTCCAACACACTACATCAGTAGAAAAAATAACATAAATAACCAAAATATAGAATATAAATGATCCATTCCATAATAGTTTAGGTCTAGTACTTATGGAAACATGGAAACATAAAGAACTAGTTCATAATATTCCCTCATTAAGTTATTCTTTACTAGAAATACAAATCATTTCTAAAACCATTATTCATAACCTAATGATATAAAACATAAGAAAGGGTGATAATAGATGCTCAATAAGTGTAAAAATGGGAGATATCAATGATCATATAAGGATAATATAAGTAGTAGGAATTCACCTTTATCCTATTTGTGTACAATCTTCCATCAGGTATGCTTCCCATTCATTTATAAACACATCTATATCATCTTGTGAATATGAGTTTTTGTGACAATCATGGTAGTACTAAAAAAATATAAATACACAAAGGATTAATAAATACTTTAAATGAACTAGTAATTATTTTAAAAAATACCTCTTTAGAGATGCTAGTTTGTTGATGAAATATGATCTCTTTCATAAATTTACAAACATAATAACCACAATAATTTCCATTTGTTTGTTTTGGACACTGCAGAAACATCGAGAAAAATAAGAAATTTGTTTTAATATGTGTTTGGATAGTGCAATATTATTATATATAGCAGGATACTTGTCCAGTTGTAGATCTCATGGGCATTTTTTTCCTTAGGCCCTAGATTCATTCCATGAAGAAGACGATATCAATTTACCACCCTATAATAACAGAATCCTCATTAAAAGATAATATAAATTATATAACTAGATGTTTAGTTCTAAAATGTTGGATCTAGTGTATTAAAAATTGACAAACACCATCATGTGTGGTCAATTTGTTGGATATCCATGTATTGAATCCAGAAAATAATTCTTTAGAGTATCCAAATTGACTGCAATGAGCATCCAATGCCGCCTAAAAACACAAAAAAGAATAAGTAATGAAAGAAATAAAAATATAGTTGATATGATTAAATTGTAGAGTTTTAACCCTACATCATTGGTATTAAAAAGAGTTTGTCATCTGTAATTTTGTTTTCAAACGATTTGAGTAGGGATGAAATTATTTCACCCTCTTTATTGTCATTTATTTCTTCTTTTGAAGAGGTGATGTGAGGACTAACGAGTCCAAATTTTTGTTCATGGGGAAATCCCTTCAATTGTTTTTTCATATATATGCCTGCAAAAAATATGAAATGTATTTATTCATAATTATCATAGTATATCAACTTTTTTAAAATGAAATCATGAAAACATACCTCATGTATAAATTTACAACTGAGGTGCCTAGCCATTCAAACTTGAGAATTTCATCTACATTGTCATCACTAATGAAATATGATTCCTCCCCTTCATACATTTTTTTTTCAAAATCAACTATATGAGTATTACCATCTATCAACTTTGTACCCACATGAGCCTGCAATGATATTAAATGTGGATATAGAATGTGTGGGGTGAAGGTGCTCTTAGTAGATCGTTTCGATCGGTTGGTTGATCCTTGAGATAGTTTTGAGTCAATCTTTCATTTCACCCCTTCCCTTTGTCATTCTATAATAATATTCATCAGTTCAGACCTTTTTTCATTAAATGTGAAAGGTTCAGCTTGAAAAATAAATTGGAAATGAATACCTCCTTGTCGACATATTTTTTACAAAAATTTACGACCATGCGATGAATGTTCTAACAACTTGTTTAACCATATTAATGTTGTCATCATCATTTGGAATAGGTATCTTGGTGCTTGGATCATTAGCTACATTAATCGACACTATGACATGACCTATTGTAAGTGGTCTATTGTGTAGCATGTCGTTTTTCATATTGAACACCATAACCCTCATTACAAAGAGATAGGTGGGAGTTGATAGATAAAAATAACAGTCATTTTCACCCTTTAGAATATCAGTACATGAAAGATATCAGTGTCTATGTGGTTCACATTTCACAGAAACAATTATTAGAACATTGATTACCTCAGCTAAGTCAAGTTTTTGAGGGGAATGGCTCGCCTCAAAGCTGGTGGGGGGTGGGGTGGGATCTCTACGCATGGGTTGTTTTTGAGTTGTTTCTTCCCTTCCCCCCCCTATAAAACTTGATATCATCTCTCTATGGTATTGTAATTCTTCTTGAAAAATAGTTATTGTTTCTATCATCTTTTTCATTCCCTCAGTTTGATCATCCGCTTTTTTTTTCTTTCTAAAAATATGTTTAGGATGTCACCCCAAAACCCGCACCTATGACGCGGCCATACTTTTTTGGCTAATTCAAGGCTGCTGAAAGTATGTCTACATCTAGTGTAGGTGTTGTTGATTCCCGTGACTATGTTAGATAGAAAACATAGGAAAATAATTATTCATTTGTTATATAATAACAATTTAAAGCAACTCAAATTTATATTATGTAATACTTACACATGTTTCCCACACTTTTTGTGTGTTTTCATCTATCAGTATCTCCTATTTATTTACACGAGCCTCCTTCCATAGCACATGGCATGGGATGGTAGTGGATTTTGATTTTGATTCATCAATCTATATATAAACAGAGGAACATGGTTATGGTGTTGTTTTATGTCACATAAAAGTATTATGGTAGATTTAAAATACATACCAATTTTTTATCAAGTGAAGCATACCCCATCCTTGATTTACAGTAGGGGCACACTGCTTTTTCTGCCCGTTCTTTATTTTTAGCACTCAGTTGCTATTTCATAAATAAAAAACTATCAATAAAAGTTATGAATACAAGAAACATAAAATAACGTATTACTAGACACAATGTACAAGAAAATTATGCTCCACACGATGGATAATAAACTCATCCCATGCTCCTTGGGATATCAGGCGTGCATAAAGAAGAGGTGGATGCAGCTTGATTTTCCCTTCATCATCTTTAAGATGATATTTTGTTAAAATTGTGAGGAAGCCTCTATGAATCCTTACTGAAACTATTAATACATATTCCTTGTGCGAGGCATCTACTATAAATGCACTTTTCAAGGTATAATGAAGAGTAATTCAATGTTTTAGCATTTTATTTTATTTTAATAAATTAAAGAAATGATATCATAATGTTAGCGTAATCTATTACCACATTAGTGTATTCATCCCAATGAAAACATGGTGCCATGAATGTACATCAATCGACACAAATTGCTGAGTAAAGATTCCAATGTAGCTACTAAACATGGATTTGTTGGGGTTAACATACTGGCCTTGCTTATTCCACCCCACCTCAAATTTGATGTCTTTTTGATTTTTCCTTAAGGATTTTGGCTAACACTATCAAACTACGACACTCTTGTTTTTTTGTGTTGTCAAGGTTTCATTGCCTACCATTTTCTCAGTTTCAGCATCATCATTATGTTCCTCTAGAGAACTAGAATTGGCACTGGGAACAACATCAATAGGTTAAGAAACCTATTGTACCTCAGCACTGGGACCAACAACAACAGATTGAGAAACCTGTTGTTTCTATGCACTGGGACCAGCAACAGTAGGTTGGGAGACCTGTTGTGCCTCAATATTGGGCACATCAGAAGGTGTAGAAGTCATTATTTACAAAAGTGGTTTAATATTTAATTTATATTATATAAAAGCAGTAGTGAACAAGTAATAACATAACGTAAAACAATGTATGTTACAATAAAAAAATAACCTGATTATTGAACTCTTTTTTTTAAAGGCTAAAGAGATTTGACCCCTCTATCGACTATGTAAATCCCTTCATTGTGGTCTCCTTTGACATACAAAACACCATCTACATTGGGACTGCTAGGAAATTATTGCGAAGTATCAATGAAAGGGTCATCCTTCGTTGAAATTTCATCCGATCCTTTAGTTGTTTTTGTCGATAACAGAACAATTGACCAGTTTCAGTTTGTGGGATCTAGAACATAAAATACTTGTACTACCTGTGATGCCATTATAAATAGTTCTCCCTTCTCTCCTTCCTTACTGAAATAAACTTTCATGAATCCCAATTCATCTATTTTAACAGCACTCATATTATCAACCCACTTGCATTGAAAAATTGGCACTTAGAATTTCATATAATCTAACTCCCATATTTTTTTGATGATGCCAAAGTATGACATATTCACATAAATTGGATTTCTGTCCTTAGCACCAGAAACATGCATCGCTTTAGCCACAAGTGTAACCCCACTATTCTACATGGTAGTGTCTTTGTCATGTTCATTAATATAGAATGTATAACCATTAACTACACAATCATTGTAAGATAATACATACACACTTGGTCCTCTGGTTAGTCATCGAAGTCGTTATGAAATTGAGTCCGAATTTTCATATAACTTTTTAAAAATATGGTCCCGAAACCGTCCTATAAACTATTTATTATGTGTATCTGATATCCATTTCTCAGCCCTAGATGGATTCAAATGCCTAATAATTTATTTGTGGGTTTGAACATATGGGTCAATGTCGAAACTGTTATGAAAAATATAAAGGTGGTCCTAATCCCGATCTGTAATATTGATCGTGACAACCTATCTTCCAGAAATTCCTTCACCCTCAAGCCACCCAGTGTGATGAGATTTCAGCAGGCCAATGTTTTCCACACCAGATAGGTATTCGGTACAGAATTTAATGACTTCCTCAAAAATATATCTCTCTGCAATACAACCCTTTGGACAACTTCAATTTTTGACACACCCTTTAAAAATCTTCATATACCATTCAATGGGACACATCCATCTATAATTTATAGGACCACATAGTCAAATATCTCTCACTAAATGAACCATAAAATGAACCATCATATCAAATAATTTCGGTGGTAAGAACATTTCCAATTCACATAATATGATGGCAATTTATCTTTCTATAGTTGGCAATTTTGCTGGGTCTATAACTTTGCTACAAATAGCTTTGAAGAAGAAACAGAGCTTCATTAATGTATGGCGGACATTCTTGGGAAAAATGAAACATAAATCTATAAGAATTAGATCTTGCATGAAAACATGACAGTCATGTGATTTCAGACCCTTTAAATTTAAATATCTCATTGAAACAATGTTCTTGATATTTTATGAATACCCCTCTGGAACCTTTACGTTATTCAAGAAGTTGAAAAACTGATATATCTCCTTCCTAAAAAGAGTGTAAGCAGTAGGAGGAAGAAATGTTCATTTTTCACCCTTCACTAGTGCCAACTCTTCTCATATTCCCATCTCAACCATGTCCAATCTAGCCTTAATTTCATGCTTTGTTTTTCCAGGTGCATTTAGCAACGTGCTGATGACACTATCACATACATTTTTTTCAACATGCATAACATCAAGAAAATGTCTGAAATATAGAAAATTCCAGTATGGTAATTCAAAAAAAACTTATCTCATTTTCCAACCGGTTTTCATAAGGTTTTTTGAATTTGGTTTACCAAAAGTATTGTCCACATATTTTAATTTCTCAAAAAATTTATCACCTATTAGTGGAGACAGTGTTGTGCGTTCTTATGAACTTTTATAGAATAATGACGTCCAAGATTAGTACTTATGCCGTCGGGGTACAAATATGTGATGTCCTAGAAACAAAATTTTTGATGAATGTTTCAACCTAATTGACTGTGTACCTTGTTCACAAATAGGACACCCTTGAGTTACTTTAATGCTATATCCTAACAAATTTCCATAAGTAGGAAAGTCATTTATCGTCCCATACAACATGACTCTCAAAGTGAAATCTTCATTTTTGTAAGCATCATACACCATAACACCTGAATCCCACAATAATTTCAAATCATCAATCAATGAAGCCAAATTAACATCAATATAATTACCTGGTTGTTTTGGTCCTGATATAAGCATAGATAACATGATGAATTTTCGTTTCATGCATAACCATGGTGGTAAGTTATAATTTACTAACATAACTGACCATGTACTATGATTGTTTCTTTGAAAACTAAAAGGATTAACTTCATCTATAGATAATTCAAGACGAAGGTTTCTCGGCTCATTTCCAAATTCAGGATAATCACGATCAATTCTCTTCCACTGAGGAGAGTCTGCCAGATGACATAGTTTCCCATCTTTAATTCTTGTATCTGCATGCCATGTCAATTGTCCTGTAGTCTCCTCACTTCCATATAGGTGCCTAAACCATGAAATTATTGGAAATTACCATACAATTTCCATATGACTAGATTCATCTTTCTTATATTGATAAGCACCACACTTTTGGAATTCTTTAAGTGATTTTTGGTCCTTGAGAAACAGTATACAGTCATTTGGGAAAGCGTGTATTCTTTTAGAGATCATACCCATCGAGCATAGCATTCATTTGGTGCCATATGTTCAGCTCGAGAGCTCATTATCTTCTGAAAGAATGTCATTTAGGAGAGAAATTAGTTTTATAAAACTGGCATCACTCCACCTGTTGCCTACTTTCAAATTATATAGCTTTAGTATGGCTAACAATGCTGTATATTTAGTGCAACCATCATATAATGACGTCTTTGCACAACTATTCAACTTCTCAAACAATTTTGGGTAATCATGAAGTTCATCTTCAACCGTCCTTATCATTTCCTCAATTCAATTTCCATCATTATTTACATCTATAATCACATCCTCCAAATGATCGTTTTCATTGTTCATGCTTGTAATCATATCAGACAATCCATAAAATTCAGTGCTATCCCAACCGCTACCTACACTCGTTTTTTCCCCGTGTTTATTCCAACATGTATAACTTCGATCTATTCTGTGATATATCAGGTGATCTTCCAACTCCTCTGGACTAATTTGTCTTGAATAACAACAACGTAAACATGAACAATGGATTTGAGAAGGTTTATATGTATGATCTTTTGAAAACTTGATAAACTCTTTCACGCCATATTCATACTCTTTTGTCAACCAATTGGAATTAATCTATTCTTTATTCACATTAATCCTATTTGATTCAATAATATTAATATTTAACAAAATAATTGCACAAAATATGTTCAACTAGGGTTATAATCCAACTATAATCAATGAAACTAGCTATGGTAAACAATACCCTTACCTCTCCATGCTTTACTTAGGACCAAAGTAAATCACACCCATCTTCCCAACCACCTGATCAATGGAACTAGCTATGAGAATCCCTTGCACTAGAATGTTTTATTATCCCACATGTGTTCTATATGCATTGTTGTAAACTAGTTTTTTAGTATTTCTCTAGAAACATAATGTCTCGAGTCATAAAATATGGTGCTAAACTAATAGATGGTATGATTTTCAATAGAGTGCTTGTGGGTGGAAGGATTCATTACATGTTTTTTATGGTTATTTGACTAGGGTGTCCATAAAGTGTCCCATAGAGTCATCTAGTGAAGTGGTTTTCTAAGATTAAGTGGAATTGAACTAGTAAAAAAGTGGTGGGGCCATTAAAATGGGTAAGGTTTGGATTGATATTCAATGGTGGAGGAACTAAAAAATGGAAAACAAATGGCCTACCAATCATTCTAACAACCTCAACACCATACAAACACACAATCGTTCTCACAATCGCAACATCATACAAACCAAACAAACACAATTTTAGATTTAAAAAGTATACCTTATTCAATTATGTTTGTTAATTCAGGGGTTATCATAGAAGTTTATCATCTTGAGGAATTCATTAATTATCCAAGTATACGTAAATTACCAATATTTATATTCAAATGTTCAATAGGAACCAACCAACATGCAATTAATTTAGTGTGCAAACAAGGACCACCAACGACTATGATTTTCAGTGGTGTGTTTAGACCATATATTTCACAACATAACCATAAATATCAAATAATAATAACACGTGAATAAGAGGAAACCAATGAGTAAGAGGAGAAAACTCACTGTGAAGGTGTCGTTCAACGCGCGACGGTGGTGCGTTCACAGCAGAGGAGAGGCATGCAACAAAGGAGATTTCCAACTGAAAAGAAAACATAAAATGAGAACTCATATGTTATAACTATCCAAAATAGGTCCAATGAGATATAAAAATGGGAAATGTATGATTAAACAATTTTATTGGTCATTAGTGGGATTTTATTTTCCATATATGATATCTGCTTCCTGTTTATTTATTTTTTGCGTATCTACTGTTTTCCTAGATGTTCAACTTATGAATAGGACATGTTTGGTTTTCAGGAGAAAGATAATTTTTAATTTAATCTAATTATGGGTAAAATATTCCACATTAATTGTATCTTTTTCTTAGGTAATCATTTCTATCCCATAGGGATCATGAATTCCTCTTAGGTTAGTGGAAAGTTAGGTCCGTTGTTGGTTATGATACCAACCTGGGCCGTATCATTACATTTCCAATTGTAACTGACCCACGTCCATTTAAATATCGGATTGGGGGGTGGGGGGTGGGGGTCAGACACTAATAAATTCCAAACTCTATTAGAGTTCCTATGGTGGTGGGTCCTATTAGTATCATATCTGATAAATATTTTATAGATTGTACATTAGAGTAGTAACTACTAAGGATTTCCTCATTTATATGGTAGTAATGTTTGTTGAACCTAGTGTGTGAAGTAGACATCAAAAACTAATAAGTGATTAAAAATTATGTGATGAATTCATAAAATATGGAAAAATATATAGGAAATATCTTACAATCCTCATTGAATCTTAATAGTTTTGGTTTAATTCATTATATAGTTACAAGTGATGTGGAATGTGTAAATGATAAGCTGGGGGGGGGGGTGAATGATGTGGAGATGTTGATAGACTTAATCATAAAGGACCTAAATATAAGGGAGAACAAGACATGCATCACAACACAACACATAGGTAATATGAAAAAACATGCATTACAACACAACACATAGGTCCATGCCACAATGGGTCCCAAATGAGAAAGAACTACGACACAAAGGAGATGACCACACCACAATGGTTCCTGGTAAAAATACATCTAGAATCCACATGAATGGTCAATAATGAGATCATATAATCTAAGTTAAAGGGAATATGATGCATTTTTCATCACTAAAACATAACCTCTAAGCCCTCACACACCAAATATCATCTTTGGATTCAGCCTAAAATGGGTGAAAATGAGAAACTAGAAAAATGTAAAAAAATAGGGCATATTAGCTTAACCAAGTGGAACATTGTATGAAAATGAAATAAAACTAAAATAGAAGGAATAATAGAGGTAAAAATTATCCTATGATCTTCAATACAAGTGATTAGAGATTAAACATACACCGGGTGAGGGAGAACCACCCAAGAGGAGAGGAGGGGGGGGGGTGGCATAGTATGAAGGGGTTCTGGATGAGAAAAGGAAAAAAATCCAGTAAAACATAGAAGGTTCAGAGGGAAATTTTTGTAAAATTTCAATTTTTAAATGGGTTCAAGGTTTTTCCATATGGTTTTCAAAACCATGTGAAAACTATATAGTCTTCACTATCCAGGACACACCATTTCACATGGTTAATGCACATGGTTAAACAAACAGTGTGCAAACCCTGAGAAATGACTTTAAAATTTATTAATTAATTTTTTATGGTTTTATAAGACCCCTCATATGATTTAAACAAACTGTGTGCCTATACAAACCAATATTCACTATTGTGGTGCATGGTTATCACTAATCATGTGAAAACCATGCTCCCTAGGCTGCTACCCCCAAAACCAGAATTTCAAATCCTAAAGCTTTTGTGATTTTTTTAAGAACCTAAGAAACATATCGAACCTAAAAATATATAAAAAAATCCTTTAAGATATCCCAACTTATATGTTCAATATCTATCCCTCATTTTTAAAAATGGTTTGTCCACTAATTGAAAAAAATTCCAACTCCTCCTGAAAATTCAAATGCCAATATGAATGAGGAATTAAAAACTCTCTACCATTGTGATTATCATACTCGATATTTACTAGTGGTAATAATATTGAATCCCCACTATCGGTTATCTATTTGGAGTCAAACAAACACATTCTATTCCTGAACTCCCAACATGATTTCAAATCGTAGCACCCAACAAAAGATAAAATACCACCTAATCCTGAGCCAAATCTCATAACCATCACTGAGATGATGAGATGGTACTTACTTAAGCTTGCCCATATTGAGAAAAGATCATGTAAATGTTTAGTTAAACACCTAGTCTAAGTCACTCCCCACCATTATACATAACTCATGAAAGAAAATTTTGATCCATGGTGCCTCCCACCTACAAAATTTCTTACCAAAATCCATTTTCAAGTTTTTAATGACACACCTAGTGCCACTTACAATGAAACGTACCCAACCACACATGAGAATTACAGTATAATGTCGGTCTTCTCATTAATTCCCAAAATTCTGAACTCCACATATACACTGACCCCTAATGTGATTCCACAGTCAAACACTGACCCAATTAAACTAGCCATTATTCTATCAACTAAGAACTAGAGTGCAACTAATAGAATCCCTTATAAACCACATAATCTATCTCCAGCTCAAAATATATTCTTAGAATCTAATCATCACCAAACAAAAACAACCTATGGGATTCTAAAAGGCATCTAGATTTCATAAAAAACACATGCGCACTAATATACAGTGCTTTCATGGTGACACAAAGACTAGCTCTGCACACCAACTGCCTTTATAATGCACAAGAGTAAAAATTAATTACATAAGAGATGCACCAGGGGGATTCCGTGCACTGTAGAGGAGGATGCCGGGATGGTCATCAGATGAGGAGGGCGCTCTAAACCAGGTCACGTGGACAAGGGGACCATGCAAGGAAGAGGAGGAGAAGGAGGTAGAGGCAGAGGAGGATGAGGAGGCAACAACGAAGGAGGAGGATGAGTCAGTGGCTGGAGGAGGAGGAGGAGGAGGCAACAGTGGTGGTGGAGGAGGAGGAGAACGGTCACGACAAAGGAGGGGCTGCGACGACGGTGGAGGAGAAGGCAGCAGTGGTGGAGGAGGAGGAGGACGGTCGCGGTAGAGGAGGAGGAAAAGGCAGCATCAGTGGAGGAGGAGGAGGAGGAGGAGGGGTCGCAGTGGAGGAGGGGTCAATGACGCTGGGTTCAGCTTCTGCGAAGGCTTGAAAGGGTGCGACAGAGGAGGATCCTGTTAGAGTTCTTTTATAAAAACCACTGGAACCTTTATCATCTCTAGTTAAAAGCACCGATAAAGGTATATTTTATGAGTGCTAAAATTATAGCACTGATAAATAGGTATTTTATCAGCGCTTTATTAGCGCTGATAAAGATAGGACTTTATCAGTGCTAAAAAAACACTGATAAATATAGGCCATTATTAGTGCTAAAAAAACGTTGATAAAGGTATAATTTTAATAACTAATTTATATTCTTATATATTTATTTAAAATGATATATAAGATAAATATATATTTATTTATTAATAATTATAACTATAAATAGTATATATTTATAAATATTGGTATATAATTATTAATATATATATTAATAAAATTATAATTACAAATGTATTTGAAAAGTATTTATATACATAATTAAAAATATAATAAAATATATTTAATGTAATTTTATAATTACATTTTTTAGAACATATATAGTTCATATGGGTAATATTATGAATTAATCAATATACCACATCAATGGACAATGATATGTAATGTATAAATGAACATTCATGCATATGATGCATAACATATATGCATGATCAATATATTCGTTGACCAAATTCATTGGAAAACACACACATATATATTCATTAATTTTAATTATAAATATATATATTAAAAATAATTATATATTTATAAATAAAATAAATAAAATAAATATATTAAATATAACAAATATAATAAATACAATGAATTAGTCCAATAAATATAATAAATCCAATAAATCTAATAAATCTATAATAAATATATTTATTATTTAATAAAATTTATTATAATCTTATAATTATGTAATTATATATATATTTATTTAATTATAATCTTAGAAATAATTTTTTCAATTAAAACATTATACATATATTTTTAAATTATTAAAAAATATATATTAATTATAAACACTTTTTTTTATTTAATGTATACAAATAAACATTATTTATGAATATAAATATAATAATTTTATATAAATTAATAATAAAAACTTTTATCAGTGCTAATAATAGTGCTAATAAATGTACCCTTTATCAACGCTAAGAAAAACACTGATAATGGGTACACCTTTATCAATGCTTTTTTTAGTGCTGATAAAGGTAACATTTATAAGTGCTTTTAACTAGCATCGATAAAGGCCCACCCCTTTATCAATGATTTCTATTTAGAACTGATAAAAATCAGCGCTTCCCTTGCCCTGTTTTGTGGTAGTGTGCACTAGAGAATATCAAGGTGAATTAAACGATGTTCAAACTTGAAGGTCCCAAAAAGAAATGGTGGGATTATATAGTACAAAAAGATAATCACATAATATTGGACTTAAAGGGTCTCAATACCCTCTTATTATAGTAATTATATCTAAAGTATCTGATGATGGAAATGTATCTGGAGTTACTATCATTTTAGTAGGGAGAGTGATCAATGTAGTCATACACCATTTAGTTCACAGAGCTGGTCCATATTTCTTTGGAGGTAGTAAAGAATGGTCAACTGAAGGCTTAGAAGTATCTTTAGGGGTTGCGACCAGATATCAGATCACAAGTATTCATGCTGAAGATTTATACCTATGTATAGATGATAAATAGGGCTATGATGGTAGAGATAGATATGGTAGGCAAGGTTGTCTATTTTGACACTTCTTAGTAACAGGCCTCCTATGAACCATCAGTTACAACCAGTAGTGTTACCCTGACTTGTTATCAGTATGTCATGGTCATGCACAATTTACATTCTTAATCAACGCCTGCAAATATGTTCAATAGTTGTGTCCGCTATAGCCATATGCAATGATTCTATAAGGCGATGTATAATCCCTATTATGGTTAGGGATCATCAAATCCAAAGGTCAAAATGACATAGTCATATACTTCAAAGACTCTAGGGCTCCGACCACATGCCTCAGGAGTGAAGCACCTTCACACATAATATGATTTTCAGATGGAGGTTGACGTGAGTCCAATGATAGTTCGAGGTGCCATCTTTATTGCATCTTTGATAGTGACCACTTTATTCAATTATGGTGTCTCCCACTCATTTATTTCTTTCTATTTTTTGGATTTTTTTAAAATCAAAATGAACTAATGTCCATTGTTAAGGATTTAGGGACACCTATTGGGAAGAGGAAATAGTAGGGGTTTCAGTGTCCTTGTTCTCTATCGATAGCTGATATGAAGTTAGTATAATATTTCCATGTTCTCGATTTGGATATGTTTGACATCATTATCATGATGGATTTACTTATTTATCATCATGCTAAGTTTTATTTTTATCATTAGTGTGTCTCGTTCTTTGTTTTTTATGGGAGCTATCTGGTGTTTCAGGGAGAGTGGGATCTGATGTCTGGTCATGAAGGACCTTTCCTCATAGAGCTAAAGAGTTTTTTATATGATATTATATTTGATCCTGATGATGTTTATTCTATTTTTATATTCCCATAGTTGTTCAAGACTTTCCTGAAATTTTCCCAGATGATTTCTCTAGTCTCCCTCTAAAGAGGGAGGTGGAGTCCATGATTGATCTAGTGCCTGGTATGTAACTAATCTTGATACCATCTTATCATATGGTACTATTAGAGATGAAAGAGATTAATATTTAGTTTTATTGTATTATTAAGTAAGGTTTTATTCTACTAAGTGTTTTTCCTTGGGCATCCCTTGTTCTCTTTTCCAAGAAGGCTGATAGTTCACTCCGACTGTGCATGGACTATCAGAATTTGAACAGGGTGAAAGTAAAGAATAATTATCATTTTCCCCATGTGGTTTATTTTTTTGATCAATTAAAGGGTGTGAAGTGGTTTTCAAAGAAATATATTCGGTTTTTTTTCATAATCTTAGGGTTTAGGAGTTTAATATTTTGAATATGACTTTCAGGAGCAGGTATGGCTAGTATGAATATCTTGTGATGCATTTTTTTCTAAGTAATTATCATGTAGTTTTTATGGCTCTAATGAACCAGATATTCCATCAGTATATTGAAACATTTCTGGTAGTGTTCATGGATGATATTTTGGTTTGTTAAATATCTAATAATTAGAATTAACACTATATTATTTTAGTTTTATAAATTATGACGAGTCACTATTTTTATAGAATGATTTTGAAATCTGGTTTATGAATCCAAGAAGTAAAGTTCTTAAGGCACACGGTTTCTAATTATGGATTATGAGTTGATCCTGATAAGGTGAGTACTATGTTGTTATGGGAGGTCCCATAAAACATCTTTGAGATTCAGAGCTTCCTTGGTCGGGCCAGATACTATTGGTGGTTTTTCAAGGATTTCTCAAAGTTGGCATCACAATTGAATTCTATTACCAGGAAATTGGTGAAATTAACATGGGATGAAAAATTTAAGTCTTATTTTGATGAAATAAAATGACTTCTAATATCAGATCCTATTATGATATTACTTGAGCTTGGTAAGGGTTATGTGCTGTAATGTGATTCTTCTGATACTTGTTTGGATTTTATTCTTATATAGGATGATCATATTGTTGCCTATGGCTCTCATCATCTTCAACCGCATAAGAATAATTACCCCACCCATGATTTGGATCTTTCTATAGTTATGCACACACTTAAATGTTATAGGAACTATCTTTTTGGGGAGTGTTTCATAGTCTTTTTTTACCATAATAGTCCGAGCTATATATTTTCTCAAAAATACATGAATCTTAGATAGAGGTGGTGGGTGGAATACCTTTAAAAGTTTTTCTTCGATATCTCCTACACCCTGGGGAAGGGGAATTTAATTATGGATCATCCCATTAGGAAAGTACCATCTCATGTTGCCTTAGAATCGAAGGAAAAGTGAAACCTTATGGGAGTCTCTGATCAATTTTATATAGATGATTCAGAGGATATTTTAGGTATGGTTTTGACAAGTGTTCAGTTATCACTATATCTACTTAAGTCTATTTTTCAAGGTCATTAGTAGGATGATGGGTTTAGAGGAATTCGAGAAACCCTTTATGGTAGGGATACTATTTATATATGTCCTCTCTCTACAGATTGTATTCTCCACTTTGGAGATCGATTTTTTGTACCAAAATATGTGATAATACTAGTTTTATTACTTTCATAGTTATTCATGGGACATTCATTTGGGAATTATGAAGATTTATTATGACATGAGATGATGATTCTAGTGGCTGGGTATGAATCTTGAAAATGGATATTATGTATCTTGTTATTACACTAACTAAAAGATAAAGGAAGAGAATCTGAAACCTTCTGGCCTACTCTATCCTTTTCTAGTGCTGGTCAGATAATGGGAGGAGGTGTCCATGGAATTTGTTGTTAGATTACCACAGACTCCTCTAGGGAAGAATTATCTCTGGGTTGTGATTGATTAGTTGATGAAATCGAATCATTTCATTTAGACCAGGTACACCACTAAAGTGAAATATCTAGGTAATATGTACATGAAAAAGTTTGTGAGGTTACATGGGGTTCCCTTTAATGTTGTTTTAGGTAGGGATCCTATATTTACCTCATGATTCTAGAAGAGTCTCCAAGAGGCAATGGGGACTCAAGTCAGGTTGAGTACAACTTACCATCCATAAATAGATGGTCGGAGAGAGTGTGTTTTTCATATCATAGAGGATATTCTATGTACCAATGTCTTGGATTCTAGTGGATAATGGTATTTCTATATAAGAATATTTGAGTTTCATTAGAATAATACTTATCAATCATCGATCATAATAATTCCCTTCAAGGATTTGTATAGTTTCCCATGATGACCAACTCTTTATTGGGAAGAGGTGGTCAAGACTTCTTTTGTGAGATTTAGTCTTGTTCAATAGATGGTAACAAGAATTCAAGATATAATTTGGTGTCTGGTTATAACTCAGAGTCGGTAGAAATCATATACAAATAATCAATAGTTTTTTAGGAGTTTTCCATTGGTGACTGGTTTTTCTTGAAAGTTTCTCCTTGGTTGGGTCACCATTGGCTTGAAAAACAGGGAAAGATATATCCAAGATATGTTAGACCATTTTAGGTCATTGAGCATCTTGAGAAGGTTGAATATTGGTTCAAATTACTAGATTATTTGATAGATATTCATAGTGTTTTACACATATATTAGCTGATAAAGTATCATCTTGATCCCTCTAATGTTTTGGGTTGGGAAGATATTGAGCTAGAGCTATACATTTATTTTTTAGAGCATCCAGTGGAGATCATTGACTCTTAGGTTAAAGTCTTACATGGTAAGTCTATTCCATTGGTCAGAGTGTTATAGAAATATATATCAGATTCTCACGAGACATGGGAGCATGAAACATCAGTGATGGAAAATTGGAATCACCTCTTTCTAGAGATTTATTCTTCCATATGACTTCATGTGGATTAAAAGTCTTATGGTTGGGAGTTTTTAACATCCATCTACCTCCCTTCAGGTACATATTATCTCTCTTTATGTTTACCTCTTCGTTTGGGTGTGTTTTGAGCCTTTCGAGGGAAGAGATAATTTGTTGGAGAAACTAACCTAAAATTTAGGTATTTTTTTGTTTTAATTAATAGAGTTTCATTATAAATGTATCAAAGCTTTTCAATGGTCCTCCTTGGGTTTAGAGAGCCTCCAGGGTAGTTTGAACTTTTTCTGTAGAATCTAGACTGTGAACTGTCTACTAGACACTTTCACATCATGAATTGGTTACACAACATGAATCTATTACCGAGAGGATTCCATGAACTAGTTTAGAGTGTGAAAAGTTTACAAGACATGAAAATTTATCACATATTGAAAAGTTTGATCAATGTTTTTTTAAATTAGGTGATTCCTTTTTATCATATATTCATTTCATGGATTTTACATCATGAACCCGAGAATCATGTCATGAAATGTGTGTGTTCTATAGGTTTTATGCATTGCATATCTAATTATTTTTCTTTTATCAAGAATCCTTACCTATTGAAACTTAGAAACTCTCCAAAATTATTTTAAGGATCTTTTATCCTTATAGATTGCATCTATTGACACTTGATATTCATTTTGGTTTCACAAAATCTCTTTGGGTAAGTGATTCTTTCATTTCTTCATTTCCATTGATCGCGGAAGTTCCATTATACCATGTTTATGGATATATTTATCTTATGATAATTTTTCTTGATCATATCTAGATCCTTTGTGTGATATTATTCTAGAGGCCGAACCTTATGTTGGTTGTGGTTAAACATGTGATTTCCTCGAGGTATGCGTCGTATATCTTCTCAATCAACTGCTTATATTTTTAAATTGATTCTAAGATATGGGAATTAGTTCTAGGTCCTCTGATGTTATCTTTTATTTCATTATTTATTTTTGGATTTTGTTATGGGTGTGTGTGACACGAGTTTAAGGTAGGTGGTTCCATCTCTAGCATGTTTTATATGAACCTTGAATGATTTGTTTTTTTATAAATAAAATATCATGATTGATTGATTGATTTTTGTGTGTGTAGAAATGGGTTTTTGAGAATAAATGGTTTTCCCCTTGTTTTGGTAAAAGAAAATGGTATTTTCAAATCATTTCGAAATAGATTTATGAAATTATTTTCAAAACATGGTTTTGATGAAATGATTTGTAAAATTTAGCACATGGGAATCCTGGGGTTTTTAGGTGGAAGGTGTAGTAATAAGTCTCATCTATTGATACTATCAGGGGGTTCACTCATGGGGTGTTCCTTTACTCCCTAGGCCTATTATTATAGGTAATTGTCAGAACCTTTGGAGGGTTCACTTTCTATGGTGTTTCTCTAATCTATATATTCGATTCATATGTATAGATAATTGATGTGCACAATTGTATATGTTTGTCTATGAGTGTTCTAGCAAGCCTGGATTGTAATGATCCTTGGTATGATGTTACATGTTCTTTGGTTTATATTATTTTTTATTTGATATGATATGTGATACATACTTTGAAATACTTTTATATATGCTATATTCTTTGAAACCTTTTTACCTGGATTATTTGGAACTGTGGAAAAATTGGAATGCTTTACTGTTATTTTGATTTAAAAAATGTTTAACTGATTATCATGCATTGTTTTCTTTAAAGTTGAGAATGTTCAGATTTTTATATAGAGACTTGTTATGGAACACTTGGGTGAGATCCTATAGATTTTGTTTAGCTCACACCCTATACACCCCTTTAGTGGTGTATAGACCAAGTTACGTATTTTGATATAGGAAAAGGAAAGGTTCTCCAATGAGACAGTGATGTTTCTATCATATATGTTTGGGTAGATGGTGGTGAGATGGTGAGAGTTTTCCTACACCATCTTAGGGAGTAGCTATTTCACATTTTGGTTTTTTCCTTTTTTATTGGAATAATACCCTGGAGTTTGTTTATATACTTTTATGATGTATCATTTCTACTGTCTTATTTTAATTATGGAATATATATTTATTCCTATTTTCTCTTATGCTATTTCCCTATACTATATATATATGTCATTTTTTTACATCAGGTTGGGTGAAATCATTCCCTTTGGTTATTATTGATAATGGGGATCGAGAATCCCTATTGGGTATGTAATAGGCCAGGTTGGGTATTAGTTTGTAAGGGTATTTAGGTTGGTTAGTCACATACCCTTACACAAGAGCATCTACATAAGGGTAATTAGAGACTACCCTTACAAGGGACATAACTTGTGTAAGGGTAATGTAATGTTAAAAAATATATATTTTGTTATGTTTTCTTACAGTTTATGAAATGTTTATAAATCATAGTAAATTATATTATGGGAATATTCTAATTTATAAATAGTTAAGAAATTAACTACTTATAAATACTTTATAATTAATTATATGAATATTTTTAAAATATTTATTAATAAATATTCTAAATATCAATTTTTAATATTTAAAATACCTTTTACCAAATTATATGGAATGCCTTGAAATCTTGAGATAATGTGTTTATTTAGGAATTATAAGGGTAATTTATAATGCGTTTATAAAATACATAAATAAGGACAAAATAAAAAGAAGATTATTTTTAAAATTATGAATTATTAAAATTAAAGGGGTCATATTTGAGATATTATTTAGTCCACCTTAGAAGTGTTTTGTTTATTGATTTGTTCAAGTTTTAAAAAATGTTTAATTATGTGATATTTTTATCATGTAAATTTTTTACATAATTGAAATAAGATTATTTATTTTTTTATTCATAAAAATATTATACATTTAAAGTGAAAATGCACTATAATGATGAATATAAAATAGTTAATATAAGAATGATTATATATTGTTTACATTCAAGATTATGTAATGACCATAATAATTATCTTAGATATAAACTATTTATAGTCATATTTTATTTATGAATTCTTCATATCTCATATTTAAATAACTGAATTGTTCATTTATTTAAAGTTAATTCCCTTATTTATTCATAGATGTAAATTTTTTATATTATAAATGATGTATGCTTTAGTTTAAATTATTTAAACCAATTATAGACATCATCATACATGCATCTAACTAGTTACATGCTAGGTATGATAATGTAATTAACTTTTCATCCACCATGACCTATGTATGTAATTAAAATTTTTAACTTGAATTTAGTTGTTGAATATAGTTAATACATATTTTGTGATTGAGTTATGTGGAACTGGATTCTCTCTTGGTTAAAGTATCCCCAAGTGGAGGGGCTTTAGGTCAAACTTGCAACTGGCTTGGAGTCTTATGTCTTGTCTAGAAAGGTGGTGGTTAGATATCTATGGCTTCAGGATTACCCATGCAGAGTTTTTCAATTTCATATAATTCTAAACCTTTACACAAAGAGTTTATATGCTTTATTCATGAGATTTTTATTAACATGTGAAAATATGTTTGGATTCTATTTTTGGTAAGTAACGAAAAATATGGGTTGTGTAAAGAGTTGCAGATCAATATGATTTGAACATACTAGTTTGGTGGATGAAATAATGATTCCAAAATAAATTATTAGAATCATACATAGCCCAATTCAAAAATTTTATTATCTATAATAATCCCACTTTTTAACTAGGTTAAGAGGGAACCCTTACCTGATCCAAAGGTCCAAATTCACTATAGAATTATAATTACATGGACAATAGGACCAAATTCTAAACCCTTACAGCATTATCAAACCCAACTACACTGAAAAAAACCCTCCCTATATTCTCTGTAAGTCTATACCTAGCTTGTAGTGCCCTGTACCAGGATGCATAAGCGAGTGGCGTATCCTCCATATCCCTCTTTCAATCTTGGGTTCGGTTTTCACTACTTGGTGACAGATACTACTATGATCCATCATCTCTAGGATGATCCAATATAAGTGAACCTTGATCTATTCCATAGTCCAGAGGCCCTATGGGCCAAAGGCCCATGATGTCCCAGAGGCCCTATAGCCTAAAGTCCAAATTTTGTGGCCCAAAATCTCATTCATGATGAATAATACTACTTATACAGTACCCTGATAAATCACCTAATATAATACATTTATTTTTATAGTTTTATAGTACTAATAAAGTACCTGCAGAAATTCACACCCATCCAGTTTTGAACCTAGGTTTTTATAGGATGACAGGGTTATGTTACCACTTAGGTAAGCCTCAAAATTCTTATAATCATGCATATATAAAGAGAATAATATGATATAATATGGTAAGATTAAATCCCCTTCAAAATACTAAGTATTAAATTCATTCCAAAGTGGCACTTTTCAAGACCTTGATCATTAAGTATGGGTGAACCTAACGGTTAGGTGCACACAGATTATCTTGAATAAGGAAATAAATTATTAAGTTTGACCTAATGGTTAGGTACCCTATTTTTATATTTTTATTTGGGTTATATTAGCTGATAACCCATAATTTTTAGGATTCTATATGAATAGATTAGGGTTTATCCACTAGATGGATTGGGCATAAGGTTTTCTTCTCGACTATACATGATTCATATTTGATACGATTATATTTTTTTCTACTAAATGTAGTTATGAATTTATTACATTATTAACTAGTGTAATCCATGATGAAATATGAATATGGTCCACTAATTTGTATGATATATTTAAAAATGAGTTCATTATTTTAGTGGTATCCCATTTAATAAAATTACTTATTAAATGGTAATTGAACATGATACTCATTTGATAAAGGATTATTATGTAGATAAATTTCATCATCATCATAAAACATAAATATAAAACCTTTATAAAGATAAGATTAATGTAAGTTAATCATATTATTAGTAACTTGAAAAATGTTCTTAAGTATAAGGAAAAATTCAACATGTTCGAGAAAAACCTTCCTAAGTAACCAAGTGTTGAAGTTGTTCAACCAGTAAATCAAGATAATTGTGAGTATAATATATTTATTCACTTAATGTTTCAAAGGAATTAAATGAAAAATTACCTAAGTAACTTTATTATTCACTAATATTATCAATATGATTGATTATTCCAATGATTTATAGAGATTGGAGGTTTTCTCTGAGGCTTTTTTTGGTTAAATAATTCATCATATTTAAATACATGGAAAGGATATAATAACATTAATGAGTTTAATAAATGTTTATAATATTATTATAAAAGTTTTCCGAATATGTTAATTGGGTGTATGATATCTCGATTTTGGTATTGTATAGATAATATAAGTGGGAACATGTTTAAAATTAAAGTAGAAGTGGTTGTTGGAGAGTAAAATAATTTTTCTTCAAGTAGTAAGATAAGGTTATTAAAACTTAAAATTTATTAGGATTTAAGAGTAATGATTCCATAACATTGATTTTTTTAGGATATATGAAGGGTTTTGTGAAGATCCATGGAATGACCATGCCGAGTATTAGTATTATAGAAATCAATACATCGATTTTAAAGGTTATGAGATACCAAATGTATATTTTACAAGTGTTATAAATATAAAGGAGTTTAAAATCAATGGAATATTGATAGTTCTTGTAGTATTCAATAAATTTATAAAGAAAGAGTTTCTATATCATGTATTTTAATTCAATGGAATATATTAATCTTAGATGGATCTTAAAAGGATATGTATCTTTATCTCATTTATCTAGTGTAAAAAAGAGAAGTTATTCATTGAAAAAGAGTTGTTGTGAACAAAATGGCCTGATTAATTGTATACACATGATTTATGAATCATCAAATTCTCTAATTTTTTTTAAAGGGAGATAAGGAAAAAATGTGTTATCCAGTATAATTTTTTATCCATATATTTGTTAAAATACAAGGCAAACTGTTCCTACCACCCAATAGTGGCATGTTTTGATGAATAATCTTATTTTTAGAGGTAAAATTATCTGAAAAACTATAATAATATATAATATATAGCAACATTAGTTTATTTTTTAATATTCATACTAAGATAAAATAATATTTATTTCTTACAAAAATTAATTTGTGTCTATTAGCATGATGTTCTAATTAGAATATAGAATCCTAGAGGTTAGTGGGAGTATGATTAAACTTATAAAAGTTCAAAGTTAACAAATAATACCAGTATAAAGGTAAATTGATTCTCACTTAATATCCTCAAGTGGTTAGGATATTAATGGTAAGGAAATATGTAATGGGAACATTAGTTTTCATGAGAAAGTGAGTATCACTATTTCCTAAAGGGTTTTTCTAATTAAAGTGAATATCACATTACCCTAAAAGGGTTTAGGTTGTGATGGTAAACAATGATGTAAATATTTACATTATTATTCAAGTAAATTTTTTCATAGAATAGGGTTTCAAGAATTATGATAATTATATACTTAAATAGAGTTTTAAGTAGAAAACAAAAGTTTCCATTGTGACATTTGTTATTGTCAAGTTAAAGAGTTTTAATATGTTCAAAGAGTTAAACATTAGGAATATGATTTCTAAATATTACTATTATTAGTACTTAATTTCTTAATATATGTTACTCATTAAAGAGTTTAGTGGGATGGATTTATCAAGTGGCCATATAAGGATGTGGTAGGAATCACATATATATGTAATGAGTTAACCAAACCCCAAAAAGTGCAGCAAACATAAGGGTGATCTAGAAGTTTATCATATATGATATGATTGACCAATGATTATGTATGTTTCTGTTAATTATTCATAATTTTTTTAAGAATATAACATTAATCATATAAAAGGAAATATAAATTTTATCATTCTTTCACATTATCTGTATAAATATGTATATAGATATACATTTTATTAAGTGTAATGATAACTAGACTCTCAAAGTAGGACTTTGAGATATCCCTAACCAATGTTCATCATGGAGTATTATAGGTTATGATGAAATTTTAAGGTTATCATGAGTGGGATTCCCATATAGAGATGTATAATATGCTCACAGGGCATAAAAAAGGATAAGATTCTTTGTGTGCATAGGGTGACCCATGAAATATACCATATAAAGTGTCATACACCATGTATTTGGTATACCATGGGTGAATGGATAATGTTTTAGGATTTTATACTTGATGTTGGAGAGATACCAAACATTAGAACCTTTATACATTTGATACCTTTCTTACACAAGACAAAAGCGACTTAGCTAATCTAGGAGTGGTTGGGTAGGTTTTTTATCATGTCATCGACTGAATCTCAACCAAGATGGTATTTTTACTCTCATATAAAGAGTAAAAAATCTGGGCCATCAATTAAGACAGTCTGAGGAGTGTGTGGATGCACCTAGATAGTAAATGTTTTGTTCTTATCTATTTAGATAATGATAATGTGATGTATTTATCCATAAATGTGAATGACATGTGATGAATTCATTGATCATTATATTCTATACTCCAAAAACTAACAACGTATGAGTTGTTTATATGGGAGTGAAATACTGTATGTCCCATGGATGTCTTGGATAAAGGATAACATTGAGAATGCATGCTTGCATGTGATGAAAAATGGTGGACATAGGTTTAGAGATATATTTGTTCAATGGATATCACACCAGATCTATTTATAACATGAGTATAATTTATTCTACGATAGAGGCCACTATTTTCATACGTTTATGAATTTGTTGATTCAAAATTGTTTTCAATTCTACAAAGGCTCATGGGGTCAAACTTTATAGTTGATTGAATATGAATTGAGTTTGACTTAGAGTGTCACTCTAAAAATATTTTAGAGTTAATCTAAAAGTTTTTTAGATGGGGTATTCACAAGGTATTACATATGATGTGATACAAAATGACCTTAATGATATATTTCATTTTTTTAGAAGACATCAAAAATAAGTTTTAGATATGGTTTCACACATTATTATATATGATACAATATAAGTTGGAATGGCATAAATTATTTTAGTCTTTAGTGAAAGTGTTATATTTAAGGGGATATTCCCTAAAGCCTAAGATTGAGAATATGTTGGCTTAACATATTGAAGGTATTATAGTATGCACAATATGTTACTATTATCTTCAATCATATTTTTCGAAATGATAACTAATATCATTTAGGTTTTCATTGA
The DNA here is from genome assembly GCA_963277665.1 of Viscum album. NCBI lineage: Eukaryota > Viridiplantae > Streptophyta > Magnoliopsida > Santalales > Viscaceae > Viscum > Viscum album. The sequence continues at coordinate 827,589,454 of OY728156.1, forward strand.
TATTGGCTATGATTTAATGGACTGTTACATAAGATGTATCCTGAAGGGAAATTTTCCCACGCATGAGATGCATGATTTGGCCGAAGAATTCACTCTTGCATTATAATTCACGAGTAAATGGTTAATTAGATGAACATTATCCTTAAAAAACATTTATAAATTAGATAAACCATGTGATAAATGTTACCATCCTTGTTATTTCATGGTCAAAACTCCATGGAACCCACTGCTCGCTTCTTCTACCTCCTTTATGCTCGAAGTGATAACACATCATGGAGGCTATTATATCTCATTTTTCCAAAGAATGAATTAGGTAAAACTCATGGATACCTTTGTAGGTAGTAATAATTCATATACCAGTCCACTAATCTTTATCAAACCATATGAAGATGGTTTAAGAATGATGTAGTGGATCTTCAGTGTAAGGTATTCCATTTTATAGTTGTTATTGGTTTTCAATTTTACATGGTTTTATATTTATATTCATGGAGATCTTAATAATGGTATTTTTATCATTTATTCACATACTAATAATTTTTATGAGGCTTCTATGAATCTATACAGTGTTATTATATTAATATTTGTTAATTTTGTAAACGTAATTACTTTATTAATTATATATGTGAATATTTCAATAGTAAAATACTATTTTATCACTGTAATTTTTTAATAAATTATATTTTATTTCTAATTTATTATTATTAATTATGTGTCTCTATATTTTATTAGTAAAATTTATTTCAACCTATCATATAACATACATAATATTGTTTTTATAGTGATTAAAATATTGCATATGAATTATAAAATTGGTTACATTTTTAAATTTTTATTTAATGATTAAATGATTATTATTATTTTAATAGGATGTGAGTAAATATTATAAACAAATCCATATTTTCACATCCTAACCCTGATCACTTTGAATAGTGACCAAATTCAGGGCAACTAGATCTCAAGAGTGCCTCCTCAAACACCAAAGGCTGCCAATTAATAATGGGGGTCTAAGGTGTAACTACTGGGAGAATATAACCCCATATTAGATTATCAATAACATAGGAAATAACCAACAACATAAAATAATAATAGACAATTCACACAATAATAAATAAATGGGGCATGCTATAATGAAATGGAATATAACATACAAGCATACAAAAATTAACCACTCACGGGGCTGATTGCATATACAAGGTAAACTAAATAAATCAGACACATGGAGGGCTTTGTTACCATACCCCAAGACTCACATCATCCTAGTATCCTAACTCCATCCAAGATATCTAGTTCAATGATCAAATCCCAGGCCTCGACCCAAACTATACCTGCAATAAGTGAGAGTTCTTGGGTACCAATGTGCCATGGATTCCCAAGAAGGGTGTGGTTACAACTCAGTGTATGTGCATATGGAATGATCAAATATATCTAGTAAATGTAGTGTATTTTCACTAGTATCAAATTAATTGTATGTGAATGTGAAATTATCAGATAAATAAATAGATTTTGAACATAAATAAATAAACCACTTCTAGCCCTTAGGTTTTTTGGTGACACCTGAATCTAGTCAAAACTAATTCGACTAGTTTTGGAGTGTCTTTTAGAACATCACACAATTGTGCCAACTAATGTAATCAACTGAGGGTCTAACTCACCTCGACATACATGAGATAAAAACCTAGGGTCTGACTCACCCCAGCATACATGAGATAAAAACTCAGGGTCTGACTCACCTTGGTGTATAGGAGATAAAGACTCAGGGCTCAATTCACCCAAATATACATCATAAAAAGACCCAGGGCCTAGCTCACCCTAGTATAAATGAGGTAAAAAACTATGGCCTGACTCCCCTAGTATAAAGTTTTAATGTATGACTCCCAACTAGGGATGTCCATAATATCCAAATTTGTAAGGGGTGTCACATCCCCTACCCATAGATATATGGATCATGTCCAAGGTATCCTAAGCTATATAGGGAGTTTCATCCCCTAACCAAAGATTCAATGTACACCCAGAGGCATAATACAACCCTAGAACATATATCCATCCACCTAGGGGAGTTTATTATATTACATAGAACCAACCTATATCATGTACCTGGGGGTATCCACCCTCCTTCGATCTAGGTATCAGGCCTCCATTACCCAAGGAAACATACCTAACCTGGTTCCTAACCCCACATTCACATAACATAAAACACCCTTTGGAAAATCCTCCCTGGGACCACAATAATATCACAAGAATAAATGAACATTAAAAACATCAACTCAAGGCATCCATCACCCCTGGATCATATAAAATAAATAAACAAGCACCCAGTGGAATCCATCATCTCTGAATCCTCACATACAGAAATCACGTTACTATTTTCACTATTAATCATTTCCCAATTTACCACTTCAATTAAATTACAATAGCATCACAAGGGTTTAACAATCTATTTGTCATTTAATTTTCAATTTTTATATCATAAAATAATAAGGGTCAAGTGTAGAAGTAGAAACCTATCTCCCTTGCTGTACCTGTAAGGACCCAACCTTAAACATTACACATTCTAGTGTTTTTGAAATAGAGTTCTCATTTGAGGATCATTTTAGTTTAGAGTTTTAGATAATTAGGAAAAAATCTTACAATATAAATCCATATATTACAAGTTGACACTTATACTTAGTATCCATTTTTTCCACTAAAGGAAACTCCTTAAAATAAAAAATAGTTTATCTTTACGAAATTTTTTCACATTTATCCCACTGATCTCATAATTTTTCCAAATATCCCATAAAACCTTTTATTTTTTTTTAAATTTTGGATGAGAACAAAAATCTTAGTAAGGGATATAAAAAGAGAAAACTGTTAGTATAGTAAAATATAAAAATTCATATAACATTTACCATTATCTTAAAAGTTCTTTGAGCATATGGAATAAAACACTTCCCCTTGAAATAAACACATAAATTTTACTTGAAAAAAATCATTAAAACCGATATCAAGAAATTAAAACCTATTTTTATGAATTCGAGAATCATTTTTATAAAACCCTTTAAAAAACCATTTAATTGGAATAACCATATGGATGACTTCCAAAAATTTTATTACCCAATTAAGATATTATGGTCTAACCTGACACTATCTAGGCCACCCCATGTTAAGATGTAATAGGATTACCTGACGCTATATGGTCCACCACATGTTAAGATGTAATGATATTTCCTAACACTATATAGGCCACCCCAAGTTAAGCTTTAATGGGCTTACCCGACGCTATCTGGGGCACCCCATTTTAAGATATGATGGTCTTTCTTGGTGCTATCTGGGCCATTCAATCTTAAGTAGTAATGGGATTTCCCCACACTATCTAGTCTACCCCATGTTTAATGATTAAGTACCATATAAATAATAATTTTTTTATGATTTAAACATTTTTTATTATAATGTATTTAAAAAACTCTTTTAAACTCATAAGAGAATCAAAATATATTTTGGTTTAAAAAATGAATTTTAAAATCAAATCACTATGTAAATCATAAAGAAACCATTTTATTTTAAAATAAATATGAAAACTGATAAAGGAATAATCATATAATTAAAGCTTTATGATGGTGAAAAAATCCACTCATGCTGTATAAGTTAAAAAAACATTTTTTTGACTATTGTAAAAAGAAACTTTAAAATAAGATTATTTCAAAAGAAATTCCCTTGAAAATATCATATCATTAAAGTGAAAATTAATCAAATTAATTTATTATGTGTATTCACTTTAAATCCATATAAAAAAGTGTAAATACAACATAAGATAATCAAAAGTAATTTCACACATAATCTTAGCATGATATAACCAATGAAATAGAAGTTCAAATCAAAGAAAGGAAATTGAGTTAAGAATTATATTGAATATATTATATATATATTTTGTAAATATAATCCAATAAGAGTTATTTATTTATTTTGTTGGTGTAAACATATATGTTCACATTTAAATATTTTTCTAGAAAAAATATTTCCTTATATTTTAAAAAGGATTTTATTTTATTTTATAATTAATTAGTCACCAAAATAAATCATTATATATACATGTGTAAAATATATTTACATAATTTAGATAATCTTGTTCATACCCTCCATCCTAACAGCTGGGTTATAAAGGAAACATTTAAATTATAATATTTAGTTGTTCGCTTAAGCTTGATGTGACATATCATGTATGCTATCAAACATAGTATTTCATTTTAAAATCTAGGGATGTTATAGTACCCCATATAGGGTCTATATCAACTAGGCACCTACAAAGGTCCCTTGAGTCACAACACACATGGGATGCCCTACCTATCCCCTCTAGTCCATTTTAGATTATAGGTTCAGGCCCATCCCTCAGGGGTAAAAAGTCCCTTGACATGTCCCCAATCATATCTCAGAATCCGTAAACTTCCTAGTCTATATGGTTCACCCTTGGGTTCATGGTCACACCCAAGGAAAACCATCTCTTACCTATCATTGCTCCCTACCTAGGGGAAATCACCATGGTACCTAACTCTAGGTCTTTTAAGACTCACTCATTTATTTCATTCAATTCCATATCATTTTAATTTACAAAATTCATGGGTATTTATACTTCACAAGTAATATAATCATAACAAAGGCCTCATCCCTCAGTGGTCAAGGTATCAAGATAGTGCACAAGGCCCACTGTGGCCTTTTCACTTCATTCAATTCACATTTAATCATTTTATTTAAAATTATACAATATATTTAATTTTAAATGGTCAATTTCTCAAATAAATGAGGTTACCCATGTCACATCCCACATAAAAAAAATTAATGACCCATAGGGCATGTAAAAGAGACCACCTACCTTTAACGAATTCAAAACCTCTTTATATCTATAGCTCGACAGATCTGCTGAGGCTCATCAACACCTTACATCACACCCGAGGAACCTAACTCACATAACAATGTCCAAAAATTAATTATAATTAATTTTTATTAATTATACAATTATATTATGAAAAATAATAATTTATTTACTATTTAATTTAAATGGTATAACCCCAAAAAAATCACCAAGATTCTCTGTCACACTGAAATTGAAATTGAAAGCATGAGGGAGGTCCAAAACACACTCTTAATATCATCATAGGAAAAATACCTAACAATAAGAACCTAGTTACATGAATATTTCGTTTAATTTAAAATAAAACCCTTTAAAAATTCATATGGTGAAGCATATGCATTGAAATGGATTCAAATGGTCGGAATATATCATTACAGGACCACCTATATACAATCTAATAAAACTCTCCCTCAAAATAAAGCAATTTCATCATGTTCTAGTGAAATGACTATAGAAAACCTAAACCATATCTCCCAAACTTAGAGGAAAACTATAGAGGAAGAAATAATAGAGAAATAATAGATTAACCCACTCAATATCTCTATCGAAATTCACCACAAATCACCCCCTTCAAGGGGGAGACAAAGAATAGGAAGGGGAGGGGTGTCACTAGCCAAAATGGTCTCTCCCCCAACCCTTAACTCATGTTAAAATACAAAGAGGTGGGTTGGTAAATTACCAAACTAACCCCACTTATAAAAAAATAGGCCTCATTGGCTGGCCAATAGGTCTCACCGGTTGGATGATTATATACCATCGATCGGTCGGTGGCCCCAACCCATGAGCTAGGCCACTAGCCAACTGGTGGTAGGTTGCTACTAAAATTCAGTAGACCTTCTACCCTGGTCCAGCTCTAAAATTCTCTTTAGCATCCCAAATATCCTATAATCCTCCTTTCATATTAAAAAACTCCTCATAGAGATGTTCAAACACTCATATTTTTATTTTGAAACTTGGTTCTCAAAGCAACCCCCTCTATAGATCCAAAAATTCAAATTCCTTATAAATTTCCAAACCCATAAGGTTGAGGGGTATTAAAACATACCCACCATAACAGTTATTGTCCCTATGAAGTCTTAGTATCCATTCAACTCCACTCATGACCTACAATAGTTCTCAATTCAAAATCAAATGGAAACATTCCATCTCTAAAAGATAAAAATTATCACGTAGTGTAATTCTAAGAATTAAGGAACTCATTTATTAAGTTACAAGACACTTCTCATAACTTCCATCAAATCACTAAGGCAGCGATTCAAATACACCCATCTATCCCAAAACATGATTGAGTTTCAAACTGATACATCATCTACTGTATGGAACTCCACACTATAATCTTATGCTTAAAGTGGCCAATTCTGAGCCATGATGCTCCCCATCACTAGAATCACCAATTGAAGACATAATCATATCAGTCTATAGAACCGATCAACATGGTCCCCAACTCACCATACCTAAAAAACATGAGAAAATGAGCTGAAAACTAGTACCACTCGTTATCCCCGATTCCAAACAGAATCCAGAATGTTTCTATCACCCATACACAAGGAATTTAATATGCTAACATTTCCTTGAAAAGCCCCGATCAAACCCTAAAACACACTCATAGAATCTAAAATGATGTACCAAAGGTGGGTTTTAACCCACCACATCTAGTTGTATGAAAAACTATTGATCATTACTTATATAGATGACAATTTCCAAAAAAGTTCAACTTGATCTGCATTAACACTATTGATTTACCTGATCATGATGCCTTACATCCTAAAGGTATCCCATGATCATGTACAAATTCACACTAAATACTGAACCCAAATCTTGGTGTAGTTATATGGTTGAATCCTCAACCACCCATATCCTTTGTCATACTGTACCACAAGCACTAATTCACTAATGATCTGAAGTGACCTTTGATTATATAAAATTCATCTTGAGACCAAATAAAGTGCACAAAATTAATACAAAATTTAATATGAATTTCAAATTTGATATTCAAATTAGAATCAAATAAATTTTTATTCACAACCTTACCAATATCTCAAAGCTATCTCAACCACCCATTGACTTGTCTCACCACAAGCATGGCCCTTCCTACATGAGGTTTTTATTGCTCATGATTGATTAAATACCCATGCTATGGAGGTATCCTAATTATTGATCCTTTTAATAAAAATTTATTATCACCTCATCTCACACTGCATCTATTACCAAATACATTGACTAGTAATGGCTGCCTCACTCATACTCAAGTGCTATATCAAAGCATAAATCCACCACTCACCCCCATATCACAAGAACTTTATGCATGAATTCCATCAAAAATCATCATAATATGAGTCTCACAACCTCCAATATCCTATGGTGTAATCCACACCAGATGAAATTTCTTATACTGCTCATCAAGTGTATACTCAACATATTTCAACATCACGTGTGTTCCACTCCTCTCGATCCATGCTCATGAATAATGGAATCCATGATGTCATATCCCAAAGTAGGGAAATATCAATCCCCTTTCAAACCATCAAGACTATATTACTATAACAATATCTTCTAATTTATGTCAGTCCTCATCCCACCTATAACAACTCACTAATTCCAAATTCATCAGGTACCATGCGTATCCAATATGCACTGCCTAGATATAACTTAAACATAATGGGTTTATACCCCCATACCACCCAATACATAAATTTAAACATGATCCCATGAGTTTTAAATCCCAAAAAATACCTCACATGACCAAGCTACTAACTATGTTCCATGACATGTTAGTTATATCTAACTAGATCACCCACAACACTCCTTTTCAAAATTGGGCATTTTGCTGATGAAAAATTCTACCGCATGACCACCTATCACCCAAGTGTCATTCCATAATCCATATAATCCACCCATTATCTATCCACCCTAAAACCAATCATCCACAATTACTGTTGACCATTCCATTGATGACCACATCAAAATTCAACAAGGTCAGACATTCAAATGACCCCGACCTCAAAACTAATCTTGATACAAAATTCACTCCAAGTGCCTCACATCTAAAAATAAAAAGGTATAAAGAATGTTTATCCTCATAAACCTCAAGAAATCCAAATAATTATGGAATTCCATTTTCAATTCAATTCACATCCACCCAGCCTACCCAGCCCGCATCAAACATCCATTGAGGCATCTCTTTAACTAAACCACATATCCCATAACACCTCTCATGCATCATTCTCAAGCACAAAATATCTAACCATGATTCCCAAATCAAAGGAAATAAAAAAACTAGGATAACCCCTCTCACAGGTTACCCTTACACATATCATATATCATCTCATCCATAATACCCATCTCACCGCTATATTGAGCCGCACCTCAAAACACAAGGCTCTCCCACTTAACCCATAGGTCACATCTCACAATGTTCATAACTCATGGAAAACACCTATATATTTCTATCTTAGTATCACATGACCAATCACATGATAAACACCCACTCTAGGGATCTCATGTATCTCAGGAATCACATGCTAAGTTCTCATCATATTAGAGCACCAATTCTCACTAGGCATCCACAATGAGGCTACCCACTTGAGGATCATGATCTTAGGATAGTCTTAATTAGGACTTCACATATGAGAGAAACTCTAATTGGTTACCATGATCTCATCCACATATGTTTAAAATCACCACCCTACCATGATCTATGGTGAGTAATAATAATCATATCGGTCAGTTATTTATAATTTCATTCCAAGTTGTACGAAAAAACACCACATAAGTTGTTACTAACATTTTAAATAACTGAGACCATTTTATTTTAAGAACTTGTATCAAGATTAAATTCTCCCAAAATGGGTCCATTATAAAGGCATCAAGTTCCTTTATCAACTTACTAGGTTTAATATACATCCCTTGCACCATGAAACTATATTTTCATCATCAGGGTGCATCACACTATAGTCCCACATGGCCTATCATCAAAGAAGATATCATGGAGGTTCTACTGAGTATAATTACACTAAGAAAATATATGGGGAAACTCTATTTAGTTTTTTTGATAATTTATACAACCAGATCCTATCGTAAGTTTATTCACAAATAGACAGACATATGTCATTTGAATCCTATGTGTCGAATATGATATATGAGATGCCTATTTCCATCACATACGAAGATATAAACTTCAAAAATATTAATAAACCTAAAAAACCATATGTTTCACATGAGATGAAATCATATAACTATATAAGAGAACAAAAATAACAATAATACTAAGCCCCTAGTTACCTGGACTTCTTATCGAGAAATGTTTTTGTGATGCACTAGTTCGATATCCATCACAAGCTTTGACACAACACTATATTACATGTCTACCATATACCCCAAATAGTAATACATAAATAAAAATCATAGATACAATTATGTTATCAATCACATAAATTCTATGATACCACATTTTCATGTCCCAACTCAGTTTACTCTGAACAGTAATTGGTTTGAGGATGAATAAACATCAGGTACGCCTCCCTATACACCTAAGGTCGTCGACTAGAAGTGGGGGTCTAAGGTGTAAACATGGGGAGACTATACCCCTATATCAGAGTAAAAATTATAGTTTAAACAATATAAAACATCCAACCTAATAAAAAAATCACATAACAACAAATAATAGAAGTATTCTATAATGAAATGGAATGTAACATAAAAGCATACAACAATTGACCGCCCATTAGGATGAACACATATACAAGGTAAAAAAAGAAATAAAACACATAGGAGGCTCTGTCACCATACCCAGAGCCTCACCTAATCCAAGTATCTTTCCTCTGTCTAAAAATATCTTTCCAAATGATCAAATATTAGGCCTTGGTCCAACCTGTATCTGCAACCAGTGAGAGGTTTACTTGAGTACCAAAGTGTCATGGCCACCTGAGAAGTGTGTGAGTAGAACTAGGTAGGGAACCACCAATTCAATCCCATAAATAAAAGGTAAATATATTGTATGCGCATGTGACATGGTTATATTAATAAATAACTAGTGAAAATAAATAAATAAATCACTTCCATCCCTCAGGATTTGCGGTGACACACGAGGTCATTCATACCAACTTCGATGAGTTCCAAAGTGTCTCTGAGCATGTCGTGTAGTCATGACAACTAATTTAATCACCTAGGGATATGACTCACCCTGATATACTTGAGATAAAAACTCAATGTTTGACTCACCCTGATAGAGATGAGATAAAGTCCAATGTTCTGACTCACCATGATATATAGGAAATAAAGACCTGGAGCCTTGCTTAACCCAATATACATGAGATAAAGACCATGGTCCTGGATCACCTCGATATACATGAGATAAAAACCCAAGGTCTAACACCCCTTGTATATAGGCACAATGGTCAACTACTAATCAAGGTAGTATATAGTATCAAAATATGTATAGGGGTCACATCCCCTAACCACGAGTCCAAGGACCATGTACAAGGAATCCCAATATATGAATGGATCCTGCATCCCCTACTCATGGATCCAAGGTACACCTTGGGAAATCCTCCATACCCAAAACATATATCAATCTACATGGGGGGATGCATATCCCAACCAAAACCAACCTTTCACATATACCCAGGGGAATCCACCCTCTCTAGATCTAGGTATCAATCCTCCATTAACCAAGGACACATACTATCCCCAAAACCTAACCCCAGATTCACATAACATAAAACACCCCAAGCTTATCCTCCCTAGGACCACAATTATATTTCAAGCATAAATGAGCACCCAATACATGCACTTATGATATCTTTCACCCCAGATCATGTAAAATAAATAAACAAGAACTCTAGGGGCATCCACTATCTATGATTCCTCATAACCATGCATCATGATACCATTTTAATTATTAATCATTTACCAGTTTTACTAATTTAATTAAATTATGACCTCTTTACAAGCATTTAATATTCTTTATATCATTTAATTCCATGCTTTTACATTATACCAAAAAAGGGTCAAGTCAAGAACTAACACCCTAAATCTCTTTTATTACCCCTATCTAAGGTTTTCATCAACTCAAAACCTACCAAGGTCCCCTAATTCATAGGACACATGGGAAACCCTACATGGGTCCTATACTCCAATTGAAATTATAGGGCCAAGTACATCTCTTAGGGGTAAAATGTCCCCTAAAATGTCCCCAATAATATCCCTACCTCCATGACCTTCCTAGTCTATATAGTTTTCTCTTAGGTGCATAGTGAAACCCAAGGATAATCATATATAGTCCATCACTACTCCCTACCTAGGGGAAGTCACTAAGTCACCTAAATATTAGTCTTTTAAGACTCACTCATTTATTTCATTCAATACCATATCATTTAAATTCACTCCCTCCCAAGTATTTATATTTCACAAGGTACATAATCATAATCAAGGCCACAACCCTTAGTCTTTGAGGTATAAAGCTAGTGAAAAAGGTCCACCATGGACTTGTAACTTTATTAAATTCACATATAAGCATTAAATTTAAAAGTATAAAATTAATTTAATTTTAAAAGGTTAATTTCTTGAACCAATGAGACCACACATATAATATAACACATAAAAACCTTCATGATCTATAGGTAATGTAAAAGAGACCACCCACTATTAGTTAAGTCATAAAATCTATAAATACATAGCCTAATAGATCTACTAAGCCTCTTCAGCACCTTTCATCGCACCCTAAGAACCTAATTCACATCACAAAGACCAATATTTAATTATAATCAATTATAATTAACTATAAAAATCAATTATAAAAAATTATAATTGATTTAAAATTTAATCCAAATGGAATAATTTTTGAAAACTCATTGAGAATATTCATATCTCTCAAATCACAACTAAAATCACATGGGAGGTCTATAGTGCACTCTTGGTATCATCTTGAGCCAAAGCCCTAAAAATATGAACCCTATTACATGATATTTTATTATAATTTAAAATAACACCTACAAATTTTTTAAGTCAATGTACCTCCATAAAAATAGATTCCAATAGTGGGAATATATCATTATGAGAACTCCTCTATGCAATATGATCAAAGGATCCATCAGAATTGAGAAATTTCACCATTATTTGGTGAAATAACTCTCAAAAACTTAAACCAAATCAACCAAATAAGATATTAACCAAGGAGGAATAAATAAAAAAGATATAAATGATGACATTAATTGATATTACTACAAAAATGCACTACACATCACCCCCTTCAAGGGGGATCCAAAGAAGAGGAAGGGGAGGGGGTCTATGACCAAAATGGCCTCTGCTACCCCCTAGTTCATGTTAAAACCCAAGGGGGTGGGTTGGTAAATTACCAAAACTTACCCAATTTTAAAAAAAGTCCCAATAGACAGTGCTAGACCACCAGCTGGATGGTGGCCCCAGCTAGTGAGTTGGGCCACTATCGTACCCACAGGTTGGCCAATGGTAGACTGTTGCTAAAATTCAGCATCCCTACCACACTATCCATATCTAACACTCTTCCAAGAATCCCATATCTTCTATGAGTATCCTTACACATTCAATAACATCTCCTAGATATGTTCAAATGATCAAAATTACCAATTCAAAACTCAATTATCAAATCGATCCCCTCTATGAAACCAAAAAATTAAATTTCTTTTGAATTTAAAAACCCATATGGACACTAAGTATTACATAGATAGAGAATATATTCCCCTATACTCTTTATTATGGAGGGAATTAATTATTTTAATAATGAATTTTTTTTGATAAATTTGAGGGATTTAAATCTACATCACTCAATACTAATGAGGTTGAGCCTACCTCTCCCACCTCTAACTACAAAAATTGGAAAAGGGAGAGAATCAAGAAAAATGATAAATATTTGATAGATTAATAAAGGTTAGTAAAAGATAGTATTACAAGAAATTAATCACTTTAAATAAAATGTTTTGATTTATTTTTGAATTTTCATTACTAATATATTATTGAAAATTGGATTAAAGGGAACCCTTCAAGAGTTTAAATCATTAATTTACTACAAAAGGAATAAAATACCAGAATAAGAATATTGTGTCCATTATATAAATATATAATAAAAAATCATTTTTACATGAAAATACGTTTATAACAAGTATCTTTTGATTATGTGAATTAATAAGGATATTCTAAAATATAGATTAAAATAAAAAATCCATAAGACCATTTATGACGATTCATGGAAATTTTGAGGCTAAAATATTTGGAAAAATGAATTTTGATCTATATGGTTGGACCAAGGATAGATTATAACAAAGTTATTATCTTGTATACATTTTTCTTTATATCTAGGTAATATTTATTTATATTTTTTATTAAGTATTCAATAAAACTAGTGACATATTTAATGTTGTTTTTGTCTCAAGGTTTCATATGTAATGTAAGATATTTCTTGAAGATCAATTCAAGTCTATCATTGAAAAATAAATCTCAATACATATAATTGGTAGTTCGCTTTTATTAAATTAAGATTCCAAGATTTTTGTTTTATGGGAAGAAATATTGTGCACATGTATCCATTTATTTTCAGTTTTAATCTGGATACTTTAGAAGATGGATTAAAATATTAGAGTTAAAAAGTTTATTTAAAATATTAATGATTTATTTGAGGTATAAAGGTCTATATAAATGTAGTTTATTTCTTTTCAACTACATTAATATTAGACTTCATGAAACCTTTACGACTATAATATTCAAAAAAATGGATATCGAACCACATGGTTAGACTAATGATAGTTCATAGTATAATTCCTATTATAAACAAGTAATTATTCTATTATAAATAAAATTTATTGATAATTTAATTTTCATATCCATAAAATCAACAACTTATTTATATTATCGAATGAATCAAGGAAACATTTACATGTGTGTATATACATTTTTTCATAAATTTAAAGAAAATATGTTACTTAAAATTTTATCTTGTATAAAGGCTAATTCTAATGTTTAATAAAAAATATTAAAAGGAGAAATGTTATTATAAATTATTTATATTAAAAATATTATATTTCTTAGGTATACTTCACATGCTATTATTTTTCCAAAATAAGTAAAATATTTTTTGTTTTCTTCTATTTTTTTAAAATATATTATCCATCACATCATTTATTATAGTAAATAATGTGAAAGTCACTTTACCAAGTTATTTATTATTATAATCAATATGGAAAAATGAGATTTCACATTAGTTATTATGATAAATGGAATAAAATCTCATTATTTTTTTAAAGTTAAAATATTTCACATTAGTTATTTAATATTATTAATATAAAAGCTTATTTACCATGTTAGTTATAACAAATAAATGTCATAGTAAATGTCATAAATAATTATTTTTCATCATTTACCAGATTGATTGTATTAAAAATGATGTGTTAAATAATTTATAATGTTATTTTTAATAGTCTATGTTAAAAATTTATTTTTTTACTTCACTAATACTAACATAATTTATAAAATTATTTTAAAAAATATTGCTAAAAATATAAAATTATATTAGTTCCCTATGGTAATATATTTTAAAAAATTATCTAATATGAATACACTCATGAATTTTATTATAATTGGTGGATTTAAAATGATCATATAACACTTATATAATACCATGAAATCAATATATAAATCCAAATCCAATATTGGATATTATATATACATGAAACAATGCATACTATAAATAAGGAGACCTATATACCTTTCTCTATATATAAACATTGCATTTGTCATCATCCCATGTGCTTGATGAAGATCACAAGAGAGGCAGCTTAATGAAATCCATCCTTTATGATGTATCCAAGGGTTATTCTGAATCACTCTTCATAAGAGTGGGATTATTTCACGCTCCACAAAATTATAATGCTTATTTCTATAAAGTAAGTAGGAGAATATAAATACATGATCGAGGGAGTTATGAACAAGAATGCACAAGCTATAATACCACCATCTCATGGTAGTAATCTTGTTTATATATGGTCCTTGAGGATGATCCTTGAGTAAAATTCCATTTACTAATGCATCATAATGTACGAGTAAATATCACTTAGCTAGTTCATGAAACCATTTCATGAATACATCAAAATCCCATGAGTTTCATCATATGAAACATTTGTTGATTATATCCACCATTGAATACTATCAAATGATAACTATTATCATTATAATTTCAAGTTTATAGGATGTTATTATATATTATACCTTACGGTTATACTCATAATACTCTATATGATAACACCTAATCATATAATATGATTGAGTGAGGTAGTGGCATGAAATATCAATTTGATACCTTACAATATACCAAGTTGTAACCTATGATTCAAACATAATGCATCATATGTTTATAGAATTTATTGGATATATCCTTTAATCTCCCACATGCACTAAATCCTAAAATTATAACATTACATTTTATCTTATATTGAATCATATATGTTAACTTGTGAATTCACATCAAAAAATTATTTTATATATCTTTCAAAAAACTGTTTGGAAAGCTATCTTTAACTTAACTATTTATCACATCATATGTAATACTTTGCAAACTCCTATCTAAAAAATATTTTGGATAAACTACAAAATAGTTTTTAGATTAGCTTACTAAGTCAAATTCAATCCTTATTTAGTCACCCACAAAGTGTGACCCCACAAGACTTTATAGCATTGATAAAAAATAGGAATAATTTGATATAAAAATTTAAGCAAAGAGAATCCTATAGCAGAGCATCAATGTTACTCAATCTATAATGGGATATGGCATAATCCTCATCAAACAAATGTATCTATATTCCCATGTCCACCAGTTGCATCACATGAAATAATGCATTCTCATATGATCCCTTGATCCATAAAATTGGGTTACCATGGAAAATGGAGTATATAAATCCCATATAGCTTATTAAAATGTTCTTTAATCTCTGAGTATAGTCTAACCTGGTTGATGAATACATCAGATTCCATTAACCTTTATGGAAGAGCACATCACATATCCCTCATTTTAATAAATAAGTATATCATATGTACAATCTCAGTGTTTCCACACATTAGCTTAGTCTTTCCCAATCAAAGGCTTAGATGTATTACTTGTCATACATGAGGAAAAATATCATCTTAGTTAAGATCCAATTGATGACATGACCAACAACATACCCAACCACACCCTAATTATATAATCCTCAAGTATTACATAATAAAGGTATCAAGTATTAATGTTATAATTCTAGGTATCTCACCAACCTCAGGCAGCAAGGAATCAAAATATAATCCATACTCCCTAATTATACTAAATATCTAGTGTATGACACCCCATATGGCATACTTAGTGGTCCATTTAGCATAGAAACCCACATTTTCCCTTCATTATCATATTCTATATCTCGATATAAGAATAATGTTTGTGATAACCTTAACATTTCTTCATAACACATGATACTCAATGACAAACATCAGTTAGGGATAATTCAAAGGCATACATTGAGAGGTAAATTATTATTACACTTCATGAAATGTATATCAATATATACATATATTCATCCAACATTAAATAATGATAGTGGAGATTTAATTTTTTAAAAGATGATGTATTTTTATATTCTTACACTCCTTTAAGAATACTTAACAAAACCAGACATGAGAACTTGTTTATCATATTATATATAAAATAATAATATATTAGCCTTATGTTTTATTCCCATTAAAAGGTTTTTTAACCCATTAAAACTATATATAATTCTTGACATATATCTATGTGAACACATGATAAAAACCTCCCACTAAAATTCATAGTGATCAACACTTATGAAGTATGAGAGTTTGAATAATACTTAAATTTAGGAATCATATTTCTATTTTTCAACTACTTGAACATTTCAAACTTCTTAACTCCACAACATTATATTTTACAATGTAAACTTTTATTTTCTACTTATAAATATTTCTAAGTATATACTCATTATTCTCGAAACATGTTTCATCAAACTTTTTCTTGAAATATTTTAGTAACTAATATAAATATTTGTATTATATTTCTACCAACACATCCTAAAATCATTTAGGATAAAGTTATATTCAATTTTTTTATGTTAATTAAATTAAAATCTTTACATTTTTCTTTTCTACCATACTCTAAACTATTTTAGGATATTAAGTGAAATTCTCTTTGAATTTTGATAGGCATAATCTTTTATTTGTATGATTTGAACTTCAAAGTCCAAAAATACTCCCACTATCCTCTTATAAACTATATTCTTCATATATATCATGATAATATACACAAATTACTTTGATAAGAAAATATCTCTTATTTACTCTTAGTATGAACATTTAACACACTATTTCACCCATATCATATATGGTATTCTAAATGTTTGGAGAAATTTCTAAAAATAAGACTATTCTTTAAAATATACCCATGATGGGTGGTGGGATCACATTCCCTAATATTTATATATATATATAGATCAAATCATTTATCCTAGATAAAACATTTTTTATCCTTATAATATTCTCAAAACATGTTGTAGAAAGCAATGAATCATAAACCATGTGTATTGAATCCATTATCTCATATTATTTATAACAAAAAATTTTTAACAAACATTTTTATTATCGTATAAGAGAAATATGATTAATATACATATAATATTACTTAGATCCATTTGATCATGATAGATTCATTCACATTCAAACCTTTTATATAAAAAATCTTTACTTAATTATTTGAATGAAAACTAAAATCTCTATAAACCCTTACCTTGATTTTGAAATCCTTTATATTCAAAACACTTGTAAAACATATAGTTAGTATCACATATATTTCAAATAAAATAATTTATTTCTATAACAATGATACCAAACATTTAAATTCCATGGAGTTTCAAAAACCTATTCAGGTATCTCAAACAATTCTATCATATGGATCCATTACTTATTCCTTCCTAATTTTACCCTTAAGTTTCAATGGCCTTGATAGGATACTTTAATAAACATTATTGGACTCTCTAACCAACCTTTATTCTTATAGTTTGAACTCTTATCCACTTATAATACCAATACAACACCAAAACTTAGACATAATATGTCCTATTTTATCTTTTCTCAACAATTTGAGAAAATAGGGTAAGCATTTCTTGAACTCATTCACATTGTAGGAATATTTCCATTAGTGATAATAGGATTATTTCCTTAACTAGAACAACCCTTAAGTAAACCTATAGTCTCACTGAGTCATTTTTATATCCAATAATATTGAATATGTGAGCAGAGACTAAAATTTATCTGGTAATATTGCATCTAATTCCTTCAAAATCCCAAGTGAATCATTCTATAATTTTCACAAGAATCTAGAATAACCTTTTGAACAAAATAAACACTTTTTTACTCATGAAGGAATTTATATAACATATAAATTATTTTCCTTTAATTTTTAATAATTTAGAAGTCTTAGGAGTTTCTTACACTGTGATTATCCTTTTCAAGGTTTAATATCAAAGTTAAGTTTAATGATGATGAAACTATTTATCTATTATAGAGGATTTTATCAAATGAGTATCATGTTTTACTAACATTTAATGATGAAATTTATTAAATTGGACCTCACTAAAATGATAACCCATTTTATCATGTTATTCCCTTTATACATGAATAATTCTAATGATTTAGTTTGGAATCATATTTATTCCAAAAAATCAATATGTTTAAACCATATTGATGTGTAACTCTGTACACAGCTCCTAACTTGTATTACTA
This sequence comes from Viscum album, assembly GCA_963277665.1. Lineage (NCBI taxonomy): Eukaryota > Viridiplantae > Streptophyta > Magnoliopsida > Santalales > Viscaceae > Viscum > Viscum album. The sequence goes on from OY728156.1 coordinate 827,608,124, forward strand.
ACCCAAAATAAAATCTAATTATATATAGACATATCCAAATGCATCCTATGCATATAAAACTCTTTTATGTGAAGATTTAGAATTATATGAAATAAAAAATCCTCACATGAGTAATCCTCGATCCATAGATACCCAACCCCACCCTTCTATAACACGGTATAAGACTCCAGGCTAATGGGAAGTTTGACCTAATATCCCTCTAGCCAGAGATACTTTACTCAAGAGATATCTTAATTCCATTAAAATCCTAACACATAATATGTTTAAATCATAAATAATATAAAATTTTTTATGAACATATGATAATATCTAGATGTGGTTTAATTATTTATACTATAGAACTAAATTATTCAAACTATAAAAAATTTATAACAATGAATAAATCAAGGAATAACTTTTAAATAAATGAACAAATCACATATTTAAAAATGTGATAAACATTTATGAGAAATTCATAAATAAAATATGATTAGAAAAAATTTATAATTTAGTTATTCATTATATAAATTCCACAATCTTTAACATAAATACTTTATATTTATTCAAATATTAACTCTTTAATACTATTCATTATATGAAAATTCACTTTAAAAATATTAAATTTTATGAAATATAAAGATTTTATATTTCAATTTTTATTATGTAAAAATTTCAAAAAATCTAAATATCAAATATTTAAAATTATTTAAACCTTAATCAAATCAATTTTCAAAATTTCTTTTGACGCGTTTTATATAATATTCTAAATAAGGCCTTTAATTTGAAAACTTTAATTTAATCAATTATGAACAATAAATAAATAAATATAAACTCTTCTATATTTTTCCTTATTTTTATAATTTATATAAACTTAATAAATTACCCCTATAATTTAAATATAAAAATTATATATCTAAATTATATGGAATTCCATATAATTTAAAAAGTATTTTAATGTTAAATATTAATTTTATAGAATATTTATCAATAAATGTTTCATAAAAATTTAATTATTTAATTATAATCTCTTTATAATTATTTAATTTATAAAAAATTTATTAAAATAATTAATATCTGAAAGGCGATGTCGTGGGCGATTTCAAATGATGTTCGGTTTCGGGTTACTTAGGTGCATTAGAGTGGCTGACCAAGGTCGTCTCTCAAAGGAGGAAGTAAATTTAACAACGTACTAAAGGTATTTTGAAAATAGAAAAAAGGAAATAAGAATACTAATTAAAAGTATGGGGTTGTTTATTTTTTATAAATCTAGAAGAAGTTTTCTGGAAGAAGATTGCATTTTTTTAATTTTGAAATAAAAGTTGATTAACAAAGTACAACGAGAAGATGTTTTTTTAGAAAACTATTTTTAGAAAGTGTAATAGATCTAACTATACCTATTCATTTAATTATTAATCATTATAATTTAAATTAATATCCACTTAATTATGATCCCCTAATTTTTTAACCCTCGAACCCTATAGGAGTTAACTTAACCACAAAGATAAAATTACTTAAAACCCTAGGCTAGCTTCGGAACACGCAATCACAACACCCTACTTTTATTGATATTATAAGGTTATATTATGGTCAGTGGTTAATTAGAGAATATATACACTCTGTAAATGACGTTTAATTGAGTTTAGGGATTATATTTGAACTCTACAAACTTATCCTGTGTGGTCTTGTATTACCGATTAAGTTCACGCTCTCACAATTTACACAAAATCTCAACCTCGTGTGATTTGTGTTTATTGCTCAATTGATTTATTAGTTTCATTTAAATTTAAAAATCAATTAATATATCATATTAAGTTAATTAAAGTATCAAATTGATTCAAAATAAATGAATGAAGAAGGTAAGAGGTTGATCGATTACTATGAAAACTACTATTCCATGGGCGGTGTAGTCATTGTAGAAACAATTTGCATGAGCAAAGGATTGAAAGGGTAGAACCAAATATCATCTCTACTATTGATTCCAACAAAATTATTAAGATTAATAGAAGAATAAAATTTAACAAAACAGAATAAAAGAGAAGAAATAAAAGAATAACCAAGAAGTTTATTACACAAATGAAAACATTACAACATGATGAAGAGAAGAAGGCTTCGATGGGGGGATCTTTGCTTCAAGAGATAAACCTCTTAAAATGGTTGGAGAATTTGGTTGAAACCAATTATACTCTGCCTCCAATATCCTAATTCATGTTCCAACTCCTCAAAATGAGAAAATAACTAATTTATAGAGTGGAGGGGAGGCTAGGTTACAAGTGGTTTCAAGTGTGAATGGGGAAATTCGGCCAAATATTTTAATCTAACTTTCACTGCCAATTTGACCACCAAAACGCGTAAATAAGATCTCCTTTAAGAAGGATGATTTGTGATAAATTTAATCTTGTAGATCCTCTCAAAATTTGGGCCTAATCCAAGCCCATATGAAGAAGTTATGATCCAAATACAGAACCCATGTCCATTTTGGAGAGTCCAACCCACCATTGATTTAATGTACCATTTACTCCATCCAAATACACTTTTTATCTCTAGTGTCCTGAATAAAATTTGTAGAAAATTAAGTTAGGAACACTGTTAAAAAATTTTAAGTTCAAATATGTCATATTAAAATATATATGTGCGAAATACTACAGTGCATTTTAAAAAGGTAAAAATGGAATTTTCATCAAATTTTCAAATGAATGATCTAATCCCAAATATTTCCTAAATGAATATATTTAGAAAAATGTGAGGAAATTATCTAATTTATTATCAATAAAATATTCAAAAAAAAAATTGTTTTATCAACTCCCCCACACTTACCCTTTTGCACTCATGGGAAAAACCTCATATCAAGTAAACATCAATATCAAATCAATTTTTTTTAAAACACATATCCTTGAGATCCAACAATTACACACCAAGAAACAAAAGATATCATGCCTCATAAAAAAAATTATTTTAATTCCTCCATTTATATAATTCAATATATTTCAACTTAATTTATCCTCCCATGCACAAAACACTTATCTCACTAGAATTTTCTCTTATCACATAAATTTCATTTTTTTAGTAATGTCTTTCTCATCAAAAATCAAACAAGGGTCACCACAGGCTTAATAAATTCCTACATCGCCACCCAACCCAATACGAGTCAAGGAAATATGTTTATTATGAGGGAATTTTAGGTTTGTTATATGGATTTCAGTTGGTAGGATTAAGATGTGATTTTTTTTGAGGCTGAATGAGGGGGGCTTGACTCTTTTTGAAGCAAAATTTCATTAATCTAATTTTCACTTAAATATAGTCTCCTTTTCAATTCCCATATCATAAATTCATGTTCATAATCATGAATGTTCACACCAATCAACATTTAAGCAGTTAAATTTTAAATCTTATCAAGAATGATTTTCTTGAAAGCTCCAGACAGGCACACCTTTATTCCTCTATTAGAATCTCCAAAAAGGCCCAACTTTAGTTATCATGAATGCTCCAGAAAAGACACAACTTTCAATATAATGATTTTATTCAGCACCAAACACATATCTTCATAATTTAATTTTCCACCCAAATTATCATTTAAATTAATATCCACTTAATTATGATCCCCTAATTTGTTAACCCTCAAACCCTATAGGAGTTAAATTAACCACAAAGATGAAATTACTTAAACCATAGGATAACTTCAGAATAAACAATCGCAACACCCTGCTTTGATTGTTGTTATAAGGTTAGATTATGGTCAGTGGTTAATTAGAGCACATATCCACTTTGTAAATGAGAATTAATTGAGTTTAGGGATTATATTTGAACTCTAGAAACTTATCCCATGTGGTATTGTATTACTGATTAAGTTCATACTCTCACAATTTACACAAAATCTCGACCTCGTGTGATTTGTGTTTATTGTTCAATTTATTGATTAGTTCGATTTAAATTGGAAAATCAATTAATAGATAATATTAAGTAAATTACAATAGAACATTTATTCAAAATAAATGAATGAATATGGTAAAAGTTAGATCGATTACTAAGAAAACTACTCTTCCATGGGCGGTGTAGTCATCGTAGAAACGATTTGCATGAGAAAATGATTAAAAGGGTAGAACCCAATATAATCTCCAATCTTGATTCCAAACCAATTATTAAGATTAATATAAGAATAAATTTGAACAAAACTTAATAAAAGATAATAAATAAAAGAAGAACAAAGAAGTTTATTACACAAATAAAAACATTACAACATGATGAAGAGAAGAAGGCTTCGATGAGGGGATCCTTGCTTCAAGAGCTACCCCTCTTACAATGGTTGGAGAATTTTGGTGAAACAAATTATCCGATTTTTAAAATCTCCTAATGAACTTACAAACCCCTCCAAATGATAAAACCCTAATTTATAGAGTGGAGGGGAGGCTAGGTTACAAGTGGTTTCAAGTGTGAATGGGGAAATTCAGCCAAATATTTTAATCCAACTTTCACCGCCCATTTGACCACCAAAACGCATGAATAATCTCTCCTTCAAGACTTATAATTTGTGAGAAATTGAATCATCAAGATCCTCTCAAAATTTGGGCCTAATAAAAGTACGGATGAATAAGTTATGATCCAAATACATAACCCATATCCATTCTGGCGAGTCCATCCCACCATTGTCTTAATAGCCCATTTACTCCATCTAAATGAACTCCTTAGCTCTAGTGTCCTGAATAAAAGTTGTATAAAATTAACTTTTTAACACTGTTACAAAATTTTAAGTTCAAATATTTTATATTAAAATATTTATGTGCGAAATACTACAGTGCATTTTAAAAGGGTAAAACTGGAATTTTCATCAAATTTTCAAATGAATGATCCAATCCCAAATATTTCATAAATGAATATATTTAGCACAATTTGAGGAAATTATGTAATTTATTATCAATAAAATATTAAAAAATATTGTTTTATCAATATCCCAAAAAGACATTTTATTATAATTTATAAAAAATTTATAAACCATATAATTCAATTCATAATTGAATTTAAAGAATTTTTTTATACTCACCACATTTAATGATTCAGAGGAAATCACAATCTATGATTGATAGGATAACAATGCATAAATGTTTAAGCACTATCAATTTTATTTTATGATTGATATTCCTTTCAACAAATATGATTAGTGGTGTATGTAATGTTTTTTAGTTTTCTAGAAAAGATAAAGAAACATATGCATCGGTGGTAAAACCCTTATATATAAATAATATAACCCTTATATATGAATAATATATTATGATTCAAATTGAAATCATAGAGGAAAAATATACTCTATTTTTGAAAACAATTCATACTGTTATCATTTTATACAATATCTTAATTTCTTATGATATGACTAATACAAATTCGAGGGATTTGTACTAAATCATTTGCTATGATATATAATAATTTAAACTGTAACTCAACTAGGTAGAACAAAATTATAAGAACTAGGTTTTTTTTGAGGTACAAATCTTGTGTTTTCCATCAAATCATAGTTTATTTGATTAAATATGGCCTAATTTGGATTTCTGTTGAGGTCATGGGAGGCTCAAGGGTGTTCAAGGATTGTTGAGTTATTGAAACCCAAATCTTGGGTGTTTTGACCCTACCGCACGGTTAGAGGAAACCGTGTGGTAACAGCTGTACGACCGTGTGGTAGGTCTACAGAAATTGTAGACCAAGGAAGAGACTATTGCATGATTATCGTACAGTTAGTCAAACCATGTGGGGTAGCCTTGAGAGTGCCCTGGTGACTTACAATGAGTTGTGCACGATTTTCTCATGGTTTGACAAACTGTGTGGGTAAACTATGTGACCCTAGTATTTTGGTCAAATTTACCATTTTCCCCTATTTTATTTTTAAAATAAGTTTCTCCTCTCCCTTGAATATTATCCCTCATGAATTGTGGGATATCCTCATTGAAGCCTATTATCCCTTTTCAGATCCCTTCTCCATTCAACCTCCGAATCAAGTGTCGTTCGTCTCCTTAGATTCACAATAATAAGACCAGGATTCCTTTTTAGCCTTTCTAGATTCTTATGGATATCAATTGTGATATTTGGATTTAGGATCATAGGCCCTAATATCCCATTATTTTCCCGTTATTCATATTTATCCCAAACCAAGCTGAATTAGAGGTTGATATTGGATGAGTTATCTAGCATGAGTCTAAGGTAGGTGGTCATGTGATTTTCATTGGATGTCAAGATGTATATATATACTGGAGTGCCGCACGCCCATTTTTGGGGTTTTTAATTGATTTATAAATCACACATATTGTTTCCTATCACTTTTTAGGTAATTAATTAGGTGTTTCAAATCATGTAATAGGTTTAATACTTGGAATAAGGGACACCCCATGGGTGAGTGCTCAGTTTGACCCTTTTTAGCCTTTTGGGCTTAGGATACCTATGAGGTATGCCTTTAACTCCCTTTAATGGGTTTTTTAAAATGTATTTGTTAATTAACTAGTATTTACATGTTTTTATATGGTATTACAACCAGATAAGGGTTGGTATTAGTGATTTTCCCCTTTGACCCATGTTATGCCTTTGCTTGTTTAAGCGTGTTTGGACTATTTTGTTCCAAATATTAACCTGCCCATGTGAGTTACATTATGTTAAGGTCATGTAATGGTTTATATTAAATTATAGGATTTTTATATTAATTATTCCCTTGTGAGTAATTTTAGGCCAAGACTCAGAGGTTGGTCCTAGTTGAGACACCCTTAGTGGTGGGATGCATATTGGATGCTTTTGAGTTATGACCCTAACATGTCTAATGAATTGTTAATTTGAACTTGTTATGGTTTAAATGTGAATAAAATTGGGTAAATCATGGATTCTGTTGGATTTAAATGGACGATATTACATTTCTATCTTACCTTGGCCCCTTGAGTGAACCTTGGATTCCTTTAGAATGCCTTGGATGGGCTCAATGGGTTTGTTTATAATTTAAAATCTATGAGTGAACCATGGAATCCATGGATGGGCTCATAGAGGCTATGTACTAAATGTTGAGTGAAACATAGATACTTATAGGATTACATAGATGGGATAAAGAGGCATGGATTATGTCATGAGTGCTACTTGGGAATCCCTATAGGACCTCTAAGGATGGGATCCGTTAATATGGACTTACCACACCTAGAGTGATACCGGGCTCTTGTGAGGATTGATAGGACGAGCTTGTTAGGTGTTGGTGGATTTTTACCTAGAGTGATACTTGAATTCCATATTAGTAATTTCAATGATAGGCTAAGGTTATAATATATATTTGAAATGGTTTATGACACATCTTCCAAGACAAAGAACAAGCTTGGATTCAGTCATTTCTTCTTCTTGCTTAGATGGACTTCTGAGGCATCTGTTGTGCTTAATGCTATATGGGGGATTCCAGACTTAGACCAGATCTCAAGGATAATAAATTTAAATTCAATTGAACTATTAATTAAATTATATAGAATGTAAATGGAAATCAATGCTCATAGGATAATTTACTTTTGAGTGATTCCAAGCTTACTACTTTCATTATTATACACCACCTGTTATATATATTCACTGATAGATTGGCATAGAACTTGGGTGGTTTCCTACTAGGATTTAGTCTCACACCCTATTTGGGTCATGCTTTGGGCCCAAACATATTATATGTTTATAGGTTTCGATAAGGGTAAGCACCCTCTTACTGGTACATGATGTGTTATTTTGGAGTAGGAGAGCATGGGACTAAGACGAGGCTTGCGATGCTATTGAGATACTTTTTTCCCTTTTATACTTTTGTATTTCTTATTTTATCTCATAGAATTTTGTATTGTTTATATATTTTCTAGAACATGTAACTTTTAGCATCATCTTTTGTATTATATGACTTATGGATGTTTATACTATCAGTCTTATGCTTTTTACTCATGTTGTCAGTTATTACACTATGTTACACTCTGCTAATGAGGGAATAGTCTCCCTACTACCACACATAGAACCTCACTTCTATTCGGTATCCTCTAGTGTCTGGGGAGATGCTCTTGAGGCCATGTGGCCAACCAAGCTCGGAGAACAATTATGTGGCATCTGGGTTCGGGACGTTACAAAGTGGTATCAGAGGCTCTTTTTTAGCTTTCTTTACTATTTGATGACAATAGACAGGGATAAGAAGGAAATTAGATTTTGTAATAATATATTCCTAAGAGTTTCTACCTCGCATACATGGAAAATCCAAATTTCCTCAAATTCAATTGTGAATTTTGGATTTTGATTTATTACAGTTGCCTCGATTTCACTGTTGGGTGACACACTTGTGTTGTGTTGTTATTATTGATATGATTGTGGTTATATTGTGTGGAAAACTAATGAGATGAGGGTATTTCATATCATGAATCATTTAGATACTTGTTATAAATCACATTCCATGCATTCTTACCATTCTATTTAGGAGCATTAATGATTACATGCTATTTTGATAGGTACCATGATAGATATGTCTGCTGTTGTGATAGGTGTATTGGTATGTGCTATGGTTTTAATTGGATAGATTCCAATATTTAGTCCCTGAGGTGTATGGGACCTCTTATATTGTAATTTGGTTGACCATGTTTCGACTCTATACTGAATTGGGTTTTGATATGCTACAGGTGGATACCAAGCTTTGATTCACAGGGTGTATGGGTCACCACAAATTGGAATTCAACATACCATTTGGGATACCCTTTGAGAGGGGAATGTTTTAAATTTGAAATGCCTTTTGATAGTGAACATGACCAGATGAAACCTTATTAGTGGTATTTTGGTAGTTTTTATCACTATTTTACACCTAGACCTAGCCCATGGGGCATGCAGAGGGGTAAGAGTTAGATGAAGGTTTTGACCTACACTGTTTATTCTGTGATTTTGTGCTTTGACCTTAAGACTAAACTTGAAATAAGGTGTATGCTTGACCTTTTAAATTCATTCCACCATGATGAAATCCCGATGTATTCCAGGAGGTTGGTGACGATCATACTCTGGAGGTGATAGGCTATGGGCTACTAGTGGATCCTCTAGTCATGCCAGTTGCAGCACTAGCTATTTTACTTGACACAGGTGCTGATGCATAGTACTGTGAAGGCTTTATGAAGTTCATGAAAACCTTTTAGGGAGAACCAAAACCTTTCACATCTATATATGAGTTTACTTAGGTGTTCCAGTAGTAGTATACACCCATGTTTTCAGGGGATAGAGGACCACATGCTGCAGAGTCATGGATAGAAGCCATGTTTTTGATCTTACAACATCTAGAGATGCCTCTTGAAATGAGGGTAAATATCATGACGTATATGATGCATGATTCCTACAAGAGATGGTGGGACTTGATTACTTATGTGGTCATCATCAGGATATGGAATGAGGAGACTTTTAGATAGTCTTTTATGACTATGACTACCTCGATATGCTAAGGGATAATAAGGCCTGGGAGTTTATGAATATGGAGTAGGGCACTTTGTCTGTAATGGAATACTCGACCCATTTCACTAAGATCTAGTGATTTTTACCTATTATGATGGGTGACAACATATCAAAAGTGAGGTACTTTGAAGATGGTCTTAGGTATGACATCCAATCATAGGTGAACATCTTCAGACTGACTACCATTTCTGCAATAATGAATCAGGACTTTGTTGATTGCTATTGCTGCAGGGTGAGATTTACATCACTAGAGGGTGGATCATTTCTATACAAGGATGAATGGGATGTCCATGCGAGATGAGATAGACTCAATAATCATGGGTTTGGAGGGATGACAATCCAGATTTCAATCTTGTATTTGGATGACTAGGGGACATGTCAGATGGATTTCCCTCTAGTGGTTGATTATTTCAGGGAAGTTTTCACAAACAACTTCTTAGGTTTACCTCTGGTGTGTGAGGTGTATTTATCTATCTAGATAGTTCCATGATATGCACTAGTATCCATTCCTCCTTACAAAATAGCTACGACAGAGTTGTAAGAGATCAAGAGGCAGTTAAAGGATTTGGAAGATAAGGGTTTCATCTGACCCAGTACTTCTTCATGGGGTTCAACAGTACTTTTTACAAAAAAGGCAAATGAAACCCTTAGTATTTTTATGGATTATTGGAAATTTAACTAGTTGATGGTTAATAACCAATATCCTTTTCCACAAATAGATGATCTCTTCAAACTTCTATGTGGAGATCAGGTTTTCTCAAAGATCGATATGAGATCTGGTTATCATCAGGTGTGTGTTAGATCATCAGACATACCTCACGTAGCCTTTCAGAGTAGGTATGTTATGTAAGAGTATCTTGTTATGCCATTATATCTCACGAAAACACCAATGGTTTTCATAGCATTGATTAACCATGTGTTTTAACCTTATCTTGACTCATTTTTCATGGTTTTTGTGGATGATATCTTGGTGTATTCTCATAATCGACATGACCATGCCCAAAAATCTTGAGATTGTATTAAGCACATTGAGAGAGCATAAATTATATTCTAATATCACAAAGTGTCACTTCTGGATATATTAGATTCACTTCCTGGGTCATATCATCCCATAGATAGGAGTATTAGTGGACCCAGAGAAGGTGAGAGTAGTAGTTTTCTAGGAGCATCCCAAGAACATCTTTGAGGTGTGGAGTTTCTTAGGGTTGTAAGGTTACTATAGGAATTTAATACATGGATTCTTACATTTATAAATGAGATTAACATGCCTAACTAAAAAGGGTTAAAAGTATGTTTAGACATATTCTTGTGAGATGACCTTTCAGGAGATGAAAGAGAGATTGACTTCAGCACTGATACTAATTTTTTCAGAGCCAGGTTGGAGTTAACTATTTATTGAGACATATCAGGTATCAGGCTAGGAGAAGTTCTTATATTTGAGGAAAAATTCATTGTTTATGGGTCTTGGATGTTGAGTCCATGTGAGAAAAATTACCTGATGTATGATCTTGAGTTAGTTGTGGTTGTTCATTCTTTATGCTGTTGGAGACATTACTTACTGGGAGAGATTTTTGTGGTGTTAACAGACCCCAAAATCCTCAATCATATATTTACATAGTATGATTTGAATATGAGGTAGTGAATGTGGGTTGAATACATTCATTATTTCAACTTCGATCTTGCTTACACGACTAGAAAAGGCAATGCAGTGGCCGATGCTTTGAGCAGGAGGACTCAGTTGCAGGCAGTGCAATAGGCTAGGAGCGAGTGGTAGCTTATGGCTATGTTCTATAAGATGAAATTAGAGATACATGAAGGTAAGGGGAATAAATTTATTTGATATTTAGATGCCACCTATACCCTACTGGATAGAGTGAGGATGTGGTAGCTATCAGATTCTGAAGGCCTGATTCTATGGGAGAGTGTGGCAGGTGAGGACCCTCCTCCTGGCTGAGTTGTAGGCGAGGAAGAAGTTTTTCAGTTACATGGCCATGTATGGGTTTTGAAATAAATTTATGAAGATATAATGTGGTATTTTTATGCTTCAACTTGGGCATTGAATCCTAGTTTAACCAAGATGTATTAGGATTTACATCATCAGTATTTGTGGCCAGGTATGAAAAGAGATGTGGCTAGTTTTGTAATGAGATGTTCCACCTGTCAGCAGGTGAAGGTGGAACACCAAAGAAACAACTAGACTTTTATAGAAACTACCCATTATTGAGTGGAAATGGAATTATGTCATGATGGATTTTATGATGGGTTTACCGAGGTCACCTTGATGTAAAAATTCTGTTTGGGTTGTCGTTGATAGGCTCATGAAGGTTGATCATTTCTTGACGATCAAGGAAACCTTTAGTGCTGATGAGCTTGGAAAGTTACACATCTAGGAGATTGTACATTTGAATGGGGTCCCACATTCTATCATTTCAGATAGATATTTTCTATTTACTTCTCGTTTCTGGAAAGGGCTATAGAGGGAACTAGGTATACATGTGCTTCTGAGCATGACATACCACCCTCAGACTGATGGTCAGTCAGAGCTCATGATTTTGGTGTTTTAGGATATGCTTCCAGCATGTGTCCTGAATTTCAGGGGTTCTTGGGAGACACACATACCCCTAGTAGAGTTCTCCTATAATAATAGATTTCAAGATACTATTCATATGGATCTGTATGAGGCTTTATATGGTAGGACATACCGATCAACCCTATGTTGGCTAGAGGTAGGAGAGACTGCTATGCTGGGACCTTGTCTTGTCCAGGAGACCATTGATTAGGTTTAGTTGATTCCGAAGTATATGGCTGTTAGAAATCATATACCGATCGATGCAGATGACCTTTGAAGTTCAAGGTTGTTGATTGGGTTTTCCTACATGTTGCATTGAGGTTGGGACACATTAGGATAAGAATATTGGGTAAGATTTTTCCATTATACATCAGGGAATTTGAGATTCTGGAGAGGGTTGGGCTAGTTTCCTATCAGTTATAGTTACCTCAGAGGTACCAGGCTATGCATGAAGTCTTCCATGTTTCTCAGTTATCACATTACTATTCATAACCGTCTCAAGATTTTCATCCTGAGGAGGTTGAGTTACAGGAAGATTCATTTTTTGAGGAGCATCCTATATACATTATAGATCATAGCAATAAGTTTATCTATGGTCAGTACATTCTATTAGTATGAGTTCTATGGCAGAATGGCCGAGTGTAAGATGAGACCTGGGAGAGGGAGGCCGATATACGATTGTAGTGGCCAGAGTTTTCCTCAAATATTCCTTCACCACCCTTGGAAGGGAAATTTAGGGATGAATTTCTTTAAGGGGGGAAGTTTGTAGGAACCCAATTATTCATTGAGGTACAAATCTTGTGTTTTCCATAAAATATCAGTTTATTTGATTAAATATGGCCTAATTTGGATGCCAGTGGAGGTCATGGGAGGCTCGGGGATGTTTGGGGCTCATTGGGAGCCCGAAACCCAACTCTTGGGTGTTTTGAGCCTACCACATGGTTAGAGGAAACCATGTGGTAGCAGCTACATAACCGTACGATAGGTTTGTAGAAATTTCAAACTAAGGTAGAGACTATGGCATGGTTTAAAAAACCATACGGGTAAACTGTGTGACCCTGATATTTTGGGTAAATTTACCATTTCCCCCTATTTTGTTTTTAAATTATGTTTCTACTATACCTTGCACAACAACCCTCATGAACCGTGGGAGAGCCTCCTTGAATGCTATTCTACCTTTTTATATCCCTTCTCCGTTCTACCTCTAAATTGAGTGTTGTTCGTCTCCTTGGATCCACAATGGCAAGACCTTAATTCCTTTTTATCCTTTGTCGATTCTTCTAGATATCGATTTCACTATTTGGAATTAGGCTCATATGCCCTAAATACCATTCTTTTTTTCCTTTCTTCATATTTCTCCCAAAAGAGGGAAATAAAAAGCTGATACTAGATGATCTATCTAGCATGAGTCTAAGGTAGGTGGTCATGTAATTTTTGTTGAATGTCAAGCTGTATATATATGTCAGAGTGTCGCGCTCCCATTTTTGGGGTGTTGCCTATTGTTTCCTATCATTATTTAGGTAATTAATTAGGTGTTTCAAATAATTTAATAGGTTTAATACTTGGAATAAGGGCTACTCCATGGGTGAGTGCCCAGTTTGACCCTTTTTGTCCATTTGGGATTAGGATACCTATGAGGTATGCCTTGAATTAACTTTACTAGGTTGTTTAAAATGGATTTTTTAATTAAAGTGGATTTCCATGTTATTATATGGCATTGAAACTTGATAAGGTTTGGGATTAGTGATTTTACCCTTTGACCCATGCCATGCCTTTACTTGTTTAAGCTTTTTTGGACTGCCTGGTTCCAACTATGAACCTGTCCATGTGAGTTAAGTTATGTTAAGGCTGTGTAACAATTTAGATTACATGATAGGCTTGTTATATGAATTATTCCCATGTGATTAATGTTATTCCAAGCCTTAGAGGCTGTTCTTAGGTGAGACACCCTTAGTGGTGGGACTTATATTGGATGCTTTTGGGTTATGACCCTATCATGTATAATGAATTGTTAATTTGAACCTTTTATGGTTAAAAGGTGAATAACATTGGGTGAATCATGGATTCTGTTGGAATTCCATGGACATTCTCACATTTCTATCTTACCTTGGTCCATTGAGCGAACCTTGGATTCCTTTGGAATTCTTTGGATGGGATCAATGGGTTTTTTATAATTATAAAGCTGTGAGTGAACCATGTAAGCCATGTGTGGGCTCATAGAGGCTATTTACTAAATGCCGAGTGAATAATGGAACCTTATAGGATTCCATGTATAAGATCAAGAGGCATGGATTATGTCATGAGTGATACTTGGGGCTACCTATAGGACTACCAGGGATGGGCTCGGTTGACATGGACTTACCACACCTAGAGTGAGACAAGGATCCTATGAGGTTCGATGAGAGGGGCTTATACGGTGTTGGTGTATAACAACCCTACACTTTATTAAACACTTAAGCATGATTTATTACATAAAATTACAATTAAGAAAACTCTTAGGATCAATAGTTTTTAGTGCCTTTGGAAATTAGGAGCATTACATAACAACTTAAAACATAAAATACAACATCTTTATTGAAAAGTTCTTTTACATGACCACAACATTCCTTCATACTTAGCATTGAATGGGATAACTTGAGGACATACATAAGAATAGGGTGAGCTATAAATCCCAGTAATGGAGTAAGCAAGGCATAACATGAAGAATACAATATATGTTAGGTAATAGGAATATCAATGGAGCACAAGAGAAACATGAACATAAAGGCATGATATAGAATAATTATCATAACATGGAAATGTGGAAACGATAAGCAACATGATATTAGCATGAGCCAAGGCTCACTGCACGTGGATTAGCATGATTAAACCCTCACTACACATGAATTAGCATGATTAAAACCTCACTGCACATGGAATATCATGATACTAAACATTACCCAATGCATTGGAGCGCTATCAGGGTGCACCCTTCATAAACATTTCATTTCATACATAAGTGTGTAACATGGATCATATAACATGGAATCATTCAATATCATCATTTATTACATGATAAAATAATGTGTAATACATACATGTAAGTACCCTTAAATATTTATATGTGCATAAAGGTGAATACCCTTGATAGAGAAATGGGTATGGTATTCACTACACAATGATTTTGGCTTGTAAAATCATGGTGTAATTTCGACAGCATAATGACATGACATAAAAATTCATAAAA
Organism: Viscum album; assembly: GCA_963277665.1. Lineage (NCBI taxonomy): Eukaryota > Viridiplantae > Streptophyta > Magnoliopsida > Santalales > Viscaceae > Viscum > Viscum album. The sequence continues at coordinate 827,623,348 of OY728156.1, forward strand.
AGTTTGATGAGAGATAAAGGGGTATCTCATCATATTTAAATTAAATGGAAAGTAAGGGGGTCATATATATACATTTCCAAACACATGGAATTTTTAAATAGAAGGCATAACATAATAAAGAAACTTGAAGAAATAGGAAAAATGGAATAACTCTTACGAAATTTTGGCATGGTAACGGGTGTACATGGGAGGGATTAATGAGAGAGAAATATGTATCTAATCATTAAAACATAATTATGGAAATATTTGGGAGGTAAAAAATCATACCCAAATGTTTTTAATTTAAAGTAAAAGGGTATTACAACATAAAGAAACTTGGATAAAAATGAGAAAGGAAGGAATCCCTTACTTGAGTGTGTGACTTCAAGAGCTTGAGGAGGGGATTCTTGAGAGCTTGGGGCTCCTTGGGAGGATTATAGAGAGATTAGGTAAGAGTAGGGACGTGTTCCGAGGATTTTAAGTGAATATAAGTGGGAGCTTGGGTGGGTTTATATAGGAAATGAGAGGGGAATTCTTTAATATTTCAAAAAATTAGGTTTTGGAATCTATATAATTAAATATTCAGAACCAAAAAACATACCATGGTTTTTGATCATGGTTTTTGCCAAAGGGGAGTGTAAAAAATTATTTTATATGTCCAAAGACCAAACTTATTAAAATATTAGGCTTGATTATGTGGAGGTGAGTCACACTCTCAAGGAAATAATTTTAAAATGTTAAAATATTTTATAAGTCTTGGAGGGTCCACTAAGGCATTATAAAATTAATGAAAAAAAATCTGAAATCACATTATTTTAAAGTTAAAACTTATATTAGATGATTATACCTTTTATATTATTTTATTATATCACTATTGATTCATTATGATTCCATAAAACACATTATATATTTAAACGGTATTTAATTATTACCCAAAAATTCGACTGTCTCAGAAAATTATGAAAAATTAACCGTTATATAATTTTTGAAGTAATAATTCCAAAAAATAATATTCATTTTATTTAAATAATTTTCTAAATATGTGAATTTTCACTTTTAAAATAAAAACTGATATTTATTGAAAATTCATGGGTTTTGACAAAAACATTTTTAAAACCTTAATAAAAATTACAATTGTATTCATAAAAATTATAAGATCATTTATATTTAATAAAATTTATTTATTAATAATATATTATTAAAATAATATTTAATTCAAAAATCTATTAATTCATCAAAATTTATTTATTAATTGAATTTAAATATTAACTAAAAATACTATTTGTGCTTTAAAAACCATTTACAAAGTAACAATAATAAAATGAATGTATATTATTTAGTATATACAAAAATAATGCACATAATCATAATTCTAGGGTCTTGTTACATATCCCTTTATTACACCAGTATATTTCCTAAGGGTATGGTGTGCGATTGTGGGGCTTTCTTGGGGCCCTTCGGTGAACATGGTTTGGGCCGTGATCTCAGTGATCTTGAACTTATTCCATAAACGGTTTTGATCATGCTTAAGTTGTTGGATCTTGGCTTGGGATTGTTCTAGGGAAAATCCTGAAAATGCCATCTCCCTCGAAATATCTAATAAATGGGATTCAAAGGGAATGATCCTACTGGTCGAGGCCATCACTTCCATTGTCTGTATCAAAAGGATTTGTCAAAACCCTATATATATACTAGTCATGTGATCACTGTTCAATGGAAATATTATCAATGGTAATGATACATAGTGGTTATTTAAACCCCATAAAAAAGCACACGTGTTTTCTAAATCCATAAGACATTAAAATAAAGGTAATTTTATTCTTTAATTTTTAGGTCGTTAAAACATTCCCCCCTTCAGAAATTTCACCCTCAAAATTTCCTTTTACCACACTAAAATATATATGGGTAACTCTACCTCATCACTTCCTCTCGTTCCCACGTTGCTTCTTCAAACTTGTGGTTTCTCCACAACACTTTTATGATGGGAATTGTCATATTTCATAGGACTTTTTCCCTATGATCCAAGATCTTCATCGGATTATCTTCATAGGAGATGTAATTCTCCAATGGAAACACCTCTAGATTTATTAAATGTGATGGGTCCGATATATACTTCCTCAAGAGTGATATATGGAATAAATCATGTACTTGAGACAGGTTCAGTGGGAGTGCTAGTCGATAAGCCACTGCTCCAATGCGATCAAGGATCTCAAAAGGGCCGATGTACCTTGGAATAAGATTTAACTTCTTCCCAAATCTCATAACTCTATTCTATAGTGATATATGAAGGAATACCTTGTCTCCAACATCAAAATCTAGTCTCTTCGATGATTATTAGCATAACTCTTTTATCGACTTTGAGCAGTTTTAATGTGTTGTTGGATGGTCTTAAACTTTTCCACCACTTCTTCAACCATTTATGGACCTAGGAGTTTTCGATCCCTAACTTCATCCCAACATGCTAGTGTTTTAAACCTCTTCCCATAGAGGGATTTATAAGGATCCATTTGGATTCTTGAGTGGAAACTATTGTTGTAAGAGAACTCAACCAGAGGAAGATGTTGATCCCATCCTCCTTTGAAATCCATTGAGCATGCTCTCAACATGTCCTCAAGTGTTTGGATAGTATACTCAGATTGGACATCAGTTTGAGGATGATAAGCTATACTGAAGTTCAACTCAGTATTCATAGCACATTGGAGACACTTTAATAACTTAGAGGTGAATCTTGGATATCGATCGTATACAATTGATAGTGATACTCCATGTAGCCTTACCATTTATTTGATTTATATCTATGCTAGTTGATCCAATGAAAAATCCTATTGAATTTAAATGAAGTGTACAGTCTTTGTAAGATGATCCACAACAATCCAGATAGCATTGTTTTCTTTAGATGTCTTCAGAAGTCTAGTGACAAAGTCCATGGTGATTTTCTCCCACTTCCATGTTGGTATAAGTAATGGTTGCATAATCCCCTTAGACTTATGCCTCTCAACATTCATTTTCTGACATATCAGACACATTTATGTATACTAAGCTATCATCTTCTTCATGTTATCCCACCAATAATTCTCTTAGAGATCTCAATACATCTTTTTGTTTCCTAGGTTAATGGATAAATTCAAACTATGTGAATCATCCAAAAGTTAATTCTTTAACTCTAGATTTTATGTAACACATAGTATTGACCCAAATGTCACAATTTATTCTTCATTAACATTGAACTCCAAGTATTTACCTTTTTTGATAGTTTCCACTTTCTTCTGAATTCCCACATCAACCTTTTTAGCATCCTTTAACCCTTCCAAAAGAGACGATTGAGCAATAATTTGTGAAAGGATTAATGATGTCACTTTCTTTATGATTCCCATGTCCATCTTCATCAAATCTAAGAATATTGGATCCTTTTCAATTCTCATAAATGATATAATCTCTAGGTCCTTTCTACTTAGATCATCTTCCACTTTATTAACTTTCCTCAGATGGTAGTGAATTGAGAATTCATAGTCTTTTATCAGTTCTAACCATCTTCATTGGCACATCTTCAACTCTTTCTATGTGAATATATACTTGAGGATTTTGTGATCCGTATATATTTCAAAATTCTCCCCAAATAGGTAACACCACCAATTTTTTAAAGTGAAGATTACTGCATCCAAATCCAAATCATGTGTTGGATAGTTTTTCTCATGAACATTCAATTGTCTTGAAGCATAGGTAATGAATTTGCAATCTTGCGTTGACACATAGCCCAATCCCTTCTTAGAAGCATAACTAAATACCACAAAATTTTCTCCACTTGTGGGTAGTATGAGAATGGGTGCAGTGCTAAGCCTCATTTTAAACTCCTTGAAGCTATCTTTGCATTCATAACTCCAAAAAAATTTGACTCCCTTACAAGTTATCTTGGTAAAATGGTTTGAAAATCATGATAAATTTATCAAAAATCAGCGATAATATCCAGCTAACCCAAGGAAGCTACAGATATCCATCATATATGTTGGCCTCAACCATCCCTCAATTGAATTTATCTTAGAGGGATCCACATATATCCCATTTCTTGTGATTATATGACCCAATAATGAGGCCTTATTCAACCAGAACTCACACTTCCTATAAATTTCATAGAGATTCTCCTTTCTCATGATCTCTAGTACAATGCTTATATTCTCCTTATACTCCTTGGTTTTGGATTATATTAGAATATCATCTATAAATACTACCACAAATTTTTTGAGGTAATCTCTAAAGACTATATTTATCAAGTCCATGAAGATTTCTGGAGCATTAGTGAGTCCAAAAGGAATTACTATGAATTCATAGTGCCCATACCTTATAGAAAAAGTAGTCTTGGGGATATCCTCCTTCACCATTACTTGGTAATATCCTGACTGCAGATCCACCTTGGAGAAGTATTGTTCTCCACGTAGCTGATTGAACAAGTCATAAATTCATGGAAGATGATACTTTTTCTTTATCATGATTTTGTTGAGCTCACTATAATCAAGGCAAAGGCACATTGACCCATCCTTCTTCTTGATGAAGAAGACCGGTACACCCCATAGTGAAGAACTTGGGCATATAAACCCTTTATCCAGATTCTATTATTATTGTTTATTTAGCTCCTTAAGCTACACAACATCTATTCAATATGAATTCTTGTATATTTTCAATGCCCTAGGTATAATATCAATAGATAATTAAACATCTCTTCTAGGAGGAAGACCAAGAAATTACTTAGGAAACACTTCAATGAATTACCTCACAATAGACATGTCTTCAAGGATGGTTCCTTCCTTAGAATCAATCATCTAATCAAGATACACATGCTCATAGGGTAGTAATATCCATGATTGAGATGATGGTGCTAAAGAAGATTCATCCTACTCCTTGCACTTGTACAGAATTAGTGGTCGATTCTCCATATGGAGAGTGATTTCTCTCTCATGGAAATTTATGTTGGCTTTATATAGGGAAAGCCAATCCATGCTAAGAATTGCATCAAATTCCTCCAAAGGGAGTATGAAAAGGCTTTCCAAGACGTTCAATCCACAAATTGTGATAGGGGAGGATTTATATTCATGAGATGCAATAATTTCCCCATTTTCCATTCTCACAAACATCTCTACTTCAATGATTTTTGGTGGTGTTAGGATTGTTCTACTAATTTTTTGGATATAAAATAATGTGTAGATCCAGAATAAAAAATAATTTTCGCTATTATTGAATGAATAACTAGTGTACCTACAACCACTTCATTTTCGGGATTTTCATTAGTGGCAGTGATGGAAAAATCTTGCCCTTACTGCTTTGGAGGTTGTTGGTTTTCTATGAAAATAATTGGCTTAGGGCATTGGTTTGAAAAGTTCCCTAGTTATTTGTAGTTATAGAAATGAAAAATGCATTTGAGGGTAGAATGAAGCATTCCTATCCTCTGTCGCAACATCAGGTTTTTCTTATCAACAATTAATGGCTAGGTGCCCTTATCTTTCACACCTAAAGCATTTCCTCACCCCCTTCAGACAATTTATGAGGGTCTTCTTTCCGCACATTTGGAAAGTGGGGTGATAAAATTTCTTAGAACCATTGGATTTATCCATCGAACCACCAGAATTAAAGTCCAATTTTCACTTCTTATCCCCATGATACCCATGGATTTTTCGATCTCCATTTCAACTTTGAGGGAACATCGGACAATTTCCTCATACCTATTGAAGTCACAGATCACTAGGGCTTTCCATAGTCTAGGTTTTATACCACCAAAGAAGTGATAAACATTGTATTCGGGGGTAATGAAAAGTCAGAGGCGTATCGTGCAAGCCTTGTGAGGTTTTCCTCATACGCTATGATGGATTAATCATCTTTTTTCTTGAGGGTAATGAATTCCCTTTCCATCTTATGCTGTAGGGTGTGAGGAAAATATTTATCTAAAAACATATTCTGGAAATCCTTCCATTCCAATGCCTCGATCTCTTCCTCAGGTTTTGTATTTTTGGTCAATGTCCACCATTGATCAGCTTCACCCCCGATACGATAAGCATCCAGAATAACCTTCACTTGTTTGTAATACTAAAGGATTGAGAAGATATTCTCAATTGAGTTGATCCATTGTTCGGTTATTGAGGGATTATATGATCCATTAAAATAAGGAGGTCTTTGTCTCATGATTCTCTCAATTGCATCATGTTCTTTCTTGGGGAGTGGGGGTGTTGGACATTCATCATGACCCATGTTTCTATTCAAAACTTGAGTTATCTGAGAGAGTATCAAGATAGTGTTTGTGATTCTCGCTCCCATCATATTGGGCATCTCATTAGAAAAGTTATCGCATTGATCTTCGCATTGGCTGTTAGCCCAATTCCTCCTATTACTAGCCATTGGATGGAATAAAAGGAAAGTTAGGGGTAACACATAAAAGGGAATACACTAAAAAAATTGATATCTTATAAATTACATTTATTTCCTTAAATTATGAATTTATAGGCTTCAATTTAAGTTATCCATGATCTACTTCCCAACATATATTCTTAGGGGAATTTTTTTTATTTTCTTAATAATGGTTCATACTAATATTATGAATTTACCATAGAATATACCCCAGGAGTGTCGAACCAAGAGTGCTGTATGGACCGTTGTTGTGCACCAGTTCCCGTTCAAGGCTAGCTCAAAGCGGTGTTTTCAGGTTTTACCCCTAGATACATTTATGCCAGAGCCACCTCTACTTGTTCGTGTCCATACAAGGATGTATTTTCTTGATAAACCAATTACTCTATAATCACTAAAATTTAGGGATGTTTTTCTTATACTTAGTATTATACTTAAGAATTTCAATGGGGTTTTCTAATCCTAATACCTAAAATAACTAAACCTATCCTTTGATACCAACTATAACAACCCTGCTCTTTATTACACACTTAAGCATGATTTATTACATAAACGTGCACTTAAGAAAACTCTGAGGATAGAGAGTTCTAGTGTCTTGGGAAATTATAATCATTAAATGACAACTTAAAACTTAAAATACAACATATTTATTGAAAACTTCTTTTACATGACCACAACATTACTTCGTACTTTGCATTACATGGGATAACCTGAGGACATACATAAGAATAGGGCGAGCTATAAAGCCCAGTAAGGGAGTAAACAAAGAATAAAATGAATAATACAGTACATGATAAAAAATAGGAATATCAATGGATCACAAGAGAAAAATAAACATAAAGTCATTATATAGCATGATTATTATAACATGGAAATGTGGCAATGACATACAACATGATATTAGCATGAGCCAAGGCTCATTACACATGGATTAGCATGAGTAAAACCTCATTGTGAATGAATTATTTTGAGTAAACCCTCATTGAACATGGATTAGCATGAGTAAACCATCATTGTACATGGTGTATCAAGATACTAAATATTACTCAATGCATTAGAGTTCCATCAAGGTGCACCCTTCATAAACATTTCATTTCATGCATAAGTGTGCCATTTGTATCATATAACATGGAATAATTCAAAATAATCAATTTATTCCACGATAAAGAAGTTCGGAATATATAAATTTAAGTAACCTTAAATATTTATATGTTAATAAAGGTGATTACCCTTGATATATAAATGAGTATGGTATTCACTACACAATGATTTTGTCTTGGAAAACTGTGGTGTAATTTCGGAAGCATAACGACGTGACATAAAAATTCATAAAAAAGGTTGATGAGAGAGAAATGGGTATCTCATCATATGTAAATGAAATGGATAGTATGAGGTTCATATAAAAACATGTACCAACACATGGAATTTGGAAATAGAAGGTGTAACATAAAAAATAAACTTGAAAAAAGAGGAGAAATGGAACAACTCTTACAAAATTTCGGCATGGTAATAGGTGTACATGGGAGGGATTAATGAGAGATAAAGAGGTATATCATCATTAAAACATAAGGAGGTAATTATGGGGGAGGTGAAAAATCATACCCCAATATTTTTAATTGAAAGTAAAAGGGTATTACAATATAAATAAACTTGGATAAAAATGAGAATGTAAGGAATCCCTTACTTGTTTGTGTGAATTAAATAGCTTGAGGAGGGGACTATTTAGAGATTGGGGAACCTTGGAAGGATTATAGAGATAGGAGAGAAGAGTAGGGAAGTTATCCAAGGATTTTTAGTGAATATAAGTGGGATATTGGGTGGATTTAAATAGGAAATGATAGGGGAATTATTTAATATTTCATAAACTTAGGTTTTTGAATCTATATAATTAAATATTCCAAACCAAAAACCATACCATAGTTTTTGACCATGGTTTTTGAAATATAGAGAGGAAAAAATTATTTTATAAGGACAAAGGCCGAACTTATTAAAATATTAGACTTTCTTATGTGGAGGTGAGTCACACTCTCAAGGAAATCATTTTAAAATGTTAAAATATTTTATAAGTCTTGGAGGGTCCAGTAAGGCATTATAAAATTAATAAAACAAATCTAAAATCAAATTATTTTAAAGGTAAATAATATATTGTCTGAATATACATTTTATAGTATTTTATTACATCACTATTGTGTCATTATGATGTCATGAAACACATTATATATTTAAAAAATATTTAATTTTTTCCAAAAAAATTCGACTATCTTAAAAAATAATGAAAAATTCAGCGTTAGATAATTTCGACATACTATTCCAAAAATAATATTCATTTTATCTAAAAATTTTCTAAAAATTTTAATTTTTACTTTTAAATTAAAAACTGACATTTATTGAAAATTCATGGGTTTTGACAAAAATAGTTTTCAAAACTTAATAAAAATTATAATTGTATTCATAAAAATTATATGATCATTTTAATTTAATAACTTAAAAAAAATTATAATTGTATTCATAAAGATTATATGGTCATTTAAATTTAATAAAATTAATTTAGTAATAATATTTTATGAAAATATTATTTAATTCAAAAATACATTAATTCATCAAAATAGATTTCTTAATTGAATTTAAATATTAACTAAAAATACTATTTGTGCTTTAAAAACTATTTACAAAGTAACAATAATAAAATGAATGTATATTATTTATTATATACAAAAATAATTCACATAATCATAATTCTAAGGTCTTGTTACATATCCCTTTATTATACCAGCATATTCCCTAAGAGTATGGTGTGCGATGGTGGGGATTTCTTGGGGCCGTTCGGTGAACATGGTTTGGGCCGTGATATCATTGAGCTTGAACTTCTATCATAAAGGGATCCTCTCATGATTAAGTTTTTGGATCTAGGATTGGGTTTGGTCTTGGGAAAAATCTAAGAAATTCTATCTCCCTTCAAATATTTGATAAATGGGCTTTAAAGGGAATGGTCCTACTAGTCAAGGATATCACTTCCTTTGTTTGTGTCAAAAGGATTTGTTAAAACCCTATATATATACTAGTCATGTGATCACTATTAAACATCTATATTATCAATGTAAATGATACTTAACAATTATTTAAACCCAATAAAAAAAGTTTATGTGTTTTCTATATCCAAAAGACATTAAAAGAAAGGGAATTTTATTCATGAATGTCTGAGTCGTTATATAGTGGATTATCACCCGGAGTGATACTTTAATTTCATCTTAGGAATGTTAAGGACATGATAGGGTTATAATATATATTTGAAATGGTTTATGATGTGTCTGCCAAGACAAAGCACAATCTTGGATTTGGTCATTTCTTCTTCTTGATTAGTTGGACTTCCGAGGCATCTGTTGTGCTTACTGCTATAGAGTGGATTCATGGCTTAGGCGGAATCTTGAAACTTATAACATTAAATGTAATTGAAATATTAATTAAATGAGATGGAATGGAAATGGAAACCAGTCCTCGTAGGACTTTTTACTTTTGAGTTCTTCCTATATTACTACTTTCATTATTATACACCGCCTATTATATATATTCACTAATAGATTGGCATAGAAATTGGTTGGTTTCCTACTAAGATTTAGTCGCACACCTTATTTAGGTAATTCTTTGGGCCCAAAAAGATTGTATGATTACAAATGTCAATAAGGGAAATCTACATCCTATAGGTATATGATGTGTTGTTTAGTAGAAGGAGAGCATGGGACCAAGCCAAGGCTTACGATGCTGTTCATATACTTTTTTTTCTTTTTTGTAATTTTGGATTTTTTATTGTATCTTATAGCCTTGTGACTTGTTTGGATGTTTTCTAGAACATGTAACTTGTAGCATAATCTTTTGTATGATATAAATTTTGGATGTTTATACTATCAGTATTCCATTTTTTACTCCTATTATAAGTTATTTTGCTGTGTTACACTCTTCTAATGAGGGCATAGGCTCCCCACTATCACACCTAGGACCTCACTGCTAGTCAGAAGCCTTCAGATTTTAGGGAGATGTGCTTGAGGCCATGTGTCCGACCGAGATTGGAGAAATATTATTGTATGATCGAACTATGAATGTAGATTATCAATTAAAAAGGGGGGGGGGGTGAATTCTAAGTTTAAAAACATTCGTTTTTAACCTTAAGGAAAACTATGTTAAAAAAAGTTAAACAATGTAAATTCACAAGACCTCTTAGTTCTACAAACTTGTTAGGTTTATAAAATATGGTTCCAGAAATGAAACTTAATTAAAATTTTACAAGGTAAAGATTATAACTTAAAGCATATATAATCTTACTTATCAGAGTATACAAAAGAATAAGAAAGTATAAGAATATTATACTTTCTTCCTTTATCAAAATACAAAAGAATATAAACTTGAAACAAAACAAGTAACAAGTATGAAATATTTTAACCCAAAGAGTAGGGTATCCAACAACCTTGGATAAAGGTCCCTTGATTTATACTTTCAAGAAAGTCTATCTTACCCACACCAAGGTAAGCCCTCAATAGAAATATCGGAATCTGTCTTGCTATCCCCATAATCCCTCGAAATTTATGGTAGTTAGAACCTCTGTCTTCCTATCCATAGAAGTACTCAAACTTTAAGGTAGTTGGAACCTCTTTCTTCCTATCCTCAGAAGTCCTCAATTTTACACAACAAAAAATCGAAGTCACATGAAGAAATCTAAACAAGATGTTTAGTATGTACAAGGCATGAGAGTCTCTCTCTCTAGAAATTACTTTAGCAACATGTAATCTCTAGATTTATGGATCAGTGATGAGCTCATTCAAATGAGCTCCTATTTATAGGTATTTCTCTAAAAATCAGCTCCCTCCTCCAACGGTCATATTTTTCCATGAATTTCAAAGGGACCTATACACGTGTCACTCCAACAACATTTAGTTAGAAACAGAATGTATGACATCGTTTCATAACTAAAACAGGTGTAAGTAAAATATGGTTGCTTAACCAAATCCAATTTTTTGGAGTCTAAGGAAAAATAAAGTTCGGAGTATAAGAAAATAAACACTTGGATACTATAAAACATGGATGTTCAGATTCTATTTTCCATGGAATTCAGAACATGAATTCTATAGATTTCAGAGTATGAATTCCAATGAATTCGGAGTCTGAATTTCAATGAATTCAGAGTCTGAATTCTGAGGAATTCAGAGTCATAATTCTGAGGAATTCAGAGTCTGAATTATGAGGAATTTAGAGTCTGAATTATGTGGAATTTGGAGTCATACTTTTTTGGAATTCAGAGTTTGAATTATAAGGAATTCAGAGTCTGAATTTTAGAGAATTCAGAATCTGAATTTCAGAGAATTCAGAATCTGAATTTCAGAGAATTTAGAATCTAAATTTCATAGAATTCAGAATCTAAATTTCAGAGAATTCAGAATCTTAATTTTGGAAAATTCCGAATATGAATTTCATAAAAATTGGAATTTTAATTTCATAGAATTCAGAACCTAAATTTCAGAGAATTCAGAACCTGAATTTCAGAGAATTTAGAATCTAAATTTCAGAGAATTCAGAATCTGAAAATAGAATACTCTATATCTAAGAATTTATAGAATTCTAAGATTTTATATGTGAAACAGAATTTTTTACTTAGGAATAAAATGAGTTATATTTAGAGAAACTATAACACGAACAATGAAAACCTAGGTAATGATAAATTTCTTTGGGGAAGGAAAATTTTCTTTATTAAGATAATTTTAGGGAAAAATATATTTTCCTTAAAAAAGAGTGTTTGTGATTTTCAAAACATAGAGGAAAGTAAAATTCATAAGGAAACCTTATTGACTCAACAATTGTGTGGAATCTAGATTCGGGATGTTACAAAAATATACAATCATTTTTAACAATAGGGAATATGATGTCAAAAACATCATTTTCAGCATGATTCCATGAATCAAGAAGCACAATAAGGCTTTTATACCACTAAAGTTATTCAAACAATCATGTATCACTTATATAATGCAGAAAAAGCAATATAGAAACCCAAATATAAGTTCAAACATGCTATATAAATAAAATTGTGCATACTATAAATGAAGATACCTATGTACATTACATAGTATATAGTCACTATATTGGTCTTCATCCCATGTTCTTGATAAATATCACAAGAGATACACCCAAATAATATACCTCCTTTATGACATAGTCATGGGTTGTAATAAATCACTCAACAAAAAAGCATGATTCTTTCACCCTCCATGGTAAGATAGTGCCTCTTGGTGTAAATAAAGTAAGAGAATAGAGATACATGATTTAAGGAGTCATGTCCAAGAATTCAAAATCTTACATACCCCCATTGCGTAGAGGTATGATTCTTTATATTGGGCCCTCAAGGATGCTCCTTGAGTGAAATTGTATTTACTCATGAATTATACCATATGAATAAATTCCACTTAGCTAATTCATACAATTGTTTTATGAATACATAAATCTCTCATTCATTTCATCATATAAAATTATTTTTTATGATAGCCATTGTGGAAAACTTTTAAATAATAAATATTATCATTCAGTTTCCATGATCATAGGATGTTATCATATATACTACCTTACAATTATAATCATAACACTCTATATGATATCACTAAATCATACAATATGATTGAATAATATAGTATAATGAAATATATATTTCATACCTTATGATATAATCAATCATAACTTATGATAAAACCATAATACATCATATGTTTATGGTATTTAGGGAATATCACCTTCATTAATTCCTTACCCTAACCACTGTGATTGAGATTACATATGACCTTAAGAATTCCACCCCCTATTCCAGGTTCTACTGATGATTAGAGAGGGTTTTATCCAAATGAGGGGGATAATATTACCTTGGTATCAAAACCAACCAAAGGAATAATGGAAATAAAATAAATATCCCAAATTAAAAATCATATTAAAAGTTAAAATATACATTTAAGCATTTTATGTAATTGTTGGAAATCTTTTTTTGGAAAAGAAAAAATACTTTGAAGTAGGAATACCTAAAGTACATAAAGGTAAATATCTAAGGAAGGAACCATGGTTTCACCTCAAACCCATGGATCACTCCCAACATATACATGAAAGTCAAACCTGCACACACCACTTTTTCTCTCAAGAGTTATGTTCAATTCAAACTTATGAGTACTAATTATGCATCATAACATATTCACATAAGGTATTGGATTTTTCTATAAATAAAACAATTGGGATCCTTATTTGGGACCATTTGGAAGATGGAGATACAACCAAAATCTCTAATTTTCCTAGACTCATGACCAAGTCTTAAAAACCATTCACATAGTTTATTTAAGCTTAAAACCAAAGGGAATTAATCAAAAGAGGGGGTTATAAAGTTACCTTAGGGTTTTAAATACTAGTAACCTTTTTAGAAGACACTTCTTTCCTAGTTCATAAATACTATAGTGAAAGACCCTTACCCATCAATGATCTTGAGCACAGTTCATCCAAAGGAATCTATGGATACCCCTTATTAATAGGGTGGTGTTACACCCATGTTTTTTACCCCAAGGAATCATTTTTTCAAAGTTCCACTAAGGAACCACTTTCACCATGTACCACTAGTCAAAGACCATGGATCAACCTTACCAGGGTGACACATATTACTCACCCTCAATAGGGTGAACCACCTCATCATCCCTCACTAGAAAAACCACCTTAGTCTCTCTCACTTGGGGTAAACCTTATTACTCACCCTCATTAGAGAGAATCCACCTCTAATCCCCCATGAGTTTAAATCATCAACTTACTATCTTATTCCAGGGTATTATAAACACCTTGGACTCAATGGTAGAGCATCCCATTACCCAAGTATCCTACTTGGGATTCTAATTATCAAGGCATCCTCAAGATAAACTCGATAAAAATAATTAGTTTTTTAGACACCCCATAGTACCCCTTATTCGATCATGCATTCCCTTTACAAAATATATCTCTTTATTTTCCTCCCTAACTAATAGGGATCTCAGGGAATTTTAAATCTTTTATTACCATGATAATGAGGATAGATATCATAAGGACATTGGTGAGACCATCCCCAGGGCATATAATCTAATCTAGTAAACCTCAACCTAAATCAGATTGACCTGGGTGTTTGGTGGATACCCAAGTCTACTCATTGAGGGGGTAGAAAAAGTTATAATAAGACCTACATATACACTTATAGTTCCCTAACTAAAGTGGGTCTCCTTCATCTCTCCCTACCTATCACTAAGCAATAATATGGGAGGATGAGGTTGGGATTCCTTCTAGGCATAAGTACCAACTTATGAATAAAATTAATTTTTCTCTAAAAAATAATTCACATGCCAAATGGGAATCCTTATTAGGGATAATCCCCAATCCTTCACCCACAATTAATGATCTCATACCAATAAGTCATCAATGAGAGGAATCTAGTGTGACCTCATATGTATAATCCATGATCTATCCTTGATTGAAATATACTTCAAAAAATATAAATCCCTAAAAATGACATTAAACTACATGAACAACATCCTAGTCTCATGAAATAAAACCTCATGATAACATCATTAACGCATGAGATTAAACATCATGGAATTATCCTATAATACAGCCTTAAACTATTCACCTAAAACTATATGGGATTTGATTCTTATCAATAAAGATATATAGGAATCCTTCTAGAGGATCAAACCCAACATCATAAATACTCCATTATCTATCTTCATGGGGATATATTCCTCATAGATCCACTTAGGTCCTTTAAATCTAGGATACATCCTCTATGACATTGAACATCCCTTTCATTAGAGACATATTCTCCAAGAATTCTCCTCATCAGTACATATTCTTGATGAGAATATCTACCAACTAGTGGTCCATATTCCTTCTAGGAATCACCATTTTTCCTTAGTTTGGCCATATTCAAGATGAAACTACACTCTAATTAGTGGGACACATCCCTAATTGTCAAAACCAAACTAAAAAATCATAGGGCCATGTTTCTTGTCAAAACAACCTAACCTCTTTAGGCTAAATTCCATTGGAGGTCAAATAGAATAGTCTTCTCATACATAAGTCCCACACCAATCATATCTAGGAATATTTCAATTAGTATTCTTCATCTCATGATAATAAAATATATGGATTAGTCCTTATCACGTGACCTTAAAAGGTATGATGTGTCCCATTAAGTAGAAGCGAACTATATTAGTTATAATTCCTTTCACAAGGATATGTAAGAATCCCTTTTCATCAGACCGATCCCAAAACCATTGATACTTAATAATTTCCTATATTATGATAAACTATAGGGTTCCTAACTATGTGGATTTAAATTAGAATACCTTAAAACCAAGAATCATTAATTAATAAATAATACAAATGGAGAATCTCTAATACATACTGATATTCACATCAATTCATTTTAACAACCAAATGCTAGAACATGGATATATGTTAGGTCTACTAAGTTAGATACCCTGAGAGGGGGGTAAATTAGGGTATGCCAGATTAAAACGACTGTCCATTTGATCTTGTTTAGTCATTGGAAAAAACTATATTCTCTATCCTTCCCAGTGCAGATTATGAATAAAAATTAAAGCATGCACTTGACACAACAATTTTACTTGGTTCACCCTGACTGGGCTATGTCCAAGGAGCATACACCAACGATGTGATGATGTACCAAATACACTATTAGCACACTCCTGTTTACAAGTTCGGAGTGGAACCACTGTCCCTCATTGTTTATAACCAATATCAATATGAAAGTTCACAGATCTTTAAACTGAAGTGTGATCATTGCTTATTCAGAAGATCCACTCACAGTTTATAGACCTGTAGGTATCTTCATTATATATAATTAAATATGCATCTTTAACTATTGATAGATGCTCTGTTGATGTTCCACTTTCATCCACTGATGAATGAACCTTTACCACAGTATTACCGGGAAACCTAAAATATTTTGCGCAACCCTTATAGAATCTTGCGCACAAATTTATTACCTTATGTGCAAGATTCTAAATTTTTTGCGAAACACCCCTTGTGTGCAACTTCAATCTTGCATGCAACTCAAATCTTATGCGCAACTTTATTAGCTTGTGTGAAACTCAAAATCTTTCATGCAACTCCATTTGCATGAAATTATTACATGATCTGGTGCTCAGATTTTATCTAAGTGTTGAGCTCTAGGGAATGAGTGGGGTCACCTCATATTTATAGGCATTCTTGACCCCTGCGTGGAAGATTCAACTTTTGTCGTGCAAGTTCCTCTTCAAGAACCCAAAATACTATTTTATGTTGCATTGGGTGCGCAAGTTTCTTTTGCTCAACCCCCTATTTTGTGCCCATTTCCAAATATTTCACACACATCATGCCTTTTCCATTTTTTGATGTTCTACTCCCAAAACATTCCTTGCGCACAAGTCTCCTTCACGAAACTCCATCTTTCAGGAACATCTTCAAATCTTTTGTGCGCAACACGCCCTTTCCATTTTTCAATATTATGATCCCAAAACATGACTTGTGCGTAAGTTTCCAAACCACCCTAGATCTTGAACACAACTTCCTTTTCCAAAAACATATTTCCCCATTCTCTGATTTTGAGGCCCAAAAAATTGGAAAACACTAGAAAACGACACCACCTTAGATCTGTTCTTTTTGTACCACCTCCAGATCATCCATTCCCTTATCATTGTTCTTTGTCAACATAGGTTGTCAATAATATCTTTGGAACTCGAAAACTCACCATGTAAACCCCCTTTGTCAAAAAAATTAACATCATGGTCTACTTTGTCAAAAAACACAGCATGGAGGCCCGCTTTGCCAACAAACACAATCACCTCAAAAATGCTTCAATGACACCGTAAGTGTTTGTTTCCCAACAATCTCCCACTTTGGGTTTGTTGAAAACTATTTTCATAAAATGATACTGTGTTAGCGATTCAGCCATCATTCGCCTCTTGATATTTTTAAAGCGATCAAGGATTCACTCAACATATAATCTAAGCCCACATGAGCAATGCTTGGTGTGAGAAACAAGTGTAAATGAAAAATTCATCAGTGAATCACTTCATTTCTGACACCAACTGTTGACACCAAAATGATACCAATTTCTAAACTGATACCAATTTTTGATCGCTGGAAACCTTCTCACACCATTCCAACATCACTATTCTACTTGTATCATGATCCTCAGCTATCGTGATATCTACACTTTGATTGATCACTTCTAAAATTATCAGATTTAGAATCTACCCCTATCTCATTGCTCCCCACTATCTCACTGCTCCACTAGTCAGCTTCTCCCTGTGTCTTTGAAAAAGACATTGTCTCCCTTCTTTATCCACAGTTTCACCCCCTTTAGGAGTCAATCTTTATCCCCCTTTTCCAACAAACCAAAAGGTCACTCCTTTATGGTCTACAACAAAGTAAAGATCACATATTAGTATAGTAACAAAAACACACCATACCTCGGGGAGAGGGGGTTTCCTTCACATCCCCACTCTTTCAAGTGCGGGGAGTCGACTGGAATCCCAGAGCCAGTCGATGCCTCTCAAAATCTTCCTTGGGTAAGGCCTTTGTCAAATTTTTTGAAACCTGTAGTTCTATAGGAACATACTCCAACTTCACGAGTCCCTACTCAACCTTATCCTTGATAAAATGATACTTTATCTCAATTTTCTTTGTATGTGAGTTATGGATGTGATTTTTTCTGAGATTTATAGCACGTGAGTTATTGTACTGGATTCCGATTGGAGAATTCACTTGAACGCCCATATCATGAAGCTACTGCTTCATCTACAATAACTATGTGCATGATTTAGTGGTCACAATATACTTAGATTCTTTGGCTCTCAATGAGATACTATATTTCTTATTTATTATCCAAGAAATACACAATCCACCAATATAGAAAGCACCTCCTGATGTTGATTTCCTATCATCCGCTGAACCGGCCCAATCTTTATCTGTATATCCCAACAACTCTTGCTGAGATTTTTCATTATACATAAAAATGAAATCCATAGTTTCTTTGATATACTAAATTATTCTTTTTACTGAAAGCTTGTAGATTTCCTTGGGATTTCATTGATATCACACTACTTGGCATGTGGAAAAAACAATATCAGTTCTTGTTGCTATTAGGTATAGTAAAGTCCCAATAATCTGCCTATATTTGGTGATATTAACTACCATTACATTATCATATTTTGATAATTTCATCCGGCTAGCAACCAGAGTCTTCATTTCCTTGGAATTTTCCATTCCAAATATTCCTAGAACCTACTTGGCATATTTGGATTGAGAAATGAAAGTGCCATTCCTTCCTTGTGATACTTATAAAACAAGGAAAAATGTTAGCACTCTAATCATTGACATTTCGAACTCACTTTTCATGAATTCAGAAAACTGTCTACATTGAGTTTCATCTGATCTGTCAAATATTATGTCATTGATATAAACCATCACCATCATCCTTTGATTACTATCATTATTAAAATAGAGATTGTAATCAACTCCACCATGCTGGAAACCAAGATTCTTCAAGTACTGATCAAGACTTGAGTACTATGCTCTTGGTGCTTGTTTTATCCCATACAATTCCTTCTTCAGTCAAAAAACCTTGTTCTCATCCTCATGAATGAGAAAACCATATGGCTACTCGATATACACTTCTTCCTCCAGAAACCCAGACAAGAATTCTGATTTCAAATCCATCTAGAACACTTTGAACTTCTTTTGAACTGTAATGGATAGGAATAATCTGATTGTCTCTAGCCTTGTAACCGGTGAAAATGTCTCATCAATATCTATTCCTTATATCTGGGAGTATCCTTTGCACACAAGTCGTTCTTTGTTTCGAATCAATGTTCCATATTCATTCATATTGTTGAGATAGAACCATTTAGTATTGATGACATTTTTATATACTGACCTTGAAACAATATCCCATTTCTGATTCTTATCAATCTGATCTAGCTCTTCATTCATAGCCTGAACTTAATTTTCATCTTCAGATGCATCACCAAAACATTTAGGCTCTACCTGAGATAATAAAGATGTGTGCTACAGAGATTTCATTATTCTTGTATGAACTGGAGATGACTGATCACCAATGATATTCTACCGGTCAATTTCAGCTTGAATTCTTAGCTTTTGTGTAGATACAGATTTTACTTCCTCATGCTCATCTTCAATATCTTCTTATGAATCAGCATCAGCCACTTCTACTCCCTCTATGTTTCTTTCCTCCTCATCACTTTCATCAGGAAATTATTTGTTGTGCTATTGAATGCTCTCTTCACTCTCTACAATAGTGAAATCATTGATCTCAACTACTTTTCCCATCCTTTTGTTAAAGCATTTGTATGCTTTGATTTTTCTTGAGTAGCCAAGGAATATCCCCTCATCTCCACACAACTCAAATTTCATATATTTCTCCTTATTGAGGATAAAACACTTACTTCTAAATATTCGAAAGTATTTCACTATTGGCTTCTTTCCATACCATATCTCATATTGAATGTTTCCTTCCTTCAGACACAATAGATCCCTGTTAGAAATGTAGACCTATGTCAATACTGCTTCCTTCCAAAATTTCTCTGGAAGGACTTTTTCTATAAGCATCATTTTGGCCATGTTGTTGATGATCCAATTTCTCCTTTCAACCACTCCATTCTGTTGGGGAGTTATCACTAAGGAAACTTGATGACTTATCCCGTGTTTCTCGAGATAGTCTTCCACCTGACTATTTTTGAATTCCATACCATTGTCAATACGAAACTTTATAATTTTCTATCGAAGCATACTTTCTCACTCCCTCCAGTACCATTTTATGAATTTGAACACATCAGACTTATGGGAAATAATAAATACCCATTCCATTCTACTATATTCATCAATGAAAAGAACATATTACCTCTTTCCATCAATTTCTATTAGTGTGATAGGCCCACAAACATCAGCATGCACCAATTCGATCACTCTTGTTGAATTTCTTTGTTTTGGATCTCCAAATATCTATCTCTTCAAGAGCAGTCTCTAACCCAACTTGCATATCAACTCTTCCGTCAACTTCTTCTTCTCCATCAATGTTGATTTCTGATTTTTTTTGAGTAATCCCAAAAACTGCCACCATAGCATTTTATCCACGATATTTGTAGTCCTCTATCTCTTCAACCTCTATAACCTCAGAATCATCTGAATCACCACATTCTTGTGAAAAGAGATTCTTATTTTCAAAAAAATTTCTTTTGAACTATTTCTTGACTTTCACATAGGCTGAATACTTCTTATTGGGAATTTCAGATTCATCCTCATCATCTTATTGGAACTTCTTGGGGCACCTTACTACCAGATGTCCAACCTTTCTGCATCGAAAACAAGAAAGTGGAAGTTTCCCTTTAAACTTTCCTTTTCCTCTTTAAAGATTTGAGGAAAGGAATGGAATCACCTCACCTGTCTCTTCTTCTTCTTGAGAATCTTCAATAGTGAGCTTCTTCATGGCTTTGAATGACACCACTTTAGATTTCCCCTTTTTCACAACATCATTATCATCATTTTTCATTTCATATGCTACAAGGGTACTATGAAAGTTATCAAGTGTCAGATATTTCAGATCCTTGTCTTCCAATACTAAAACCTTTGTATTGAAGCGAGGTGAAAGTTTCCTCAAGATGCACTTCAAAATATTTATATATTCAATAAATTCTCCAAGACCTCGCATGTATTCTACAAAAAAATTTACTCTGTCAAATAATGCATCAACAGACTCATTCGGGTTCATTCTCAGATCTTCATACTTGTTCCACAACACTTGCGGGTTTGCCTCTCTGACCTTTGAATCTCCTTCATATATGTTCAATAGCTTTTCCCACATAGCATGTGATGTTTTTCATGACACCACATTTGTATAGATAACAATGGATAGAGATTACCCTAAAGAATTGATTCCCATGGTGTCAGCATCTAATTATCTTCACTCATCTTCTGATAAATCACCACTGTTAATATCACCTGTTTTTCCATGCATTGCTGTTGTGAACACATCTATTCCCAAAGATTGAAAGTAGTGTTTCATCCTATTCTTCTATAGCTGAAAATCGTTCCTGTCGAAGATCAGAATCCCTTTGTGATTAGTGACCTCCATTTGAGATAGAAACACTAATATAAACCTTTCCCTATGATACAAATTATTAGGTCCACTAGGTTAGTTACCCTGAGGGGGGGGGGTGAATCAGGGTATTCCAGATTAAAACAACTGTCCCTTTGATATTGTTTCATCATTGGACAAAACTCTCTTCTCTCCCCTTCCTAGTGAAGAGTATGAACAAAAATTAAAGCATGCATAGTACAAAACAATTTTACATAGTTCATCCTCACTTGGCTACATCCAAGGAGAATACACCAGCGATGTGCCGATGTACCAAATCCACTATTAGCATACTGCTGTTTAAAAGTTCGGAGTGGACTCACCGCCCTTCCTGGTTTACAACCAATCTCAATATGAAAGCTCAATGCTCTTTCAAATGAAGTGTACTCACTAATTCTTCAGAAGATCCAATCACAGTTTATAGAACTGTAGGTCTCTTCATTATCTCTAATGAAATCTGCATCTTTAACTATTGATAGATACTCTGTTGACATTCCGCTTTCATCCACTGATGAATGAACCTTTACCGCAATATTACTGGGCAACCTCAAATCTTTCGTGCAACCCTTACTCCGTCTTGAATGCAACTTTATTGCCTTGAGCGCAAGATTCAACTTTTTTCATGAAACACCCCTTGATTAAAACTTCAATCTTACATGAAAATCAAATCTTATGCACAACTTTCTTAGCTTGCGTTCAATTCATAATATTTCGCGCAACCCCCTTTGTGAAAAATTCTTACGCAATACAGTTCTTGTATTTTCTTTAAGTGTTGAGATCTATCGAATGAGTGGGGTCACCTCATATTTATAGGTGTTCTTGACCCCTGCGTGAAAGATTCAACTTTTGTCGGGCTAGTTACTATTTGAGTGTGCAAAAAATCCATTTGAAGTCGCATTGGGTGTGAAAGTTTCTTTCACGCAACCTCCTCTTTCACACCCATTTCCAAATCTTTTGTGCACATCACGTCTTTTCCAATTTTTGACGTTTTGCTCCTGAAACATGCCTTGTGCGCAAGTTTCCTTCGCACAACTCCATCTTTTGTGCAAATCTTCAAATATTTTGCATGCAACATTCCTTTTACATTTTTCAACATTTTGACCCCAAAATATGCCTTGCATGCAAGTTTCCGAAACACCCTAGATCTTGTGCGCAACTTCTTTTTCCAAAAACATGTTTCCCCATTTTCCTATTTTGAGGCCCAAAAATTTGGGAAACACTAGAAAACGGCGCCACCTTAGATCTATTATTTTTATACCACCTCCAAATCGTCCGTTACCTTGTTATCATTCTTTGTCAACATAGTTTGTCAAAAATATCTTTGGAACTCGACAACTCACTATAGAAACCCCCTTTTTCAACAAAATTAATATCGTGCTCTGCTTTGTCAACAAATACAACATGGAGGCCCACTTTGTCAATGAACACAATCACCTAAAAAATGATTCAATGATACCATAAGGGATTTTTTCCCAACAATCTCCCCCTTTGTGTTTATTGAAAACTCTTTTTATAAAATGATACTATGTTAGCGCTCCATTTACCATTCACCTCTTGTGATTCTAAAAGTGATCAAGGATTCACTCAACACATACTCTAAGCCCACAGGAGAAATGATAGGCTTGAGAAACAAGAGTAAATGAAATGTTCATCAATGAATCACTTCATTTCTCACACCAACTGATACCAATTTCTAAATTGATATCAATTGTTGATCGCAGAAAACCTTCTCACACCATTCCAACATCACTCTTCTACTTGTATCATGATCCTTAGCTATTGTGATATCTACAATTTAATCAATAACTTCTAGAATCTTCAGATTTAGACTCTCCCCCTATCTCATTACTCTCCCCCTATCTCACTGCTCCACTTGTCAACTTCTCCCCATGTCTACGAATAATACATTTTCTCCATTCTTTAGCCACAATTTCTCCCCCTTTATGAGTCACTCTTTCTCCCACTTTGTCAATGAACCCAAAGGTCACTCCTTTGTGGTCTACAACAGAGTAGATATCACATATTAGTACAGTAAGGAAAATACACCATACCTCAGGGAGAGGGGGGTTCCTCCACATCCACATTATTTCAAGCGTGGGGCGTCGAATGAACTCCCAGAGCCAATCGATGCCTCTCAAAATCTTCCTTGGGTAAGGCCTTTGTCAAAATGTCTACAACCAGTAGTTTTGTAGGCACATACTCCAACTTCACGAGTCCCTGCTCAACCTTCTCCTTGATAAAATGATACTTTATCTCAATGTGATTTATCCAAGAGTGATGGATGATATTTTTGATGAGATTTATAGCACTTGATTTATCACATTGGATTCCGATTGGAGACTTCACTTTAATGCCCATATCATCAAGATTCTACTTTATTCACAATAACTATGTGCATGACTGAGTGGTTGTGATATACTCATCTTATATGGTGCTCAATGAAATGCAATATTTATTCTTGATTAGCCAATAAATACACCATCCACAAATATAGAAAGCACCTCCTGATGCGGATTTCATATTATCCGCTGAACAGATCCAATCTTCATCTGTATATCCCAACAGCTCTTGCTGAGATTTTTCATTATATATAAAACAGAAATCCATAGTTCCTTTGATATACCGAAGTATTATTTTGTCTGCCAGAATTTGGATTTCTTTGGGATTTATTTTATATCACACTTATTGGCATGTGGAAAAAATAATATCAGGTCTCATCGCTGTCAGGTATAGTAAACTTCTGATAATCTGCCTATATTCTGTGATATTAACTGCCTTTCCATTATCATCTTTTGATAATTTTATCTGGGTAGCAACCAGAGTCTTCATTTACTTGGAATTTTCTATTCCAAATCTTCTTATAATCTCCTTGGAATATTTGGATTGAGAAATGAAAGCGCCATTCCTTCCTTGTGATACTTATAAACCAAGGAAAAATATCATCTCTCCAATCATTGACATTTCGAACTCACTTTTCATGAATTCAGAAAACTGTCTGCACTGAGCTTTATCTGATCCTCCAAATATTATGTCATCGATATAAACTAGTACCGTCATCCTTTTATTACTATCATTGTTTAAATAGATATTTTAATCCACTCCACCACGCTGAAAACCAAGCTTCTTCAAGTACTGATCAAGCCTTGAGTACCATGATCTTGGTGCTTGTTTCAGCCCATACAATGCCTTCTTCAGTCGAAAAACATTGTTCTCATTATCATAAATGAGAAAAGCATTTAGATTCTTGATATACACTTCTTACTCCAGAACCCCATTCAAGAACGTCGATTTGAAATCCATATGGAACACTTTGAACTTCCATTTCACTATAATGGCTAGAAATAATTTGATTGTCTCTAGCCTTACAACTAATGAAAATGTCTCATCAACATTATTACTTTTATATGGGAGTATCCTTTGCACACAAATTGTTCTTTTTTTCGAATTACTATGTCATCTTCATTCATCTTGTTTCAATAGACCCATTTAGTCTCGATGACATTTTTATCTGCTGGCCTTGAGATAATCTCCAATGTATGATTCTTCTCAATCTGATCTATCTCTTCATTCATATCTTGATCCCAGTTTTCATCTTTAGATGCATTATAAAAACATTTAGGCTCTAACTGAGATAAGAAAGGTGTTTGCTATAGAGATTTCATTATTCTTGTCTTAACTAGAGATGACTGATCACCAATGATATTCTCCCAATCAATTTCAGCTCGACTTCTTAGCTTTTGTGCAGATATAGATTTTACTTCCTTATACTCATCATCAGTATCTTCTTATGAATCAGCATCATCCACTTATGATCCCCCTATGTTTCTTTACTCCTCATCACTTTCATCATAAAATTGTTCACTATGATATTGAATGCTCTCTTCATTCTCTACAATAGTGACATCATTTCTCTCAAGTAATTTTATTAGCCTTTTGTTAAAGAATTTGTATGCCTTTCATTTTCTATAGTATCCAAGGAATATCCCCTCATCTTCACACAACTCAAATTTCCTATGTGTCTCCTTGTTGAGGATAAAGCACTTCCAAATATTCAAAAGTATTTCACTATTGGATTATTTCCATATAACATCTCATATGGAGTCTTTTCTTCCTTCAGACACAATAGAGCCATGTTAGAAATATACACTGATGTCAATAATGCTTCCTTCCAAAATTTCTCTGGTAGGTATTTTTCTATAAGCATCGTTCTGGCCATGTTGTTGATGATCCAATTTATCCTTTCAAACACTCCATTTTTTTGGAGAGTTCTCACTGAAGAAACTTAATTCCTTATCCCGTGTTTCTCGAGATAGTCTTCAACCTGACCATTTGTGAATTCCATACCATTATCAATACAAAACTTTATAATTTTCTATCCAAGAATCCTTTCACACTCCCTCCGGTACTGTTTTAAGCATCTGAACACATCAGACTTATGGGCAATTAAAAATACCCATGACATTCTACTATAGCCATCAATGAAAAGAACATAGTACCTCTTTCCATCAATTGCTCTTGGTGTGATAGGCCCACAAACATAAGCATGCACCAATTCAGGCACTCTTGTTGACTTTCTTTGTTTTGGCTCTCCAAACATCTATCTTCTCAAGAGAAACCTTTAACTCATATTTCATATCAACTCTTCCTTCAAATTCTTCTTCTTCATAAATGTTGATTTCTTTTTTTTGAGTACTCCCAACAACTACCACGATAGAATTTTCTCGACGATCTATGCAGTTCTCTATCTATTCAACCTCCTCAACCTCAGAGTCATCTGAACTGCCAAATTCTTATGAAAAGAGATCGTTCTTCTTAAATAAATTTCTTTTGAATTGTTTCTTGCCTTTCACATAGGCCGAAGACTTCTTCTTGGGAATTTCAGATTCATCCTCATCATCTTGTTGGAACTTATTGGGGAACCTTGCTGAAAGATGTCCAACCTTTGTGCATCAAGATCAAGCAAGTGGAATTTTACCTTTAAACATTCCTTTTACTCTTTTAATATTTGAGGAAAGGAATGACATCACCTCATCTGTCTCTTCTTCTTCCTGAGAATCTTCAATAGTGAGCTTCTTCATGGCTTCGAATTCCACCTCCTTAGATTTACACTTTTCCATAACATCATTATCCTCAATTCGTATTTCATATTCTAGAAGGGTACTATACAAGTTATCCAGTGTTAAATCTTTTGGATCCTTGTCTTCTAATACTGAAACCTTTGTATTTAAGCGAGGTGGAAGTTTTCTCAAGATGCGCTTCACAATCTTCATATCTTCAATAACTTCACCAAGACCTCACATGTCTTCTAATACAACATTTAATCTTTTAATGAATGAATCAACATACTCATTCAGGTTCATTCTCAAATCTTCATAGTTGTTCCACAACACTTGCATCTTTTCCTCTCTAACCATTGAATCTTTTTCATATATGTCCAATATCTTTTCCCACATAGCATGTGATGTTTTGCATGACATCACATTCGTATAGATAGCATTGGATAGTTCTCCCCCTAAAGCATTGATTTCATTGGAATCAATATCTAATTATCTTCTCTTAGCTTCCGATAAAGAACCACTATTAATATCGAATGTTATTCCATGCATTGATGCTGTAAACACATCCATTCTGAAAGATTGGAAGTAGTGTTGCATACGATTATTCTATAGCTGAAAATTGTTCCCATCTAAGATTGGAATTCCTTTGTGCTTGGTGACCTATATTTGAGAGGGAAACAATGATACCAAACTTTCCCTCTAATACCAATTGTTATTTCCACTAGGTTAGATACCCTAAGAGGGGGGGGGGGGGGGTGAATCAGGGTATGCTAGATTAAAAAAACATTACCTTTGATCTTTTTTCCTTGTTGGACAAAAATATCTTCCTCACCTTCCTGGTGCAGAGTATGAACAAAATTAAAGCATGCACAAGACACAACAATTTTACTTGGTTCACCCTCACTGGGCTACATCCAAGGAGCATGCACCCGCGATGTGCTGATGTACCAAATACACTATTAGCACACTACTGTTTACAAGTTCAGAGTGGACTCTCTATCCCTCCTAGTTTACAACCAATATCAATATGAAAGATCACTTCTCTCTCAACTGAAGTGTGCTCACTGATTCTTCAGAAGATCCACTCATAATTT
The DNA here is from genome assembly GCA_963277665.1 of Viscum album. Classification (NCBI taxonomy): domain Eukaryota; kingdom Viridiplantae; phylum Streptophyta; class Magnoliopsida; order Santalales; family Viscaceae; genus Viscum; species Viscum album. The sequence goes on from OY728156.1 coordinate 827,651,052, forward strand.
ATAGACCTGTAGGTCTCTTCATTATCTCTAATGAAATCTACATCTTTAACTATTGATAGATGCTCTATTGACGTTCCAATTTCATCCACTGATGAATAAACCTTTACTGGAGTATTACTGGGAAACCTCAAATATTTTGTGAAACCCTTACTATGTCTTGCACACAAATTTATTGCCTTGCAAGCAAGATTCTACTTTTTTCATGAAACACCCCTTGCACGAAACTTCAATTTTGCGTGTAACTCAAATCTTACGCCCAACTTTCTTAGCTTGCGCACAACTCAAAATCTTTCACAGAACTCCCTTTGTGCCAAATTCTTACACGATCATGTGCTCAGATTTTCTCTAAGTGTTGAGCTCTATCGAATGAGGTGGGTCACCTCATATTTATAGGCTTTCTTGACCCCTGTGTCAAAGATTCAACTTTTTTCACGCAAGTTCCTATTCGAGGGCGCAAAACCCCATTTGGCGTCGCATTGGGGGCGCAAGGTTCTTTTGTGAAACCTCCTCTTTCACGTCCATTTCCAAATCTTTCGTGCACATCATGAATTTTCTAATTTTTTACGTTTTTCTCTCGAAACATTCCTTTCATGAAAGTTTCCTTCGTGCAAATCCATCTTTCGTGCTCATCTTCAAATATTTCACACACAACATTCCTTTTCCATTTTTCACCATTCTGACCCCAAAACATGCCTTGCGCGCAAGTTTCCAAACTACCCTTGATCTTGCGTGCAACTTCCTTTGTCAAAAACATGTTTCCTCATTTTCTGATTTTGAGGACCAAAAATTTGAGAAACAATGGAAAAAGGAACCACCTTAGATATATTCTTTTTGTACCACTTTCAAATCATCCATTCTATTGTCATCGTTCTTTTGCAACATAGGTTGTCTAGAATATATTTGTAACTCAACAAATCACCATAGAGACCCCCATTTTCAACAAAATTAATATCGTGGTTTTCTTTGTCAATAAGCACAACATGGAGGCCCTCTTTGTCAATAGATACAATCACCTCAAAAATGATTCAATGATACCATAAGGTATTTTTTCCTAACAATATCTAGCCCCAAATTAGTAGTTGGGATGAATTTATGAATATGAATTAAATTTATATGTGTATCCAAGAGTGGGAATGAATCACTTTTAAAAGGTAAGATGAGCCCACCTCCCACACTCTCGACCAACATTAATTCTAAATTATAATTGGCCAAAAACCCTAGCGACCAATTTAATTTGGAAATAAAGTCTACAATGATGATTCATGTTAAACCATCAAGGATATAAGATATGTTAGAGTTTATCATTGAAAGAAAAATAGTGAACATGATATGAATCCTTCATCTATAAAAGAAAATTTCTAATTTTCTTATACTTGTGATACTACATTGATGAGTTTTCTTTTTATTTTTTTTAGATATTCATATAAATAACTCAAAACTCCATTCAATGAAAATTTATGGCATTACCTTAATGAAAAACATATTCCTCAATTTCTATAAAAGTGAGGCCCTTGTAAAACTAGAAGGCACTATCACCAACGAAGCATCTATAATGATAAATAAAAAATTATTTGGTTTGGGAGTACATTTTAAATGGTACAATCCCAACATTAAAGGTTGTGCATGAATCCATCCTCAAAACAAATCCCCAATAACCATCAGTTTAATAATTGGTGGTGGTGAATAAGCATGCAACATCGGGCTATATCATTAACTTATTTGGGATCCTCTTGATGTAATTAATTTATTGATAACTTTTAGTATATTCCCTTCAACAATTTTCAAGTAAAAGTGTATAATATGTGTGAAATACCTATGTTTTAATACAAAATATATTTTTTAGATAATTTTTTGAGTTAATACAGATTTGATTTAGTTTAATATTTTTAATTATAACTCTCACCATAATTATCTAAATTGTGTAATTCTTATTTTTTATGGTTCCTAATTCAATTTCCTATAAATAATTAAACTGTATGTGGGGCCAATTCAGCCATATAAAGGTTCATATGGACCAAACAAGAAGACCCACCAAATTTGTTATGAAAACTAGACCATCCATGAAGATATAATTTCTATTCTCAATACAGAATTCCACATTTGTTGATTATCCACTAAATTTCTAGGAAAAATACATTTCGACTTGGATAAAAATTTCAAGGCCCAAATAAACCAATAAGGGTCCCAATTAATCCATGAAAGTTCATCCAACCATTCTATCTAGGAATTAAAAATAGCCCACATTTATTGACTTTTATCCCAATCTAATCAGCCAATTGAGATATAATTTTGTGATGTGAAAGAAAATATTTAATAAATAAAATTTTTAGAATAAATAATTAGTATTTGAGGGCATATTTTGATCCAAAAATCCATTCACATTATGGCCTTTGAAAAAGTTGGGGTAAAAATAGAAAACAAAACACTGTTTAGTAAAATAGCCATAAATTTGGCTCTAAAAGTCAAATGAACACCAAATTTGGAATGTCAAATTTAATCATCAACATCTAAAACTTTTAAGAATAATATATCTCAAGATTACGCTATGTAAATGTTAATATTTGTGAGCCAACTTGAGGAGAATATTTAGAATGAAAATAGTCCACCACTTTGGGATATAAATACATCACCCTCTTCTCCTTGTAATGGATTGGAATTTAAGAGCATAGGAGGATAGGTTGTAAGGAACATATCCTTTGAAAAGGCCAAGGGGGACCTGGAAAACTCATGTTTTTACTTGATATACCATTCCTCTATGATTTATTTTCATGCATTTAAAGTGTTTTCTGATGTGGCCTTAAAAACACATGTTTTGCCACATCTTTTTAATGAATTTTTATCAATTTAATTACTTATTTTAACACTTTTTAATAAATAGTGGTTCTTTTTTATTTTTATTATTAACTTTAATAATTAATCAATTTTTATAATTAATAGTGTATTTTAAGCCTTAAAATAATTAATTTGTTTCTTACTTGAATTTTATAGACTAATAACTATCTATTTAGATTGTTGTTTTTGTCTGCATAGTTAATAATTTAGTAGTAATTAGCTAATAAATTAATTAATGCTTTTGCACATAGATAATAATGTTTTTATTTAACATTGCATGTATTAATTATTAATTAATTTTAAGTAACATAATGTTTTAGTTATCTTTTAATAATTTATTAATCATAATATAATTTTATAATCTTGTTTTTTTAAGTCTCTTTTAATCCTATTTAATTAATTAACATAATGGTTTAATAATATAATAATTATCTGTCTACATTAAATTAATTGAATTTTTTAAAGTAACTAATTTAAATAATTTTACTTTGTTATATAATTGTTTAATTTTACTCTAATCTTTAATTAGTTAGTTGCTTTTTAATTTTAGTTTTTATTTTGTAGCAGTTTAATTTTTACTAATTGAAGTTATTAATAATTTAACTTAAGTTAATTTAGTTTTAAAAGTTTATTTAAGTTTATGAGTAACTTTATTTTCTTTAGTTTTAATTATCTTTTAGTTATTATTAGTTATTAAATTCAGTTTTATTTAAGTATCAATTTTTTTTATTTTATTTTGTCTGTTTAATATGCAGGTTACCCCTTTCACGGACGCACCGTGCCTCTTACGATCTCACCATGTCGCTGCCTCTCTTTACGGTCTCACCATAACCTAACACACGGTGCCACCATCAATCGCTCTTACTATCTCACCGTATTCCTTTACGGTGTCTCAGGTTTTCCACTGTGACCTTTCTCACGGACGCACCGTAAACCACTGAACCATAACCACTTCTTCACGGTCTCACCGTGACTCTCTTAATCCTGATCATGGTCTCACCACTTTTCACACACCGGTTTCCATGCACCATTTTCCTTTTACGATGCCACATCAAACCGTCATCTTTCCACCATTTCCATCTCTTCCTTAAACTGTGTCACTGCAAGCCTCACGCACTGCGATTCATCTCACAGAATTGATCTCCAGCCAGCAGATGAGATCCATTTCTGCTGCTAGTTCCAAGTTTTTGCCATGGATGAAGGGTGTGGCCGCGCTGGTTGACATATGGAGTATGTTGCACCATTGAAGAAGCTCACTCGTTGCTTTCTGGTTGAAGACACCCACCTCTGAGATGACATCACAAGCAAGATATTTGTTGGATCAGAGCTGTGTCGTCCCACCTATAGGAGCCACCACTTGAGGGAGGGCCACACTTCATCCTTGCATGCAATGATATGAGAAGAGGGTCTTCTGCCACAACTGAACTTAGATCAAGAACAGAGGAGAATCTAACCTTTACTCTTGCGCCTTCTACTGGAGGCCAGTGCGTGTCTCCACTGGAGGTGTCTTCCCAATGGGTTGAAGTAGTAGGGAGGATGAGGAGGTGAATCCGAATAGAAGTCTCACTAGAGATGAGGTCGAGAAGATCTTCTGTCTAAGCCACCACTGTGCTGAGTAGGAGTTGGGTTCGTCAGTGATGAAGGAAGGATCCGACATGGGTTTGTTTTGCCGCCGCTTGCTGGTCTCTGAAGGGAGAGTCCGAGCTGTTTCACTGGATGAAAGTGGTGTCTTTGGGAGGAAGGAGAACCCCCCCTTGCGTCGAGATTTGGGGGGGGGGGATAATCTTAATTATAATAAAACTTTACTTAAATTATAATAATAAAATGAATAATAAAACCAATAAAATAATAAACTTATTATTAAAACTAAAATAATAATAATAAATTATTAATTTAAGTCAAAATAAATAAGTTTAAATTAATACTTTAATGAATATAATAATTATAAATTAACTTCTTTTTGAATAAAATAATTATAAATTATAATAATAATTTATAATTTTATAGATTGTAAAAATTTAAATAAAAGTATTTTAATATGATAAACCTAGAGTAATAATATTAAGAACATAAATCTTCAAAAAATTAAATACTAATATTATTAATTTAATGATTTAATAAATATTTAAATATTAATTTAATATAATTATTAATTAATCTCTTTCATAATTAAATAAATTAATAACTAATAACATGTAACTAAGAATATTGATTAGTAATAATAATAACTAATAATTATTTAATGTTACTTTTAACATTTGTTTATAAAAGTAGTCTTTTGACGTTGAAATATTTATTTGTTTTTCTATTTTAATAGTGCAGGTTTATTCAAGAGACGGGTTTTCATCCATATTCATCTAACTAACTCATCGGTAGTTAGTTATGAGGGAAATTCTAGCGCGATGTTCCTGTTGCTAAAAAATGCACGTGTGCGGTGTGCTCGTGAAGGAAACTTAATGTCGATGGAAGGCTAGCGGTGACATGCAGTAGTAACTGGTGGATACAAAAGCAGAGTAAGAAACAAAATTTTGGAGATTCATTCATCATTCCACGATCACATCAGACGAGGGAGACTCTCATTCTCATTCCACAAACAGACACTTTTCAGGAGCAGAGATTCTCAAGAGATGATAGAGCAGACATGGAGGCAAAGGAGCCCGAAGGCAGAGCATCTCTAGGGGAGTTCTTCTTCCCTCTGTCTTTAGATTTTGTACTCTGTTTTAATGTGTTTAGTGTTGAAATCAATATGATCATAAGATGATTTGTTCTCATCTTGGGAATTTGACACTACTGGTTTCTATTCTTAGTTTCTTCACATTATTTTCAATATTTCAGAATCATAAACAATCGGTGAGATTGATTTATGATTCAATATTTTATTGTTCACACTTCAATTTCTGAATTAAAATTTTATTAATTCAATATCAACTGGTGAAGTAGATTTTGAATGCATTTTTCGGTTCTTTTATTGTCAACAACATTGGAAATTTATGGCGAGTTTATTTCTAGTTGTTGTTCTTTTTCAACTCCCAAGCAGTTCAATTAATTTTTGGTGTGGCGAACTCCAAATATTAATTCTCTGCCTATTGAATCTCCTGGAGAGGGAGATTCTTCAAAATTTATTGAAGTGTGACTCAATTAAAGTTGTGAAGGAATAAACCATTTCAACCAGTAGATTAAATCTCCCAAGTGTTTCATGTGATCAGTACTCCTCTGTCTTTATTTCTAGGAAGATTATCTTGCTTTTTCTTCTATTGTTTATAGTAAATTTAGTGTAAATTTAGCTCCTTTGTAAAATCTAGTTTCTTCATCATGCTTTCACTTCATAATTTAAATAAAAAAATATAAAAAGTAAAAATACGTTTTCCCTACTGCTGACAATAGTGGGGGTTTAAAATTCAAAAACCTTAGAAATCACTCATCTGCCTTCTCTATGGATCGACCCTGCACCACTATGCTAGTGTAGGTTAATAAATGTAATTTTGAGGGCCATGATGACCTCCATCCTGTTCAAAATTTGGCACTGTTGCCGGGGAAGGCACGCACTGAGAGTCTAGGGTTTGAAAAAATATATAAAAAAATTAAAAATTAAAAAATCATATAAAAAAAATCCGCTTTAAAAAAAAACTGTGAATTGGAATCTACTACTTTCGTTGAACATAAAAATTCTTCATTAACAGTGAAACTTTGTGTGGTTAATCTCACCTTTTTATGTTTTTAAAAAAAATGAAACATTATAAGGACTGGAATCAGAAACTTGAGCCACATTGTGTGTGTTGTGGACATTATGGACATACTGCCTTGCAGTGTGTCTATAACCAGCCACATCAGACTTATTTCATTGAAGAGGATGAATATATTGAGCCTAGTATTGACAACCTAGCTAAAATTGAATTAATTGATTCTAAACTAGATTCTATGGTGGAACTAATTAACAATTGGTCAACTAAAACCCATGAAATTAAACTTAGAGATTCGCAAGAGCGAGATCAAAGACTGAAAAGATTAGAAAACATACTCTTGGAATTACAAAAAAGGGTTAAAGAACAAGATGTGTTTGAATAAAAACAAAGTGTTTATAAAATATTTGAACATCAATTTGAAGAGGATAGTTAATGTGAAACTGGGAAACAAAACTTTCATTTTGAAGAATCTGAAACTGTTGTACAAAACATGGAGATAACCAACTCACTTAATGAATAACACATTAATGATGATCCTAAAAATAGATTTAATGGTTTTGAGTTGGACAATTCTGAAGATGAATTAAAAAATATTGAAAATGAATGTCCAGTTCTCTTCATAATTCCTACATTTGAGAAAAATCACTATTTTAGAAGCTTTGAGAATGGAGTCACTCGGGTTGAAGTCAAACTAGAAAATGAAAATTTGAATGTTAAAAACTCTTCACCCAAGTTTTCTAGAATTTATGAACATTAAGTTTGAACATGATATTGGGTATAATCTAGATGAGAACATTAAACTGGAAGTTAATGAATCTCAAATTTTTGAACCTAAATTGAACACTTCTCTTCCATGTTTTGAAACTCCAAACCCAATAATCTTTGAAATGTTGATGGATGATGAAGATGGGGGAATGATATTTAAAGAAAGATCAACTGATGAGTTTTCGTTTCCCTATTCTCATAATAATGAATTTTCTGAAACATTGTGCAATGAAATGGAAATCAATGTTAACCAACTTGAGGGTAATTGTCTTAATTTGAACATTCTGGAAACTGAATTGTAAAATTATTCTCTTAAAATTGAATTGCATCACTCAAATGACATGGTTTTAGAAAATGAGCGTTTTGAACATGAACTTAAAGTGGAGGTTGAACACACACTTGAATTAGAAAAATTTTATTTGTCAGAAGCAGCAGATGTAGAGTGTTCATTCACTGATGATGAACTTTTGGAAGAGATTTACAACATTGTTAAATCTTAATCTGTTTGTGATAAAATAAATTCTCTTCCATGTTTTTTAATTACATCCTCAACTATGAAGGGTGATGAGTCTTTTCATGAAATTTATAGTAGTCCAGAGGGGGAATCACACTTGAGTTTCATTGTACATGATTCTGTTTAGAACTTTATTGAATTCCCTCTTGAGCCTGCTAATCAGTACTCACCAACGAGCACCCTTGATTGTGAATCTGTTAATGTTGAGGTTAATATAGATAGCCGTGAGGTCAATGTCACACCATTTAAAGCATCTAGTATTATGTTTTCCCTGCATGTGAACTCAAATCTTGATAACTTTGAAACAAATCTGGAAGTGGACAACATTATACTTACAACTGTTAAAGGGTATTTCTTGGGGATTTTTTTAGCTGATGAGAATTTAGTTTTTGTTGTGTTGAGTTTTGTTGCCCACAAATTTCGTCTTTTTGTTAAAAATATTTGGGCCAAACACATTTGGTGGTTCTTGTTAAGGAAACCACATCCACCTAGTGACTACGGTTATTTGCTAGGTGAGTCCGGTTGGGGACTATAAACCTAGCACTGCATGGGAGGCAACCCATGGGTTTTTGTGTGTTAATAAATAAAAATTTTGTAATTAAATAAAGTCTAACTGAAGACTTTAAATCCAATGCTTCATGGAAGTCAACCCATGTTCTTTCTTTTGTGTTACTTTTGTTTCTGTTCTTGTTTTACTTTGAATAAAGTCATGTTGTGCTGCTTCTGGTATGCACTGTCTATGCTGGTTATTTGTATGTGGTTTATATGCTTTGTGCTTTTAGGATGTTGCTGTTGTGTCAATAAAGGAGTAGAATTCCCATGATCATCTCTGGACAAGAACTTGGTCAGGGAAGTACTTCAATTTTTTGTGTTCATTTCTGCTTCTGTTTTTGTTAATAAAAATTATGTTGCATGTTTTGATACTAAAATAGAAATATTGTGCTTGATTGAAAATTCTGCTACATATTTGCTGAAAATCTACTGCATATCTTTCATGTATTAAAAAACTTTTGCTGTATGTCACTAAGTTGAATTAAAATTCTGCATGTACTTCACTGCTAGAAATTGAATTTCATTGTTATTAAAATCATTCACTGCATGAGATTAAGTGTGGGGGGGTACATGCTTACTGGTTAGTGTGTTTTTCATTAAAATGGTTTTGCTATAGTGTGTTTAGAATGAATTTTTCTCCTATATTGAACACCCATTTGAATCATACTTTGTTAAAATGCTACACCCTATCCACTCTCCACCCATAAGTTGCATGTCTTGTTTGAACTTGAATTGAAAATCTATGTCACTGGACTTAGATGTTTATGCATATTATTGGATATGAACCTATTTATTATTTATTTATTATGGAAAACAATATTTTTGAACTTTAATGAGACCCTTAAAACATGTCATAAATCTACTTAATTGAAAATCTATTTTGAACCTTAATTGTTTAATTGTTCTTCTTTATATTTAGAATTAAACTTTGGGGAAAAAGTTGGGTTTTAAGTTTGGGGGAGGGGGTCAATTCTTGATTGTGCTAAACTGTTCTTAATTGAAAGCCCATCAATTCCCACTGCAAGTTAAAATTTCTTGTAAAAAATGGTTAATTTTTTTTTCAAAATTCTTGCATAATTTTAGACTTTACACTGTACTCAATTGGTTCTTGCCTTAGAATAGTTCCTTGTTGGTAGTAAAGACTGCTATGAGTCTGAATTTATGAGGTTGGATGATTGCTGAATGATCTTACTTAGTGATTTGATGAAATTCGGTTTAGGACCTACTTCTGAAAGTGACATGGGTGATCTGTTAATGGAATTATGATCATAACTCTTGGAATTGGACATTTTATTTTGATCATAGGTGACTCGTTTTTCTTTAAATTATTAAATTAATTACCTTAATGAGCCAATGTAAATGGTTTTCATAGAAATATTTTGAAACTGGAGTAGTTTGGGCATCTGGGATCCCACGGTGAGTCTCTGAGACCCTAGATGTTGGGTGTGTTTTTTTACTATAAGTTATCTATTCACTCTGAATAAGTTCATATTTCACAGTGCTTAGCATAATGATACATGGATAGGGAAAAATAAATAAAGTTTCTAGGGTCAAAAATGATCTCATTAGGGTGAGGGGAATGATGAATTCCAAATTAAGAAGGGGTTAATTGGTTTATATGGGAGTCATTTAGGTTGTATTATTAAGGTGATTCAAAAAAAAAATTGAATTAATTATTTTTGGAACCTAGGATTTTGTCAAAGTACAAAGATCCTTGGTTAAGATCTTAATTCCATTGACATTTTACCTTATGTAACTCTTGAAATTAGAACCTGAGTTTGGGTTTAAGTGTGTCACTAAGCTGTATCACATATGAGGCATTAAATCTTCATTGCTTGATGATTAATTGTTTTCAAGACTACCTTTGAGTATTTGTTCTAAGAAAGATTCATATGAGCAATTTATTTTCTAAGAGCCTATTGACATGTTTTGTCCTTTGTCTCGAAGTTCTGGACATGTTACATCCTGAGCAATTTAAAAAAAACATCTTTCTATTTTTAAAGATAATAAAACATGGGATTTTTTGAGGACAAACAATGTTTAAGTGTGGGAGAATTTGATGTGGCCTTAAAAACACATGTTTTTACACATCTTTTTAATTAATTTTTATCATTTTAATTACTTATTTTAACACTTTTTAATAAATAATGGTTCTTTTGTATTTTTATTATTAACTTTAATAATTAATCAATTTTTATAATTAATAGTGTATTTTAAGCCTTAAAATAATTAATTTGTTTCTTACTTTAATTTTATAGACTAATAACTATCTATTTAGATTGTTGTTTTTGTCTGCATAGTTAATAATTTAACAGTAATTAGATAATAAATTAATTAATACTTTTTCACTTAGATAATAACGTTTTTATTTAAAATTTCATGTATTAATTATTAATTAATTTTAAGTAACCTAATGTTTTAGTTATCATTTAATAATTTATTAATCATAATATAAGTTTATAAGATTGTTTTATTTTTAAGTCGCTTTTAATCCTATTTCATTAATTAACATAATGGTTTAATAATATAATAATTATCTGTCTACTTTAAATTAATTTAATTTGTTAAATTAACTAATTTAAATAATTTTACTTTGTTATATAATTGTTTAATTTTACTCTAATATTTAATTAGTTAGTTTCTTTTTAATTTTAGTTTTAATTTTGTAGCAATTTAATTTATACTAATTGTAGTTATTAATAATTTAACTTAAGTTAATTTGGTTTTAAAAGTTTATTTATGTTTATGAGTAACTTTATTTGATTTGGTTTTAATTATATTTTATTTATTATTAGTTATTACATTCAGTTTTATTTAAGTTTCAATTTATTTTATTTTATTTTGTTTATTTAATATGCAGGTTACCCCTTTCACGGACGCACCGTGTCTCTTATGGTCTCACAGTGTCGCTGCCTCTCTTTACGGTCTCACCGTAACCTAACACATGGTGCCACCATCAATCGCTCTTACTGTCTCACTGTATTCTTTTACGGTGTCTTAGTTTTGCCACTCTGACCTTTCTCACGGATGCACCGTAAACCATTGCACCGTAACTGCTTCTTCATGGTCTCACCGTGACTCTCTTAATCCTACTTACAGTCTCACCACTTTTCACACACCGGTTTCCACATATCGTTTTGCTTTTACGGCGCCACATCAAACCATCATCTTTCCACCATTTCCATCTCTTCCATAAACTGTGTCACCACAAGCCTCACGCACTGCGATTCATCTCACGGACTTGCTCTCCAGCCACCGGATGAGATCCATTACCGCTGCTAGTGCCAGGTTTTTTCCGTAGATAGAGGGTGTGGTCGAGCTGGTTGACGTATGGAGTACGTTGCACCATTGAAGAAGCTCGCTCGTTGCTTTCTGGTTGAAGACACCCACCTCCAAGATAACATCACGAGAAAGATATTCATTGGATCAGAGCTGTGTCATCCCACCTACTGGAGCCACCAATGGAGGGAGGGCCACACTTCATCCTTGGATGCAATGCTATAGGAAGAGGGTATTCTGATACAACTGAACTTAGATCAAGAACAGAGGATAATCCAACCTTTACTCTTGCTCCTTCTACTAGAGGCCAGTGTGTGTTGCCGTTGGAGGTGTCTACCCGATGGGTTGAAGTCGTAGCGAGGATGAGGAGGCGAATCCGAAGAGTAGTCTCTCCGGAGACGAGGCCAAGAAGATCTGTTGTCCAAGCCGCCGCTGTGCCGAGGAGGAGTTGGGTTCGTCGGTGATGAAGGAAGGATTCGACGTGGGTTTGTTTTACCGCCACTTTCTGGACTCTGAAGGGAGAGTTCGAGCTGTTTTGCTGGATGAAATCAGTGTCTTTGGGAGGAAGGAGAACCCCCCCTTGCGCTGAGATTTGGGGGGGATAAACTTAATTATAATAAAAATTTACTTAAATAATAATAATAAAATGAATAATAAAACCAATAAAATAATCAACTTATTATTAAACCTCAAATAATAATAATAACAACTTATAAATTTAATTCAAAATAAATAAGTTTAACTTAATACTTTAATGAATATAATAATTATAAATTAACTTCTTTTTGAATTAGATAATTATAAATTATAATAATAATTTATAATTTTATAGATTGTAAAAATTTAAATAAAACTATTTTAATATGATAAACCTAAATTAATAATATTAAGAACATAAATCTTCCAAAAATTAAATACTAATATTATTAATTTAATGATTTAATAAATATTTAACTATTAATTTAATCTAATTATTAATTAATCTCTTTCATAATTAAATAAATTAATAAATAATAACATGTAACTAAGAATATTGATTAGCAATAATAATAACTAGTAATTAATTAATGTTACTTTTATCATTTGTTTATAAAAGTAGTCTTTTGACGTTGAAATATTTATTTGTTTTTCTGTTTTAACAGTGCAGGTTTATTCAAGAGATGGGTTTTTATTCATATTCATTTAACTAACTCCTTGGTAGTTAGTTAAGAGGGAAACTCTAGTGCGACGTGCCTTTCGTGATAAAACACACGCGTGCGGTGTGCTCGTGAAGGAAACTTAATGTCGGTGGAAGGCTAGCGATGACATGCAGTAGTATATGGTGGATACAAAAGAAGAGAAAGTAGCAGAATTTAGGAGATTCATTCGTCATTACATGATCAAATTAGACGAGGGAGACTCTCATTCTCATTCCACGAACACACACTTTTCGAGAGCAGAGATTCTCGAGAGATGATAGAGCAGACATGGAGGCGAAGGAGCCTGAAGGCAGAGCATCGCTAGGTAAGTTCTTCTTCCCTCTATCTTTAGATTTTGTACTCTGTTTTCATGTGTTTAGTGTTGAAATCAATATTATCATAAGATGATATGTTCTCAGCTTGATAATTTGACACTACTAGTTTTTATTCTTGGTTTCTTCACATTCTTTTCAATATTTCAGAATCATAAACAATCGACGAGATTGATTTATGATTCAACATTTTATTGTTCACACTTCAATTTCTAAATTACAATTTCATTAATTCAAGATCAACTGGTGAAGTAGATTTTGAATGCATTTTTCGATTCTTTTATTGTCAACAACATTGGGAATTTACGACGAGTTTATTTCTAGTTGTTTTTCTTTTTAAACTCCCAAGCAGTTCAATTAAGTTTTGGTTTGGTGAACTCCAAAACTTAATTCTCTGCCTGTTGAATTTCCTGGCGAGGGAGATTCTTCAAAATTTATTAAAGTGTGACTCAATTAAATTTGTAAAGGAATAAACCATTTCAACCAGTAGATTAAATCTCCCAAGCGTTTCATGTGATCAGTAATCCTCTTTCTTTGCTACTAGGAAGATTATCTTGCCTTTTCTTCTATAGTTTATAGTAACTTTAGTGCACATTTAGCTCCTTTTTAAAATCTAGTTTCTTCATCCTGCTTTCACTTCATAATTTAAATAGAAAAAAAATAAAAATTAAAAAGATGTTTTCCCCACTGCTGACAACAGTGGGGGTTTAAAATTCACAAACCTTAGAAATCATTCATCTGCCTTCTCTGTGGATCGACCCTGTATGACTGTGCTAGTGTAGGTTAATAAATATAATTTTAAGGGACATGACGACCTCCGACTTGTTCATTTTCAATTGTAATCATGTAAGTTTGTTTTCATTTCAATTAAATATTAAAGAATGTCTATTCATCATAATTTCTAATTGTCATCCACTATATGCTGTGTATCATTAAATTTATTAATTGTTTTTAAATCAAGTTGAAAATAATTCCCTTCTTTTTCTTTCTTATTCAATAAAAAGTCCATGTTTAATTCTCTTCACCATTTGTGTGTGTGTTCGGAACACTAATATTATCTTGTCCTTTTCTTTTTCTTCTATTTTTAACTCATCACACTAAAAAAATAAACCAGATTAATAAACATATCAATGAATGAGTAAATCTACCATTTGGGTGATTCATAATTTGGGGATGTTAAGTGATTGAGTTCTTTTGTTCGATTAATATTCTTTAAATTGATATTGTGTTTTTTGAACTTAAAATGTCATGGGATAATGACATGTTTTGTTTGAAATGTGTATTCCATCGATTATTAGAACCACAAGTACACATGGGTTCATGAAATATTAAACCTTCCATAAATAATAATTTATTGATATCACTTCCCTCGTTGAGGCTTTTGTTAAATCCAAAACATTTGGGAGTTCCGATCAAAAATCAACTAGTGAAATGGGTGTTAATTTAATGAAATATATAGAAAATATCAAGGATATCACAATCATGACTCTCTAATGATGAAATCACCCCAATAATTATTATATTGTTAAACTAAATACCTAAATAATTCATTTTATATATTCTATATAAATAAACCCCTTTTAAAAAGACAACAAAAACAATAAACTATTAAAAAAGTACCATAACCAAGGAATCGACCTGAGTGTCACTGTACACATTAGCATAGCACCAAGCCTTTGAACTTTTGATAGGAGAAAATAATCTGTGGTTCAAATGGAACTGTTTTTGGGGATGGTACAACTCATAGTTGATTGTTTTTTATTTTTGTAAAACACAAAAAAAAAATACAAAATAAAAAGAAAAAAACCAAGAAAAACCCACCTTTCTTCATCCTTTACAAATATATCTTAATTCCCTATAGCCTCCCAAATAATCCATCAATTTTTTGACATAGAAATTGATTAAAAACTTCACCTAATTAGGAGTAACATTATGTATAATAAAATAAATCAATACCCATTCATTTCCCATCCAATTTTTATAAATATGGCCAATTATAAGGAACAAACTTTAAAAGAAATCACTGCCCTTGATATGAATTAACAACAACTTGGTATTCAATATCCAAATATTGAGCTTGATTTCAATCTCAAATCAGGTTTGATTCATCTTCTACCTCAATTACATGGGCTAGTTGGAGAGGATTCACATCTTCAACTAAAAGAGTTCAAAGTGGTGGTCTCTACCATGAAGCCTTAAGGGGTTTCTAAAGAACAAATAAAACTTCAAGAATTCTATTTATACCTAGATTAATACACTAAGTCATGGCTCTAATACCTCCCTCTTGGTTCCATAACCACATGGAATGACATGAAGATACCCCTCTTAGAGATAATTTTCCAAGCTTCTCAAACTGATTTTATCTAAAAGGAAATAAGTGATATCTGTTAATTCCCCAATGAATCAATCCATGAGTACAGGGATAGGTTTAGAAAGACCATGTCAGCCATCCCAAACCACCAAATTACTAACCAAATTTTTATGCAATACTTCTATTAGGGGTTATTGGTTATGGAGCGAATAGTAAGAACTGAATTTTTTCCTTGTAGGAATTTGAAATATTTTTATATATATTTTTAGAGCTTGGTGTTAAGACGACGTGTAATTATAAGGCTCGGTGTACTCAAAATTAATTTTATAAAAATATAAATATATTTTATATTTTCTTAACACATATTATTAATGAAAATGGGATAAATATTAAATGAATTTTTTTATTATAAATATGATACCACAGTTGAGTCTATAACGTAGTGTTTACCCTAGGCGTGACATAAAATGGGTCAGTGTGGGGGCATTCAAAATCCTCGATCATTGGAGGTACATTAAGTGGATTAATTAATTAAATCATTTCAAAAAAACATATAACTTTATAAGAATAATTCTAGGTTGATATCTCTAGGGTTAGCCACATAAACCTTGGGATAAATCCAGAGCTCTTCCTCTCTCCTCTGTTGGTGGATCACATCAGACGATGATGAAACTCTAGATCGTACCAGATTAGGACACAACAAATACTGCGATATCTTTCGATCATTGGAAGGCATGATATTCATCTAAAAACGATCCATAATCAAATAAAGAATCATGAATTGATGTTTTTATGACCTTTTATTAAATAGTTAAGTAGAAAAATTGTCGTTCTTCGATATGAACCATTTTTGCAGTCTTTGCATGTTCCTGAGTACTAATATTTAATTAATTTCTTTGTTTTTAATCCCTATATCATCATTCTTGATTGTTGGCTAAGAAAACTTGACCAAAAATCATTTAAAACTTTTTTATGGTTCTCTTCACTCCATTGATTCGTGTTCTTCACTGATTGGACCCTATGGTCCCAGTTTACCTTTTTTGGGTGGTACCGATCCAAATCGGACCCCTGGAACTATGACTGATCATGAAACATGAAACTAATTGATGAACTGTGTCAATATTTGGGAAGATTGTGAGGCATGAATGACTATTCTGATTGTTTAAGATTAATAAATCAAGCGTTTAAGGATCAGTGGCGTGTGGTTTTTTCAATAAAACCCCAAATATTCATCGGAGCTGATTTCTAGTGAACGATGGTCGAGATCCATGATTTTTTCTAGATCCCTTATTTTTAGGCGGATTTAAGGTGGAATCTATAGAGGATCAAGCAGATTCAAGGCACAAGATCAGATATGAGATTTCTGAAAAAATCCCATCTACACGCCATCTTCAATGATGAACACATGAGATGTATCTCCCTCAGTGGTGGTAGTTAGGGTTTCAAAAAACTCAAGGATTAAAATTCATGTAGTCCTCATACATGCCATGAACCCCTTCCCGATTGGACAACCCATGTGATGTATCACATAGGCAAGAATCCGTGTAGAAGTACATAGCTAAGTACATGGCCATGTACTTTGGTACATAGACACGAGGTCTGGTATACGAACACAACCAACAACACACAACCCGATCCCTAGGTAGTTTGAACAGGCCATATAGTCCACTTACAGGGTGTGTACTCGTACATAGTTGGGAGCCATGTGGCATCCAGAGATATGACTGGGTAGTGAAGTAGGACCACATGACGTGTGGGTTTCCTCACACGTTGTGTACCCCTTGAACTCTTTTGTGGAAACTTGAAACGCCTGTATCTCCTTTGTTTGAACTCATATTTTATACCTTGAGTAGATTATTCTGAGTGTTTTTCCAAGTAAAACTCGATGGTTCCCTCAGTTGCAGCTCTGAAGATATGATGTGAAATGTTCTGAGCATGGTGCCTATTTATCTAACACTCTATGATGAAATTGATCATACAAGATCACCATAAATATTTCACATGGAACCCTTCTACAGGGTAGGGAATAGGTCCTAGATGACTTAGAGTGGCACCCTAAATCCAATATAGGCTTGGGTCCTTGACCTTCATATTGGAATCCTCCTGCAGGGAAGGGCATGGGTCCTCGATGACTTAGAGTGGCACCCTCAATCCAGGTTGGGCATGGGTCCTCAAACTTTCGAGTGGCACCCTCTTACTATGTCAGGGAATAGGGCCTCAACGATTAGAGTGACACCCTTCAACTAGGATGGGCATGGGTCCTTAACCTTATGAGTGGAACCCTCCATAGGTATCAGATCATGGGTCCTAGATGATTAGAGCAAAACCCCCCTGACACACTAGGGTGCAGGTCCTCTACTTTGAGTTTGTGCCCACTCGCTTGTGCGACACAATGATGAGGCATGGTTAGACTTGTATGGTTACTTCTGAGTATAAATGTGAGATGTTGGGTATCATTGATGGACTTTTTGAAACTATTGGATACTATTCTTCTTTAGACGAGTTATGATATAGAGACACCCTTACTCTCTCATTTGGGAATATTTGACTGATAGTATATATATCCTTATTCTGTTTACACACCTTGGATTTGTTTACTCTTCTTCCAGGAGAGGCAAAGTCACACAGGGTATGACACATGATTTTCATGTTTATATTATCATGGTGGGATGAGTCTACTCTCTTTATATAGGTGGTAAAAACTTGAATGGTAGTTCATCTACTCACTGTGTTTATCCCCTTTTGTTTGGATGATATTACTTTCATACTCTTGGTTGGGTTGGGGTGTACTCTTTCATTGTTACTTGTGTTATCTACTATCATCCTCTTATATTACATCTCTTACTTCCTCCATTAATATTTTGTGAAGTTATACTAGGTATGTTTATACTCACCCATTCATGGGCTTTTCCTATATGTATCAGGTCTTATAAATATGATAGACAGGTTGAATGTGACGACAGAGGAGCTTAGGGATATTTGGTTCTTGGACCAAGTACGGTGGTTGAAGCTTGGGATTCGGGAGATGGGCTCTCTTAGTAATTTAATTTTCTAGTATTTTAAGGTTGGGACATATTTATGGTTGGGCATATGGAGGTGGGCTTGGGGTAGTTACAACTCAAGCCCCTACTTGGGTCGGGTCATGATAGATTGGTATCATATCAAGTTCATTCCATGGTATGTTTTTCAGATATATCCCCTAAATAGTATTTTTTTAGATTTAGGAAAACAATCTCAAAGTTTCTCGAGTGCGGTTATTAGGCTAGGGATTCCAATTATGGTGCAACAACCAACATATTCATTCATCAGGACCTTGACTACCTGCCGGTCGACTCAGCATGCCGAGAATTTTTTTTTCTGGGATTAATGGTACATGCATATTATAGGATTGAGTCTTTGAATATTTTTTTTAGTTGGATTCCTATTGTTATTAATATATATATATATATATATATATATATTCCAATGTGCCTGTACCCTAGTGGTTCAAGATCCTACTTGGCATCCAAAAGACCCAGGATCAAATCCGGGTAGGGGAGAATTCCCGAGTTACTGTAGCAGCACTGTAGTAGGCCACTGTAGCAGCGACAACACTGTAGCACCGGAGGGACTGTAGCAGGGTACTGTAGTGGCGGCGGTACTGTAGAAGTACTATTCACCGAGGGGTCCTTTGGGCAAAAAAATGGGCTTTCTAGCCCTATATGCAGGCCACTTGGCCTTAGGCCTTTGGGATATGTAATGGGTCACCCTCTACCCAGTCTAAAGAGGTCTTTGCTTTAATAATAAATTGAGGCTTCGACCCCAACCTTTTAAATAAATAAATAAATAAATATATATATATATATATATATATATTCTCATCTGATTTTGGTACTTCTTGATAAATATTAGGATGCCTCTGTGATGCCAGCCAACCAGGATATATCAGCTCCAGTTCATGATGAAAACCCTATGAAAGATAAGTCCTTAGTTCAGAGTCCATACCATGACCCCCTTCATCTAGGTGGGAAGGTAGAAACACCTACCCCTATCAAGAAACAGATCATCCCAGTAAAGCATGCTGAAGATGCACACAAGCTTAGCGTGCTCCATGAGTTCCAACACCAGAGGCCGCTAAGGTTGTGTGATGATACATATCCTTAAGAAGTACTGGATTGTCTAGATTCAATGGTATATATCTTTAGGATTGTTCAGAACCCAATGGATCAGGTGGTGGAACTGACATCCAATATTTTCCACGGAGCATTTGGGCACTATTGGAGCCTTTTTACACAGATTCATGATGATTCAAAACTCTCATTAAATGAATTCTAGGAATTTTTCTGTGAGGATTACTATTCCTCATTCCTCTTTCAGTCTAGATCTAAGAGATTCTAGAGCTACAATTGAGATGGATGATAATGGATTAGTATACAACAAGGTTTATAGACCTTATGTGGTACTCTCTTGACATGATCTACAATGGCTACTTCTGAATGAAGAAGTTTGAGTAGGGGCTCCATAGAGAGATCCAAGATAGTGTTGCACCCTTATACATATGCACATATTCTAGGGTGTTGGATCAGGCACTGGTGACAAATATATTTCTATCAGAGGGATTCTAGATAGATGGAGCTGGTAGTGGGCACCATAGAGATGAGTAAGTTGTAGCAGTTAGTAGACGCCAGATGCCAGTGTCTCAGCACATGAGATCCACTCATGATCATATTCAGGCACATGGTCAGAGGAATCATAGAGGACTAGGGAATTCTAGATAAGGGAGATGGTTCACCTGTGATGGGAAGCATCACATGGTGTGAGTATTCTCGACCTGACATGATAAGCAGTACATATAGATAGTTGATAGACTACCACATTAGAGATAACATCATGATCAGGGATCTCCCATGCATGGATAGGGTTGTCCCCAGAGAGGAGTACCTGGAATATGAGTAGGAGGAGATATGGGTGATGGATGATGGTATGACATCCTTCCACCAACACCACTAGGTGACCCACATCAGACCTAGCGAGCTGGTGGTTGGGGCCATGGACAACTGCAGGATTTAGAGGTTTATGAACCCGCAACACACAAGATTATTAGAGGTATGATATGTGTTTATTATAATCTTGATTAAATATTAGTAGACATAGGTTCCAATCATTAATTTATCTCCACTCTCCTGGTGCGAGAGTTGTAGCTCCCAGTTGAGGCACTGGCCCAACAGCTTCGTCTTGAAGTTCCTACAGGGAACACTTCTTCTATATCTTTCATCTACCAGCTATACGAGATATCACTTGATAGAGAGAGGTTCACATAGAAACTTTTGGTGATCATTATGGAACCCTATGCCATAATCTTGGGTATAGATTGATTGTTCATGGTCTGATCTCAAATCGATTGTCACCACTGACAAGTCAGATGCCCATGCACTAATAAAACGAAATTATCCTTTTTAGATGAGAGAGATATCATGGCATGGAAAGTGGGTTATATAAGAAGGAGGCCGTATCCCATCATCCATTAATTAGTTATTATAGACCTTGTTTAAGAATAATCTTAATGCATATAGGTTCATTTAGTTCTGGATAATTATATGGATGTTTTCCCCAAAGATATTTTGGGACTACCTATGAGAACATAGATGAAGTTTTGCATTGACTTTAATCCCATGAATACTCTGATATCTTTTGAAACATATAAGATAACCCCTACCGAGATCTAGGATCTAGAGTTATAGTTAGAGGACTTTCAAGAGAAGGGTTTTATGAAACCTAGTGTGTCCCCCTTGGTAGCTCTAGTGTTGTTCGTGAAAAAGGAAGATGAGAGTTTGCAGATTTGCATGGATTATAATCACCTGAACTAGAACACAATAAAGAAATAGTACCCCTTGATAAATAATTATGACCTATTTGACCACTTTTGAGGTGTGAAATGGTTTATGGAGATCGATCTTAAGTTCAGTTACCACCAATTTTGGGTTCATAAGGCTAGTATTACAAAGTTGGCATTTTGATGTCTCTACAGACAATATGAGTATCTAGTGATGCCCTTTGGTGTGAAAATTCCCCCACTATGTTTATGGTTTTGATGAACCAGGTTTTCCAATTGTACTTTGACCATTTTATAGTTATCTTCATCGATGAAATACTCATCTACTTTGCATCAGAGTATGAGAATGTAAAACACTTGATGATGGTACAAGATTTTCTTTCAGAGCACCAGCTGTACAAAAATATCTCAAATAGAAAGTTATGGATACACGAGGTTCACATTTGGGGGAATTTCATTTATTAACATGTTTTAGATATGGATATAGTGAATATCAATGCATTTCTTTATTGGGTTCCATCTAAGAGTGTGTTGGAGGTGTGTATATTTCTTGTCTTGGAAGGGTACTGCAAGAGGTTTTTGATAGAAATCTCTAGAATCAAATCCCCTTTGACCGACCTAATGTGGTAATGGTAGCCATTTATCTAGTATGAGCAGTTCCATAGGGTCTTTAAGGAGTTGATATTGAGGCTTATGAGTTCTCCAGTGTTGTGACTACTAGAGGAAGGCATGGATTTCATAGTGTATTATGGTACCTCAGGAGATGGGATTGGTTGCATGTTGATGTATTGGTAGGCAGTTATCACATATGGGTTTTGGCAATTGAGACCCCATAAGAAGAACTATGTGGATCATGACCTATAGATGACAAATATAGTCTTCACCCTAAGGATTTTGAGGAACTACCTTTTGGGAGAGCGCTTTGTGGTTTACTCAAACCCCTAGAGTCTTAGGTGCGTCTTCACATAGAGAGACCTAAACCTGAGAAAATGACACTAGTTGGAGTTATTGAAGGACTATAACTTAAAGAAATTATATACTATAGGTAATGAAAATATTGTATTATATTCCCTTAGTAGGAAGTTATAGGCTCATTTACTGAAGGAGGCTTTAGAGTAGTTAGCTTCCCTACAGCTGACCCTGGTGGAGAAAGAGGGTAAAACTTTTTTTCATTAAATCCTTCACTTCTTGAGCGTGTGAGAGAGTTCTATCTGGGATACATCAAATAAGAGGTCTTACATGATCATATATCCATAGGTGTCTCACCATATGGATATTATGAAGGATGGAATCATGCCATCTTATTCTAGGGGCAGACAGTGGTTCCAGTCATGTTACGGTAGGGGTGATATGGGAGTTCCACACTTCTCCCCTAGCTATACATCCCAGTGTGGGTAATATGTATATATACCTTTAGTGGTAATTTTGGTGGTCCAACATGAGATAAATAATAACTGATTTTATCACTCGAATCCTCACCTGTTAGTAGGTGTAGGCTGAGCACCAAGTTCCAGCAGGTTTGTTATAGCCCCTTGAGGTCCCAAAGTGGAAATGGGATAACATATCCATAGAATTGTTGATAGGGCTTCCAAACAAAATGAAGTTCTATGACTCCATATTGGTGATATTTGACCAACTCATGAAGTCAGTGCACAATTTTGACACCATGGAGAAGAGTTTGGTGGAGAGGTTGGGAAAGTTTTACATGCAGGAGATTGTTTGCCTTCACGGGGTTCCCTCGACAACTGTCTCAGATAGTTACGCATGGTTTATATCACAATTGTGGAGAGGATTTCAGGATTAATTCAATAACCACATGAGTATGAGTACATACTTTCACCCCTAGACTGATGGGAAGACCGAGCACACTATCCAAGTATTGGAGGATATGCCGAGGGATTGTATGTTAGAATTCTTCCAGAGCTAGGAGGATCACCTACCCTTGGTATAGTTTGCGTAAGAAGAAATACCAATCTACCATTGACATGAAACCTTTTTAGGCCTTATAAAAGAGACCCTACAGGTCTCCCTTGAACTGGATAGAGATCATTGAAACATATCTTGTGGGCCCAGAGATGGTACAGGTGATGATGGAGAAAGTATAGGTCATATATGAATGGATGAGGATTGACCAGAGTAGATATAAATCTTATACAGATCACCATCTTAGGACCTTGGAGTTTGAGTATAGATACCATGTTTTCCTAAGAGTCTCTCCATGAAGAATATTATAGAGGCTCAGCTGGGGAGGAAAGTTATCTCCAAGGTTCATCGGGACATTCAAGATCATGCAGATGGTTTCCAAGGTTTCTTACCACCACTCCCTACCCCCACAGCTAGAGCGGGTGCATGAAATCTTCCACATGTCGTAGATAAGGTGATTCGTACATGAACCCATGCACATTATCACCTAGGGAAGGCTAGAAATCGATGATAGAGCCACCTTTTTAGAGCACCTGATGGTGATCAAGTATTGGTTATAGAAGAATTTGTGTGGAGGGATCATCCCCTTGGTCCACATGTTGTGGAAGCATGAGAATGTGCATGAGAGTTCCTAGGAGCGAGAGATCCAAGTGCGGGCTCAGTATCCCAAGTTTTTACTTAGTTTTTTATTTTTTATGAAAAAAATATTGAAGGAGGGAATTTTGTAGAGAACCAATTTTTTCTTTTTAATACTTTTAAATATTTATATATATATTTCTAGAATTAGGAGCTGAGACGACATGTAATTACAAGGCCCGGTGTGTTCGAAATTAATATTATAAAAATATAAAATTTATTTTATATTATGAATACATAAATTATTAAAGGAAAATAAATAACTATGAAATAGAATCTTTGATCAGAAATCTGAGACCATGAATGAGTCCAAAACATGTTGTTTAGAATAGGTGCGACATAAAATGGGTCAGAATAGGGTGTTCAGACTCCTCACTCGTTGATGGTCTATTAAATGGATTAATTAATTAACTCATTTCAATGAAACATATAAGTATATAAGAATAATTCTAGGTTGATATATCCAAGGTTATTCATATAAAACTTGGGAGAAATCTAGGGCTCTTCCTCCCTCCTCCATTGGCGAATCACATTAGACGATGAAGAAACTCCAGTTTGGATCAGATCAAGATGCAGTGAATGCAAAAACATCTATCGATCATTGGAAGGCACATTCTTCCTTAAAAATGATTAATAATCAAGGTAAGACTATTTATTTGGTGTTATTATGCCATTTTATTAAATTGTTGAGTATATTGTTTTCCGTTCTTCGATTTGTACCCATTTTGTATAGTTTTCTTATGCCTGAGTACTAAAATTCAATTAATTTTTTTTGTTTCTAATCCCCAGATCACTGCTCTTTATCATTGGACAAGAATGATTAGAAAATGATCTTTTAAACCTTTTTATGGTGATTTTTTTCCCTCATTGATTATATTTCTTCACTAAATAGACCTCACAGTATTGGTTCGAGTTTTTCTGGTGGTACCGAGTCCGATTGGACCCCCAGAACCGCGACTGATCAAGAAATAAGGAACATATCAATGAACTATGGAAAGATTTTGGAAACTTGCAAGGCTTGGATGATCATTAAAATGGTTTAAAATCAATAAATCAAGTGCTAAAGGATCAGTGGCATGTGGTTTGTGTGAAGAAACCCCGAAGCTTCACCAAAGCCAATTTCTAATGAATGATAGCTGGGATATGTTATTTTTGTCTAGATCCATAATTTTTGGGATGATTCAAGGCTGAATCTTTGATAGATCAAGTTTATTCAAGGTGAAAGATCAGATATAGTATTTTTAGAAATATCCAGACTACACACCGTGTTCAAGGATGAAACAACATCGTGTATCCCCCTTTACAGTGACGACTATGGTTTCATAAAACTTAAGGATGACATGGTGTGTGGTCCTCCTACATGCCATGTACCCCTTCCCGGTTGGATAACCCTTGTGATGGATCAAATGGTTAGGAAGACATGTGGAAGTACAGGGCCAGGTACATGGTCGTGTTCTCTAGTGTACAGACACGAGGTCTGGTACACGGACATAGGGTCCGGTACATAGACATGGGGTCCGGTACACTGACACGGCCATCAGTTCATGGATTTGTCCATGGGTATCTTGGACACACCATGTAGTCCAACTGCACAATGTATACTCCTACATAGTCAGAATCCATGTGACAGCCATGGACATGGTCAGACAGTGGAGTGGGACCACACACCAAGTGGGTTCCCTCACATACTATGTTCCCCTTGAACACTTTTGAGTAAACTTCAAATTATCATATACCTTTTATTTTAATTGGATTTTAACTCATGAGTATCCTATCCTAAGTGTTTTTCCATGTAGAATGTGATAGTTCCCTCAACTGTAGATTTGGAGATACAATGTAAAATATTTTGGGCATGGTTCCTATTTAGATGATTCTTGATGACAATAGTGATCACTCTAGATCACAAGAGACCTTTCGAGTGGCACCCTTCTATGGGGTAGGGCATGGGTCCTAGATGAATTGAAGTATCACTGTAACGACCCGAAATTTTTTTTAAATAAAATTTGTTTCCTAATTTTATGTGTTATTGTTATACTAAACAAAAATGTTTTATTGGATAAACATGATTATAATTAAAATGATATCAGTAGGTTTTTACTATTATATAACCATCGGTCAACATGACCACTGTGAACAAAATGTTTTGATTATTGTCTCTAAATATAAGAAATCTTGGTTAATTATTATAGAAAGAAGATTCGATGGCCTCACCTAGTAGTCTTGGACCGATCGAAGCCCATCTAACAGAGCTTGGGAAGGAGGTAGCACCACTGGGCTTTGCTATGGATCAAATCCAAGCCGAACTTCATCATGTGAAGCTGGAACGAAATCGCCTTCGTGAGAAGTTCAAACTGATAGAAATTACTACTCGGGCAATGTTGACTGAGCCGCCCCAAGCTTCTATCACCCTAGCACACCTTACTCTTAGGTCCTATGCTGGTATTATAAGGGGTTATGTAACGAGACCGTAACTACCTTGTGTAATCCTTGTTTTAAATAAAAATTGGGATTTCTTCTTATGATGAAGTTTATGAATTTTGAAATGACCGGATAAATATAGTATGCATATTTTGATGAATTTTATAAAAAGGATATTTTAAATATGTTTATGTAAACCCTAAATAATTTAAAATGTGTAATGATTTTCAAAAAATGGTCTTCTGCAATTATGTTCAGTACTAAATTTAGAGTCTAATAAGATCAACTTGATTTTTGATGAATAGTAAATTATGAATAGTGATTTTATGATTAGGATTAGTAATATGACCAAATGGATTAGTAATCTCACTTAAAGAAAGTTTTAAAATAATCTAGGCACCTTGATTTATGTAATGTGATTCAATAAAATAGTTAAATAACAGTTTCATTAATTATTATTCAAGTATTAGTTTTTAAGGGTGAATAGTGTTTTTTAATTAAAAATTTAATTAAAAATAATTAGAAAATTATTTTTATAAAAATGCCTTTATTTTTGAACTCAGAGCATCGATATTATGTTATGGTAATTTTTGGGGTTTTTTCTGAAAAAAATGAATTTTTGATGAATAGTGTTTTTATTTAAAAATTAAATTAAAAATATTTAGAAAATTATTTTTATAAAATGGATTTCATTTTTGAAATCAGAGCATTGATATTTGGTTAATGTGAAATTTTGGGATTTTTCTGAGAAAGTTGAATTTTCAGTGAATAGTAAAAATACAGTTTTAGGGTTTCGGTATGTTTAATGACATCATAATGGTGTCATGATGATGTCATGAGATCTTTTGAGGGTTTGGCGGCCAAGGGTGATGAATTATTGTTTTGGGGGCCCCATGTGGCCTAACTCCATGATAAATGACAAGGGAGAGCACATGGGTTTGAGAAAAGCACATGTGAGGTGTCCCTTGGCCATTAATGCCTTGTCCCCTCACTTTCCCTATAAATACCAAGCCCTCCTCTCATCCATTCGACTCCCCACTCATTCCCAACGAATTTCTGGTCTCATTACCTCCCAAGGAGTCCTCCCAAGGTTCCCCCAAGCCCTCAAGGTCCCAACCTTTGAGGTTTAAGAGTTACATTTTAAGGTAAGGGATCCGACCCCTCTCTTTCTTTTCAAGTAATCTCTTTTATGTAATTTCTTTTATACTCCATGTTCTTATGTTGGAGGATGTTCTTTTATATTCATCCTACTGCCTATTTCATGTTCATATGATGGGAGACCCCCCTTGCTCTCATCAATTCGTTTTAAGAATGTTTAAGTGGTGCCGTTAGGCTGCCGAATTTTTAAGGGATTCTTTCACCTTCCTTGTTTTCAAGTTCTATTTTCATTCAAGTCTTTCATGTTCCTTTTTATTATGTTGGGGTATGATCTCTAAATTATCATACTGATCTTTTATGATCATATGATGAGAGACCCCATTTGATCGCTTCAATTCAGTATTTTGAAGTTTTAAGTGGCGTCGTTAGGCTGCCGAATTTTTAAGTAGTTCTTCACCCTTCTCGTTTTGAAGTTCTACTTTCATGTCAATTATTTCAAGTTCCTTTTTGTTATATTGGGGTATGATCTCTATATATATCATACTGGAGTCTTATGTTCATATGATGAGAGACCCCATTTGATCTCTTCAATTCAGTATTTTGATGTTTTAAGTGGCGCCGTTAGGCTGCCGAATTTTTAAGTGGTTCTTCACCCTTCTCGTTTTGAAGTTCTACTTTCATGTCAATTCTTTCAAGTTCCTTTTTGTTATGTTGGGGAATTATCTCTATATATATCATACTGATCGCTTATGATCATATGATGAGGGACCCTATTTGATCTTGTCAAATCATTTTCTTTTGAAGTTATGTGACGCCGTAAGGCTGCCGAATTTTCATAAGAGAAATCAAATTTTTTTTCTTCCATGTTTTTCATTTCAAATGGTATGTCCCTAAAATTTCATTACCATGTCCATATTTCCTTCTTATTCTTTCACCCTACTGTTTTATGGATCATTTATGAAAGGGTGACCCATGTCCCCTCTCATTTCAATGTTTTCTAAAACCCCGAAACTTAGCCGTTATGCTGCAGAATTTTCCCCTCAAAATGCCTCTCTCTTTTCTCAAAAATTATTTTATGTTATAAAGTGAATACTCAAATCTCTTATTTCTACAAGGGTATTCACATATATATCAAAATTTCCATTTTAAATTCTGGGATTTACATACATGAGACCCTCTTTCCCTTTCCGTGGGTTTAAAGTGACGTAAAGATCATGTCTTTAAAGCAGTTTTTAAAACGTTATGATTATGAAATGAAACCCATTTATTTTATGCTATATGGGTTATTTATGAAATGTTTGATGATGATATATGTGGCTCACATGAAAATAAATACAAATTTAAGGGTGCGCCCTGATAGCGCTCCAATGCATTGGGTAAAGACTTAATCTCTAGAGATGACCATTTTAACGACGCCTTGGTGAATAACCTTGGTAATTTTTTAACGACACCTTGGGGATGGACCTTGGTGAAACGAAACGATTGTCAATATTAAATGTTTTAGCCACATCTTCAAGTTATGAAAAATGATTATTTTTATTACGATGTATCTCATGATTTCTTTCTCATGCCTTAAAGTTCTTTTCATGTCCTTATTGAAGTATCTCAAGTTCACTTGTAAAATGTTTCTCTTGTTTCCCTTACTGGGCCTTCTGCTCACCCTTTCTTTTGATGTATGTCCCCAGGTTATGAGATGCATAATGAACATAGGATGAACTAAAGGAGAAGCTTTTCAAGTGTTTAAGAAGAATGTTTTTATGTTTTTTTTATGTATTATGATCCTTGTTTCCAAGACACTAAACCTTAACGATCCTCAGTTCCGTGTAATGAAATGAAAGTTTATGTTATAAAATGGCGGGATGCTATAGTTGGTATCAAAGGATGGTTTAGTTATTTGTGGAAATTAGGATATGAAAACTCTAGGAGGAACCCTATAGAAAAGTTTAATATAGGAAATCTTCCTGGTATTTTGGTGAGTATTGAGTAAGGGGTTGCCAAGCAAATACATCCCTGTCTGGATACGAGCAGGTAGAGGTGGCTCTGGCACAGATGTACATAGGGGTAAAACCCGAAAACACCGCTTTGAGCAAGACTCGAACGGGAACTGGTACACGACAACGGGACTTGCTGCACTCTTGGTTACGACACTCCCGGGGGATATGCTTTGGTAAATTCATAAGCTTGGTATGAACCATTGTTAAAGGAACAAAGATAAAATAAAATAAAGGTTCACATAAGAATATATTATCATTCATAACCTAGATGGGAACCTAGGAGATCACAAGTTAGGGTATACCTTTCATATACAAGTTATCCTTATATGCTTTCAGTTCCTTTTCATGATTTTTAGCTAAGTACTTAAGCCCCTAATTATGCTTTCTCTTCTTAGTTAATGGTGGGAAATGGAAGAACATGTTCCGAAAACCAATGTGATAGGAAATGCGACGATTTTCATATTAATATGACAGGGATGATTAGGGGATTAAAATATGATTATTATTTTTGAAGACGTTCATTATTTTGGGAACCATATTTGATCGAGGTAAATAGATTACTACGGTATTTTCATTGAGGAGTAAGGTTGACTTATATTTTGAAGAATCGATGAATTTAAGGTGAACTTATAGTAATTTAGGTTACTTATGGGAATGACTAACCTATCTTGGGTAAAATATGTTTAGGTTAGCTACTTTTTTATAAGATGTTAGGAGTGGTTGATGTTGTCTGGAGATGAACAATGAAGTTGTTTTGGAAGACTATGTTATCAAATCTTTATTGTATTTGGGTTTCAATCTTAGTTTGGTTTGTTTTGAGGAATTTTAAGGACCGTTATTTATGGAATGGTCTATGATGAACTTTCGGTAGTACCATGGAACTTTGATGATTTAAAAGTTGTTTCCATTCCTATGGGATTCTTTCTTTTTGAAGAGTTGTTTTACCCTAACCTTTCTGTTTTTGGGATAATGTTTAAAGATAGAAGAAATAGATAGTTAATCTTTTGTAGATTACGTAATTCTATAGAAGATGATTCTTGTGCTTTTATGAGACCAAGTGTTTTTGAATTCTCATCATTTGGAGAAAAGATTAGTGTTGGTAGGGACCTGTTAAAGGATGAAACTCTACTTGAAGGTAGGTATATTTTCTTATGTTTTTGTTCTATGTAGTAAATGAAATCATCAAAATTATGAAAAGAAACGTAAAACAAAAATGTTGTCGGTTTACGTTTCCTACTAGGTAATCAAAGACCGTTTACACACATCATAAGTTTGTGATTTTCTCATGGTTAACTTTCTCCTAATCATGTTCTCTATCACTCTCCCTCATAACTTGACCCTTTGTTTTTTCCTCCATGTCCATGTTTTCCTACATGGAACCCTAGTGTGGGTTAACTCGGGTGACCATTGTACTTCCCTTTCATTATTTTAAAGTAATATTTTTACTGACTCCTTTTCCGATGTGGGACTTTCAATGAAATTTCAAAACCCAATTTTAAAATTGCGAGGACGCAATTTCTTAAGGGGGGAAGATTGTAACGACCCGAAATTTTTTTTAAATAAAATTTGTTTCCTAATTTTATGTGTTATTGTTATACTAAACAAAAATGTTTTATTGGATAAACATGATTATAATTAAAATGATATCAGTAGGTTTTTACTATTATATAACCATCGGTCAACATGACCACTGTGAACAAAATGTTTTGATTATTGTCTCTAAATATAAGAAATCTTGGTTAATTATTATAGAAAGAAGATTCGATGGCCTCACCTAGTAGTCTTGGACCGATCGAAGCCCATCTAACAGAGCTTGGGAAGGAGGTAGCACCACTGGGCTTTGCTATGGATCAAATCCAAGCCGAACTTCATCATGTGAAGCTGGAACGAAATCGCCTTCGTGAGAAGTTCAAACTGATAGAAATTACTACTCGGGCAATGTTGACTGAGCCGCCCCAAGCTTCTATCACCCTAGCACACCTTACTCTTAGGTCCTATGCTGGTATTATAAGGGGTTATGTAACGAGACCGTAACTACCTTGTGTAATCCTTGTTTTAAATAAAAATTGGGATTTCTTCTTATGATGAAGTTTATGAATTTTGAAATGACCGGATAAATATAGTATGCATATTTTGATGAATTTTATAAAAAGGATATTTTAAATATGTTTATGTAAACCCTAAATAATTTAAAATGTGTAATGATTTTCAAAAAATGGTCTTCTGCAATTATGTTAAGTACTAAATTTAGAGTCTAATAAGATCAACTTGATTTTTGATGAATAGTAAATTATGAATAGTGATTTTATGATTAGGATTAGTAATATGACCAAATGGATTAGTAATCTCACTTAAAGAAAGTTTTAAAATAATCTAGGCACCTTGATTTATGTAATGTGATTCAATAAAATAGTTAAATAACAGTTTCATTAATTATTATTCAAGTATTAGTTTTTAAGGGTGAATAGTGTTTTTTAATTAAAAATTTAATTAAAAATAATTAGAAAATTATTTTTATAAAAATGCCTTTATTTTTGAACTCAGAGCATCGATATTATGTTATGGTAATTTTTGGGGTTTTTTCTGAAAAAAATGAATTTTTGATGAATAGTGTTTTTATTTAAAAATTAAATTAAAAATATTTAGAAAATTATTTTTATAAAATGGATTTCATTTTTGAAATCAGAGCATTGATATTTGGTTAATGTGAAATTTTGGGATTTTTCTGAGAAAGTTGAATTTTCAGTGAATAGTAAAAATACAGTTTTAGGGTTTCGGTATGTTTAATGACATCATAATGGTGTCATGATGATGTCATGAGATCTTTTGAGGGTTTGGCGGCCAAGGGTGATGAATTATTGTTTTGGGGGCCCCATGTGGCATAACTCCATGATAAATGACAAGGGAGAGCACATGGGTTTGAGAAAAGCACATGTGAGGTGTCCCTTGGCCATTAATGCCTTGTCCCCTCACTTTCCCTATAAATACCAAGCCCTCCTCTCATCCATTCGACTCCCCACTCATTCCCAACGAATTTCTGGTCTCATTACCTCCCAAGGAGTCCTCCCAAGGTTCCCCCAAGCCCTCAAGGTCCCAACCTTTGAGGTTTAAGAGTTACATTTTAAGGTAAGGGATCCGACCCCTCTCTTTCTTTTCAAGTAATCTCTTTTATGTAATTTCTTTTATACTCCATGTTCTTATGTTGGAGGATGTTCTTTTATATTCATCCTACTGCCTATTTCATGTTCATATGATGGGAGACCCCCCTTGCTCTCATCAATTCGTTTTAAGAATGTTTAAGTGGTGCCGTTAGGCTGCCGAATTTTTAAGGGATTCTTTCACCTTCCTTGTTTTCAAGTTCTATTTTCATTCAAGTCTTTCATGTTCCTTTTTATTATGTTGGGGTATGATCTCTAAATTATCATACTTATCTTTTATGATCATATGATGAGAGACCCCATTTGATCGCTTCAATTCAGTATTTTGAAGTTTTAAGTGGCGTCGTTAGGCTGCCGAATTTGTAAGTAGTTCTTCACCCTTCTCGTTTTGAAGTTCTACTTTCATGTCAATTATTTCAAGTTCCTTTTTGTTATATTGGGGTATGATCTCTATATATATCATACTGGACTCTTATGTTCATATGATGAGAGACCCCATTTGATCTCTTCAATTCAGTATTTTGATGTTTTAAGTGGCGCCGTTAGGCTGCCGAATTTTTAAGTGGTTCTTCACCCTTCTCGTTTTGAAGTTCTACTTTCATGTCAATTCTTTCAAGTTCCTTTTTGTTATGTTGGGGAATTATCTCTATATATATCATACTGATCGCTTATGATCATATGATGAGGGACCCTATTTGATCTTGTCAAATCATTTTCTTTTGAAGTTATGTGACGCCGTAAGGCTGCCGAATTTTCATAAGAGAAATCTAATTTTTTTTCTTCCATGTTTTTCATTTCAAATGGTATGTCCCTAAAATTTCATTACCATGTCCATATTTACTTCTTATTCTTTCACCCTACTGTTTTATGGATCATTTATGAAAGGGTGACCCATGTCCCCTCTCATTTCAATGTTTTCTAAAACCCCGAAACTTAGCCGTTATGCTGCAGAATTTTCCCCTCAAAATGCCTCTCTCTTTTCTCAAAAATTATTTTATGTTATAAAGTGAATACTCAAAGCTCTTATTTCTACAAGGGTATTCACATATATATCAAAATTTCCATTTTAAATTCTGGGATTTACATACATGAGACCCTCTTTCCCTTTCCGTGGGTTTAAAGTGACGTAAAGATCATGTCTTTAAAGCAGTTTTTAAAACGTTATGATTATGAAATGAAACCCATTTATTTTATGCTATATGGGTTATTTATGAAATGTTTGATGATGATATATGTGGCTCACATGAAAATAAAGACAAATTTAAGGGTGCGCCCTGATAGCGCTCCAATGCATTGGGTAAAGACTTAATCTCTAGAGATGACCATTTTAACGACGCCTTGGTGAATAACCTTGGTAATTTTTTAACGACACCTTGGGGATGGACCTTGGTGAAACGAAACGATTGTCAATATTAAATGTTGTAGCCACATCTTCAAGTTATGAAAAATGATTATTTTTATTACGATGTATCTCATGATTTCTTTCTCATGCCTTAAAGTTCTTTTCATGTCCTTATTGAAGTATCTCAAGTTCACTTGTAAAATGTTTCTCTTGTTTCCCTTACTGGGCCTTCTGCTCACCCTTTCTTTTGATGTATATCCCCAGGTTATGAGATGCATAATGAACATAGGATGAACTAAAGGAGAAGCTTTTCAAGTGTTTAAGAAGAATGTTTTTATGTTTTTTTTATGTATTATGATCCTTGTTTCCAAGACACTAAACCTTAACGATCCTCAGTTCCGTGTAATGAAATGAAAGTTTATGTTATAAAATGGCGGGATGCTATAGTTGGTATCAAAGGATGGTTTAGTTATTTGTGGAAATTAGGATATGAAAACTCTAGGAGGAACCCTATAGAAAAGTTTAATATAGGAAATCTTCCTGGTATTTTGGTGAGTATTGAGTAAGGGGTTGCCAAGCAAATACATCCCTGTCTGGATACGAGCAGGTAGAGGTGGCTCTGGCACAGATGTACATAGGGGTAAAACCCGAAAACACCGCTTTGAGCAAGACTCGAACGGGAACTGGTACACGACAACGGGACTTGCTGCACTCTTGGTTACGACACTCCCGGGGGATATGCTTTGGTAAATTCATAAGCTTGGTATGAACCATTGTTAAAGGAACAAAGATAAAATAAAATAAAGGTTCACATAAGAATATATTATCATTCATAACCTAGATGGGAACCTAGGAGATCACAAGTTAGGGTATACCTTTCATATACAAGTTATCCTTATATGCTTTCAGTTCCTTTTCATGATTTTTAGCTAAGTACTTAAGCCCCTAATTATGCTTTCTCTTCTTAGTTAATGGTGGGAAATGGAAGAACATGTTCCGAAAACCAATGTGATAGGAAATGCGACGATTTTCATATTAATATGACAGGGATGATTAGGGGATTAAAATATGATTATTATTTTTGAAGACGTTCATTATTTTGGGAACCATATTTGATCGAGGTAAATAGATTACTACGGTATTTTCATTGAGGAGTAAGGTTGACTTATATTTTGAAGAATCGATGAATTTAAGGTGAACTTATAGTAATTTAGGTTACTTATGGGAATGACTAACCTATCTTGGGTAAAATATGTTTAGGTTAGCTACTTTTTTATAAGATGTTAGGAGTGGTTGATGTTGTCTGGAGATGAACAATGAAGTTGTTTTGGAAGACTATGTTATCAAATCTTTATTGTATTTGGGTTTCAATCTTAGTTTGGTTTGTTTTGAGGAATTTTAAGGACCGTTATTTATGGAATGGTCTATGATGAACTTTCGGTAGTACCATGGAACTTTGATGATTTAAAAGTTGTTTCCATTCCTATGGGATTCTTTCTTTTTGAAGAGTTGTTTTACCCTAACCTTTCTGTTTTTGGGATAATGTTTAAAGATAGAAGAAATAGATAGTTAATCTTTTGTAGATTACGTAATTCTATAGAAGATGATTCTTGTGCTTTTATGAGACCAAGTGTTTTTGAATTCTCATCATTTGGAGAAAAGATTAGTGTTGGTAGGGACCTGTTAAAGGATGAAACTCTACTTGAAGGTAGGTATATTTTCTTATGTTTTTGTTCTATGTAGTAAATGAAATCATCAAAATTATGAAAAGAAACGTAAAACAAAAATGTTGTTGGTTTACGTTTCCTACTAGGTAATCAAATACCGTTTACACACATCATAAGTTTGTGATTTTCTCATGGTTAACTTTCTCCTAATCATGTTCTCTATCACTCTCCCTCATAACTTGACCCTTTGTTTTTTCCTCCATGTCCATGTTTTCCTACATGGAACCCTAGTGTGGGTTAACTCGGGTGACCATTGTACTTCCCTTTCATTATTTTAAAGTAATAGTTTTACTGACTCATTTTCCGATGTGGGACTTTCAATGAAATTTCAAAACCCAATTTTAAAATTGCGAGGACGCAATTTCTTAAGGGGGGAAGATTGTAACGACCCGAATTTTTTTTTAAATAAAATTTGTTTCCTAATTTTATGTGTTATTGTTATACTAAACAAAAATGTTTTATTGGATAAACATGATTATAATTAAAATGATATCAGTAGGTTTTTACTATTATATAACCATCGGTCAACATGACCACTGTGAACAAAATGTTTTGATTATTGTCTCTAAATATAAGAAATCTTGGTTAATTATTATAGAAAGAAGATTCGATGGCCTCACCTAGTAGTCTTGGACCGATCGAAGCCCATCTAACAGAGCTTGGGAAGGAGGTAGCACCACTGGGCTTTGCTATGGATCAAATCCAAGCCGAACTTCATCATGTGAAGCTGGAACGAAATCGCCTTCGTGAGAAGTTCAAACTGATAGAAATTACTACTCGGGCAATGTTGACTGAGCCGCCCCAAGCTTCTATCACCCTAGCACACCTTACTCTTAGGTCCTATGCTGGTATTATAAGGGGTTATGTAACGAGACCGTAACTACCTTGTGTAATCCTTGTTTTAAATAAAAATTGGGATTTCTTCTTATGATGAAGTTTATGAATTTTGAAATGACCGGATAAATATAGTATGCATATTTTGATGAATTTTATAAAAAGGATATTTTAAATATGTTTATGTAAACCCTAAATAATTTAAAATGTGTAATGATTTTCAAAAAATGGTCTTCTGCAATTATGTTAAGTACTAAATTTAGAGTCTAATAAGATCAACTTGATTTTTGATGAATAGTAAATTATGAATAGTGATTTTATGATTAGGATTAGTAATATGACCAAATGGATTAGTAATCTCACTTAAAGAAAGTTTTAAAATAATCTAGGCACCTTGATTTATGTAATGTGATTCAATAAAATAGTTAAATAACAGTTTCATTAATTATTATTCAAGTATTAGTTTTTAAGGGTGAATAGTGTTTTTTAATTAAAAATTTAATTAAAAATAATTAGAAAATTATTTTTATAAAAATGCCTTTATTTTTGAACTCAGAGCATCGATATTATGTTATGGTAATTTTTGGGGTTTTTTCTGAAAAAAATGAATTTTTGATGAATAGTGTTTTTATTTAAAAATTAAATTAAAAATATTTAGAAAATTATTTTTATAAAATGGATTTCATTTTTGAAATCATAGCATTGATATTTGGTTAATGTGAAATTTTGGGATTTTTCTGAGAAAGTTGAATTTTCAGTGAATAGTAAAAATACAGTTTTAGGGTTTCGGTATGTTTAATGACATCATAATGGTGTCATGATGATGTCATGAGATCTTTTGAGGGTTTGGCGGCCAAGGGTGATGAATTATTGTTTTGGGGGCCCCATGTGGCCTAACTCCATGATAAATGACAAGGGAGAGCACATGGGTTTGAGAAAAGCACATGTGAGGTGTCCCTTGGCCATTAATGCCTTGTCCCCTCACTTTCCCTATAAATACCAAGCCCTCCTCTCATCCATTCGACTCCCCACTCATTCCCAACGAATTTCTGGTCTCATTACCTCCCAAGGAGTCCTCCCAAGGTTCCCCCAAGCCCTCAAGGTCCCAACCTTTGAGGTTTAAGAGTTACATTTTAAGGTAAGGGATCCGACCCCTCTCTTTCTTTTCAAGTAATCTCTTTTATGTAATTTCTTTTATACTCCATGTTCTTATGTTGGAGGATGTTCTTTTATATTCATCCTACTGCCTATTTCATGTTCATATGATGGGAGACCCCCCTTGCTCTCATCAATTCGTTTTAAGAATGTTTAAGTGGTGCCGTTAGGCTGCCGAATTTTTAAGGGATTCTTTCACCTTCCTTGTTTTCAAGTTCTATTTTCATTCAAGTCTTTCACGTTCCTTTTTATTATGTTGGGGTATGATCTCTAAATTATCATACTGATCTTTTATGATCATATGATGAGAGACCCCATTTGATCGCTTCAATTCAGTATTTTGAAGTTTTAAGTGGCGTCGTTAGGCTGCCGAATTTTTAAGTAGTTCTTCACCCTTCTCGTTTTGAAGTTCTACTTTCATGTCAATTATTTCAAGTTCCTTTTTGTTATATTGGGGTATTATCTCTATATATATCATACTGGACTCTTATGTTCATATGATGAGAGACCCCATTTGATCTCTTCAATTCAGTATTTTGATGTTTTAAGTGGCGCCGTTAGGCTGCCGAATTTTTAAGTGGTTCTTCACCCTTCTCGTTTTGAAGTTCTACTTTCATGTCAATTCTTTCAAGTTCCTTTTTGTTATGTTGGGGAATTATCTCTATATATATCATACTGATCGCTTATGATCATATGATGAGGGACCCTATTTGATCTTGTCAAGTCATTTTCTTTTGAAGTTATGTGACGCCGTAAGGCTGCCGAATTTTCATAAGAGAAATCTAATTTTTTTTCTTCCATGTTTTTCATTTCAAATGGTATGTCCCTAAAATTTCATTACCATGTCCATATTTCCTTCTTATTCTTTCACCCTACTGTTTTATGGATCATTTATGAAAGGGTGACCCATGTCCCCTCTCATTTCAATGTTTTCTAAAACCCCGAAACTTAGCCGTTATGCTGCAGAATTTTCCCCTCAAAATGCCTCTCTCTTTTCTCAAAAATTATTTTATGTTAT
The DNA here is from genome assembly GCA_963277665.1 of Viscum album. NCBI lineage: Eukaryota > Viridiplantae > Streptophyta > Magnoliopsida > Santalales > Viscaceae > Viscum > Viscum album. The sequence continues at coordinate 827,689,613 of OY728156.1, forward strand.
AAAGTGAATACTCAAAGCTCTTATTTCTACAAGGGTATTCACATATATATCAAAATTTCCATTTTAAATTCTGGGATTTACATACATGAGACCCTCTTTCCCTTTCCGTGGGTTTAAAGTGACGTAAAGATCATGTCTTTAAAGCAGTTTTTAAAACGTTATGATTATGAAATGAAACCCATTTATTTTATGCTATATGGGTTATTTATGAAATGTTTGATGATGATATATGTGGCTCACATGAAAATAAAGACAAATTTAAGGGTGCACCCTGATAGCGCTCCAATGCATTGGGTAAAGACTTAATCTCTAGAGATGACCATTTTAACGACGCCTTGGTGAATAACCTTGGTAATTTTTTAACGACACCTTGGGGATGGACCTTGGTGAAACGAAACGATTGTCAATATTAAATGTTGTAGCCACATCTTCAAGTTATGAAAAATGATTATTTTTATTACGATGTATCTCATGATTTCTTTCTCATGCCTTAAAGTTCTTTTCATGTCCTTATTGAAGTATCTCAAGTTCACTTGTAAAATGTTTCTCTTGTTTCCCTTACTGGGCCTTCTGCTCACCCTTTCTTTTGATGTATGTCCCCAGGTTATGAGATGCATAATGAACATAGGATGAACTAAAGGAGAAGCTTTTCAAGTGTTTAAGAAGAATGTTTTTATGTTTTTTTTATGTATTATGATCCTTGTTTCCAAGACACTAAACCTTAACGATCCTCAGTTCCGTGTAATGAAATGAAAGTTTATGTTATAAAATGGCGGGATGCTATAATCACCCTCCAACCGGGATGATCATGAGTCCTCAACCTTCTGAGTGGTACCCTTCTTTTAGGGTAGGGCATGGGTCCTTGATGTCTTAGAGTAGAACCCTCTAGCCAGGTTGGGCATGGATCCTAGAACTTCTGAGTGGAACCCTCTTACTAAATCAGGGGATGTGTCCTCGATGATTAGAATGGTACCCTCTATCCTGAATAGGCATGGGTCCTCAAACTTCTGAGTGGAACCCTCCTACGATATCAGGGCATGGGTCCTTGAGGATTAGAGTGTAAACCCCATGATTCACCAGGGAATGTGTCCTCTACTTCAATTGTGTGCCCACTCATCTTTGCAACATAGTGATGAGGTGTGGTTAGACTTGTATAGTTACTTTAGGGTAGACGCGTGAGATACTGGTCATTATTGATGGAATATTGGAATGGTTGTCCATTCTTCTTCTTTGGATGAGCTATAATATAGAGATCCCCTTAATCTCTCATTTTGGATTCTTTGATTGAGAATATATATATAGACAGTCACACACACACAAATATATATATATATATCCTTCTTCTATATTCACACCTTGGATTTGGTTACTCTCCTTCTTGGAGAGGTTAAGACGTGTAGGGTATTCCACATGTTTTTTGTGTTTAGATTCTCATGGTTGGATGATTCTACTATCCTGTTATAGGTGGTGAAGAATATATGGGTAGTTTATTTACTCACCATGTTTATCCCCTTGTGTTTGGATGAGCTTACATTCACACTCTTGGTTGGGTTGAGATGTGCTCTTTCACTGTACCTTATTCTATATAATGTCATTCTCTTATATTGTATCTCTTATTGACCCCTTAAACTTTCAGGGAATCCTAATTTTTATATTTATACTCACCTCTGCATTGGATTTTACCACAAGTATTGTGCCTTATGCAGAATATGGATAGGTCGTTCGTGACTATAGAAGAGCTTAGGGATACTGGGTGCTTGGACCGTGTACAGTGGCTGTAGCTTGGGATTTAGGATCTGGGATCTCTCAATTATTTAATTTTATAGTTTTTTAGGTTGGGATGTATTTATAGTTGGGTGTGTATTTTCCCCATTACTTTTTAGTTTACAGTGCCATACTTTTTTAATGTCTTGAAGTTCATGCATTCTTGGTTTACTTTATAGCATTGTTGAATCTTTCACTCTTTCCCTCGGTACCATGCATCGAGATGACTGCATGCATTCATACATGTACTTAGGTAATGGAATCCCAAAATTAGTTATGCATTTGAAACATGTCACCACCCCTGTCCTATGAAGGTGGGATTGGGGTAGTTGCGGCTCAAACCCTAGCTTGAGCTGGGTCATGAAACAAACTCTCATTGATGCCACAAGTGGCAGTGATCTTGTTGAAAAAACTGATTCATCTACACGAGATCTCATAAGAAACGTGAGTACAAACTTGCAAAAATTCCATACTCGAGCATATGATCAAGTCAAACAATTCCAAGAGAATTAATCCATATATACCAATAAGATGACTGAGTGGATGAGTGAACTTAGAAGTCTTATTTGATAACTGGTTGTGGATGCTAAAGACCAAACCTCATCTTCTGCACAATTTATGTTCCTGGGATCTATCAAAAACCATGGAATCTACAGCTCACCAACTCATCCAACCAACACATTTACACAAATTTAAGATGATCCATCTAATTATTCTAGTCAAATAGAGCTCAATGAAACATATGTTCAATGGAACACCATCCCTCAACAATCAGGCCAGTTCATTAGAAACTCCAACCAACCCCACTATGATCCCTTCGCTTCTACCTATAACCCAAGATTGAGGTATGTTAGTCCCGTTTCTCACCCCTCTCAATTACATCCTCAAATTACAAACCAATTCCAATACGGTAAAGGTGGTGGTAACTTCCAACAAAATTATCCCATTGTTCCTCAACCTCAAATGAGAAATCCATTTCTTTTACTTCCTAGATTCCACTATCCTAATGAGCCTTCCCAATTCCAAACCCAATACAAGCACTTTCCCAAGAACCCAAATCATGGTAATCCCAATCTAGGACATTCCTATTCTTATAAGAATATATGGGAAAGTATTATAGAACATATTGGATCTTTCACCCATTATAGCCTTAAAAACATTGAAAATTAAATTGGTAAACTTTCATACCACCTAATTCAATAACAAAAACCCAATTCTTCACAACTCTCAGCTCAACCATTGCCCAACCCTAAGGGAAATGTAAGTGCAATTTCACTTTGATCTAGAAATAAAATTTCTATGCCTTATGATGAACCCTCTAACTCCCCTTTACATGTTTATATAGAAAAAGAAAAGAAAAAGAAACCAAAAAAAGAACGTGAATCCACTCCCACACCTCTTTCCATTCTTCTAAGGAACCCAATTCTTTTTCCTCTAGCCATTTATAAGCCAAGGAAGCCCTTCGAACCTGATCTTGAAATGATCAACATGTTTAGGAGTGTTGAGGACAACATTAAACTCTTAGATTCCATCAAAAAAATATCTAAGTTTGTAAAGTTTCTTAAGGAATTGTTCACCCATAAGAGACAACTGAGGACCATCAAGAATGTTTCAATCCAGTAGTCCATACCCATAAATTGCAAAGATATAGGGACCTTTACAGTTCCATTACAAATATGGAGTTCCAACTTTGATGATGCACTCATAGACTAAATATCCTCAATAAATGTCATGCCCAAATCCATCTTCTCTAACATTGGTCTAGGTTTCTCACAACTAATGAGTGTTTTCATCTAGTTATCCAATCAAAGAATATACAGGCATGGGGGAATAATTGAGGATGTCCTTGTATGATTTAATGATCTTATCTTGCCAGCTGATTTATATATCCTTAACATGGAAGGTGAGAAAAAATCTTCTTGATCTCCCCTAATTATTGGAATACCATTCCTCTTGAAAGCTATAACTAAGATTGATGTCAATACATGTATCTTATCCATGGAATTTGGTGACCAACTAATCAATTTCTACATTATTCAAGCCATGAAATACCCATCAGAGGATCAATCTAAATTCTCTATCCATTATTCCAAAGACACTTTTGAGAGTGGATTCACCCCCATTCCATCAGGTTTTTCATGTTCTAATGCGACATGAGTTTGTTAAATTTTCACCACTATTAATCAAGTCATAAATGGGGAATTTTATGTTGAATTTTCATTCACAGACTCCATCAATATAGAGGATCTTGAAAACTATATTGAATATCATCTCAACTATGATCTCTACTATTACACCTTGGAAAATATTGATGAAAATAAATCAAAAACAACTAAAATCCCTTCTTATATTCCTATGTTTTATTTCCCATAGACAAATGATGAAACTGATTTGAAACCTCTTTCTGTGCACCTAAAATATGCATTCGTTGTCCATGATCACTCTTATCCTGGCATTATCTCCACTGTAATTACTAAAACCAAGGAGTATAAACTTGTTCACATGTTATATCAAAAAAAAAATTCCCTATGTTGGAACCCAGATGACATACCAATAATCAACCTTTCTCTTTTCATGTATCACATCAATCTTGAAGAATCATCCAAAAGAATTAGACAAACACAAAGAAGACTTAATACACTCACAATTTAGTTAGTTATGGAAGAGATCACCAAACTTATTTAAGCTGGTATTATCTACCCAATTTCTAATAGAGAATGGGATATTCTAATTCCAGTGGTACCTAAGAAGGCTGGGACAACTTTTTTACAAATTAACATGGATAGGTGGTAACAACTCAAGTGAAAAAAATTGCGTGTGTGCATTGATTATTAGAAATTGAATGATAAAAAATGAAAAGATCACTACCCATTTTCTTTCATTGATCAAATGATATAATGATTAGATGAAAATTCACATTATTATTTTCTTGATGGATACACTGACTACTTCCAAATCCCAATATAAACTTAGGACCAAGAAAATATTACATTCACTTTTTATTTTAGAACATATGCATATAGGAGAATAGATTTTGGACTTTTCAATGCTCCTATAACATTCTTGAGTTGTATGATGAGCATATTTTCCAAATTCATTGATCATTTCTTAGAGGTCTTCAAGAATGAATTTACCATTTATGGAGAGTCATTTGAATCCTTCTTGCATTCACTCTCTTGGTCCTATAAAAGTGTGTAAAATGTAACCTTGTGATGAATTATGAAAAATTTCACTTCATGGTTACTAATGGGATTGTTCTAGGGAACAAAATTTTACAAGAGGGTATTCAAGTCGATCCTACCAAGATTGAGGTGATCCAATCACTTCCTAAACTCACATTTATTAGATAAATCCATTTTTCCTTGTTCATGCCAGTTTTTATCGGCGATTAATCCATAACTTCAGTAGTATTTCCCTCCAAATCACTCATCTACTCCAAAACAATGTTACATTAAATTTTGATGAGGCTTGAAAGAGATACTTCATTGAACTCAAAGATATTGTTACATATGCCCTGATAATTCAACCCCAAGATTGATCCTTACCCTTCTAGTTTATGTGTGATGCTTCTGATAGGAACATTGGGGCTATTCTTGGTCAATGAAGAGAAACAATTTATCATGTCATATACTATTCCTAAAAAACACTGGATATAACTCAATATCATTACATTGTCACTAAAAGGGAACTTCTAGCTATGGTTTTTTCTTTAAATAAATTTCATCCCTATCTATTAGGTTCCAAAATCATCATATTTACGGACCATTCAGCTTTAAATTTATTACTCAATAAAAGTGATTCCAAACTAAGGCAAATAAGATATATCTTAATTCTCAAAGAGTTTGACCATGACATTAAAGATAGACCTAGAAAAGAAAACCCTACAGATGATTAATTGAGTAGAATTTCTAATTTATCTCATTCTGAAATCATTGATATTGAATTTACCACTGAACACATTTTATCTCTCACTCCAAAGTCACTATAGTATACCCCAATTGTAAATTACTTGGTTTATAGTATTTTTACTATTTTTTTTCACAATAAAAAAAATTGAAATTGAAAATTTATTCAAAATAATATTTTTGGGAAGATAATAAGATTTGGAAAATTGGGGATTACATGGTAATTAGAATATGTGTTGATGAGTATGAACATTCATCTATCTTAGAATTATAACGCTCAATGCCTGGTGGTGGACACTTTAGACCAAAAAGGACCTCTAGAAAGGTAATTGACTCTGTATTCTCCTAGAATTCACTCTTTAAGGACTCACATGAATTCTATCAATCATGGAACACTTTCCAAAATTTTGGTACAATTTCTAAAATTAATGAAATGCCCCCAATGCATTTAATCTTCTGTGAGATATTTGATGTCTGGGGAATCAATTTCATGTGACAATTTTCTCTTCCAATGGATTATCATATATTTTTTTGGATATTGAATATGTTTATGGGTGGTTCAAGGAAAAACCCACATAGAAGGATTATGAAAATACTATTAGTGAGTCCCAAAAAATCCACATTTTTCATTGATTTGGAATACCACGTGCCTTGATAAGTGAATTAGGAACTCATTTATGTAATCATACTATAGAATATATTTTGAAAAATAATTGGGTTGTACATAAAACTTAAACTTTATATAACCCCCAAAAAAAGGCATGGATGAACATTCTAATAGAGAATTAAAAAGAGTGCTTGAGAGAATTGTAAATTCCAGTGGAAAATGATGGATTGAAAGAATTGTTTAAGTGCTTTGGGATTATCAAATATCTTATAAAACACCCATTATGATGTCTCCATTTACTCTAGTTTTTGGAAATGCATGTTATTTACCAGTTGAAATCCAACATAAGGCATTTTGGGTTGTCAAAAATTGTAATTTTGATTTTGAAAAATACAGTGAACAGAGATTATTGCAATTGAATGAAATGGAGGATATTCATCTCAATTGTTATAATAATTCCAATATCTACAAAGAAAAGTATAAATAACTCCATGAAAAACACATCCCACAAAAGTTATTCCATGAAGGTGAAAAGGTAATGCTCTTCAAATCTAAATTTTTCCTTCACCTAGGTAAGATTAATTCTCATTAGGAAGGTCTTTTTATTATTACTAATGTTTACCCAGTTGATGTAGTGAAAGTCCAAGAAACCTCTTCCAAAAGTACATTCACGGTTAATGGACATTAGTTGAAGAATCACCATGATAGGACACACACCCTAGGAACCACATTAACTTCCACAAAATCCCCAAATAATACAATAGACCCACAACTAGATGGAGATAATGACCCCCCAAATACAAACTAGGGGGAACCACTTTCCCTTCAACTCCCTCTCCCTATCTTCATCCCCCTCTCCATATCTTCTTCTTATTACTCTCTAATTATCACTTTTGTTAACCACTTTTTTCATTAGATCTTTTTTTACACTTTCTATTTTGTTTGGGTTTTATTAAAAAAAATAACAAAATTTAAAAAAACTATAAAATTACAAAAAAACAAAAAGAGTCATCATTAATAACCATTAAATATTAAAAAAATTCCAACATTTTTGGAGAGTCCAATAAATTTTTTTTATCTCAAACATTTTTTATTTTCATCATAAATTTGGATAAATAATTTTATGTTAAGATCAATAAATTTTGAATGCTCAATTTTTGATTTGGAAAATTATTCTTCCCTAACCGTGAAGAACAACATTAGATTTCATGACAAGGTCACCTATGGACATGTTTTTATATTTTATGTTTTTCACCCCCGATTTTGAGTCTTGAGTTTGTGGAACTTTGAGCTGAATTTTCTACCTTGGTGTAAATTTATATGATAGAGGCATTTTTTGAACCACATGAGAATCAAAATATCAAAATTGCCTCCCATTACCCTTACATTGATCCTCATTTTGAAATTCCCTTCGAACCTATGAAAACACTTTTTTTGATAGCCACATTTCTTGCCTAAAACCTTGTCTCACCCAATATCTACATGGGTTTAAATCTCATAATTTATTGAAATTTAAGTGCGGGGGGAATGATTTTTATTTTGGGTACTATTTCCTTGATTATAAATGTGTTACCATATACTTGAGGTAAATAATACATTTAAGTGTGTGGGAGAGGTTTTCATTCAGTGAGGCTTAGAACTGTTTATATATTTTTTACTTCTTGTACAAATTATATTGAAAAGTTTTTAAAAAAATATATGAAAAAAATAAAAATAAAAATTAAAAAAAAGACAAAAAAGAATGGGTTGTGTATTGGGATGGTCATAAATTACTCTTACTCAAGATTTGATCTTTTTATAACTATTACAATTAGTGTAATGAGGATATCAAACATGGGTTGGGAGATGAGTGTGAGATTTTTTTCAAGGTCAACTTTAAAAAATAAGATACAAAAAAATAAAAAAAGAACACTTGCATCATCTTTTCTTAAGTCGTTAGGAGAAATTTTATTTTTTTGTACATATGTAATCATTTCATCCCCTTCCAATTTTATTTCTCTCTTGTATTTCTTCACAAATTAATACCCCTGTAAATAAGTTTTTCCATTTCCTTCCATGGTTCATTTAAAAAAAATGTGCATTGATTTTTCCATATTGGTGTTTTACCCCTATTTTCCACTCTTTTGGACATTATATTCCTATTGTCCCATAACCCCTAAACCCACCATAAAAATACCTATTGATTCATGTAAAATTTAGAATAGGTAATGAAATTTGAGATTTATTACAAACTATAAGCTTTTCACTTGTGGTTGTTGAATGAGTGAACCTTCTTAAAAACTTTTATCATCTTGAGAAGAGTGAGTTATGAGTTCCCACATTTTCCATTTCTAATTTTTGAGCATTAAAAATTATTTTTTTGGAACACTGTTTCTATAATAGTTTGTGGTTGAATTTATTATGGATGAGTGAACGAATATAGACCTTATGATTGGAGAATTTTTTTAATATTTTTTCATGAGTAAAAATTATTTAGTTATGTTTTTATATTTTTTGAACATGAAGACAATCATAAGAATAAGTGTGGGGTATTTTATATTATTCATTTATTCACAACTTTTAGTTTAATTCCTTTCATAATTTTCAATTAAAAGTGCATAATTAGTGTGAAATACCTATTTCTTAAAACTAAATATATATTTTTTGATTATTATTTGAGTTAATTCGGATTCGAGTTAGTTTACAATTTTAATTATAACTATAACCCTAATTATCCAAATTGTGTGGTTATTGTTTTTTTGTTTTCTTAATTCAATTTACTATAAATAATTCAACTGGATTTTGGTTCAATTCAGTCATATAAAGGGTCATATGGACTACATAATAAGGCCCACCAAATTTTTAATGAAAAATGGACTAGCCATGAAGATAGAATTTCTATGCTCAATACAAATGTCCATATTCATTGATTCTACACAATATTTCTAGGGATAATACATTTAAACATGGATAAAACTTTCAAGTCACAACTCAACCAATAAAAGACCCAATTGATCCATAAAGATCCATCCCACCTATCTATGGGATTTAAAAATATCCCCCCTTTCTTGACTTTTTTCCTTATACAATTAACCAATTGAGATAGAATTTTGTGTTGTAAAAACCATGATTTAGGAGATAATATTTTTTGATAAATTGTTCATATTTGAGGGCATATTCATTTCCAAAAACCCATTCAAATCATGGACTTTGAAAAATTCTAGATAAAAATGAATAGTAGTAAACTGTTTAGTAAAATAGCCATAAATTTGGATCCATAAGTCCAATGGATAACAAAGTTTAAAGGTGAACTATCCACATACGTATATAAAACTTTAAAAACTAAGATATATCAATATTATACTGTTAAAATGGTCATATTGGTGAGAGAACATGAGATACAGATTTGGAATGCAAACAGTCCACCACCTTAGGCTATAAATACATCCCCCTCTTCTACTTGCAAGGGGTTGGTATTTTAGATCTTTATAGGATATGTTGGCACGAAAATAGCCTTTAAAATTTCTTGGGAGGACCTTCCAAACTTAATTTTTGACTTTATATAGCATTCTTACATGATTTATTTTAATTTATTTCAAGTGTTTTCAATTGTAATTGTGTAAGTTTGTTTTCATTTCAATTAAATAGTAAAGCATGTTTCTTCATTATAATTCCTGATTATCATAGAACCAATTTTGTGTAATATTAAAGTTATTAATTTTTTTTAATTAAAGTTGAAAAAAATTCACTTATTTCACTTTCTCATTCAATCAAAAGTCCAAGTTTAATTTTCTTCATCATTTGTTTATGTGTTCGGCACACTACTCTTATATTTTCCCTTTCTTTTTCTTATCTTTTTAACTCATCACCCTAAAAAACATAAACTAGATTAATAAAATTTTTAATGTATGAGTAAATATACCATTAGGATAAGTCATAATTTAGGGATATTAAGTGATTAAGAGATTTTTCTTTATTAATATTATTTAAATTGAGATTGTGTATGTTGAACTTAAAATGTCTTGGATTAATGAAATGCTTTGTTTATCATGTGGATTACATGGATTATTGTAACCACATGTACACGTGGGTTGATTAAATATTGAAACTTCCATCAACAAGAATTGATTTAGATTAGTTCCTTATTTTAGGATTGGATTAAAGCCAAAAAATTTGAGAATTTCGATAAAAAATCATCTTGTGAAATGGGTGTTAATTTAATGAAATATATATCAAATCTCAAGGATATCACAAGATTGAATCCATAATGACAAAATCACCCCAATAATTATTAAATTGTTAAAAAAATACATAAATCATTTATTTCATATAATATCTACAAAAAATTCTCCCTTTTCAAAAGGAAAAACAAAAACAATCAACTATTATAAAAAAGTACCATTGTTGAGTACTTAAACTGAGTTCTACTATTCACATTTACAGACTAGCAGACATTTGAACGGTTGATAGGAGACAATATTCTATGCTTCAACTCTCCTTGGAGGTCTATAACAAGCAGTTACCTTATCCTAGGGATGCATATAAGGAGGTTTATTGTGGTACCACCTATATTCTAGAGTCACCTATGAGGTATCTTATCAATATATATTTTCCCCAGTGTTTTTTGGAATCAAGCCCTTAATAACCTACCGAGGATTCTACCAAAGAGGTCCCTACTCCATTCACCTAGACCATAGAATCTAAGAGGTATCACCATTGGTGGTGAGTCATCAATCATAGGGTTCAGGAACCTATCATTGCTTCCATTAAAGAATCCCTCCAACATATTATTATAGAAATTGGTGAGAAGACCCATATCCATATTCACACCCACTATGTTTGCGAGAAAATCCTTTTAGTGATGGAGGACCCACCTCAACATATCTCAACTTCTGGAAAGTGTTAATCTCATATACCCACTCCCACTCAATAAGTTTCTACTTTAATTTGGTAGCATATAAATAAGAAATCTTACATATTCTAGTTGTAACTAGAGGATGTTACATATTCTTACCCCAACACATGAATCTCATCAGAGTATCCTAATGACAAATGGTGGATAAGATCGATCTTATATCTTCACTCCCATTGATGAATAGTTACACATTATCACTTCCACTCATCAATATTACTCGTGTATCCTGTTGGAATCTGAGTAAGTATATTGGTGTATCTTTATAGAAACTAAGGGGATGAAACATATTTCTACCATTTCACATGAAGCTCTCCAATGTATCCTAATAGTAATTGAAGGATAGAAGAAGGCGTATACCCCCACTCTTAATGAAGAATAGTCCAATATCTCTGTTCTGGATATAGAAACCCATAAACACATCTTGTAAGAAATATACGAGAAGGATTATATCTATTATAAAATAATAAAAAACTACCAACATATCCTAGCAGTGGTAAAATAAGATGGTCATCATCATATCCTAGTGACCAACAGGGGGTAGACACATATTCCTTCTCGCACCACTAGAGTATCTCATCAATATTATTTAATAGATACTAAAAAGTAGGAACATATTCCTTATCCCATTTAGGAGGGTGTTTGGAATAACCCATCAAAGAATGAAAAATAGGATCGGGCATATATCCCTATTCTAATTTGAGATCATTGACCCAATTCATCAGACGCTTTAGGGCACACCCATATTCCTACTAATCATAAAAAATCCCATCAACAAATTTTTATGGAAACATAAGAGTTTATTAAAATTATTTCAATATATGAAGGTCATTGTGCACAAAAAAAAACCTAGATGACCAATGGAGAGCATCCAAGAGGAAGTATCATTAAGGGAATCCCAAAGTACAAGAGAAAGACCATATACCTACCATAATTAATGTTAGAAATTTTATGGTCCTAAAAACATCTTTCAAAAATTACATAAGAATATATTGACTAGTAATCCAAAAGGGTAAGCAATTTTAGTTTTAGAGGTCCTCCATGTAATGTTCCTACTATCTACTCTAGTGGTCCTCCCTATAGTCCTTCCATGAAGGTCATCCCCGCAGAAATATCAAGATAGATCATGGGAACTCTTTTAATGGTGATATCTTCAAAATCTTTCCTCATTATTAGAAGATAAAATGACATGAAGATTATCCAATTATTACATAAAAAATATTCCACTTTAAAGGTACACCCCAGGTAATATGCCACTGGAATCCTCTTTGTGGATAAAAATTAAGACACAATGGTAGTCCTCCCCATATAGCAATTATCTTCAAAAGTCCACCCCAAAATGACATCTCATTTAGGCAATAAGGTTATCCCCTTGCAAATATAACTCCGAGAAATCATTTATATCCAAATTCACTCAATATATTGCGTCCATTTACACTAATAATCCTATCTATTAATAGCAATATACTTTATTAACCAAAATATAGTCTACAAAAGAAGTCATTATCTGTACCACCTTCAGGTTTCTCATCATTTAATACAAAATAGAATATTACAAACCAACCCCACTATCCTAAATAAGTTAGTTGGGAAACAGATGCTCTAGTCATGCCAAGTAGAAGAACATCTCACTAAGATGAATAGAACACCATGATTATGAAAAAATAATTAGCTAAATACAATATACTAGTCATGTTATGGCCTATAGTCACGTATCAATATTACATTTTGAATACTTTTATGGAGGAATGTACACACTATATTTTCCTAAATATATGGATGAATTGTCATCATTTTAAGGTGAAACATTTATCTTATATAGGACATGAAAACCATGTTAAATATAATAACTTCTCCACTTAATTGACTTGGATTCCCTTTCAACGGTGTGACACCCAATGTTAGAAATGAAATTTAGAGTCCTCCAACATGAATATCCTAATGATTTGAGGAATCTACATTAGTTTATTGTTGATAATTAATTTGATGTGTATATCAGAGGTTGGGGTGATCATGAAGTACTGCATTTTACTATACTCCCCAGCCAATATATTCCACTAAGGAAGATATCATGGAACAACATCACTTTTTTCCTGGTCGTAGGTCCAATCTCTATACACAATAGTTATCTTGTCTAAAATGTTCTTGTTATCTCTAAATCTCAGAAGTGATGTACTCGATGGGAAATATCCATTGAGAAACTATATAATCAGGCCTCTTAAATGGTTAAACAAGACTATAATTTGATAAAATCTAAATCCTTAGATGAATCATTTCCCTAAATGGTGAGCATGTCATGTTCAAAACATGCACTAAATCCATCTCATACTTTAACAAAGGATTGAAAAATCAGTAGGTTAGTGGAGGTGGCCGCTATTGCAGTAATATAAGAACAACCAAACCCATAGGGCCGAGGAAATCTTACCACCACTTCCACCCATAGGATCATAAAATCCCTAGTGAGTCTAAGATTTCATGGTTATGGGAATAAGTTAACTATAGGCCATGAGTCAAGGGGAATTTAAATCAAAATCTCCTCCACCAAACAAAAATTAGTCTTCTCCTATTTAAGAGAAACATCATAAGAAACTCTATAATAGTTTCTACCATTGTGTGAAACATATCTCTCTTTGGGGAAATTCTTGGTAAGGATTTTCAAAGATTCCCCCAATATTACTCTCCATAAATTAGTTTCATCAGAGAAATGTATAAAGAAGGAAAATAACTATAGGGGATTCAATATCAAATGGTTTTATAAGAGAGGGAAGACCAATGAGAGTTGTGACTTTGAACATTATAGATATTTGAGATACGTTCAATCAAATTACCCCTATGATAATGATATGATTCTGAAATCATGTTAAATATTGGAGAATGTAATCAACACTAGCCCCATCGATGATCCAGAACATGATTATAATAGAGAAGAGCAGAACAAAGAGGTACCTATCTAAAACATGGTATACACCAAAACATTGGGAGGATATGTGTGTACTCATAATTAGAGGAAAACCTAGAATTTAGGGGATTCCTTAAATGACCAATTATCAAAACATTGGTGAAAAAAGGGTAAGTTCATGGTCACAACCCACCCCTCACCTAAAGAAGTTAAGACTCCCACTTCCAAGAAATGATGTTCCCAACATGAAACAATGATGAAGGATTTAAAGTAAATCAATGTAGATTTAAACATAAAAAATATCCTTATTGATAATAACACCTAATAATAGACTCAAGTTTCTACTCTAGTAAATCTACCTTAGTATAGAGAGACTAATATACCTATGTGAGTAGAATCTATCCACCTGAACAACTCATGATTCCAACAACCAGTTTACATGGGCCCGATGGATGGGTAATATCAAGAGTTTTACTACACAGTGGAGTTATCCAAAACCACATCATGTGAGCTAACCCATTAAAACCAATATTTATTATCAGCAACAAACATGATAAAGATGAACATATTAGGCTATACCCATTAACTTAACTCAAGTTTCTAGATAGTCAACTATTCCACCAGATCTCATTGACTATATCAAAATTTTGGTAGATTGAATAGAGGCCATAGAAGGGTGATGTGCACTGGTATAAATGGAAACAAAGACACACTTTGAATGGGTGGACATGATTCCTCCTCCATCCAACTTTATAAATCCAATATTCCTGACTTTCAATATAAATAGGGACCTAGATAAGTATCTGACGTACTTTTTATCTCAATGTGGTATCATGATGGAAACTAATGAGTATCAAAAGGAAGACAAGATCATATGATTTGTGAATACTCTAGATGAACCAATTTTTTTGTATAGAATTATTATAGCTAGATCAGTCATAGGATGAGAAGACCTCTATTAGAAATTACTCTAGAAATTTAGCTCAACTTTTAGAAACAAATAAATCCTTGATCTCTCAAATTTAAAATAGTGTAAGAATGAGTGGAACTTGAATTTTATTTCTAGGGGTAATGGTTTAACCTATTTATTAAAAATTAAAATAAACCAAGGAGAGTTGTTGGGAATATTTATAGAAAATATCCATTATGAGTTAAAAATGATTCTAATTATGGTAAAATATCAATGAAGATTCTAAAATTTTACTATAGTAATTCCAAGGATGGAAAATTTCATTTTAAATACCATGTTCTAGTCTTTACTAATGCCGACCTCTTAAGGGAATAGGATTGAAAAAGAATAAATAGTAACTATAATGCATAAGTTGGGTTAAAAACTAGATTTGAATCCCAAAACCACAAAATATCATGAGGTACCTCCTATTGAATGAAAATAACAATATTAACATCCTCACCAGGAGGTAAGAAAGGAGAAGAGGAATACACTATATGAAGAACAAAATAATAAATTTTAATCTTTCTAAAATGAATAGGTTGATGAGTATTTCATAATGTCAATGAATAACAATTGTATGATGATTCTATGCTCAGAAACCTTGATCAAGTTGAAATTTATGATTGCTCAATCTATTATCCCTTCCCCGAAATGTTAGGGAACACCATCAAGGAGTGCCATATTTTAAAAAATATCCTCCAAAATATGGTATATTATGAGATGTTCAAATTAGAAAAGCTACCAGAATATGTGGATTATGTTTCCTTTATACTAATAAAAGATAAATGATAATGAAAAAAAGTCCCATGAAAGGGAACATAGAAGTTTGATGATTGGATAACAAGAAAAATGGACATCAAAGCTCATGCTATCCTCCAGAAACCAATCAATAATACAATTGTGACACCAACCCCCTCTACAAAAACAAATTTGACTTCTTCAGCTCAAAAAAACTCCAAGATATGGTCTTATAAGAACTAGTGCAATCAACATAATAAGAATAAGGTGTACGAAGAGAAACCTATACTAATTCATAATCTAGTTTTTACTATTCTAGATTTAAAGCCTTTGTTAATAGGAGGATAGGAACCACCCTACCAAATAGTTCAATGGGAAATAACCCATAAAATAAAAACCTCATCATATGAAGATCCAAAATATATATCTATCAACAGAATTAACTTGGAATATCCTTTATTTAATGAATAAGATATATACAAGATCAAATTTCCCTCTATTAATTAGGGAGAAGGAAGAATATGCCATTGAGATCAATGGGGTTGAGGAATATGAGGTTGATATGAATATCGACATTTAGGTCATATTCCTATTGAAACCATATATGTTCTAAAAACCCATATACATACACTTCAAGAAGCCTATAAGGAGTACGAATCTAATCTCAAATCATTTAGGCTCATTCAAGACCGATTATACAAGAGGATATACAACAAAATAATCATCATTATGATCTTCATAAAAATGTAGTTAGGTCATCTCATTCAAACTCAGAAATAGAAAATATTCCCCCATGTTATGATTAAGTAAGGAAACCACCATCATAGATAGCTTAAACTATAAAATCTCAAATAAAATACCTTCCTTATATAGGGAATCATAAGACTTTATTATGGTTACTGTTCCAACCAAGATTTCAATTCTTTATTCCCTACATCTTTCAAAGGAGCTTCAAGAATCACTGGTTAATGCTCTCCTTACCCCTTAAGAGTTTGAATATAAAGTTATCACTGCTAAAGTTTATCAAGTAGAGACTATCCCTACTGAGTTCCATGAAATTATATCATTCAAAAAGCAAGATAGAGAGACTATAATACAATGACACATCATGCCCTTTTACATATCTAAAAAGTTGGATAAAATCGATGTTTATCAATATATCATTGATAATGGTTTAGGAATCATCCCAAACTAGTCTAGAAACTACAATGATTAATCCATAATAAAGCTAATTTATTACCCTAAACCTTAATGATCCAAGGGTATGATAAAAGAGAGTAACACACTTTTTTGGAAAATCAAGATCATATCCTTGTTTTGGGACCTTACCTATAACTCTAAGTTCACGGTTGTCTGTCCGGACACTACATTAAATGACTTGTTTAAAATACCCCAAATTCATTCCCATATGGTGGTACCATCATCATACCACCAGTGTCTCAAATACCCCATTAATAGATTGGAAAAAATTATTTATGGTTAGGGTTAACCTTTCAACTTCATTGAATCTTAATATATAAATTCAATATTATATCAGAGGGAGGTAAAATAGCTAGTGAAAAGTGATTTCATCCTAAAAAATTCCCCTAATGGTCTGGAAATATTCAATATCAACAAATTTTATGAACGTGGTGAAGTTTATGTTTTACCCATCAATGAAATTTTGGAAATATCTCTATATCTGAGAATACATCAATTCATACAAATCCTAACATAGAGGATAAATCACTTGATCATGTTTTTTTCCTATGATGGCTTGACTAAATTTTACTTTTGAGTATGTTAAAATGGAATGGGACTTCAATTTTCAAAATAAATAGAAATAATTAATGTATTAAAGAATAAACACTTACTTTTGAAAGAAATATGACAATTAAAACATTTTTATGACTTTAAAGAGAAAAATTTAAATAATTAAAATAAATTTTAAAGCACAATGATATAAATATATATGTTCATATAAAAGGAAGTATACACAAAAGAGAGATTGAAAAATTAAATGATTAAGTATATTGATTTATTAAATTATTGATTAATTTAGATGAATGGAAGTGATAAATAAATAAATAAATAAATATATATATATATATGTATATATAAAGTTAATAAATTACATAATTTATAAAATAAGTTTGGAAATAGCTCGGGAAGAGCCCCAACGTCTTCCACCTCAATTTATTGAGGATTTAATGTATTAGTTCCTTGGATTTAATGGTGTCTAAGATACCAAAAATATATTTATTTTTTTAAGTTATATATATAAAAAATAATCAAATGGACCCATTATTTTTAATGGGTATATCCAGAAACATCAAGGATATATAGTCCCTTTACTTTTAGTGGTTATGTAAAGAAAACTAGATTCACCAACTTTAAAGGTAGTGAAAACCAATAATATAAGCAAGAGAAAGAAGAAAGGATTTATAGAAGAAATCAAGTTTTAGGATATTATTTATTTTATAAAAAGAAAAAGATGAAATCACAAGAAGATAATGAGAATAATGGCGGAGAGTGAAGAAAATATTTATAATACAACCACACTCTTGAAGAGATGAGAGAACACTTTGAGAATTAAGAGAAATTTTAAGATCATAGCATGTTGGAATTCTCAAATGGTTGAGAAGGTATGATTGTTTGTTTCAACCATCAAAATATCTATATTTATAGCCTTCATGAGTGTTGATGAATTATTGGTACAACTAAAGGTTTTAATAAGCTGAGCCGAAACTTTTTGACTAATATTTAATCCTCCTTAGAATATTCTAGATCACAAACTCTTGTGAAGTGGTACACTTCTCTGTGCCATGGAGATATAATTTGTTATAGAGTCTTCTAGGATCACTTTTCTAGTCATATCTATTTCATAGTAGCTATGGTGTGGCCATTAAGCTACCATGTGGAAGAATCCTACATAAAGTGGTACACATCATATAAATTTATCTTATGGAATGGAATTTCTCAGGTTTTAAGGATATTACGATTTGACTATGGCATGGATACAATAATTTCACCATAATACTTGGAGAAAAAGTTTTAATAAGATGTGATGTGGCATGGTATTTCTCATTTTATTATAATTCTTATTCTGGTGATTTCAATGGCATGGTGTAGAGTGTTATACCATGGTGAATATATGAAGTTCAAAAGCCTTATATTAGTTCAGGATCATTACTCTATGATATAAATAAGTATAAAAACCAATCAAATAAATTAAATAATTGGAAACTTTAAAGAGTGCTTGTGATCATGAAAACATAATATGGTGAGAATCACAATAATATCACCCTTTTTGATGATACAAACACATGAATAATAATTAAATAAAAAATGAATATAAAAATTATAAAAAATTATATTTATAAAAAGTTTTTTTGTTTTAAAAAATCAAAACAACATCATTTCTCCCTGTAATAACAACAAGAATAAAAAATACTAGAGATTTTTATAATTTCCAATATTTACCCCCTTTGATAAATAACAAAAAATTCCTCCTCCTTAACAAAAAAACTTCTCCCCCTTAATATGAAAATCCATTTACCTTTGATATTATAATTAATAAGTTATATATAAGGTTAGGGAAATTAAAATAAATATTAAAACTATGTTTATAATCATTAAAGATCTTTTTATAGAGATAAAAATAATTTCAAAATTTTAGGAAACTAAAAATGTATAAAGATAAAATTTTAATAAAGATCAAGATAGAAGAAAATAAACACGTTTAATTGTAACATATAGTTCAAGAGATAAATAAAACTACTTAAAAGTAATTTTTGAAAAATATCTGGAGTTAAATAATTTTTTTTTATAATTTTTTGAAAAATAGTGTCTCTTCTAAAATCATTTTAGTATTAACAAGATTAACTCCACAAGTAATGTCTTATAAATATATGAGGAGAAAATAAACAAAAATGAAAAAGGAAAGAAAAAATTTGAAAATAAAATTGATTTATTGATTATGGTTTAGTAAATATTATGTTAATAAATATTATAAAATTCCCCTAAAGTTTCAAACTAGGTGCGCACAAAATTCCCACTACTTATGCCCAAGGTAAAGATCAGATTAAAAATTCAACCAACCCTTTTTGAGATAATAACCTCTAGGTTCATCTACATCAAAACCACATTCACTTATTTGTATATATACATGAATTTTTTATTTTATTTTTAAACTAAAATAAATTTACAAAATTATAAAAATTTTGAAAAAAAATTTCTAATAAAGAAAGAAAACATTATATATAGAAAACAGAAAACAAATTAAAAAATTATCAATATTTCCAAGGTTAAGAGATAATTATCACAAACCAATCATACCCAAATCACCATTGATAAATTAAAAATGATCGATGGGAGGGTTTTAGTGAAGATATATATAAGTTAAAGGTTGGTGAAAATAAATTAATGAACGATATCACCTTTTTGAAAGTGATCCCAAAGAAAGTGGTGTCTAATATCAATATACTTAGTGTAAGATTATTGTATAGGGTTTTTGAAGATATGAACCACTTTATCATTTTCACACCTTATAGGTATATTTGGAATATATAATCCCAAATCCTAATAGAGCATGTTTCATTAACATTATTTGAGAGAAATAACTTTCAGAAGCTATGTATTTTAGTTTAGCTAAAGAAAGAGCAATATAATTTTTCTTCTTACTACTCCATGAAATGAGTTATTTTCTTAGCACTTGACAATTTCCACCAGTACCTTTTATATACAGTATTAATCCTCTAAAATAATCATAAAAAACAAGTAAGTCAAAATGTGGTTTCCTTAAGAAAAAATAATCCATGATTTTTAGTTCCTTTTAAATATCAAAATATTCTTTTGATAGATTTTAAATTATTTACTTTTGATTTTATTAAAAATAATCACAAAGACATATAAAAAATATGATGTATGACCGAGTCGTAGTATGGTAAATTTTACTTAAATCGTACTTTTATACAACATTGTTTCAATTATTTGATCAACTTAAACCAAAATTATCTTAAAATTTATACTCATGGGTGTTATAATTTCCTCAAAATGATCCATTCTGAACTTCTTTAAAAGTTCAATAGTGTATTTATTTTTGTTTAAAAAAGTTCCAATAAAAATTTGAGAAATTTGAGAACCAAAGAATAATTTTATTCCTCCCATAAAAATCATTTCAAACCATTAATTCATTAAATAAAATAATTCATTAAAAATAGTTTATTTAGTTGATCCAAAAATAATACCAAAAAAATAAATTTGAATAATTAATAAATCCATTGAAAAAGGTTTAGAAAAATAGTATAATTTACTTTTCCTATTTTGAAATACTTTGATAAAATTAATTTAGTTAACCTTTCATACCAAGCCTAAGTGGATTATTTTAAACCATAAAGAGATTTAGTTAACTTTGAGACATGATTCGGAAAATTATGATTTTGAAAACCGAGTGGTTGTTCTAACAGAAAATTTTTATAAATAAAACCATTCATAAAAGAACTTTTGACATCCATTTGAAAAAGATTAAATTTGAAATGGGTGGAGAATAAAATTAAGATTCTAATAAATTATAGTAGTGCAACAGGTGAAAGTTTTTTAGTATAATTAATACCTTCTTCTTGATTATATAATTTAAAAATAAGTGAATCCTTTTTCTGGATAATACTTCCTTGTTCATCATGATTTTTTCAAAAAATCCACTTGATGCCAACAATAGGATGATTATTGGGTCATTCCATGAGAGTTTAAATGTTTTTCAGTTGAAATTGGTTCAACTCATATTTCATGAAAAGTATCCAATTAACCTTCTTAATAGTACCATAAAATGAGAGAGGTTTATGGTTAGATAGAAAATCTTGATGTTCAACATAATTTAAGACCAACATTCTAGTTTAATTTTTATATTGTAATTCACTGATAACATTCTCCAGAGGGAAATATTTTTATTGAACACATTAATTAGGTAAAGGAGTAGAAGGGTATTATAGAAAATCATCATTTAATTTAGAATACTGAGTTTTAGATAAGGTAAAATGGGATTGTTCAACCCCATCATCAATTTTTTGATGCGTTTTAGGAATATTCTTATAAAAATTGATGTGAATTGAGTCTTCTAAGGTCTTTGTGATCTTATTGAAGGATTATTAGAATTTTATTAAGTTTTATCACCCAATAAATATACCTTCATCATATTTGGGGTCAAAAATTTCTATGTTATCCTTGGTATTAAGGATAAATAATTTATAACTTAAAACTTTAAAGAACCCTACTTTAGGATTTTTATTGTCCATAATTCATAAGAATTTTTCTAAATAAGGATCTTATAAGATAATATTTAAGGATAAAAAATCAGTATTGGCCTTCTCAGCCAAAAATAATTTAGGGAGTTTAACCTCATTCAAGATAATCCTGTCCTTTTTTTGTGGGACCTATTTAATCATTCAACAATACCATTTTTTCAATGTGTTCTCCAAGTGGAGAAGTAGTGATGATATCATTGAGTAAAATAAAACTCATAAAATTATTTGTTATCAAATTATCTACCATTTTTACTTCTAAGGGAAAAGAGTTTATAGCCTTTTTCATTTTCAAATTTCCTTGAAAAATTAATAAAGAATTTACAAGCCTTATTTTTATGAGCTAAGAATAAATCCATTTTAAATCTGGTATACTCATTAATAATTAGAAAGTTGTAATATTTTCGTTTGATACTAGAAAATTTAATTGGTATAAAAAGGACTAGGTGGTATAATTCTAAGGATTTAGATGAGGAAAAAACCTTTCTAGGTTTCAAAGAATATTTGTGTTTCTTTCCACATTGAAAAGGTTAACAAACTAAGTTATATTTGAAATAAAATTTTAGTAAATGTCATACAAATTAGTTACAATTGAGATTTACAAGAGAGTAAATATTTTAATGAGATATTATCCAATAGAAAATCCATGATTCATTATGATGTTCACTTAAGCCCTAAAAATTTTAACTTGAAAAATATTTTCAACCTATAATATATATATTTTCAAAATTTGATGCACTAAATAAAAGTTTTCATTCAAAATTAAAAATAGAAAAAAAATATTTTTTTTTAATTTTTTATTAAAACAACTATCACATAATTGACTGATATATAGTAAATCATTCTTTAATTAATTAATAAATAATTTTTGTAATTAAATTATAGCTATATAAAAAAATCATACATATACTTGTAATTTTACCTTTGAAGTCATCTCCAACTGTGACATATCCCCCCATAAATGTTTCAAGATGATTGAATTTAGAAGTATAACCACACAAGTTCCTAGATAATCCACTATCTATATAATAAGTATCGTATTAGGTTTTTATCATGATAACCTTTTACTATAAAATATTAATAGACTAAGGCTTTTTATACCCATATCTTAGGTCCACTTAAGATTTCCAATAAATACTTTTGAATCCAAACTTGTTTAGAACAAGTTTTTCTGTTGTAAATTTGAGATGAGAGATAAATTATATTTAGTATACCATGTCTATAATTTTTATAATTTCATTCATAAAAACGATGCCCAAATTTCTTATAATGATTACAAAACTTATTTTGTAAAGTTACCTATTTAAGAATATTATTTTTATATTTTTTAGAAAAACAAGATTGTTTTGAAAAAATAATCCTAAAATTACTTTTAATAACATGTTGAGATCCCAAAATTTTGTTCAAGGTATCTTCACATTGGTTTAAATGAGAAAGAGTATCATTTAGGTACTTAATATGATATTCTAAATTTTCAACATTTGGGTTTTCTTTTAGTTTTAAAACCAAATGATCCTTTGTTTTAAAATTAATCTTTTTAAAAAACAACAAGATTGTAATTTTTGTAAGATATTTAAATTTGTAAACAAGAACAAAAAACAATTTTGAAGTTGATATCCAGCTTAAATATTATCCTCATAACTTTAATAATACTTTAAAGAAGTAGAAGTGTAAGAAATATAACATATTAAATTTACATTTTAACATACCTTGATATCAGAGATGAGGCACTTAGGAATTTTTTTAACTTTTTGAATACATTGAAATAAGTTCCTCACTAGAACTCCAAGTTTAAACTTTAAAAAATTTAATAATTTAATTTTATTCAATGGAAAATATTTCATGATGTGGAATTACTTTTTATAATCAAAGTAAGTAACTTGCATTTGTTGGTTTTCATTTTTTAAGTGATGAGTAGGTATTTTATTTTTCATGTACTTGTTTAAATTCTTGGAAAGTTGTGAAATATAGGTATTTATTTTGGATGTTTAATCATTAATTACATAGAAATGATTTTTATTTTTAGTTTCTTTTAAATCCCTTTACTCCTTTTAAGCTTCTATTTTCATAGTTATATCATATTTCATGAGAGATCTAATGATCTATTAAACCACCATGTTATTTATTTATTTATGTTGTTTGATTGTGGAAACTTTGGGTTTCAAATTTCTTGGTAAAAACTAATGTATTTTATTGAATAAATTTTCTATAAATAGTTAATCACCAAGATCCTTTTTACTATTACAAATACAAGTGAACCGAGTAAACATTTTAGTAATATAATCACTAGGATGAATAAATAAACTTTTAAAGTCTTGTATAAACATATTTAATCTTGTATCTTTGAATTTTTTCATTCCTTCATGAGTTAACTCTAAGAGTTTCCATATTTCATGATCCGTGTTTCATGTAGAAATTTGATTAAATTCATTTTGGTCTAAATTACAATGCAATGTATTCATTACATTACCATCTAATTCAAAAAAATAAATATTATTCAGAATTTATTTATATTCTTTTTCAGTAGTTGTTTTATAACTATGAATTAATATCTTTCATATGGGATAAAAAAAATGTATAATAAAGGTAGACATGCATGTTTTCCAATAACTATAATAATTACCATAAAAAAGGGAGCATAAACCATATATTGTCCTTCAGGAGCACCATGGGTGTTTGAAAAAATAAATTTAGAAAAATAACAATTTTTGAAAAATTGGTTAATCATATTGAAAAAAATAAATTTTTAAAGAGTTTAAATCAATAAAGAAAAAACAATTCAAGTACCCACTAATACCAAATATAGGTCAAAATAGGGTAAAATATCTAGGTGGGTGAATTTCCCTTTAAAAATAAAAGGAAATAATTAAATTCCTAAAGAATACAAACTTATTTTTGAAAGAAAGAACATAATTAAAACATTTTTAATACTTTATAGAGAAAAATTTAAATTATTAAAATGAAGTTAAAAGTGTAATGATATAAATATACATGTTTATATAAGAAGAATCATAAAAGAAAAAGTGATTCATAAATTAAACAAATAATCATATTAATGGATTAAATAATTTATTAATTTAGATGAATTAAAGATAAAAAATAAATATTACAAAAGTAAATAAAGTATATAATTTGGTAAGGAAGCTTTTAGATATATCAAGAAGAAATACTATGTCTACAAACCTAATTACTTAAGGATTTAATTTGTTAGTACCTTGGATTTAATGGTATCCAAGACACCAAAACACTCTTTTTTTAGGTTATAGCAAGAAACTAGAATACAATCAAACATAGATTTTTAATGTGTGTATCTATAAATATCAAATAGAAATAGTCACTTTAATTTTAGAGGTTATGTAAAGAAAACCTGAGTCCCTTACTTTAAAAGTAATGAGTACTGACAATAGAAGTAAGTGGAATAAGAGAGGATTTATAGAAGAAATCATGTTTTAGCATGGCCTCAATTCTCTCAAAAGAAAAATAATAAGCACTTGGAGAGAATGGGAAAGATAGTGGAGAGTTAATAAAAGATTTATAATAATATAAAACTTTTGAATAGATGAGTGGGAACTTTGAGAATCATGGGAAATTTAATGATCTTAGAACATTGGTGTTGTCCAATGGTTGGGAAGTTATTATTGTTTTTTTACAATAATACTAGGGTCATTATTTATACCATTAAATAGTTATTAGGAAGTTTTGGGTCGAGACAAGGATTTTATGATCCCATTTAGGACTTTTTTACAAGTATTTAATGATACTCATAATATTATGGATTGCAGCCTCTTGAAAAATGGTATACTTATCCATTTCTTAAACATGGTCTTTATAGTGTTGAACTTAGAGCTATGACATGGAGTCTTGTAGGATCACTTGGTTTGTTTTATTTATTTCAAGGTAGCTAATTTGTGGCACTTAATATACACATGGAATAATCCAATATAAATAGTTCTTTGGTGTAGACATTTACATTGTGACATGAAATTTGTTAAGTTTATAAGATTAGAAGATTTAACTTTGACATGGATTTATGATTTTCACTGTAAATCTTAGAGAATAATATTGGCCAAGCTATGTTGTTTATTTATCCTTCTCACTATATCTCAATTACTATTTTAGGGATTTCTGTGGTGTGGTGTATAATGTTTCCCTATGGTGAATCTATGAATCTCAAAATACTTTTTTTTCATCCAAGGTCATCACTACATAATGTCAATAACTCATACTAATCACTTAAATAAAATAATTTGACACTTTAAAGAGTTTTTTGATCACTAATACATAAGAAGGTAATAAAAACAAAACAAAGTTATTATATAGTGGTAAGCTTAGGTAGAGAGAAAGAATATCACAACATTAATACAAATCAATCTCATTCATTAGCATCTTTACAAGAAGGATGGAATGAATGATCTTTATCCCTAGTTATAACAACCAATAATTTTCAAAAAAATGGATATAAATCCCAAGATAAAAGGGAATACGAGAGGTTAAGGAACAATTACCCCTATCTTGATGATATCAATCACATTGAATGATTTTTTTATTTGAATGAAGGGTGTGATCCCCTTTGTGATGATATCTCCCCAGACGAGAGTGTGCTTGATTTGTCTCAAAGATACAAGGAGATCCTTTAATTAACTCCTGGATAAAAATATCCCCCACATAATTGGTATAAACTAAAAATTTCCCTCTTTCGTCACCCAATTCTCTAGATATTAGTATAATGACCTTACATTTTCTTACTTGGCTATCACATTATTTTAAAGATAAAAAACATAATAGTTGTACATTCAAAGATCAAAAGGTTTTGTATCTTGGGAAAATTAGGATCTTACATAACTTATACATAATAAAACATAAACTATATTAAATTCATTCTTATTTATCCACCTAAAAGTTCCCATGATTTCATTAGTAAATGTAGTCACATGAGGATAAACCTCAAAGAAAGTGGTGGGATACATGCCAACTAAGGGGAGGAATAAGGGACATGAATCAATAATAAATGGTTGAGAATATTCAACCTCATAATATCATAATAATGGGATCATAATCATAAAAATTAAAAATACATTTGAAAAATACATGGGATCATCATCATGTCATAGTGGTCAAATACCACACATAATTTTGAACCAAGATAGCATCATGTCCATGCATAACATATGTTTATAAATCATAAAATCATCATTATAAACAAAGAAACATCATGTTAACGCATAATAAACATAATATAATGAGATAAATCACATTCAAAAATTCATTTTAGGGATATATAATTCCAGTCCCACCCATCACATAATAATATTCACATAATCATGCAGTCCACATAGAACATATAACAACTGTAGTCATGAAATAACCCATGGAAAGGAATAAGTTTAAAAAGTATTTCATAAATAATACTTTCATGATTAAATTTGGTTCCCAAATTAATAAAGGAAACATATTTGGTATAAAGTTCATCATTCTTGAGTGAAGTAGAAACAACTTAAGAGGAGTTAAGGAAGTGTTTTGAAAAGAAAAGTATTTTTGGAAAATATTTGTAGTTGAATTATAAATCAATATGTAAACATGTATATCCCCAAAAATATAAGTTATTAATAGATAATTCATAATTAAGGAACATTAGTTGAATATACATACCCAACATTACATGAATGATAACCCAAATAAATGGAGTTGGGTTCGAGAGTCCCCTTAACTTATATCCTACTTTATTTCATCACTTTTCTGACTCCTAAATAATAAAAATAGATTTATTAAAAATTTGAATAAAAATCTAATTTTGTTAATTTATGTCACTATTTTTAATTTATAATAATTTTATTATATTTTTTAATATTCATTGTAGATGTTGAAGCATTTAGATATCATGCTTTCCTTACAAATTTCTCATTTTACTTTACTTTCTCAATTTTTTCTGGGTAATTTATACATATGTTGAATTAATTCCAAAAGATAAATATTAATATATTTGTAAATTTATATATAATAAATAATTTTTCATAACCATACATATGGTTGGTGATAAGAAAATAATTTGAAACATCCTTGTTGGCGGGAATGGAAATCATGAAAATTTAATATGTAGTGAATATTATACTTACAGTTTGTTAAAATAATTAATAAAATTTTAACATACAAATTAATTATCCTTATATTATTTGTGTTTTAAAGGGGTGGAGAAAAATAGAAATAGGATAGGATAATGAGAGGAATAATTCATGAGAATATACAATCTTCTCGGTGTTCCTTCTTCTCCACGACTTTAAAATCCTTTGAGGATTAGAGATAGATGGATAAAAAACATCCCTAGTTATTATAATAGTTTTAATAGAGATGATATGGTAATATATTTGTCTTTTTAAAGTGATGGAGGAGTGCTTTTAAAGTGAAGGGAGATGAGTTATTTATACTTGAAGAGAGAGACATTTTTATAATAACCTATTAACTAAAATACTATATCCAAGGTAAACCTTATAATAGTGATTTTATGATACTATAAATAATATATAAATATTATATAATGGTTTTATGAATTTTAACTCCTTTATAATCACAATTCACTAGTTTATTAAAAAAAAGTGGAAAAAAAGAAAAATGTTATTTTAAGGGAACATTTTTGACTTTTGACTTTGGAAAGTGATTTTTAGGTTTTAAGCTAAATTTATTTTATTTTAATGAATAATTTATGAAATTAAATATATTTTATAAAAAAACCAAGCTACATTAATTATTAAGTCATTATTAAATCACTAATGGTGTAATTTAAGATACACTGGTTATAAAAAAATTGCATTTTTTCTATTCACTTAAAAATTGAAGTATTTCCAAAAATTACCAAAAAATAACCCACATAAAACTTCAACATTATGATTTAAAAAATGATATTAATTTTTCCATAATAAATTTATATCATATTTAATTTTAATGTTTAATATAAAGATTATTATTTTTATGAAATACTTTAAGATGAAGTTTATTGAAAATGTGATTATATTTTTATTGAGTTTTTTATAATGATATTTATTTTTTTGGAATTATAATATTTATATTTAATTAAATTACTCTTTATAAATATTATTTATATCACAATTTATTATTTTTAGGATAAATCACTATTCCAATGGCCAGGTTACTATTCCCAACGATCAAGTTACTATTTCAATGGTCATATTACTATTCCAGTGGTCACATTTCCTCATATAAATACCTCTACTTTTATTCAATTTTTATTCACCTTAATTCATCTCAAGGATCTACATTTCCATTTTCTATAATTTTGTTTTATTTCTATAGTGTTGTTCATGGGAGTTATGATTCTAGCAGACAGTGGTGATCGATATTTTCCCATTATAAGTTTTTTTATTTTATATTTTTTGTCCCATTGTAATATTTAGAATTTTAAGGGGCTTATTCTTTGACTAATTTAATGTCTTTAATTAATGAAATATTGTTTTTTTGGGTTTCTCTATGAGTTATATGTGTATAATACTGTATAATATAACATAATACCCATTAATTTCAATAAAAATATAGAATTTATAAACTATACACTATTAAATTCTTCCACCCTTTAGAAATTTAATATTTTAAATTTCAACTCATATTCTTGGTTGAGAATAGTTGAGGGTACTTTTGTTTCATTTTTTCCTCTGGTTCCCACATTGCCTCTTCATACTTATGGTTCCACCATAACAAATTCATAAGGTGTGTTGTCTTGTGTCATAGAACTTTATCTCTATGGTCCAAGATCTTCATCGAATTCTCCTCACATGAGAAGTCATTATCCAATTATACCACCTCCAGACTGAGTATATGTGTGGGGTTTGGTATGTACTTTGTAATGGTCCATGCCTTACCGGTCTGTTACTTTTCCAATTTTGGTGGTTATAGGTGTTCTGGGGAGGTTCCATGACTTTTTTGTGGAGTCTAGAGTTGCAATAGATTCACTACGGGAAATACACATCATGTATTATTTACATGACATGAAATGGGAGTTTACATATTCTGTAGTTGGCTGGTTTACATCTTGTAAATTGGATAAGGGAGAGATATGAAAATAATTTACATCGTGAAAATGAAATTCATGATGTGTAATTAAATATAACTAAAGAAACATGTTTTTTGGAACAATTTTTAATTGTTGGGAAACCCATGAATTACATACTGTGTAATATTTACACGATGTAAAATTGGTATATTCTAGGTTATCTTAAAACCCTTTAGGACAAATTCACTTTCATTAAGGCACTCCCTCACTCTCTAATTTTGATACATCCCTAGGTGACTTAAGAGGATATTTTTATCCCCCTTACCCTAGCTTTGACTTGTTGGATCTGGTGGATTCCCATTGATGATCGTTGGTAATCCCTTACCTTCCTTTCAGTTTTTTTCAATCATTCTTCCCCTAGGGATCTGCTATGGTGATGCAATTTTGGTTTGGGGTGTGAGTTGGGATGTGTTTTGTTTATCTTTGAGTGTAGGGTTGGTCGATCTGTGATTTTTCTTGTGAATTTTTGATTTGCAAAAATTTCTTATTTCCCCTATGGTGTATAGAGAGTCGAAAAAGATTATTTAAGGTAGGGAATCCCTAGTTTCTATTTATTGTGTATCATTCAAATGGGGTTTACTCTAGATAATATATGGGTGATGGATGTGCTATCATAATCAAAGATAAATAGTTAGATAATTTAAATTATAGGGGGTAGGGAAAAGATTCACATGATTTTACAACTATGATATTATTGTGATATGATGGATTGTATAGACTTGATGCCCTACTAAAAATTTTGGACATTGGGGGATTTTTTTATATTGTATGATATTTATTATGAACACCGTGTATGTTATGATTATTTTGATATCACTCTAAAATAAAAATTATATAACCACTTATATTTGGATAATGAAATGGTTTCCCTAGGATTTATGGCTTGTGTGATAATTCCCCTAAAATAAAGTGAAATGTGATAAAATCCCCATTATTAAATCTATAAAATGGTATTTAATGTGTTGTGATGTGTGGACATGCTTGTAGGGTGGTGATATGTGTTTATGATGTGATATAGGGCTAATGGGTGTGATATGACTCTCCTTTTAGGGTAGACAGGTGGTAGTTTTTTGGATGTTATTTTGGGGTGGTGTGGTAGTGGTTTTTTGACCATGCTTTTGGGGTTGTGATGTGGTGGTTTGTGTGGTTGTACTTTTGGGGTATCTAGGTAGTGGTTTTTTGGCTGTGATTTTTGGGAGGTGAGGTGGTGGTTGTTTGTCTGTGATTTTTGGGAAGTGAAGTGATGGTTTATTTGGACATTCTTGTGGGAAAGAAAGGCAATGGTACAATGGGGATGATGAGTATCTTTTGATGTGTAGTTTCTTTGTGCAAGATTCATGAGTAGTGATGGAATGATTAATTAATAATTTTTGAAATGTATGGGGTTTTGTTTGATTAATGGGATGGAAAATATTAATGAATAAATAAATGATGGGATGTGTGGTTAAGTTTGGATGATACTTAATAATGAAATAAATGGTTTGGATAATGGATTTTTTTGGGAATGAAAGATATGGATTTTGGTTTGTGTGGTGTTATGTATTTATAGGTGGAAGAAAAAGTGGGGAAGTTTTGGGTTGGTTAGTGTTTGGATGTGAACATATAGGTTAGGCTTTCCTGTGGCTATATGTATATACTTGTATATTTTTTGTTATTTCTATATGCACCCCACTTGCAATGATTATTATGTGATGACACCCATATCTTCACATAGGGGGTGTTTTTATCAACATCCTGGTGATGAGGATATATGGATAACTACCATCTCTTTCCTGTAATCTCTTCACTCTATTGAAAATCTGAGTTATAATAAAGGTTTTATACCAAAATTTTGAACCACTGTTGGTATAGGGAAACTATACCAATGGTTTGGGAAAACCGTTGGTGTAGGTATATATATATCCACCTACAACAATGGTTTTACCAAACTAATGGTATAAGTAATTTTCCAGGACACCTATACCAAAAGTTTGGTCAAACCGTTAGTATAGGTAATTTTTATGGACCCTTATACCAACATTTGACCAAACAATTATTATAGGTGGTGACATTATTTATTCGTTATAACAATAATATTAATAATTAATATATATATATATATATAATATGTCGTATGATTGTGGTAAAGTCATTTCAATATAAACAGGAGGTGCTGGAATCAATACGCAACACATGGTTTTTTTTTCAATAGAGGACTTATACCAATGTTTTGACTAAAATCGTTTGTGTAGGTAATTTATTTGGACACCTATACCAATGGTTTAGTCAAACTATTGGTATAGGTGGTGACATTATTTATTCATTATAATAACAACAAAAACAAATTATTCATTTTAAAAATTACATATATATATGAATATATAATTTGTCTTAGGATAGTGGTAAAGTTGTTAAAATATAAAAAGAAGGTGCTGGGATCAATACATAGTGAAAGATTTTTTTTTTAATTTTTCTAGACACCTATACCAATGTTTTTTATTTATTATATATATATATATATATTTATATATACGAACATATAAGTTTTTATAGTATCATGGTAAAGTCTTTGGAATATATGCAGGAGGTCCTATGATC
Organism: Viscum album; assembly: GCA_963277665.1. Taxonomy (NCBI): domain Eukaryota; kingdom Viridiplantae; phylum Streptophyta; class Magnoliopsida; order Santalales; family Viscaceae; genus Viscum; species Viscum album. The sequence goes on from OY728156.1 coordinate 827,722,283, forward strand.
AATACCTAGTGAAAGGTTTTTTTTATTTTTCCGGACACCTATACCAATGGTTTGGTCAAACTGTTGGTACATGCAGTGGCATTATTTATGGATAAAAACAAAAACAACAACAACAACAAAAACAAAAACAATAATAATAATAATAAAAACAACAATACCAATAAATAATTCATTTTGAAATTTTACACACACACACACACATATATATATAAACATATTAGTTATCATATGATAATGGTAACGCTTTTAGAATATAAGAAGGTGGTGATGGGATAAATACCCAGCATATTATTATTTTTTCAATAGAGGACCTATACAAATATTTTAACCAAATAGTTGGTATAGGTATTTCCTTTGAAATTAACTATATAAATGATTTGAGAACTATTGGTATAGATATTCTATATCAATGGTTTGGTCAAACCGTTTGTACATGTATACAATATTGGAGAATCACCCAATTTTCACCCAAACTGTTGGTATAAGCTATAAAAATGGTTTGAGGGGCTAAAACAATGGTTCCAAACCATTGGTATACCCTTTTTTTAGTAGTGTATAAGTGAGTATATATGCACAGGATATGATGGATAGATGTCTATGAGTGAACTAGGTGATGTATCATGTGTTTTGAAGGTGAGAAGTGATGTGACCATGCTATGGGGAGGTGGCCGAGGTGTTTTTGGGAGATATTTGATATTAAAATGCTATGGGGTGGTAGCCCATGTGTTTTCAGGTGAGATGTGATATGACCGTGTTATGGGGAAGATTAAGGTGGGGGTCTTTCATGATAGGAGGAGGGGACAAGGATGATATCCTTCATGTTCATGACACCCTACTACTATATTTATGGTTACGATGTTATAACTTGAGTGTTTTAATGAGATATGTGATGTGATCGTACTGTGGGGTGGTGGACTAGGTGTTTTCAGGAATGATGTTATGTGAGTTATTTGTGGGGTGGTGTTATATGTTATTTTAAAGAGATGGGAGTGCTAGTATGTATGATGCTAGGGCATGAGAGTGGAGAAATAGTGGGGAATCAGTGAAGAGTACACTTTATCGATATTCTTATTATTATTTTATTTTACGTGACATGATTTATTTGGTGAGCATGCCTCAGTGAGGTTGATATGGATATTTGAACTATTTAAGTGTTTTTGGTTCTATTATTTTATCATAGGTGCATTAATATTCTTCTTTCACATGTGGATGAGAGACTTTGGTTTTCATACTGAGTAAAATCTTATGATTACCTAAATATATAATTTTTTTCAAGTTTCCAGGAGGATTAGAAGGACCATTGTATTGACCCAAACATTCATGAATAAAATTCTTTTTATTTTATTTAATTAAATGTCTTATGGATATAGAAAACATATAAAATATTTTATTTATTTATTATTGGGTTTAAATAACTGTTAAGTATCATTACCGTTGATAATATAACTATTGAATAGTGATCACACGACTGATATAAATTCCAGGTTTTTAAAAAAGAATCCTTTTAACACAGACAAAGTAGAGGATGACCACATACAGTATACTCAAGACACATGAAGCTCGTTTTTAAGATATCAGAAAGGAGATAGCATCACTAGGCTTTTCTCTTGACCAAGCCCAAGCTGAGATTCAAAACGTTAAGCTTGAATAGAATCTCCTATGGGTGAAGTGGAAGTTAATAGAGATTACCACCCGAGCGATGTTATCCGAGCCACCCCAAGAGTTTGTCACCATTTCACACCTTACCCTTAGGTATTATGCAGGTATTATAAGGGGTTATGTAACAATTAATTAGTTACTTTTTTAGTAATCCCTTTTATAAATAAAAGTCACATTCCATTAATTCCTGTATGAGAATAGTTCATCTTAAAAATATAATGAATTAGATAAATTGATTTTCAGTTAAAATGGTACTTTTTATAAATATATAAATTATTTTATTAAACTGAGGTTTTGTTAATATTTTTATTATAATAGTGTTATAATAACACTATTTTTAATTATAAGTGGTGATTATATTCCTTATTGTTTTTACTCTATAAATGATTAAGTATTCAGTTTGATAAGAATTATATTTTCATACGATAAAACTGAAATTGTATTTTTAATTAAAGAATTTATTTATGGAATAAATAATATTTTAATAAAATATTATAATTATATAATTTTTAAATGCAATTGATCATATAATTTTTATGAAGTCAAAACTAATTTTTATTAAGGTTTGGAAACTGTTTTCGTCAAAACCCATCAATTTTCAATAAATGGCAGTTTTTATTTTAAAAGTGAAAATTCACATATTTAAAAAATTAATTTGAAAAAATGAGTAATATTTTTGAAATCAGGATATCAAAATTATCCAACGGTGAATTTTCCATAATTTTCTGAGACAATCGAATTTTTGGGTAAAAATTAAATACCGTATAAATATATAATGTGTTTTATGACATCATAATGAGAAAATAGTGATGTGATAAAATATTATAAAAGGTATATTCGTCAAATATATTTTTTACCTTTAAAATTATTTTATTTTAGATTTTTTTATTAATTTTATTATGCCTTAGTGGACCCTCCAAGACTTATAAAATATTTTAACATTTTAAAAATATTTCCTTGAGAGTGTGACTCACATCCACATAAGTAAGCCTAATATTTTAATAAGTTCGTCCATTTTTCTTATAAAATAATGTTTTCCATTCCCCTTTTAAAAAAACAATGTGCAAAAACCATGCTATGGTTTTTGGTTTTGAATATTTAATTATATAGATTCGGAAACCAATGTTTGTGAAATATTAAAGAATTCACCTCTCATTTCCTATATAATCCCACCAAATCTCTCCCTTCTCTTCATTGAGAATCCTTTTAGATCATCCCTACTCATCCCTACTCTCTCTATAAACCTCCCAAGGTTCCCCAATCTCTCTATAATCCCCTCCTCAAGCTCTTGAAGTCACACACTCAAGTAAGGGATTTCTTCCTTTCTCATTTTTATCCAAGTTTCTTTATATTGTTATACCCTTTTAATTTAAATTAAAAATTATGGGGTATAATTTATCACATCCCCCATACCTCCCTCCATATTTTTTAATGATTATATACCTATTTACCTCCCGTTAATCCCTCCCTTTCACACCCGTTACCATGCCAAAATTTCGTAAGAGTTAATTTCTATTTCTCCTATTTCTTCATGTTTCTTTATTATGTTACACCATCTATTTCCAAATTACATGTGTTGGGACATATATCTATATTACCCCCTTAATTTAAATTTCATTTATATGTTATGATATACCACTTTATCTTTCATTAACCATTTTTTCTGAATTTTTATGTCACGCTGTTATGCTGCCGAAATTGCACCACAATTTTCCAAGCCAAAATCATTGTTTAGTGAATACCATACCCATTTATCTATCAAGGGTATTAACATTTATGCGCATATAAATATTTAATGGTACTTAAATGTATATATTAAACATTTATTAATCATTTAATAACTTAAGATATTTAATGATTCCATGTTATATGATCCATGTGGCACACTTATGCATGAAATAAAATGTTTATAAAGGGCACACCCTGATAGCACTCCAATACATTGGGTAATGTTTAGTATCATGATATTCCATGTACAATGAGGGTTTAAACATGATAATTGAAGTGATATTATGGTTTAATCATTCCAATTCAATTGCAATGAGGGTTTAATCATTCTAATCTATGTGCAATGAGCCTTGGCTCATGCTAATATCATGTTGCAGCTGTTTCTACATTTCCATGTTATGATAATCATGTTGTATCATGACTTTATGTTAATGTTACTCTTATGATCCATTTATATTCCTATTTCCTAAAATTTATAGTATTCTTAATGTTATGCCTTTTGTACTCCCTTTATGGGCTTTATATCTCACCCTTTTCTTATGTATGTCCTCAGGTTATCCCATACATTTCTAAGTACGAAGGAATGTTGTGGTCATGTTAAAGAAGTTTTCAATAAATATGTTTCATTTTATGTATTAATTTTTCATGTAATATTCCTAATTTCCCAAAACACTAGACATATTGATCCTTAGAGTGGTCTTAAGTGCAAGTTTATGTAATAAATTATGTTTAAGTGTGTAATAAAGAGCAGGGTTGTTATAGCCATGCTATACATTACTACCTCAGACCTTCAGACAACTACTGTGTCACTGCTTTAGATTTTATTTTGGGTATTTACTTTGGAGACATTTATCTGTATATGTTTTTTATAAATTCATTGTGATATGGTCTTGGTTTCTTTTTATATTATGTCATAGAGTTTCTTGTGGACGATTCATCTTCTTTCCTCATCCTACATTATTATTGATGGTAATGCCTCCCATTTTGTGATATTTTTATACCCTCAGTGCTAGTTTCCAAATCAAGGCATAATTGAGATGGTACCCTGGATAATTATCCATATTCCCTCATTGTGGTATATTTGGTGGGAGGGGTTATAATAGAGTGGTATATGAGGTGATGGTTGAGGGATATGATAGATTTTGGAGTTCAATATAGTGAGGATTGCATGAGTTAGAATGAAAGTAGTGATAGTTGACCTTGGTATCTAAAATAAGTTTGGGAGAAAAGACAAGAAATGGGATTTTAGGCCACCATGATCCAATGCGTGGTATTTGAGCTTATTTAATGACTAAGTGCGAGGGACCTATTTGTAGGGTAGAGGCCCATGATAGGTACCTACATCCTGATGAATTGTGTTTCTATTTGAGTTGGGTTTGTTTGGGAAGGTTAAAATGAATAAATCAAATTAAAATGGATATAAATAAAATTACATGATACTAGGATTAGGATGTTATGCCTTTTTTAGGAACGGATCATGGTCATTGACCATGTGTGGCTCTAACAGTTGAGGTTTAGAAGGCTGATCTAGTTGATCATCATAGGGTTGATCTAATTGAGGAGGATGATTAGCAGTAGAGAAAGTTTTGTGATTTTCTAATGGCAGGATTTGGGAATGTAATAGGTAATAGTTTCAAATGTGGAGTCATAGAGATGGATGGAGGATATCAAGATCAATTTTAGTTTGATTTGGGAAATGGTGGGATATTAGGCCCCTTTAGAAATTATTCAGATGTGGGGAGCTACATGTTAGTGGTGGAAGATGTATTTGGATGAGCGAAAGGATGCAGATGTTTCATGGGTCAACATTTAGAAGGATATCCATGAAGAGTTACTTTCACTGACCATGAAGGAAGTGAAGAGGTAGAAGTTTCTTTCTCTTAAATTGGAGAGTATGTGAGTGTGTAATTTGGGAATCAAGTTCAAATACATTTTTCATTTTTTCCCCAGACCATTTTCCAAATGAGGAGCCTCATGAGAGATTCCTTGAGGAGGTAATCATTACTTCTATCTAGTATGTAGTTAATCATTTTATGTTGATGAAGTATCTAGAGGTTTATAATAAAGAAGAGGTAATTGATCAGATACACTCATGGGGAGTTTTGTTGTGTGAGGTGAATCAACTGGGTTCCTCAAGGAGAAGGGTTATCTGTGGAAGGTCTCAGGCATTATGACCTTTTAGGTTTTTACTAGTGAGGATAAGACCTCAGTAAATTACCTTCTATAATCATGGGGATAGTGGTTTCCATGCTTTTTTGGGAGATAATAGTCCAGTGTGTTTTGGTTTTGGGGTTCGTGGCCATTGCTAGAACTAGTTCCCAGTGGTTCCCTGAGTTGAGTTTGGGGGAGGTGGGCAGGTTTAATTCCAACCTCACCAATAGTTTCTAGTGAGACCATTTCAATAGTAGGGGCATCATGTTTATTGTCTGCTAAGGGGATATGGAATAGGTAGAGTCCAACCTCTAAATGTTCTTTATTTTTAGGGACCTTGACCCATGCATGGTTGTAGAGGTGGTTGTTAGTAGAGAGGTAGAGGAGATGGATTTTTTCAGTTACATGTAGTGGAGACGATAGTGCCAAAGAGCACAAAGATAATCATCAGTATGATTGATTTGTGATGAAAAGAAAATTCTATTTAGTCTCAATCTATAGAAAATGAAGTCTTTGAAATTTCAAATTTACCACATTACACATATCACAATAAGGCTTCCCAAAATTCAATATTTTCCACTTTCAAACCATTTTTGAAAATCCCACCACACTCTTTGAAAATAAAACCATTTTCAAAATACCACTACCATGCCTTTTCAAAATATATCATTTGAAAACATTTTCCATACTTTTCAAAATCAACTCTTTTTTCACCAAATCATAAATCATTACTCAAAATAAAATATGCACTCCTAGTGGGAAGTCATTTATATCATTGCATGTCATGCTATTCTCATAAGATAAAACCATGAAGCTAAGGTTACAAATCATAGAAGTGTCTCAAAACACTTATGTACCCAACTCCATGGTAACTTGAAGTTCAACATAAATAAGTTAATTATTCCTCTTTATGCTCTATATTTAATGTATCGATGATCCTACTATTTTCTACCAATCCAAATAAAGGACTATACTAAAATGATTTATCAACTCCAAGTCTGAACAAACTAATACCATTTGTAACATCTATACCCTCTCCCATTGTCTTGAGAAGAGGTGGATACATTACCAGGACTTATGTTATGTCCCAAAGACACCAAAGGTTGGAAATAAATGGCAAGGGATTTATAATAATTGGGGGACAATTTTCCCTTTAGAAACAATAAAAATAAACAAAAAATAAAATAACCAAACAACCACTATATGATGCATGGGAACAATGTGATGCAACTAAAGAGTAAAAAAACTGATAAAAAAACCCATCTAAAATCATAAAACCATATTAGAGTACATGCAGAAACCAAATCCAATAACAATATTAGCATATTGCGGAAACCAAAAAAAAACTCAAAAATTTCCAAAGACACAAAAACAACTCCCAACATACTCCAAGATCCAACTCTATAGTCCAAGGTTAAGGTATCCAAATGCATTAATAAAGAAATGAGATACCTTCAATTTACCTATGTATCGATAAAAAATATTTGCAAACACATCAAAGTTACCATGTAGGGGGTGAGTATAAATCTTAGTAGTATTTCCCAAACAGACTTCCCTACTCATGACACTAGGATAGAACAAGTTAGAACATTTATATAAAACAATTTATATAAAACAATTAAAAATAGTTTATAATAAAGCATAAAAGTAGTCATCCAAACAAAACCATTTCCATGGAAAGCAACCAAAAAAATATTTAAACTAGTTCATAATCCATTTGTCATACCCAATACACGATCCACACCCACCCACACATGCATGCGCCGGTGACAGTTCCATACTCTTGAGTGGTCTCTCTTTGATCTACCAATTCATCACAAGGTAACCATATCTCAAGCACCCCAATGGTGAACTCATCTTCTATAGGGTCACATCATTATACCTCAATAGTACACACCCCTTATCGAGGGTCACATAAACGAAATGTACTCACACCAAATAATTATTCCAAATACCATGCCAAACCAACAATTACAATCAATTTCAATAAAACAAACCTTTTATTAAAAATATTTCTTTCAAACCATTTCCATGAATTAAACCAAGTCATATTTTAAAATCATCATTTTAAAATCATGAAATAAAACACTTTTCACAATAACCAATTTTATGCAATTTCACAAACCATCACTTAAGAGAGTTTCTACCAAGATCTTCACATCAATTTCACAATTCAAATAAATAATTAAATTATTTTTAAATCAATACTTCCAATTATAAAAGGAGGAGTTGATAGTGAATCCACCTACCTTAAAAATTTATTTCAAAATGAAGAACAACACAATTATACAATAAAAACGACTTAGATCTTCTAAAACATGCCTTATATATTTTTACCTACCATTAAAACAACCATATATAATCATTATTCACATAAGAAAACATGGTTATTTCCCAAATGGTCTATATCCATTAATAAAAGAGAGGTAAGAAAAAGAAAACTAAGGAAAACCACCAAGAGCGAGCACTTACCAAGGAATCCGGGCTTCCAATGCAACAAGAATCACCAACAGATCACTCCAAGATCATGGGGATGGGTCTCGAAAGCCTTTGGGAGGGGAGGAAAACATGTTAGGGCTATAATATGGGAAACATTTTAGGGGAAATCTGAATAAGAACCACAATTTTTAGATATTGTTTTTAACGGTGCATGGTTTAAGTGAACAGTTTGGCAAACCGTGCAAAAACCCTGCAGTAGACACTACCTCCAAACACACCTCTCATGGTTGGCTCACATGGTTAAACAAAATGCATTCCAACCAAGACTTTTTATCTATATAGAGCATTCATTGTTTCCCATAGGTGGCCACATGGTTTGGAAGAACCATTCTCCAACCGTGCACCTACCCAGTGACCTCTATTTCCCCTTGAATGATTTTCTGGAGGTGTTTCAAGGTTTCTACTAATTATTCTCAAACTATGACCCTATAGAAAATCCCCAAAAACTTTCCAAAACTCTTATAAACCTTCCCAAACTTAACCCAATTAATTTATATACTTAAAATTCGTAAATAAAGGGTTAATTACTCGAACCAGGGGTGCTATATTTTCCCCACCATTGGTCTTTACGTTTGGAGAAAGTTGAAAAACCCCATTTTATTGAAAGAGTTTGGGTTATTTGTTGACCATTTCCTTTTACTATTCCTATGTTTCTTCTTGAATCTGACCATGTTTCCACAAAACATGTACTAGATCGATGATTTTCTCCTGAAAGAATTTCTGTTTCCTATCATAATCCACACTGGCACATGAACCAACATATCATCCGGATCTAGGTAAACATGATCCTATCAAATCCCGTGGTTATGATTAGGTTTCTACTTCTTCAACTAAAATACACGAAACACATTTTTCACTGAACTGAACCTTAGTGGAAAAGACAACAGATAAGGCACCTCACCAACCCATTCAAGTATCTCAAAAGGTCTTATGTATAGAGGATATAACTTTCCCTTATTTCCAAAAAGATGATACCCAAGCCATGGAGGGATTACCAAGAACATATTACCACTCACCTTGAATGACAATGACCTTCAATTATTATCCACATATGATTTATAATGACTCCAAGTCATCTACATCATTTTTCCGATCAATTGAATATTCTCCATTGTCTATTAGACAAGGCTTTGTCTAACCAGCAAAGTCTCCCCTATTTCCACCCAACATAATGGAGAATAATAAGAACAAGCATACAATGCTTCAAAGGGATCCATATACATCGAGTCCTAATAACTTTTGTTATATGAGAACCCATCAAATGATATTTTCTCCTCCCATGAGCCACCAAAATCCATTAAACAAGACATAAGCATGTCTTCCAACATTTACATCATCATTTTGGATTGTACATCAGTATAAGGATGATATTTCATGATCATAGTAAACTGAGTCCCAAGGTATTACTATAAGGATTTACAAAAATGAGATATAAACCTCAGATCTCGATCTGATACTATTGAAGATGGTATGCCATTGCTTCTTCCACTTATCAGATAAAGATTTTAGACAAGTCCTCTACTACATGAGATTAATTAATAGGAATGAAATGGGTTGGATTTATTAGCCAATCCACTATCACACATATGGAATCATATTTCCAAACCATCCTTGGGAGACCTGTCCAAAAATCCATAGCTATCTGCTCCCATTTACAAATAGGAATTGGTAAAGACATCAACATACCTACTAAACACTAGTGCTCTACATTAACCTACTAATAGATGGGTCATTTCATAAAAAACTCACACACCCTTATTTTTATACCGAATCACCAAAATTCTGTTCTCAATGCCTTATAATTTTTTTTTATTCCAATATGAACAAAAAATATCAAATGGTGGTAATAATGAAGAATTTGTTCCTAACAAGCCATAGGTACAACCATCCGATTTCAAAAACATAACATTGAACTCCCATATAGATTACATCCCTCAATGGTCTCCCAAACATTATATTTTAACCTCATAGAAACACATTCAAAATAAAAAATAGGTTACACTTTAACATTTTCAATCAAATAATGGAAAAAAGAAACTGGAAAGAAAACCACAAAACTACCTCGATCTTCACCATGGAGGTGCATGCCAGCTAACACTGACATCAGCTACCACTGATCTAAAGCCACTTTTTCTAAATGAGTATATTATTTTATACTTAATTAATCCACCACTAAATTAACTTTACATGGTGTATACATAAAGTCAAATTCAAAAATTTAGAGATACTCTATCCATCATCATTGTCACAGATTAAAATGCCCACGGGGCATGGGTGAGTTGGTTCAAGGTGGTGGAGTCCTTTCATCGAGGTTCCGGGTTCGAGTCCTCGCAAAGGCAACGCGCACTATAGCCAGTGAATTACTCGTGGGCCCCTCTAACCTGTGTGGAATTGGCCTGAAAGCCTGGGTGCCGTTACACCTGGGCCTGCGGTTGGGGGAGTACATAGAGGCGCTCAGTGGTGGGTGACGGCCCACCTATACCTTGTAACCCCTTGGGCCTGAAAACTCAGTGTACTTTTAGTCCTCGCAAAGGCAACGTGCACTATATGCCAGCGAATTACTCGTGGGCCCCTCTACCCCGTGTGGAACTGGCCTGAAATCCTAGGTGCTGTTACACCTGGGCCTGCGGTTGGGGGAGTACATAGAGGCGCTCGGTGGTGGGTGACGGCCCACCTATACCTTGTAACCCATTGGGCCTGAAAACCCAGTGTAGTTTTTTCCCACGGGGCATGGGTGAGTTGGTTTAAGGCGGTGGCGTCCTGTCGTCGAGGTTCCGAGTTCGAGTCCTTGGAAAGGCAACGTTCACTATATGCCAACAAATTAATTGTGGGCCCCTCTACCTTGTGTGGAACTGGCCTGAAAGCCTGGGTGCCGTTACACTTGGGCCTGCCGCTGGGGGAGTACATAGAGGCGCTCGGTGGTGGGTGACGGCCCACCTATACCTTGTAACCCCTTGGGCCTGAAAACCCAGTGTACTCTTGGAAAGTGATGGGGGAGCTCTCGAAGCGCACTGCAACGGTCGAAAAACTCTAGCTCATTCCTTTGATTTGCCTTAGATCTGTTGATGGCTGGCTTTGATCTGGCTTGGGAGCATGCTTATCCCACTATCACTGTCTCCACAGATCATGACTCTAAGAAAATCGAAGTCGGAAACTCTGAAATCCCTCTTCGCATTTTACCTATATCCTTTCGCGATGCTTTGAAAGGAGTTGATCTGAGTGAAGCAAAGGTATGTAAACAAACTCTTTTCAGAATGCTTGAAGATGGAGGTTTCTTGGTCGATACAGATCCGGAAGCCCTTGTTCAAAGGGAACAACTGTGCAAATTCTCGATTATTGGCCGAATCTCATACAATATAAGAGACTGACCCTGGTCTCTGATTGAACTAAAAAACTGGATTGCACATTGCTGGGGCTTATCTAAATGGAAGATGGTTCCTATTGGTAAAGGGTATTATCATATCCTATTCAGCACATAAGCCGAGCTTGATCAGGTATGGAAACTTGGTAATTTTCATTTTAAGCCAGGCTTTCTTAGGATTTCGTATTGGGATGCTGATTTTAATCCTTTTACTCACAAAAATTCTATGGAAAATGTTTGGGTAAGGATTCATGGACTTAATTGGTTTTATTGGCATCCGAAGATATTGAATGATATAGCTTCCTGCATAGGTTTCCCTATCAAAATAGACCATAGAACTCTGAATGGTGACCTTGGTTTATATGCTAGATTAATGGTTGAGGTCAACCTGGCCAGTGATTTACCAACCTCTATTGGTTTCAATACTCCTACTAATAGAATTGAAATCACCATTGAGTATGAAAATAAACCTCCTTTCTGTGATGTGTGCAAAATCATTGGACATAATTTTTCTACATGCAGGGTGGCTAGAAAACAAATGGACCCCCCTATTAACAATGATTGGAAAGAGGTTAATTATGGTAAAAAAGGAAAAATTAATACTAATAAGTCTGAGCATTCTAAAAAAAATCAAGACGTTTGGGTTAAAAAGCTCAATGATCCTTCTTCCCTAGAAGGTAAATCTTGGGGTGTCTTAGTTGATAAAGAAGAAGCCTCTCATAGGAATGAAAATACTGCTTTGGGTTTAGAGGCCATAGTGGCTGGGGAAGCTGGAAATAGCATTGATAACAATCCTCTCACTGTCCCCAATACAACTTTTACTGCTTCTGCTTCTGGAGTTGTATTTTTTCATGAAAATGTTAATAAGGACTTGGAGGTCTCACCTCCTTCGGCTCAGGAAGACACTTCTGATGTTTTCTTAAAAGCACATGGTGAAAAGGGGAAAATTCCAGACTCAGGTAATCCTATATTAGAAACTTCTGTTGCAAATTCTGTTATCTCTAATACTGAAATGCCTAGTTTAGAGCTTTCTAATGCTGGTTCTCTTATCTTTTTTCATAATAATACATGTGCTTCTGACTCTATTACACAACCTGTTACTGTTTCTGCTAATATAGAAGTCCCCAAGCCTTCGGCTGTCTCACATAGTGCCACACTGTTGAATCTGCATGCTGAAAAATACAATCCTGTAGCTACTGGTAAAAATGATCTACCACTCCCTTTAGCTATTACACTTGCTGCTCACAACTTATCTCTCCCAGTTACTGATGTTTCTGTTCCCGTGCTTGAATCTTCTCATGATGCTACCTCCTGTTTGGGTAGCAGGGTGGAATCCAATTTACCTATTGGCAAACAAAAACTTGCTTCTAATATCATTCCCACTTATGATCCTCAAAATCCTGAGGGTTTAAGTTCTGTTTTGCATGTAAACAACACTAAACCTTTATCATATTCTGAATCTGTCTTGGCAGAGGCTATGACACATTCCTATTCTGAACATTATTCTGCTTGTGTTACTGTTCCCATGTCCAGTCCTTCTTCCACTTCTGACATGGACACTCCAGATCATGTTTCTCTGGATGTGACATAGTCTCTATATGATCAGTTACCTGTTCATGGATCTATGGGAGAGCACCCACTGGATAGGTCTGAAATTAAGGATCCTATGGTCTCTATCATAAATCCTAACTCTAATCCGAAAGCAAATGACTTGAAAAACTCTGAAAACCAGGAGTCTAAACAGGATACCAAACAAAATCCCTCATCCTCCCCAATGGTCACGAGATCTCAAGGGATGAAAGGTGCTGGGAAATCAAAAAATAAGAAGGGTTCTAACCCAAAAACCAATTAGTAATGAATTTACTATATTGGAACTGTCAAGGTGTGGCTAATCATGACACCTCCATCACTCTTAGGAGGTTCTTAAACACTCACAAACCTCTTCCTTTTGCTATTTCTGAACCTAAAGTCACTTTCAAAATAAATTTCTTGAGATTTGGTTCTATCAATTACAATTTCCTAGCCTCCTGCAAAAGAGATTCTCACTCTGATTCTACGTGGATTTTTTCCATACCTCTTTGAAAAATGTCAACATTTTTAGAACCTCTGATCAACATTTTACCTGTGATTTTTTGTGGAATGATCGTCATAATTTTTGTACTTTGGTTTATGCCAAGAATAGATATCAAGATAGAAGAGACTTATGGAATGATCTTATTGATTTGGATAAATGTATTCAATCTCCTTGGGTGGTCATGGGTGACTTCAATGCCATCCTCAGCCCCTGTGAAAAAATTGAACCCTCTCACCTTTCTATATCCTCCAGGGAATTCAGAGCGGCTATTGAAGACTGAAATCTTTTTGAAATCACTATTTCTGGGGATAAATTTACTTGGTACAGAAACCACCATAATAAAAAGGTTTCTAGTAAGCTTGATAGGGCCTTCGTTAACATGAAGATCCTTGATAACTGGGATAATACTTCTAGTGTCACTCTCCCTAGGCTCAACTCTGATCATCATCCTATTCTGGTTAGCCTTCTCATACATGACAAGAAATATGTCCTTCCTTTTAAATTTAATAATGCTTGGTCTTCAAATCCTGATTGTGTTGCTTTCATTCACAACATCTGGAATTCTATGAAACATCAACAAGATTCTTTTGCCTGTTTACAAAAATTGAAAACTCTCAAACAGGCCCTCAAAGGCTGGTGTAAATCTTCAAACTCTCAAACTGATTTGGATATCTCCTTACTTGAGAAAGAGCTTAGTTGTTTTCAAACTCAAAACACCAACTCTGACTTTATCTTGGATCCTCAATTGGAAGTGTATATCTCTGTCAAACTTAACTCCCTGCTTACTTTCAAAGATAACATTCGCAAACACATGTTTAGGACCAAATGGATTACTGATGGAGATCGTAATACCAAATTCTACAGCTGCCTTCAAAGAATTAGAAAGACTAATTGTCCTATTTCCAAACTTACTATTGATGGTGTGATCACAGGCTCTGAAGAGGCCATCACGGATCATGTTACATCTTACTATTATAATATTTTTAATGGCCCAAGTTTAAACACTGATCTTAAACCTAATATTATTCCTCTATTGGTGGATGATAGGGACAATGACTTGCTATTGAGCACTCCTCTTGATCATGAAATTAAAGACACTGTCTTTGGCCTCAATCCTGATAGTGCTCCTGGTCTAGATGGGTTTAACAATGGTTTTTTCCAAAATCATTGGGACATAATCCACAAGGATTTTTGTAACCTAGTTAAGAGCTTTTTCACTCATGGTTTAATCCTGCATGGAATCAATGCTCAATTCTTAACCTTAATTCCTAAGGTTGAGAATGCTTCTGAGATCCACCAATTCAGAACGATTGTTCTTATTAACACAATTTTAAAAATCATAACCAAAATCATTGCAAATAGAATTTCTCCTATTTGCAATAAAATTGTTTCTTGGAACCAGTTTGGATTTATCAAAGGAAGATCCATTCAAGATTGTATTTGTCTTGCCTCTGAATGATTTAACAGTTTAAATAAAAATAATAGAGGAGGATGTGTGGCTATCAAACTGGATATTAAAAAAGCTTTTGAAACTATTTATTGAAATTTTATCTTTAAAGTGCTAAAAATATTTGGATTTCAAGATCTTTTCATTGGAAGAATTAGGACCTTATTTCTTTCAGCTTACATCTCTATCATTATTAATGGCACTCCTAGAGGGGTTTTTAATTGTTCTAAAGGTGTTAGACAGGGTGAACCTCTTTCTGCTATCCTTTTTGTAATTGCTGAGGATTATCTTAGTAGACTCCTCAGTAAGTTGGTTGATCAAAGTAAGCTTAAACCTATACAGGTTGCTAGAAATCTTAATGCTCCCACTCACCTTCTATATGCTGATGACATTATCCTGTTTTTAAAAGGGGATCAAAAGAATATTCATATTCTTAAGAAAGCCATTGCTCATTATGAGGAGGTCTCTGGTCAAGTGATCTCTTGGAATAAATCTTTCATTTTCTTTGGTAAGAATTTTCCTGTCAGTAGGAAAAATAGTATTACCACTTATTTGGGTATTAAAGAGGTTCTAATTCCTTTCACTTATTTAGGAGTTCCTATTTTCTGGGGGAGACCCAAAGCCAGTTATTTCACTAATGTCATCGATCAAATTATAAAACAAATTTCCAATTTTAAAGGGAAATCTCTCTCCATGGTTGGGAGAATTTGCTCGGTCAAGTCAACCATTGTATCTAAAATGGTATACTCCCTCATGATTTATAAATAGACTGCTGGCATTTTCAAGAAAATTAATACTTATATTAAAAATTTCATCTGGACTGGAAGTATTCTTGAAAGGAGGCTTGTCACTATTCCTTGGCATTCTTGTTGTAGACCTGTTGACAAAGGTGGGATTGGCATAAAAAATTTAAAGCTTTTCAATGATGTTCTCCAGGCTCATATCACTTGGCATATTATTAATCCCTCTTCTAAAGTCTCTAATTTTTTGTATCACAGATTTCTTTCTAAGCTCTTAAAAGGGAATCTCAATTTCATTAACTCTTCCATCTGGCCATCTATCAGGGACTCTTATCGTAAGATCATGGAGAAATCTATATGGATGGTTAGTGTTAATTCTTCTATTAACTTTTGGTGTGGTAAATGGTATGATAACCCCTTGATAACATTGTTACCTTCTAGTCACATTCTTGGGGACACTAATCAATCTATAAAAGATGTTCTTCAATTTCATCGTCATGATCTTCCTGATAATATTATGCAGATAATTGATAATCATTCCTTTTCCCCTGATGGTGACTTCCTGGTTTGGGAACCTGCCCCTAATGGTATTCTAGACTCCAAAAACTTTTATAAGCAGAATTTTTCTCACATTGAATCAAATTATATATGGGTGAGCTAGTTTAATAAACCTTGGATTAAACCCTCCAGGCTCACTCTCATTTGGCGTATTGCCTATAATAGATTGCCTACTGATACTATTCTCCAAAATTTTGGTATCCAACTTTGTTCTAAATGTCGCCTATGTAACCAACACAGGGAGGATGCAGATCATCTTTTCCTGTCTTGTGCGACTGCCTCTGCCTTATAGAATTTTGTTTTTGATATATTCAATTACAGATGGTCTTTTAATAATTCTATATCTGTGTTTCTTAAAAACTGCACTAGATCTAAACTTTCTTTGCAGATCAACAACATCTGGCTGGCGGCAGTGGAAGAGCTCATTCACGAGATCTGGTACGTTAGAAATGACCTTATTCATAATAATAATTCTTTCAATCTTAATGCAGGAAAATATCGGATCCTTGTTGCGATCCAGGAAGCTGCATTTATTCAGAAAGATTGCTGCAACAACTCAGTTGGGGACTTTGAGATCCTTCACCGTCTCTGAGTTCTTGGAAATTATCCAAAGCCAAAATGCACCTTCGAGGTTTTCTGGCAGGCGCCAATGCCGGGATGGATCAAAGTTAATGTTGATGGTTCTTCCAAAGGAAATCCAGGTCCTGCCAGTTGCAGTGCTATTTTCAGAGATTCTGCTGGTCAGTGTCAGGGCTGTTTCTTCGTTGGATGTGGACACTCATCATCGCTGGAGGTGGAACTATTGGGTGTCATCCATGCTGTTGATTTTTCTCTTCAAAGAGGTTGGAGGAAGCTATGGATTGAGAGTGATTAATCCACCATAATTCATTCCATCTGGAATGGAAGCATTCATCTAGCCTGGAAGCATACTTATCATTGGATGAACTGCCTTAACTCGCTCCACGGGATTGATTTCATTTCCACCCATACCTACCGTGAAGCAAACTCCGTCGCTGATGCTCTTGCCAACAAAGGAGTTCACCAGCGCATGACTTGGATGTACTCCCTGCCTGCTGATTTATTTGAGCTTTTTGATAGAGATTGTAAAAAAATCCCCTATTTCAGACTCTTGTAACTTTCTTTCTTTTTTAATAATAATTTGTGCTTTGGTATTTGACCAAAGTATTACCTTTAAAAAAAAATTGTCACAGATTCAAATATCTTTGTGAGAAAATGTGTTTCAAACTCTTATGATCCATAGAAATTGTAAATTTATCACCAAAGAGGCAAAAAAAAGTATTCAAAGAATGGACTACATAAGTTGATTCCAAATAATGTGTTGGTAGATATTTTCATGAAACTGTAACTATCATGATCCATAAGCAACAACATGATCTCCCTATAAGAGAACACATCCCGACCAAGATCCCAAAGAATCATAATACACCACAAATCCTTGTCCTAATTATGAAAATATCAACACTAGTGCCAATGTAAGGAAAAATTTAAGCCCTTAAAAAGTCTTCTAACATTCTTCCTTCTATTGGAATGGAATATTATTCCTTGTAAATGCTATAATATGTGAAGATATCTGTGAAAAATCATAAACAAAACATCTATAATAACCAACTAATCCAAGGAAACTATATATATCAAAGATATTATTTATAGGTTACCATGATGTCACAACCTTTATCTTTTTTCTATCACCAAAAACACCTTTTTTGGAGATAACATGGACAATCAAACATACCTCTTTTATTAAACATTCATCCTTTGAAAGTTTGGAATAAAAATGATAATCCTATAAGATACCCAACATTGTCACTAAGTGTTGCTCATGCTTATCCCTTGTACTTAAATACACAAATATATTATCCACAAACACCACTATAAAGTAATCCAGATACCCTAGAAAAATTTGATTCATAAATAACATAAATATAGATGGTTAATTCATATTACCCAAAGTTATAATCACATAATCCTAATGGTCATATATACTTCTAAAATGTATATTCAGAATATCCTTCTTTAGAACCTGCAATTAGTGATATCCTGTTCACAAGTCAATTTTATAGAACCACTAGGTTCCCCTCAATTGACCGGATTGATCATCAATGTGTGGAAGTGGATACCAATTATTTATCGTAACTTTTTTAAGCATATGATAATCCAAAAAGAGATAAAGAGTTCCAACCACATTTTTCACAAAACACCAGTGCTTCCCATAAAGACATACTAGGTTGAATAAACCCTTTGATTTCTATATCTTCTTAATAGAAATTTAATTCTATTAATTCTATTATTTCTATTTGATATGATGGAAGTGAGATATGACTAGTCCTTGGCAAGAGATCAATTATAATACCCACTTCTCTTGTGGGTTGAAGCCCTGAGAAATTTTCAGAAAAAATATCTATAAACTGTTCAAAAACTATTAGGAAAATATTATTTTCAATATCATCCACAGATTCTAAGGTCAAAGCTTCCAACTGGTATGAGTTATTTCCAACTTCTGGTTCCAAGATGCTTGTCACACCTGCCTTTACATTCTAGTATTCTCAAAAGAGATGCTCGATGCCATCGTCAGTTTTAAAACTAACTATTTGAATATAATATTTGATGTGATACCTAAACATTTTCAACAAATCCGCACCCATGATTATTTCATATACATCCATCTCAAGAATAGATAAATCACATATCAAATCAGCTCCATCAATTGTTATCAAACACACTTTTCACATAAATTCTTGATATTCTCATTGACCAAAAGGAGTTTGAATTTTCCAAATAGAAGGCATCATTTCAAAATGTAAACCCAGATGATCAACAACATGAGAAGTAATAAATGAATGAGATTCACCCATATTAAACAAATCTTGTATAAAGGTAGAATTCAAAATAACCATACCTCTCACCATCAATAGTCCAGATTGATCATCCATGATCACTTGTTTAACCCCATAAAACTGCTTAATCACTGCACTTTGTTCTTTATTACCTTATTGAGATTTCCCTTGTTGAGGATTCATGGTATTCCTATAATTACCATGTCTTTCTTGGTTCTGATAAAGAGAACTATTATGCTACCCTCATCCTATTGAAGTGTAAATACCCCAACCCCAGTAGCCTAGATTCAGTGCCTTACTTCATTTCATTGTCATAGATACAAGATTTTAATCCTAAGGGACCGATCAGTTTAGTAGTTTTGGAAACCAGATTACAAACAGTATTCTTACATTATAATTTAAAATATAAAATACAATATATATAATCCTTTGAGAAAACTATTATTATCCTAGCTTAACCCTATATATCATTCATAATATACTTCATGGAATTTTGGAAAAAAATGAATCATATGAAAGGGGTTATCTCAAATTCTCATCAAGGGTAAGAATACAACATAAACTATGAGTAAATATGGTATAAATAATATGGTAAGGTAAGTAACTGAAAAACATTCCATTTAAACATAATATTGAGAATAATATAGAATGAATAAATGATAATAAAATAATTAAACATAAATAATCACATGGATATTCTACTAATCAAATTATCAAATGGAAAATCAATAACGAGTCTCATAATGAGGGAATGCACAATTCCACACATCATAAACATATTCTCAGAGCTTCTTCCAAGACACCATACATAAATGGATAAGGCCTCAACTAATGCCCAAAATATTTTGTCTCATGAGACCTAATGATGCATTGAGGGGATATATCGGGCCTCACATTCCACTTACTAAGTCCAATGAATTCCCCATACGAAAATGGTAAAACATAAACAACACCAACACTCGTATTGAAAAACTAGCATATAAAACATGAATACATTAACCATAGACTATGAATGGTATCAAAATAGAATATCCATAGTCAAACTGATTATAAAATATTCAATAAAATATGGTAAATGATATTATAATATATCAACATAAATTAAGAAGAATATTCAACAAATGGAGTTGACATAAATGAAAATACTGTAATAAAATCATATAAAAATTATTGAGGAAAAAATATTATTAAACCCATAGGAAAAACACTTTAATATAAAAATACCATTTTATTTTGAAAATAACCGTTTTAAATACCAAATATCCTAATAATAAGTTATGATATATTTTTATTTTATAAAATACGTAATCTTGAAATGGAAGCTAGAAATAATAGTCACAGCGGTGGGAAAGTCATTGTCGTAGTATATGCTAAAAATATAACATTACTTTTATTGTTTGTCAAAATGTTCTACATAAAAAACATAAAAATATTCCATTTAAATTTTTTGAATGAAATTAAAAATAATCATAAAATTTCCATAATAATTCTTTTATATCCATATAAATAAATATGTAAAATAATATCAAGAATACTAACATGGATAAAAAATTTGATAATTCAATATGTAAACATTCAATGTGTCCCATACCACATTGAACATTTAAATAAAAATCCCCATGAAAGAATAATATTTTTAAAAAATTAAATAACATGATAATACATAAATTAATGACATGATAATTCAAAGGGTATTTATATAAAACTCATAAAATAAGGTTGGTGTATACCATCAAACTATGAATCAATGAAAGGAGATTGAGATGAAATCCCTCACTTTACACTTCCTTTAGTCAAATGTGATTTAACATATTGTATAAAATCATGTTATTAAATTATATAAGAACATTATTAATGTTTATGATTTCATACATTATCTTATTATATCATATTATCACCTTTTTTTTGATAATATTTCCTTATTACCCATGTTTTGGGTGTTAAATGCTTATTTTTCTTATGCATGTTTTGTCATGAATATATTTGTTATTTTTAAAATTATATTGATCCAACATATACATAATGATATTAATTTTATAAATATCATATTTAATCATTAAATAAATATTTAAATCCATTTTTTAATTTTTTATATTGAAAATTAATCAAATCACGTTGTGGAGATGGTACACAACATGTATGTACGAGTGACGATATCATTCCCCTAATGGTGAAAGAGTAAGGAAGTGTATGATATATAAATTTTTATAGAATCAATATCTTGTCATATATAAAAATATATGTCCATTATTTCTATCATTATACCTATCTAAGTAAAGTGGTGATGAAAAATATATTACCCCACGATGTGGAGACGGTATTCCGTGCCTACGCACATGCGGTGTTTTTGTTTTTAATAGAATGGATAAAATGTGGAATATGGTTATATCATAATCATAATAACATATAGGAATATATAAGATATTTTAGTTATTAATTTATCATGTAAACAACACATTAAGAGTAAGTATAAGAAGAAATGAACTTGGATTAGTTGGTAAAACCGATTACCTCTTCTTCAGCGTACTTTCTTTAGATCTCTTCTTAAGGGATATAGGGTTGTTATTTTTGAAATACCAAGATATCTAGAACATGGATAATGATGTTTTTTGGAGAAAAATTTAGGGTTTTATTGATCTATAAGGCCCAAATTTTTTTGAATATGTGAGGTAGGTGGTTCTCTTTTATAATTGAGGTAAGGGGAAATTTTGTAAACTCAAAAAATATTAAATTAATATAAATTAATTTTTCATCTAAAAATGGATAAAAAGTGAATTATTAAAAATATAATATGATTATGGGTCTAAATAATCACAACCAATAATTTTTATATAAGTTTAGGTCACATTATTACCCTTATATTTTGTCTCTCACCCTTACTTAATCTATTTAACGCTTACCGTGACAACATGTGTTTTTACTTCTCAAGGGTTAATATAGTTACTATAAAATGCCAAAATAACTATAAATGGATAATTGATGAAATTTTAAACATTATCCCAATATTGTGGAATAATTTTACATTTTCATAAAATTTATATTATTTTAAAAAATATTATTTATTTTAAAATTTCATTAATGTCAATTTTGATATTATTCATTACATGACTTTTTAAAAAATATCAATAAAAAGTTTTACTTATAAAAAAACATATAATACATCCATAATATGTATAGGTAATCTAGAAAATTATTGTATGACATTAATTATATAAAATTATATTTATTTCAATATTTTTAATAACATTTATTTGATATGTACATTAATTAAACAATTACTGCGTCATCATTGTGAAAGCCTTTAATTTAATTTTTTATTCCATAAAAAATTAAAAATAAACTATCATGATGAATAAAAACTTTTTATATTTCAAATTAATATTTATATTATAATATATATTCTAAATAACCACATATTAAAAATGTAATACTTATTAAAAACTTTAGTATGACATATTTGACTTTATTTAGAATAAAATACTATAAAAGAATTAAAGTCATCCAAGTGGATCTAAGAGGACATAAATTTTCCCAAGGATAAATTTGGTCAGAAATAACTCATTTAATAAAATAGGGACAAGTTTTATAGTAATTTTATAATATTTATAATATTATTTTTACCCTTAATTACCTGATTTACCCTTAAGTGTGGTATTACAATTACTAAGTTTACTATTAATAATATCTATAAATAAAGGTGAAATATTTACTAAATTTGGGAATTAAAAATTAAAATATGGAATCCAATTTTAAAAATTCAAAATATAGAAGTGGATAAAATAAATTTTAAATAAATCCCATAGACAGGTTGAGAAGATGGGTTTTTCAAGTGAAAAAGTTCAAAATATCGAAACGTTCTTATATTCAAATTCATTATGAAATTGAATCCAATTACCTAAATTTTATTAAATGATATAAAATTTATCTAATTATATTTTAAAACTAATCAAAAATATAATTTAACACTATAAATCATTTAGATGAAAAAATATTTTCAATTAAAATTTAATATTTTTCACTATTCATAAAATCATGAAACTTATCTGAAAATACCATAAATTAAAACAAAGTAAATTTTAATATTATGATTTTAAATAATAAGTTTTTTTTAAAATAGAATTTATAAACCTTTCAAAAAATATTTCTAAAACAAGTGCACCATCAAAATGTTGCAAAACTTCCATTATAAAAATATTGTATTGTATACGTAAAAATTGAATTTATTTTTCTATCATGTCTAGAAAACACATAGGATGAATGTTAAAGCTATATTAAATATATTTAATGTAAATTTAATTAATATCATTCAATGATTGTAATTAATTTAATTTATTAGGATAAAACACCTTTGGCGTATAATAATAGTTTTTTATAAAAATAGTTCCTTTATATTTAATCGGTTTTTATATTTATTTTTAGTTAATTAGTAAAAAATGAATTCAATAATATATTTTCATAATATAGTTAATCCTATTCATAACCACCAATTTAACGACTATGAGATAATTTCATTTTAAATAATAATATTAATAGTATATCATGGTATCGTTTAAGCTCAGTGTTTCATGAAATGTAAGATATTTAAGAAGTTAAATTTAAAAAGAGACATACTATTAAATATTGGAGTGTTAAATTCTCCCTAATTCAATAAATTGCATCATCATAATTTGAAATTTCATTTTAAAATCAAAGTTTGATACTTGAAAATTCTTTTTTGGGAATCCCACACCAAAAATTGGGTTAACAAAATATCATCTTAACACGAAGAAGAGGGAAATGAAAAGGTCACCACAAAATTAGGATTTAAAATATGTGAACATTAGTGGGAATTGAAAACAAGTACATGTAAGAGAAATCCAACTATCAAGTTGTAATGGAGAGTGATAGAGAACATGGTCATTAGAAATTTTCTTGTCACAAAATTGTTAATCTGTGATTGGTTAATAGACCATTGATTTCTCAGAAAGAAAAGTAAATGGATAAAAATTTTTGTTCAAAAATATTTTAGTTATTATTTTACTATCTAGATAAACTACTCAAGAAAAATAAATTTATTTCTTTCTATGTCATAATAATAATATCATCCTTTGGTTGTGATTTGATATTTTTTTCTCTTAATTTCTTACACTTAGAGATGGATATTCAAGATGATTTTTTTATACTTGAATCACTTTTAACAAATAATATATTCCTTAAGTCGTTAATTTGGCATTGAAATGTTTACTAAAACCAAAAATGTTAAGACATTTTATCAAAATACAATAATTTTAAAAGTTTAACATAATCCATTATACAATTAGTTAATCTTAAGACTTATCCAAAACATGTATTTCCACATTCAATGACATAAACATTAGAAGAAATGTCACTAACATTCCAAAATAAGATTAACATTAGATTCTATAAACATAATGTAGCTCTTAATCCCACATACCAAATATAAGGATACTTTTATCACCTTAAAACCGTAATGAAAATATGCATTCTTCTAAATTCATAAATAAGAATTACTAAAGTACAATTTTTATATATATCATGATATTTATAATCAGAATATCATAACATAATTCTTGAATCCAGAAACAAAAATACTTAAATTATTCCACTTTAACTGTATTAAAATCATAAGCTTGACCTTGATACCTTTTATTATTATGAGCTATATTTCCTTGATGCTTGGAATATTTATTTGCATAGTTCCCCATATCCTTATATTTGAAACATTTTTCATTTTAAACTTATTTATTTTCCTTAAAATCATGATCCCAGTGAACTTTCTCTCAACACATGTAACAAACTACCATTCCATTCAGATAGGTACTGAGGTGTTTCTTCTCATAATTATCACGTGTGGGGAAATAATTATTTCCCCTTTTTTTATTTTTATCCATATCTTTATCCACCATTATTTTGTTCTCTTTAATTCACTTATAGTTATGAAACTTAGATAATTATTTCTCTATCTTGATAGCACATGATACTATATCTTTATATGATGTGAAATTTTTAGGAGATGAATTCTGTTAAGATGAATGGATTTGACCAATCTAATAAATGACCAATCTTACCCCTTTGGGTTACATATGTATTCTGATACATGAATTTCTAACCTAGTAAATTTGGATTCATATTTAGAAATATTCTCATACTCATTGTGTCTCATATTCATGAATTGTGTCTCCATATCCACTCACTATCTGTGAGGAATATATTTTTCTAAGTAAAGTTCCTTAAAATCCTTCCATTCAATGTTTTCTAATTCATCATCCTCCTTAGTGTTTTGAATAAATGACCACCATTGATCTGAATATCTATAAATATGATAAAATACTATGAAAACTGTCTCCCATTCCTTACCTTCCAAAGTGAGAAATATATTTTATAATGAAATTATCCATTTTTCAACTACAAATGGATTTTTAGTCCCATTAAATGACGGTGTTTATTGTCTCATGAAGTGGTCTAATATTGTTCCTCCACATTGTGGATAAGACTAATCCATATATGTAAGGTTATTATTCATAACCTGAGACAGTTTTCCTAGCATAGTTATAAGTTGTTTAGAAAAAGTTTTATCTCTATCTCCAATATCATTATCTTGAATAGGAGGGAAATAACTACATATATCATGTTCATTGATATAGTTTCCATTCCTTCTACTAGGTGGCATTTATAAAAAATCGGCATACACTAGATTAGATCACAACATTTTGAAACATAATGTATAATCTTAAAACTAGTTAATCACATAAACTTAACTAAAAATTTAGCTACAAATAATCTCTAAATCATAAGATAAGTTTATTTAGATATATTTCCAAATTATGTCATACAGTTTTGTTCTCCAAATTTTGTTTTCCTAAATATAGTTCCCAAGGTTGCAACAAAACTTGCTCTGATACCAACTATAAAGATCTCGACCCAAGTAGCCCAGAGTTAGTGCCTTAATTCATTTAATTGGTATAGATATAATATTACAATCCCAAATGAATGATTAGTTTATTAGTTTTGGAAACTATATTACACATAGAATCATATATTACAATTTAAAATATAAAATACAATATAGATAATCCTTTAAGAACACCATTATTCTCTTAGCTTAACATTACATATTAGTCATAATATACTTCTTGGAATCCTGGGGAAAAATGAAATATATGAAATGGGTGATCTAAAAGGCTTAATAAGAGTAAGAGTATAACAGATGATATTAGTAAATATGGTATAAACAATATGGAAATGAAAATCACTAAAATAAAATCCATTTAAACATAATATTGAGCATAATATGGAAAAACAAAAGATAATAAAATAATTCCATATAAACAATCACTTGAATATTATACTAATCAAATAATCACATGGAAAATCAATAACTTATATTATAATGAGGGAATGAATAATACTGGACATTATAAACATACCATCAAAGCTTCATCCAAGACACCTTACATAAATGGGTAAGGCCTTAGTAAATACCCAAACTAGTTTGTCTAATTAGACCTAATGATGCATCAAGGTGCTATAGTGGTCCCCAACAATCACTTATTAAGTGCAATGCATTCTTCATATGAAAAGGGTAAAACATAAATAGTATAAACACCCGTATTAAAAAACTAGCATACAAAATGTGAATACTTTAACCATAAACTATGAATGGTATAAAAATAGAACATCCACAATTAAACTGATCATAAACAATTCAATAAAATATGGTAAATTATATCATAAGATATTAACCTCAATTAAGAAAATTATTCAACAAATGGAGTTTATATAGATGAAAATAGTCTAATAAAATCATAAAAAAATTATTGAGTAAAAACTTCTATTAAACCCATATGAAAAAACTTTCGTATACAAATACCCTTTTCATTTAAAAATAAAAAAATTCAATACCAAATATCCAAAAAATAAGAGAACAGGGTTTTTAATTTTAAAAAATATGTAATATTTCAATGTAATAAAGAAATAATAGTCCCAACGGCGGGGAATTCATTATCATCATGTTTGTTAAAAATAGAACATTTTTTTTCATTTATCAAAACGTTCTGTATAAAACACGTAAAAATATTACTTTGAAAACCTTTGAATGAAATAAAAAATAAACAAAAAATTTCCTTTATAATATTTTTATATCCATATAAATGAATATGTAAAATAATGTCAAGAATATTGATATGGAGAAAAAGATTTGATAATTAAATATTTAAATAGTCAGGGTGTCCCATACCACTTTGAACATTTAAATAATAATCCCCATGAAATAATAAAATTTAATAAAAAATTATATAATCTGATAATAAATTAATTAATGACATGATAATTCAAATGTTCTGTATATACACCTCATAAAAGAAGGAGGGTGCATAAAATCGAATTATGCCTCAATGAAAGGAGATTGATATGAAGTCCCTTACCTTATACTTACTTTAGTAGAACATTATTTAACTTAATGTATAAAAATTTTAATAATTTTATTATATTATATAATAGAATTATTCATATTTATGATATCATATTTTATTTTATTATATTATTTTTTCACCCTTTTGTTACTAATATTTCGTTATTACCCTTATTTCAGGTGTTAACTGTGTCATTTTTTTATGAATGTTTTGTCATGACTATCTTAGTTATTTTTCATATAATATAGATCCAACATCTAAAGAATTATATTAATGTTATAAATATTATATTTAATAATGAAATATATTTTTATATCCATTCTTGAATTTGGGATATATAAAATGAATCACATCGCGTCATGGAGATGGTTGAGCGTACGTACACACGAGCGATGATATCATTCCCTTAATGGTGAAAGAGTAAGGAATTTTTTAATATATATTTTTTTAAGAATAAATATCATGTAATATATATATATCCATTATTTTAATAATTATCCCCATCTAAGTCTAGTGGTGATGAAAAACAAATTACACCACGACATGGAGACGATAAGCTGTATGTACGCACGCGCGATGTTTTCGTTTTTCATAGGATGAATAAAAGATGGAATATGGTTATACCATAATAATAATGAAATCTCAGAATATATATTATACAGGATTTATTACTTTATAATGGAAAATACATGAAGATAAAGTATAATAAGAAATGATCTTGGATGAGTTGGTAAAAACTATTACCTCTTTTTTGAAAAACATCCTTTTGATATCATCTTAAGGGATCCAAGTTTGGTATTTTTGGAATAAAAGGATATAAAAAAATTGTATAAAGATATTGGGAGTATAAATGGTCATGGTTTGGTTGATATATAATTCTCAATGTGTAGTGAAGAAGTGAGGTAGGAGGTTCCCTTTTATAATTGAAGTAAGGGGCACTTTTGGAAACTCCAAAAATATTAAATTAATATAAATTAATTTTCATTTCCAAATGGTTAAAAAGTTGGTTATGTAAAATATAATATGATTATGGGTATAAATAATCTCAACCAATAATTTTTAGACAAGTTTAGGTCACATTATTACCCTTATCTTTTGACTTTAACCCTTATTTAATCCATTTAACTCCTACCATAACAACATGTGTTTTTACTCCTTAAGGGTTAATATAGTTACTATAAAAGACCAATAGAAATATAAATGGATCATTTATGAAATTTTAAATCTTTTCCCAATAATTTGAATTTTTTTTTAGATTTTTATGATTTTTATACCATTTAATAAATTATTATTTATTTTAAAATATGATTAATGTCAATTTTGGTACTATTCATTACTTTACTTTTTAAAAAATATCAATACACAAGAAAAATTTGAAAAAAACCTTTAATAAATCCCTAATATGTCGATATAATCTAGAAAATTGGTGGATGACAATAATTATATAAAATTATATTTATTTTAATATTTCTAATAAAATTTATTTGATATGTCCATTAATTAAACAATTTCCATATCATCATTGTGTAAGCATTTAATTTAATTATTTATTCCCTAAAAATTAAAAATAAATTATAATGATTAATATGAATATTATATATTTCAAATTACTATTTATATTCTAAGAGATATTATGAATAACTATATATAAAAAATGTAATACTTATTAAAAACATGAGTATGACATATTTGACTTCCTTAAAATAAAATAAATAAAAGGTTTAAAGTCATCCAAGTGGATATAAGTGGACATAAAATCCTCAAAAGGATACATTTGGTCTAAAATAACTCATCCAAGAAAATTAGGACAAGTGTTAAGGTAATTTTATAATATTTATAATTTTATTTTTACCCTTAATTAATTGATTTACCATTAACTTTGGTAATTAAAATTACTAAGTTTACTATTCATATTGTCAAAAACTAAAATGAAAAAATTTACTAAATTTTGGAGTTATGATTCCAAATATGGAATCTACTTTTCAAAATTAGAAACATATAAGTGTATAAAATTAATTTAAAATCAATCCTATTGATGGGTTGAGAAGACGAGGTTTTAAAGTGAAAATGTTCAAAAGATTGAAATGCTTTTATATCCAAATTCAATGTGAAATTCAATAAAATGACCTAAATTGGATTGAATGATATAAAATTAATTTTAATATATTTT
This sequence comes from Viscum album, assembly GCA_963277665.1. Taxonomy (NCBI): domain Eukaryota; kingdom Viridiplantae; phylum Streptophyta; class Magnoliopsida; order Santalales; family Viscaceae; genus Viscum; species Viscum album. The sequence continues at coordinate 827,751,936 of OY728156.1, forward strand.
AATACTAATTAAAAATATAATTTAACACTATAAATTATTTTTAAAAAAAGCTATTTTCATTTTAAATTCAGTATTTTTCACTATTCATCAAAACGTGAAATTTATCAGAAAAATACCAAAAAATCAACGAAAGTAAATTTTAATATTTTTATTTCAAAAAATAAGTTTATTTTTTCAAATAAAATTTATAAATTTATCAAAAACTATATTTAAAATAAGTGCGCCATCAAAAGGCCGCAAAACTTCCTTAATAAAAATGAAGCTTTTTAATGCGTAAAAATTATATTTATTTTTCTATCATGTCTAGAAAACACATAATATGAATTTTAAACATTATATTTAATATATTATATATAAATTTAATTAATATCATTCACTAATAGTTAATAATTTAATTTATTAGGATAAAACACCTTTGGCTCATAGTAATAGTTTCTATAAAAACATTTCATTTATATTAAATTAGTTTATTTGTTTATTTTTAATTAATTAGTAACCAATGAATTCAATAAAAAAATTTATAAGATATTTAATCCTATTAATAACCTCTAATTTATCTACAAGGAGATAATTTAATTTTAAATAATAATATTAATAACATATCGTGATTTCGTTTAAGCTCGGTGTTGCATGAAATGTAAGCTGTCCAAGAAGTTAAATTTAAAAATAGAAATACCGTAAAATATTGGTGTGTTACATGATTAATATGACATCTACAAAACAAGATATGTTTCCTGAACCCCCTACCTTGGAGTACCGTGAAAATTGCACTGATGATGTCCCATATGATTGCAACTATGGCATGCTCTTGGTTGTGTCATACAATCTCTCTTCATGTGATTGGAAGAACCACACCAAAAACATCAAGGTTTACCCTTTGGTTTTGGAGTAAGATTAAATGATCCAGGAATACAATTCTTATTCATACTCCTACCTAGGAAATAGGTGTCCCTCTTCCTCTTATTACCAATATTAGATTTCCCACCATTTACTATAGGTATCAACATACTTCGTCCACCCATAGAACCTAAGATGAATTTTTATTCCATCATCGCTCTATTGAATATATCCATATAATCCATTATAAAAGGAACATAAATCTTCGATCAAATTTCTGAAATCATCCCTAATTCAAAATTTTATACCCTCAAGGATTTACTTTCATCAACTTACAGGGAAAATCAAACTAAATTCATAAATTTAGCTGTACAATTTGTGATCGAGAGATTCTCCCAACTCAATATGAAAAATTACATCATTATAGTAATCCTAAAAATTTGAGGATATAATTATTTGTTTAAAAATTCCTAAAAATCCTCCCATGAAATTCTTTGTCCTAATTTAGCTTGAATTGCTAAATCCCACCACTAGCATGATAGATCCTCCAATATGTATGTTCAAACTTGGATTTTAACTCAACTAGTGTGCCTAGGAAATAAAGCCTTCGATTAATATTATTCAACCACTGATCCGCTTACTATGGTTCTAAATCACTCCAAAAGATAGATAGATTCTGATTCAAGAACTGAATATATTGATCCACATTTTTTGGTTCATCCCACTGGTTCCCTTTATCCATGGATTTAAAAGCATGGACAATACTCCGAACTAGCTATAGGTTCATCTGAGGCTTAGGTGGAACCTCATTCTTAGTAGCCTCTTCCAGTTGGTTTCTTCTATGCATATATGGTAAAACATTATATAACTAAAAGAAAACTCCATTTGGCCTCACTCTCTAGAAACTGGAAGCTTATCAATTTCAAATTTACCACATTATACCTATCACAACAAGGCTTTACCAAATTCAACATTTTTTTACTTTCAAACCAATTTTAAAAATCCCACCATTCTATTTAAAAATAAAACCATTTTTAAAATACCCCTACCATGGATTTTCAAAATATCACATTAGAAAACATTTTCAACACTTTTCAAAATATATTTTTTTCACCAAATCATAAATCATTATTAAAAATGAAATATACACTCCTAGTGGGAAGTCATTTATATCAAAGCATGTCATGCTCTTCTCATTTTCTAAACCAATGATGATGAAGTTACAACTCCTAGAAGTGTCTCAAGACACATATGTACCCAAATACCAATTAAATTGAAGTTACACATTAATATTTTAGATACACATATTTATGCTATATAGTTAAAGTCCCTAAAATCCTACTCCTTTCTACCAATCCAACTCAAGGACTAAACCAGAATGATTTATTAGATCTAGGAGTGAAAAAATGTTACCATTTGTAACATCTCACCCATCACCCATTGAATTGATAATAGTTAGAGAAATTAATAGGCATTAGGTGAAATACTTAGGAAACTGAAGGATGGAAATAAATGACAAGGGCTTCATAACTATTGGGGGATGATTTGACCTTTGGAAATAAAACAACCAGACCTAGAATAAAATAACCAAACAACCACTATATGATTCATGAGAACAATGTGATACGACTCAAGAGTAAACCAATAGACAATGAAACCAAAATACAACCATAAACCATATTAGAGTATAAGTGGAAACCAAACCCAATAAAAATTTCAGAGTACAATGGAAACAAAAAAAACTCTAAAAACTAAAGACACCAAAACAACAACTCCAAACCTACTCTAAGCTCCAACTCAACAATCCATGATCAAGGTATCATGATGCATCACGAAATAAATGAGATACATTTCATTTAACTCTGTCTCAATAAACAATATCTACAAACACAAAAAATATTCCTTGATGGATATAGTATAAAACTCAATAGAATTTCTCCAAAGGACTTCCCTACTCACGCAACTAGGATAGAACAATTTAGCACATTTATATAAAAAAATTTAAAAAAATTAATATCAAAGCATAAAATCCGTTTTTCAATCCAAAACCATTTCCATGGAAAGTACCAAAAAATTATTTAAACCATTTTAGAATCTATTTAGAATACCCAATACAAGATCCAAACCCACCCATACATGAATTCTCTAGTGACAGTTCCATACTCATGAGTGGTCTCTCATCGATCTACCAAGTCATCACAAGGTAACCATATATTAAGTTCCCAAATGGAACACACCCATTCTACAGGGTCATGTCATTATACCCCAATGGTATACACCCCTTATCCAGGGCCACGTCAATGAAATGTACTCATACCAAAAAATTATGACCAAGACCATTCCAAAAAAAATTTCCCAGACATTTCCAAAAAACAATCCTTTTATTGAAAAAATTTCTATCAAAAAATTTCCATGAATCAAAACAAGTCATATTTTAAAAAAATAATTTTAAAATCATGAAACAATGAAATTTTCATAAAAACCAATTTTCCACAATTTCACCAACCATCACTAAAGGGATTTTTACCAAGTGTTTCACAAAAATTTAAAAAATTCAAATAAAAATCAAATAAATTCAAAATTAATACTTTCATTTATAAAAATATTATTTGAGAGTGAATCCAACTACTTCTAAAATTTAGTTAAAAATGAAGAATAACACAATTATTCAATAAACATGGATTAGATATTCTAAAAATAACCTTAGATATTGTTCCCTACCATCAACACAAACACATATATTTGTTATTAGAATCAGATACCGTGGATCTATCCCAACCAAACTAGATCCATGAATCCAAGAGAGGTAAGAAGAAGAAAAATAAGGAAAACCACTAAGAATGATCACTTACCAAGGAATTCGGGATTCCAACACACCAATAATCCCTAATGGATCTCTATTAGATCAATTGGAAGTGTCTCCACATCCTTTGAGAGGTGTTAAAACATGTTAGGGATGTATTAGGGTAAAAATATCCATTAAGGGGAAAATATGATTCAGATCCACATTTTTTTAATCTTATTTTTAATGGTGCATGGTTTAAGTGAACAGTTAGAAAAAATGCATGCTGGAAAATACATCCAAACTCCCCTCACATAGTTGAATTGAATGGTTAGACAAGCCTTGTGCTAACGATGATTTTAACTTAGTCCGGAGAATATAAAATTTCCATTGGGTGGTCTCATAGTTTGGCCAAGTCATGCACCAACCGTGTTCCTACTGAGTGACCTTTTTTCCCTTGAATGGTTTCCTAAAGGTTTTACACGATTTCTACTAAATGTTCTCAAATTTTGAACCTCTGGAAAAGATTTTTTTTTCCAAATCTCTTCCATGATTTCAAAAACATAACCCAATTACATTATATACTTAAAATACATAAATAAAGGGTTAATTTCCTAAACCTAAGGGTGATAAATTATACCCACGATTGGTCTTTCTGCCTTAGGAGAATTGAAAACCACCATTTTCATAAAATATTTATGGCCATTTCTTGACCATTTCATTTTCCCGTTTCCAAATTTCATCCTGAATATGACCATGCTGCACAAAACCCTCACTATACTGATGCTTTTTCCATGAAATACTTTCTATTTCCTACCTGCAATCCACACTAGAACATGAATGAATATAAAATCTGGTTCTAGGTCAACATGATCCCATCAAATCAGATGACCGAGATTAGGTTGATACTTATTCTACTGACATACATAAAAAATTTATGAACTAAACTAAACCTTGGTGGAAAATAAAATCAATAAGCAACCTCACTAACCTGTTCGAGTGTATTAGAATGGCCTATGTGTTGAGGAGATAACTTACACTACTTTACAAAACTATGATGCCCAAGACTTGAAGATATTATCAAGAATACATGATCACTCGCCTATAATTATAATGACTATCGACAATGATCTGCATATGATTTCTAATGACTCTGATCAGTGTCCATCCTTTTTCTGATTAATTGAATCTTCTCTATTTTATATTAGATAAGGATTGGTCCAACCAGTGGAGTCTCACCTGTTTCCACCCAACATAGTGGAGGATGACAAGGAATACATAAAATTATTCAAAATTATCTGTATGTATCGAGGCCTAATAACTATTTTTATATGATAACCCCATTAACAATATGTGATCCTCCCATGATCCACCAAAATCTATGATACAGTCCCTAAGCATATCTTCCAATGTTTGTATCATTGTTTCAAATTATCCATTCGTCTAAGGATGATATGTCACGATCATAGTCAATTGAGTTTCAAAGGATTTCTATATGAATTTCCAAAAAAATTAGACATAATCCTTGTATCTCAATATGATACTATCGAAAATGGTATACCATGCCTCTTTATCACTTCTCAGATATATTTTTTAGACAAGTAATATACCACATGAGATTCAATAATAGGGATGAAATGAGATAGAATTGGAATTTGATCCACTATCACCCATATAAAATCATGTTTCTAAACCATCCTTTGTAGACCTATCACAAAATACAAAGTTATATGCTCCCAATTACTTATAGAAATCAGTAAAGACTACAACATACCTGTTGGCCATTGGTGCTATGCCTTAAACTACTGAAAGGTGAGGAATATCATAACAAACTCAACCACCCTTCTTCTCATACCAACCCACCATTTTTTTCAATCCCTTATACTTATTTTTTATTCTAGGATGAATATACACTAGTGGAGAAATGTTTTTCCACATCGGTTTTTTACATTTTGACATTAATTTTCAACTGATGTCAACAAAGGAGACATTAAAAATTAAAGTTTCAACATATTTTTTTATAAAAAAACATCAACACTCAACCCTATAGGGTCTTTGATGTCAGTTTCATATAAAAATATATCAAAAGTTAGGCCTCATCAGTCTTTGGCATCAGTTTTTATAAAAACCAATTGCCGAATGTCAGATTCTACATGTTTTTTAATGTCAGTTTTTGATAATAATCGTTGTGAAAATAAATTTTCAAAAAAAAAAATTTGAACATCTGCTTTGAAAAAAATGACATTAAAACATTTAAAATATTAATATTTTAGTATATTAGGTTTCCCAATCTTCTATTTGACTAGTCATGGAGCTAAAACTGACTTACGGATCAAAAGTTATAGTTGTCGTAAGGTGTACGCCTTTATATTTAAATAGATACAACTTGATTCAATGAAAAAACGATAAAAAAAAACAAAAAATTATACACCAAATGACCAAAAAAACAATAAACTTAAATATTCAACCTAATTTTAATTCTTTTATTGTTTTCCTTTGAATTGATATGTTGTTTATCATTATTTCACTTTATTTTAAGGAATAACTCATATGGTAATGAAGATGATATCCAATAATGAATTTCGCACCTTGTCCAAAAAATATCATGTGAGTGTATTATATTTTTATCTCGATAAAAATTATTCTTCATCATAAAAAAAATTAAATATTTTTAGCGGTAAGAAAAATAATAATAATGAAATTAAATGATGAGAATATATACCATGTACAAATTTTCGATTGTAGAATTGTTGAAATTTTGATTGTATAAAAGATATCAAAAATGTTGAAAGAAATAGAATGAGGATTTATATAATATAAATGAAAATATAAATATTTGTGATGCATTAAAATTTATGGGGAATTATAAAAATAGAAACACGCATTGTGAAAATATTGAAATATCAAACCCACATATTTGAAATTTACTTTTAACATTGGGTAAATATATAAATGATGTTAAAACTATTATCATGTTGGGTTATTAACATCAGTTATTGAAAAATAGATGCTAATAAGTGACTTTTAACATCAGTTATTTGAAAAATAGACACCAAAATGTGACATTTAACGTCGATTATAGAAAAAAAACTAACGTTAAAAATCTAGTCTTATAATGTTCAACTTCTGCCGCCTATAACCTTGATCCATAAACTCGTTTTAGCTCCACGACCTATAAAATAGAATCTCGAGAAATTATCTACAAAATTTTCATTATTTTTAATGTCATATATGGGAAAAAATGATGCCCATAAGTGACTTTTAACGTCAATTATTAAAAAAAATCGACGTTGAAAATCAAGTCTTATAATGTTAAACTTCCGACGTCTATAACTTTTGATCCGTAAGTCAATTTTAGCTTAACAACCTATTAAATAGAATATTGAGAAGTTATATACAACCTCTCTATTATTTTTAATGTCGGTCATGTTAAAAAATAATTCCCAAAAGTGGATTTTAAAGTAATTTGTTTGAAAATAACCGACATTGAAAATCAAGTCTTATAATGTTCAACTTACGATGTCCATAACTTTTGATTTGTAAGTCTATTTTAGCTCCACAACCTATCAAATTGAAGCTTGAAAAAACATCTACAACTTTATTTTTATTTTTAACATTGGTTATATGAAAACACTAAGCCAAAATGTGGATTTTAATGTTGTATTTTGAAAAAAACCAACGTTAAAAAGGAAGTCTTATAATTTTCAACTTCTGACATCCATAACTTTTGATCCGTTAATATGTTTTAGCTCCAAGACCTGTAAAATATAATATTAAGAAATTATATATAACATATTTTTAAATTTTAATCTTAGTTATGTGAAAAAATGATGTTAAAAAGTGATTTTTAACGTCGTTTATTGAAAAAAACTGACGTTAAAAGTAAAGTATTATAATATTCATCTTTCGATATCCATAAATTTTGATCTGTAAGTATGTTTCAACTCCATGAACTATCAAATTTAATATTTAGAAATTATCTACAACTTTGATTTGTTTTTTAACATTAGTTATTTGAAAAACCGATGCCAAAAAGTGAATTTTAACGTCAGTCTTGAAGAACTGACTTTAAAATGATGATGTTAAAGACCATTTTATACTAGTGAGCCCATCTTGAATAGTGAAAAAATGATGAATTTATTTCTGAAAATCTATAAGTACAACCATATTATTTTGAAGACAAGACACTAAACTACCATCTATATTCGCTCCATCAATGGTCTCCTCACCATTGAATTTTGACCCCATGGAAACACATTTATAATAATACATATATGACTATTTAAACATTTGATCGAAATTAGGAACAAAATAAAATGGAAAGAAAATTGTAACACTACATCATTCTTCACAATCTAGGTGCCAGTCGATTAATATTGAAATTAAATTCCATTAACTTGAAGCCTCCTTTTCTAACTACCTATATGTATTTATTTTTTATTAATCCGCCCCCAAATTTCCCTTACATAGTATAAACATCAAGTAAAATTAAAACATTTTGAGATAATACATCCATTTTATTTTTCAAAGATTAAAATATCTTTGTGAGAAAATGTGTTTCAAACTCTTATGATCCACAAAACCTTAAATTTCTCACCAAATAGGTAATAATTCCAAGTATTCAAGGTATGGACTACAATAGACAATTCAAACTCATGTGTTGGGTAGTTCTTTTTATGATACCATAATTGTCATGAGACATAAGAAAAAACATGATCTCTCTACATGGGAACACATCCCAACCTAGATCCCAAAGAATTACAATACACCACATATCCTTATCCTGATTTTGGAAATATCAAGATTGATTCTAATGCATGAAAAAATTTAATCTTCTGAAAATTATTCTTTCATTTCTCATTCCATTGGAATGGAACATTCTTACTTTTCAAAGTTATCTTAGGTGAAGATGGGTATGAAAAATCATAAACAAAAAGTCGATAGTAACTAGATAAGTTAAAGAAACCACATATCTCAGAGAAATTATTTGGTGTTTTCTAAGATATCACATCCTATATCTTTTCTAGATCTATAGAAACTCATTTTTCAGAGATAATATGGCCAAGAAAACATACCTCTTGTATAAAAAATTCACACTTTTAAAGTTTTTCATACAAACGATGATCCCACAAGATACCCAACACCATGTCCAAGTGTTACTCATGATCATCCCTTTTCCTTGAATACACTAATATATCATCCAAAAACACCGCAAAAAAATTCAAATAACTTTTAAATATCATATCAATCAATTCCATTAAGATATCTAGTTCATTTATAAGACCAAAATCCATAACCACATACTCGTAATGTACATATCTACTCCTTGAAACTGTCTTTAGAATACCATCCTTATGATCCACTGGGATACCCTCAATTAATATAATAGATAATAAATTCTTGTAAGTGGATACTGATTCTTTATCATAACTTAGTTAAGCTTACAATAATCTACATAGAGACTAAGAGTTCCATTCTAATTTTTCATAAATAAAACTAGTGCTACCCATATATATGTACTAAGATGAATTAACCCTTTACTTTCTAGATCTTCCAAATGTAATTTCAATTACCTTAATTATGTTGGTTCTATATGATAAGATGGAAGTGTGATAGGGCATGCCCTTGGTAAGATATCAATCACAAACTCTACTTATCTTGTGGGTGATAACCCTATGAATTTCCTAGAAAAAACCTACGGAAACTGATAAAAATCTATTTGGAAACCACTATTTACAATCTCATCCACCAATGACAAGGTCATAGCTTCCAACCTATATATAACAATTCCAATTTCTAGTGCCAACAATCTTATTTCTCCCGCCTTTACATTCTGGTGTCCTCTAAAGAGATGCTAAATGCCATCATTTTTCATAAAACTAACCCATTGAGTATAATAGTCGATGTTAGACTTGAAAATTTTCAACCGATATATACCCATGATTATTTCATAGACATCTATATTAGGCACAAAAAAATACCATGTCAACTCAGCTCTATGAAATGTTATCGAACATGCTTTACACATAACAACTCGATATTCTCTTTGAGCAAGAGGAGTTTGAAGTTTCAATATAGAAGGCATCATCTCAACATGAAAACCTATAAAATCAATTAATAAGAATAAATAAATTAAGGGGATGCACCCATATCAAAAAAATATTGAATTGGGGTAGAATTTAAAAGAATCTTACCTCTCACTGTCGATGGTTCAAATTGATAATCCACAATCACTTGTTTAGATCCACATAAATGCTTACTCACTAAAATTTGTTCTTTATTACCCAATTGAGATTTACCTTGTTGATAAGTCATGGTATTCCTATAATCTCAATGGATTTCATTTTTCTAATGATGAGAACTATTCTGAATCCCTTATCACATCAAAGCTTACGATATTTGTGAAACATAAGATGTGTCCCAAACAACCATCCTTGGAGCACTAGGACAATAGTGCTGAAGATGTACCATCTAGTTTCTATTGTGGCATTCTCTAGGTGGTGTCATGAAATCTCTATTCATGTGATTAAAATAACAACACTGAAAAAATCTAGCTTTTCCGTTTAGTTTTGGAGGAAGATTCATTGATCTACCCATCTGATTCTGAGTCATACTTCCTCCTTAGAAAAAGGTTCCCCTCTTCCACTTATTCCAAACATTAGAGTTACCAACATTTCCCATAAGCATCACATTACTTTATCCAACTATTGTTTCTGAGATATCTATTTATACCACCATCTCTCTATTGACCATCTCCGTATAATCTGTTATACAAAGAATGAAAATCTTCAAGAAAATTTTCGGCCTCATCCCTAATTCAAAAATAAATTCCTTTAAGGATGCACTTATAGAAAAATATAGTGAAAAGAAAACTAAATTCATGAATTTATCCAAATAGTCTATGACTAAGATATTATCCCACTTCAAGATGAAAAATCTTGTCATTCTATAAATCCTGAAGGTGTGAGGATAGAATTGTTTGTTGAAAAATTCATTGAAATCCTTCCATGAAATGCCTTGGTATAATTTATCCTGAAATACTAAAATCCAAAAAATGGTGTGCTATATCGTCCAACATATACATTTCCAACTTGAATTTTAGCTCAGTTGGTGTACTGAGGAAATTGAATATTTTATTTGTCATATTAAACCATACCTCTACTTTCTTTGGTTCCAAATCACCCTTAAAGATGGGTGGATTCTTCTTGTGGAACTGAATCGAATGATCCACCTGTCTTGGTTCATCCATATGGATCCCTCTATCCATGGATTTAAAAGCCGAGACAATTATCTGAACCAGGTATTTGTTCACCTATGGATAAAGTGAAACCACATTCTTAGTAGCCTCTTCCAGTTGGTATCTTCTACCCCTACCATGTGCCATTTTCTATAACAAAAAAACTCCATTTATTATCACTCTATATAAACCAAAGGCTTATAAATTTTAAATTTTCCACATTACAAATATCACAATAAGGATTTCAAAAATTCAAAATTTTCCACTTTTAAACCATTTTTGAAAATCCCACCACGTTCTTTGAAAATCAAACCATTTTCAAAATACCAATACCATGCCTTTTTAAAATCTCACATTTGAATTTTTTTTCAAAAATTTTCAAAATCAATTTTTTTAACAAATTATTAATCATTACTCAAAATGAAATATTTAATCCTAGTGGGAAGTCATTTCTATCAATTCAGGTCATTCTCTTCTCTTAGGCTAAACCCATGACAATGAGGTTACAACTCTTAGAAGTGTCTCAAAAAACTTATGCACCCAAGTACCTAGTAACTTGAAGTTTAACATAAATAAGTTTGCTACACCTCTTGATTATCTACATTTCAAGTACCCATGATCCTACTCTTTACTACCAATCCAACTAAAATACTAAAACATAATGATTTATCAACCCCAAGACTAAAAATTAGATACTATTTGTAATATGCCACCCCTCACTGATCACCTTGAAAAGAGGTTGAGACATTACTAGGACTTAGATGAAATTACTAGGACACCAAAGGCTGGAAATAAATGCGAAGGGTTTCATAATAGTTGGGGGATGATTTTACCTTTTTAAATAAAATAGACAAACCCAGAATACAATAACCAAAAAACTACTATATTATGTATGAGAACAATGGGATATAATTCAAGAGTAAAAAAATACCAAAAGACCCAAATATAACCATAAAAATATTAGAGTATAATTGGAAACCAAACCCAATAACAATATCAGAGTATAATGGAAACCAAAAAAACAAAACTCCAAAAACTCAATAATACATCAAAAAAGAAACTCCCAACCTTCTCTAAGATCCAACTCCATGATACATGCTTAATCTATCAAAATGTACCACTAAATAAATGAGATACCTTTCATTTACCTATGTCTCAATAAACAATAGATGAAAACGCACTGAAGTTCCCATGTAGGGGGTATGTATTAAACTCAGTTGGATTTACCCAAAATACTTTCCAAGTCACACCATTAAAATAAAACAAGTTAACAAATTTATATAAAACAATTTATATAAAACAATTTATATAAAACAAATGAAAATAGTTTATATAAAATAATAAAATTATTTTTTCCCACCAAAACCATTTCCATGGAAAGAAACCAAATGATTCTTTAAATCATTTCAAAATCCATTTGGAATACCCAATACATGATCGAAACCCACCCACACATGCATGCTAAGATGTCAGTAACATACTCATGATAAGTCTCTCATCGATCTACCAAGTCATCACATGGTAACCATATATTAATTTTCCCAACAGAAAACACCTATTCTATATGGTTACATCATTGTACCCTAATAGTACACACCCCTTATTCCGGGCCATGTCAAAAAAATGTACTCACACCAAAAAATTATGAAAAATACCATGCCAAACAAAAATTACAATAAATTTCAATAAAACAAAACATTTATTGAAAAAATTTCTTTCAAACCATTTCCATGAATAAAACCAAGCCACATTTTAAAGTAATCATTTTAAAATTATGAAACAAAGCACTTTGCATAACAACTAATTTTTCAAAATTTCATAAACCATCACTAAAGAGGGATTTACCAAGATTTTCACATCAAATTCACAATTTAAATCAATAGTTAAATCTATATGAAATAAATTCCTCTAATTCTAAAAATAGGAGTTGAGAGTAAATCCAACTACCTCACAAATTTAGTTGAAAATGAATAATGAGACAATTATTCAAAAAAACTTGTCTTAGATCTTCTAAACTCCACCTTATGTCTGGTTCAATACCATCAACACAACCATATATCATCATTATTAGAATGCAAAAATATGGATCTATCCCCAATAGACTATATACACGAATATAAGAGAAGGAATAAGAAGAAAACTAAGGAAACCACCAAGAATGATCACTTACCAAGGAATCTGGGCATACAACGCACCAAGAAACACAAAAAAATCACTCCTGGATCAAGGTGAAGGGTCTCTAAAACCTTTGTGAGGAGATGAAAATGTGTTAGTGTTATAATAAAGAAAAAATGAACCATTAATGGGGAAATCTAAATTAGATCCACAATTTTTGGATCTTTTTTTAATGGGGAATAGTTTAGGCATATTTTTAGGAAAACCATTCACAAACTATGCATTACCTAATGCCTCCAAACACCCCTCACATGGTTGGATCACATGGTTCAAAAAACCTTATGGAAACCATGATTTTAACTCAATTTAGAGAATTAATTATTTCCCCTAGGTGTCTTCACGATTTGGGTAAAACACGCTCCAGCTATGCACCTGCCCAATGACCTTTGTTTTCCCTTGAATGGTTTTTTGGAGGTGTTTCAATACTTATACTAACCATTATCAAATCATGAACCTCTATTAAGTCCCCTAAAACTTTCCGAAACTCCTCTAAACCTCCCTATACTTATCCTAATTACTTTTTATACTTAAAATACACAAATAAAGGTTTAATTACCTAAAACTTGGGGTGCTAAATATATTATCTCGGATTGGGACAAATGTTTTACCTTGAACATTTATATGGGATTACATCTTGATTTGGGCACCCAGTTATTCCATAACAATACTTTATACCCACAGAAGTATGTGAATATGGATATGATCTTGAATATTCTAGAGGATATGTTGTAGGTGTGTATCATAGACTTTGGTGGATCATGGGTATGAAACCTCTCTTTAGTATAGTTTTTATAAAACAATATATATCACTAATCCATCAACATGGATCCATTTGGGGATTTTTATGGGTGACTGTTTCATTATTTTTTATGTTGGATGGAGGTTGGGGAAGAAAAAATTCTTGGTATTGATGTGGTGATGATCACAATAGAGAAGGTCCAACTTGTTCATGAGGAGATTAAATCAGCACTGGACCAGTATAAGGCTCATTCCAATCACATGAGGAGGACCTTGGAGTTCTAGGTTTGGGACCATGTTCTCTTGAAGGTTTCACTACTACATGGGAAACATAGTTTTGGTAGAGGGAGTAACATTTACCTAGGTATGTTGGGCCCTTTGAGGTGTTGGGGCGAGTTGGCGAGGTGGCGTATCATTTGGTGTTGACACCATGGTTGGAGAGTATCCACAATGTGTTTCATATATCCTAGCTACATAAGTATCTTCTTGATGACCCCCGAATTATTTATTAGAGTGATTTGGATATAAAGGATGACATGATGTTTGTGGAGTGGCCAGTAGAGATCCAAGATCGCCAATAGAAGGCGCTGCATGGATGGAAAATTTCCTTGGTTCACCTATTTTGGATGAATGATGTCATATAGGAGAGTACTTGAGAGTGAGATATACAGATGTGTTCCTATCTCCCAATGATGGCTTGAGTTTTCATTTTATTTTTTTTTCTTTATGATGTTCTTTTTGGATCTTTTTGTTTTATCTAATAAATTTTTTTACCTATTTTTTGATGTATGATGTGTGTTAAAGTCCTAAAATATAAAAAAGTGAGGAAATGATTCCTAAATTGGACACATTAAATATGGCGTGATTAAACATGTGCAGGAAAGTCAGTGCCACCTAGAGTAGATATTATCTTGACATGGATGATAGAATTCCATGATTCGTATGTTTGAGGTAGTACAAATTTTTGGTTTTATCAGTTGTTTGTTTGGGTTGTGCAGATTTTGGATGGTTGTGGTGATGTGGATATTTATCAATGAGGTTATGTGATATGTTTTGAGGGGCATTTATTTTGGTGTATTTGGATGGTGGTGAAGTTTGAGGTATGGTGAGATCCTAGAGAAGTATCTCGTTGGGTGGTTTTTTGACCCCTTTCCTTTTGGGATTGGTTTTGGATTCTTGAGGGTGATAATTGTTTGAGGGGTATCTTCTGTAATGATCCATGCCTTACCGTTTCATTACTTTTATAGTTTTGGTTGTTGGAGGTGTTCATTAAAGGTTCCGAGTTTTTTTGGTGGAGGTTAGAGCTGCAGTAAAGCTACTACAGGAAATTCACCCAATGTATTGTTTACATGATGTGATATGATTGTTCACAAATTCTATAGAGGGTTAGTTCCCATATTGTAAATTGGATAATGGGGATCTATGAAACAATTTTTTATCACGAACATAGAATTCATTATGTGTAATTAAATATATTTGATGTGACATAATTTTTAGAAAAATTAGGATTTTTTGAGAAACCCATGAATCACACAGTGTGTAATATTTTCACGATGTGAAATCAGTAGATTATAGGTTATTTTATAACCATTCAAGAAACATTTACTTTCATTTGGACACTCCATCCCTCTCTCATTTCTCCATATCCATAGGTTCCTTGGTAAGATCTTCTATCCTCTTCCTCCCGTTCAATTCTTTGGATATGGTGGATACTGTTGGATATCAGTGGCAATCCCATCTCTTCATTTTGGTTTATTTATTTTGTTCTCCCCACCAAGGATCTAATGTGATGATGAAATTTTTATTTTTTGTTTGATTTGATCTATATTTTAATGATATTTAGGTTCTGTGTAGGTTTATCCATGGTTTCCCCTGTGTGGTTGTCATTTGTGGGTGTTTCTTCTTTGTCTTGCAGTGCATAGTGAGTTGAAGAAGCTTCTATGAGGTGGGAAATCCATTATTTGTCTTTATTTTGTATCATGTTAGAGGGTTTTATTTTTGTTTATCTATGGGAGATTTTTGTTCTGGATTTATAAAAGATAAAAAATTGGGTAATTGAAATTTTATGGGGAAGGGGAAAGACTCACATGATTTTACAGTTTTGATATTATGATATGATGGACTTTACTAGCTTGTTTCCCTATTGAAAATTTTGGCCATTATGGTATTTTTTCCAATGGATGATATGTGTTTCAACTACGGTGTCTGTTATTATTATTTTTGATATCACCCTAAAATGGAAATTGGATAACTAATTATATTTGGCTAATGAAATGGTTTCCCCTGGGCTTATGGATTGTGTGATAACTCCCCTAAAATGTGATAAAAGCCCCTTTTTAGAATCTATAAAGTGGACTTTGATGTTTTATGATGTGTGTCAACTCTTGTGGGTTGTAAATGTGTGTTTGTGATGTGATATGGGAATGATGGGTGACATGTAGTTATGATTTTAGAGAAACAAGGTGGTTGGTGTTTGTTCATGCTTTTGGGGTGGTGAGTTGGTGGTTGATTGGCCATGATTTTGGAGTGTAAAGGTGGTGGTTTGTGTGAATGTGCTTTTGGAGCTGCGAGTTGGTCATTGTTTGGTCATAATTTTAGGGTAGAAAGGTTGTGGTTGTTCATCCATTCTTTTGTGGTGGTGAGGTTACACTTTTTTGGCTGTGCTTGCAGGGAATCGAGGTGATGGTATGATGGGGATGATGAGGTGCTTGTGATTTGTGGTTTCTTTGTGCTAGATGCTCAGGTAGTGATGGAATGATTAATAAATAATAATTAAAATGGTTGGGTTTTTGTTTGGTTAATGGGATGGAAATTATTAATGAATAAATACATGATGGGATGTGTGGTTAAATGTGGATGATGCTTAATAATGAATTGAATGGGTTGGATACTGTAATTGGTTGGAAATGAAAGATGTGGATTGTGGTTTGTGTGGTGATATGCATTTAGAGGAGGCATATAGAAGTGGGGAAGTTGTGATTTGGTTAGTATTTTTATGTGAACCCATAGGTTGGGTTTATGTGTGGATATATGTATATACATATATATATTTTTTTATTTCTATATGTACCCCACCTATGCCAATAACTATGTGTTCACACCCATATCATCACACGAGGGGTGTTTTCCCAACATCGCAGTGATGCGGATGGATGGATGGTTACCTTATCGTTCAAACTCTCTATTCCAGGTGAGTAGATATGCCTATGCTATGATGGATGGATATTTGTTAGTTCACTAGGTTATCTCTTAGATGTTTTGGGTGAGATGTGATGTGATCGTACTGTGTGGTAGTGGGATAGCTGTTTTTGATCGAGATGTGATACGAACATTCTATGGGGTGGTGGCCCAAGTGTTTTTGAGTAAGATTTGATATAACCATGCTATGTGGAAACTTATGGTGGGGGTCGTACATAGTAAGATGATGGAATGAGGCTATGGTCCTTCATGTTCATGATACCCTACAACTCTGAATATGGTTGTGATGTGATGGACCAGACATTATTGGGTGAGATGTGATGTGACCATGCTGTGGGGAAGTAGACCAGGTATTTTTAGGCCTGATGTGATGTGATCATGCTATGGTGTGGTGGTATACATTATTTAGAAAGATGAAAGTTCTAGGAAATATGATGTTTGGGTGTGAGAGTGGAAAATCATTGGGAAAGTGGTGCGGGGTACTATTTGTTGATATACTTCTTATTATGTCGTTATACTTGACTTGTGTTATTTGGTGAGCGTTCCTTGGTGAGGTTTTCATGGATAGTTAACTTATTTTGTTGTTGTTGGTTATTTTATTTTCTCACAGGTGCATTAGTATTCTTCCATAAAGTGTTCATGAGATACTTTGGTTTTCCTACTATGTATACCCATATGATCACCCTACATATATAAAATAGTTTTTAGGTTTCTAAGAGAATTACATGGACCATGATGGACATTACAAACCTTTGGATAGATACCATGTCACTTATTTATCTTTGCTTTTGGTTATTTACTTTTTAGACATTAATCTATATATGTTTTATTTATACATTAATTATGGGATGGTTTTGGTTTCTTTTTATATTATTCCATGAATTTTCTTATGGATGATTCATATTATCACCTGATCCTACATTATTATAGAGGGAAATGACTCCCATTTCATGATATTTTTATATCCTTAGTGCTAGTAAACTGCTCAAGCCCTAATAGAGGTGGTACTCTGGGGTAATTATATCTCTCCCCTCATGGTGGTATCATTAGAGGGAGGGGGTCAGGAAATAATTTATTAGGAGAGATACATGGAACACATCATTAACATGAGACATATTTGGTGAAAGTTAAATATGACAGGCCACTGCTTTTATGTGATCAAGGATCTCAAAGGGGGTAATTTACCTAGGTCTAATCTTCCCTTTCTTTCCAAACCACATGAATCTCTTCTATAGTGATACCTGGATGTTCTTTTTCTCCAAATTCAAACTCCAAATCCCGTTGATGGTTTTCAAAATATGTCTTTTTCTATCTTTGAGTAGATTTTATATTTTGTTGGATGGATTAAACATTATATGTAATATCTTGCACAATATTAGGTCCAAGTATATATTTTTATCAAAATTCATTTCAACAAGTAAGATTTCTACGTTTCATCATATATAGAACTTCATATGAAGCCATTTGAAAATTTGAGAGTGGAAGCTATCTCTGTATGACAACTCAACTAATGGGATATGATGATCTAATTCTCCTTTATTTTTCATAAATAAGGGTTTCATGATGTCCTTAAGTATCTGGACGGTCCTTTAAGATTGACCATCAGTTTGGGGGTGATAGGCCATACTAAAATTCAATTTAGTATTCAAATCATGTTTAAGACTTATCCAAATTTTATAAGTAAACCTTGGATGATGATCAGGGATGATCTAAAGTGGTACCCCATTCACCCTCAACACATCCTTTACATATATCTCAGTATTTTATTCAAATAAGAAATATTTTCAAATAACGATGAAGTGGTTAGTCTTGGTTAGTCGATCCATACATACCAATATCATGTTGTTTCCTTTGGATGTATTTGGTATAATAGTGAAAAATTCCATGGTGATTTTCTCTGATTTCTACATGGGTATTATAAATGGTTTCATCATCCCCTTGGACTTATGTTACTCTAATTTAACATACTAACATACCAAGCATCTTGATATATACTTAGAAATATCCTTCTTCATGTTGTTCCACTATAAGTGTTCTCAAAGACCACAATACATCTTAGTAATTCTAGAATATATATGGATAAATATGAGATATTTACATTATCCAATAGCATTTTATTTCTATTAGGTGATTTAGACATACATAGTCCAGTTACAAATCAGATGACAACATCCTTATCGATGTGGAACACATGTTTTTTTCCTTTACTACTTTCACAATATTTTAAAGCTCTAGATCACCCGTTTATGCCTACTTAAACTTAAACTGGATAGATGGTTGAGAAATCATTTGGGAAATGTAGGATGTATTCCCCACCCTTATGATTTCCATATCCATACTTTGCATATCCATAAATATGGGGTCTTTCTCAACCCACATCATAGATAGAGTAAGAAGTTATTTTCTACTAAAGTCATCAGCTACCTTGTTCTCCTTTCTTAGGTGATAGTGAATAGATAAATCATAGTCCTTAATTATCTCTAACCACATTCTTTGACACATTTTGATCTCCTTATATGTGAATATATACTTTATACTCTTATAATCATTATATATGTCACACTTCTCACCATAGTGGTAGTACCTCCAAATCTTCAAGGAAAAGACCACAACTGCTAACTCCTGATCATGCATCAAGTAGTATTATTAATGGATATTTAATTATCATGAGGCATATGCTATCACTTTTTTTTCTAGAGTACACAACCCAAGTCTTTCTTTAAATCATAACTTTATATCACAAAAATTTATCCACCTTTTATTAGCATGAGTACGAGAAAAATTATTATCCTATACTTGAGATCTTTAAATATTTCCTCATATTTTTATGTCCTAACATACTTTACCCCATTCTGAGTTAATATAGTTAGCAATCTAGACAATCAGGAGAAATTTCTCACACAATATTAATAATTCCCTAATAATCCAAGAAAACTAAGGATTTTTATGACACTAGTGAGTCTGGGCCATTCCCCAATTTCCTTTTCCATTTAATTTTGCATATAAATTCCCTCAATTATGATTACGTTCCTCAAGAATATGACTTACTACATCCAAAAGTCACACTTGCTAAACTTATCATAAATTTTACCCTTCCTTAATATCTATAGCACAATCCTTAGGTTCTCTTCATATTCCTAATTTATATCTTAGAGTAAATGATAATATCCTCAATAAAAAATAACACAAAATTTTCAAGGTAGTATCTAAAGAATCTATTCATCAAATCCATGAATATTGTAGGGGATTAGTAAGTATAATAAGAATCACTATGAATTCATAGTTTCTATACCTTGTACAAAAGTCTATCTTTTGAATTTATTTCTTATTCACCTATAGATGATGATATCTAGAATGAATATCCACCTTTGAGAAGTATTGAGCTCCTCATATTTGATAGAACTTGTCATAAATCCATGGAAGGGGATACTTTTTCTCTATGCTGATCTTGTTGATCTCTTGATAATCAATAAAAAACTATATTGATATATCTTTCTTCCTATACAATGATCACTAAATCACACTAATGTGATGCACTAGGGAATATGATCCCTTTTTCCAAATTCTATTAAATATTCTCCTTTAACACCTCCAGGTCAATCAGGTCAATACTATATGTTAATTTTAAGATAGGAGTGGCTATAGGTATAAGATCTATTGAGAACTAAACATCACAATCTAGGGGATGTCTGGGAAACTATTCGAGAAATAAATTAGTGTATTACATCACAATTGGAATTTACTAAAGGTTTATACTTTCCTTCAACTCAACCATTTGGTCAAGGTATGAGTCTTCAAAGAGTATCAACACCCACACCATTAAGGGATTTTCCAAAGGAGATTCATGATCTTCCTTGCATTTTTAGAAGAGTACAAGATAGTTCAAAATGTAAAAATAGATGTTATTTTCCTGATAGTTGTAGCGTGCTCTATATAATGAGATCCAATACATTATTAGTATTACATTATATTCACCCAAGGGAAGGATTATGAGAGTCACTAGAAGAATATTACCATACATTAATAAGATAAGAGTCCAACACATGGGTTACAATGATCACACAACTATATTTTTTATAGATATCTGAACATTAAGGTTTTGGGGATTCGATTCAATAGTTTTAGAAACTTCTAGAATATAACGAAATTTTTAGAACCAGAATCAAATAAAACTGTTACCATTATTTAGTGAATAATAAGTGTAACTTGTATGATTTCATTTTCATGCTTCAGTTTAATAGTAGTTATGGAATAATCTTCCCATTTCTACTTTGTAATTGGTGGTTTTTAATGCTATTTACTATCAAGGATCTATGGTTTAGTGCACTGGCTTCCATAGTTCCCATACTCCCTATAGTTGAATCATTAAACCATGTGTGGTGAATTATGAGGTGCCTTAATTTCTTCCATCACGTTGGATGGATTTTCATTTATTTTCAACATTCAAGATCTTGGTGGCCTTCTCTCCCACACTTGAAGTATTTACCTATGCCATTGAGTTAATTCCCATGAGTATTCATTCCACTTTTTTGGTATGAGGCTGGTTTTATTTTCTTTTCTCTTGTTTAATTTGAACCAAAAAATGGAAAAACCATTCCTATCATCTTATATCCATAACCATGGACCACTCTATAAACTTAAACTCTACTTTGAAGGAACATTGAACCATTTCTTCGTAACTCTCAGATTATCATATAATTATATCCTTTTTAAGGCGTAATTTTATTTCACTGAATAATCTATATATTTTTTTATCATTATTGATAAAAATCCCAAGGAATATCTTGAAACCCTTATGAATATTTCCTCATAATCCATGATATATTTACCTTCCATTTTCTTCATCTCTAACAATTGTATCTATATTTTTTTTAAATAGTTCGAGGGAAATACCCCTGAAATAATATTTTCTTAAAGTCTTCACACTAAATCTCTTACATTTTATTATTTGGCATGGTGTTATTTATTAAATCCCACCACTGATCGACCTATCCATCTAAAAGTTATATTACCAGAGTCATTTTATCCTTCTTAGAATAGTGAATCATAGAAATGATATTATCCATTGAGTTAACCCGCTATTCCATGACAAGTGGATTAGAAGATACATTAAATAACATAGGAAATCACTTCATAAATGAACCAATGTATAGTTGCTCCTTCTTAGGTGAAGGGGGATGTTCCATGCATTTTAGGTTATTTTTTACAGCTAGGGACAAATGGGTAAGCATCTCCATAATGTTTTAT
Organism: Viscum album; assembly: GCA_963277665.1. Taxonomy (NCBI): domain Eukaryota; kingdom Viridiplantae; phylum Streptophyta; class Magnoliopsida; order Santalales; family Viscaceae; genus Viscum; species Viscum album. Next base: position 827,774,150 of record OY728156.1, read on the forward strand.
ACTCCACCTCCCATGGAACTGTAAATGTCATTAAGATAATCATAACATTTTCCCTCACAAGGTTTATTTTCCTAGTTTCTCCTAGTTCCCACCATTTTCTAAAATAGAAATGTTTTGATCCAAATGTACGTAAAAAAAGAATGAATAAATAATGTATTCTTTTGTGAAATTACCTCTAAAGGCATATCTTATGGTATCCATATGTTTAGAATTTTCCTAAAACAAATATTCATGGATGTTTACCTATTATTAAACTTATCCTAAGGTTTTTTACTAACATTTTATAATCCTAATTCCCAGATTAACTAAATTGTACCTCTAATAATAGCTATAGTCACCCTACATTTTTTTACATGAATATTACATAATTTTAAAGATAAATAACATAATTTTTATAAATTCATGGATCAAAAGGTTTAGTATCTTGGGAAAATTAGGAACATACATCATTTATAAAAAATAAAAAATAAACATTATTAAAATCTTTGTTCTTTATCCACATAGAGTATATCATTTTCTCTTTAGTACATGTAGTCACCTAAGGATATATATTAAAGAAATGGGCGAGCTATAAACCCAGTAAATAGAGGAATAAGGGACATAAATAAATAATATATTGGTGAGAATAATCAACATCATTATATCATAAGCATGGGTTCATCATCATAAAAATGATAAATACATTTTAAAAATGGATGGAATGTGGAAATGCATAAAAATAAAACATCATCCCATAGTGGTAAAATACCACACTTAGTTGAAAATACATCTAGAATTATGTCCATACATAAAATATGTGAATAAATAATAATGTCATATTTTTTAAAAAATATAGCATCATGTTCATGAAAAATAAATATAATCTCATGAGATAAATCACATTACCCAATGAATTGGAGGGATATATAATTTCAGCCCCACTTATCACATCATATTATTCACATAATCATGCATGAAACATAGAACATATAAAATCCACAGTCATGATATAACCCAAGGAAAATAATGGGTTTTATAAGTATTTAAAAAATAATACTTCCATGAAGAAAATTTAAAGGTTCAAAAATGAATAAGGGAAAACATATTTGGTATAAACATCATCATTATTAAGTGATGAAGAAACAACTCAAGAGGAGTCAAATGTGTTTTGTAAAGAAAATTATTTTTGGAAAATATTTATATATATATTATAAATCTAGGTGGAAACATGTATATCCCATAAAAGAAAATGGTATAATAGATAAATTACAATTAAATAACATTAGAGGAATATCCTCACAAAAAATTTCATAAAAGAGGGATAGCTCAAAGAAAGGGAGTTGGGTTTATGAATCACCTTATCTAAAGTCCCACTTTTTTTTTCACTTTTATGACTCCCAAAAAATAAATGTAGGTTTATTAAAAAATTGAAAAATAATTAAATTATGTAAATTTATATCAATATTTATCAATTACAAAAATTGGATTATATTTCTTATTTTTTTTGTTGATGTTGAAGTATTTTGTAATCATGATTTCCTTAACAATTTCCCATTTCCTTTTCTTTGGGTATTTTTTTCATGGTAATTTAAACATAAGTATAATTAATTATTGAAGATAAAAATACATATATGTTATGACCCGTCCCAGTGGGGCCCGCGCCACGACTCCCCAAGCCTGCCTCCAATAGGCTAGGGGCTAGTGACTAGCACCGAGTAGGCATATTACTAACACGGGAGGCATTGCCTAAGTACCTGTATACACACACACATCTTCAAGACAATAAATGTTGAAATGTAAAAAACGCCAAGGAAAAGAATACATGCATACTATTCCTTGGAATTTTTTTTATATTTCAGCATTTCTGATCTTGGAGATGTGTGTGTGTGTGTAAAGGTACTTAAGAAATGCCTCCCATGTTAGTAATATGCCTAATCAGTGCTAGTGACCAGCCCCTGGCCAATTGGAGGTGGGCTTGGGGAGTGGTGGCATGGGTCCCACTGGGACGAGTCATGAAAGAGTGGTATCGGAGGTGGTCGGTTCTACCTTAGGACAAAGAGTCTGTAATATTGGTTTGGGGAAATAGTGTTGAGTGTTTCGAGTTTGGATTTCAGGTCAGGGACTCTAGTGTTGGTGTGGGTGGCCGACGTATCCATACACTAGGACTCTGATAACCTACTTTTTGACTTGGTACACAAAAACACTGGTTGCGGGGAAATAAAATAAAGGTACATGCATCATATAGGAATGAGTTGTGTTTTCCATGTCCTTTGTGTCAGCTATCCAGATATACTCATTGACCATGGTACACCTTGTTTCCTTAGAGGATGCCTCCATGACGCATACCCGCTAGGATTCAGCAATACGATCATGAGGATGACCCCCTCAGTGACGAGGCTTCGATACAGGGACCAGTTCCCCAGGAATTTCCACCAGGAGGTGCACCAGCTATGCCACCACTAGTGGAGCAGCCCGTGGTACCTACAGTACTGACTGGTGAGGAGCGCAGGCTGAGCGTGCTCCATGAGTTCCAAATACAGAGACCCCTCAGGTTCCGAGGCGAGCCCGACCCTCAGGTGGCTAAGGAATGGCTTGAGGCGGTAACTAGAGTTTTCTGTCTAGTGGGGACACCGGCAGACCAAATGATGATCCTAGGAGCGAGCCTTCTTCAGGGTTCGGTGGGATGATGGTGGAGTCTGACCACATAGACTCATGAAAAGGAGACTCTTTCATGGACAAATTTTGAGCAACTCTTTAGGGAGGAGTTATCTCTTGTTATGCTGAGAGCGGTATGCATCCAGGAGCTTCTTCAGCTCCAACAGGGTAGTATGATGGTAGCTTACTATTCATTGAGGTTCACCAAACTAGCCAAGTACTCGATGGATATGGTCAGGGATCAGTACTTCAGAGCTCAGACCTTCGAGCGAGGTCGACGAAGAGACATCTGAGCTAGCATCGTCTCCCTATGAATTTCAACTTATGCTGGAGTGCTCGAGAGAGCCCTGGTGATTTAGAGCTTCTTGGTGAAGTAGAGGCAGCCGGAGACAGTCAGTAGTAGGAAGACAGGTCTAGAGTCCTCGACAGCGGGGAGTTGATGTTGGACACAAGGATTAGGATGTGAGAGATGTCATAGGAGGACCCAGGATATGGGATCGATGGTCCAGGGCTCTCAGGCTAGATCTAGTCATCCTAGGGACAAGCGGTGCTACGCTTGCAATAGTAGGGGACATCTCACTAGAGACTGTCCGACTCATCGAGCTGCTGACAAGGAAGCAATGGATGGACCACCGAGGCAGAGGTAGAGAGTGGAGTAGATAGACCCACCAGGAAGAGGACGTGGCGGAGGAGCAGGGAGGGCTGCAGGTGGTAGCGGACGCTTCGACTTACTTCCACCACCACCCAAAGAGGACCTCACTAGGCTCAGGGAGCCGGGGGACAGGGGTGAGGATAGCTACATGTGGTCGAGGCATATGACCCAGGGACTCTAGGTATTATTTGAGGTATGATATGTGTCTTATTTACCTTAGATTCCATACTTATAGACATAGGTTCCATTCATTACTTCATATCCACATGTCATGTGAAAAACCTTGAGATTATTGTAGAACCGTTTACCCGAAACTTATGCTTAGAGACACCTACAGGAGGAAACTCGATGATCACACACCTTTGCAGACAATGTGATCTTTCACTTGGAGGCGAGAGTTTCAGTTGTAACCTCTTTGTGGTAGCATCAAGGCCTTATGATGTCATTCTCGATATGAATTAGTTATCTTCAGTCTGTGCCTAGATTGACTATTTTAGGTGAAGAGTGTGGTGTGTCCGCAGTGACAGGACGAGGTTTTCCTTTGTCGGAGAATGGGAAACCCAGGAAGCACCGAGTGGGATCATGCATAGGATGGTGCATCTAGTCACTCATGATTTGGCTAGCTTAGCCCTTAGATCAGTAGATGTGATGAGTTCCCAGTTCCCAGGAGTAGTGGTAGAGTACGAGGACATCTTTCCCAAATATGTTCCAAGACTACCTCCTCACTAGGAAATCAACTTCTGCATCAACTTACACCCCAGGACGACACCGATTTCTTCATCAGCATATCGGTGGCTCCCACAGAGCTTCACGAGCGGAGGGTGCAGTAGGAGGATTTGCAGAGAATGGGTTTCGTAAGATCCAGCATTTCACCCTGGGCGGTCCTAGTCTTGTTTGTCAAGAAGGAAGATAGAAGTTTGAGGTTGTGTGTGGATTAACAACACCTGAACCAGGTGACAGTGAAGAACAAGTATCCACTACAATGAATCAATGACCTCTTCAATCAGCTAAGAGGGGAACAATGGTTCTCAAAGGTTGAACTTCGATCAGGTTATCACCAGTTGTGGGTACGAGATGAGGATATACTAAAGATGACATTCAGATGCCACTACAGTCACTATGAGTACTTGGTGATTTTTTTCACCATGAAAAACTCCCCCACAGTGTTCATGGGACTGATGAACCGAATATTCTAGCCGTACTTGGACCGGTTCATAGTGGTCTTCATCGACAACATCCTTGTGTACTCGGCGTCAGAGGAGGAGCACGCGAGACACCTGCGGATGGTTCTAGACATACTCTGAGAGCACCAGCTTTATGCGATGCTCTCGAAGTGCCAGTTCTGGATTCACAAGGTCTAATTTCTGGGACATTTCATCTCAGCAGATGGTGTAGATGTAGACCTAGCCAAGGTGGAGGCAGTGTTAGAATGGGATCTACCTCAGAGCGTGACAGAGATGCGGAGCTTCCTTGGGTTGGCGGGATATTACCGGGGATTCATTACTGATTTCTCCTGAATATTAGCACCAATGAAAGCATTGACCTAGAAGGGGAAACCCTTCGTGTGGATAGAGAAGTTCAATTAGGCTTTTGAGCAGTTGAGGTAGAGTTTGACGAGCAACCCAATCTTGATATTACCATAGGAGGGTGTCGAGTACGTAGTTTTCGACAATGCATCAGGGACCACACTTGGCTATGTCTTGATGTAGAGACAAGTAGTGATTTCTTATGGTTCATGCCAGCTTAGGCCACATGAGCAGAACTATGCGACCCATGATCTCGAGTTGGCGGCGATAGTTTTCTCATTGAAGATTTGGCGAGCACTACCTTATGGGAGAGGGATTCATCGTCTACTCTGACCAAAAGAGCCTCAAAAAATCTTCTTGTAGAAGGATCTGAATTTAAGATAGAGGTGTTGGATGGAGTTCCTCCAGGGCTATGATTTAGAGATTATCAATACTCCTAGGAAAGGTAACAATGTGGCATATTCTCATAGAAAAAGGTCGAGCTCATAGCTGTTGAGTGAGGCAATGGATCAGTTGGCCATGTTGCAGTTATCCTTCGTGGACAGAGAGGTTGAAACTTACCTACAGTCGATGGTTGTCACCCCTCCAATCTTACAGCGAGTTAGGGAGGCATGGCTTGGGGTTGTTGACTGTGAGACATTACGTGCTCAGTTATCCAAAAGACATGCTCTTGATGGATATTCTTAAGGTGGGGAGCACATACTTCTTTTCAGAGGATGCACTGTCGTACCAGTGACATTGCAGGAAGAGGTTCTCAAAGAGTTTCATACTTCACCCTTAGTGGTACATCTAGGAGTGGAAAAGATGTACCAGGATCTCTGACGGAAGTTCTGGTGGTCAGGCATGAAGAGGGTAGTAGCAGAGTTCATTTCTCTATGCCTTACATGCCAGCAGGTGAAGGCTGAGCACCAGGTTCCAGCGGGATTAGCTCACCCCTGGAGGTTCCAAAGTGGAAGTGGGATGGAATATTGATGGACTTCATGACAATATTACCACGAATGTCCAAGGGGCATGATTCCATCTGGGTGATCGTTGAATGACTCACCAAGTCGGCCCACTTTCTAGCCATCAGGGAGTGGAGTTCCGTATAGAGCTTGGGATGCCTCTTCATGTAGGAGATAGTTCAGCTTCATAGAGTCCCTTCAATGATAGTCTCAGACCAAGATGCCCATTTCACATCCTGGTTGTGGAAGTGATTATAGGAGGATTTCGGGACTTATCTACGATTGAGCACATCGTTTCATCCCCAGATAGATGGTCAGATGGAGAGGACCATTCAGGTTCTGGAGGATATGTTATGAGCATGTATCTTGGACTTTGGTCGCAGTTTGGAGGACCACCTACCACTAGTAGAGTTTTCATAAAATAAAAGCTACCACACCACCATTGGTATGACAACTTTAGAGGCTTTGTATGGGAGACCCTTCCGGTCACCACTTTGCTGGACCGTCCCCAGAGAGTCAGTACTCATGGGTCCAGAGTTGGTGCGAGCCACCACCGAGAAGGTGTAGATCATCTAGGAGCAGATGAAGACTGCACATAGATGACATAAGTCTTATGCTGACAGACGACAGAGACCCCTGGAGTTTGAGGAGGGAGACCACATCTTTCTTCGGGTTTCACCTCAAAGAGGGTTATAGAGATTTGGACAGGGCGATGAGCTATCTTCAAGGTTCATCAGATATTTTATGATACTGCATAGAGTCGTAGAAGTGGCGTAATGCCTATCTCTACCACCACAGTTGCACCGGGTACATGATGTCTTCCTCATGTCACAACTGAGGAGGTACCTGCATGACTCATCGCACGTCATCGACTGGGGTGAGATGGACATCGAGGATAGAGTGAACTTTACTGAGTACTCGATAGAGATAAAAGTTCAACAAGAGAGGATCCTTCGTGGTTGATCAATTCCCTTGGTGTACGTTCAGTGGCAGCATGGGAATATTCAGGAGAGCACGTGATATCAGGAGGCTTAGATCCATGCCCAGTACCCACATCTTTTTGAGTAGTCACTGTTTTGTATTTTCGAGCATGCAAAGCCGCAAGGTGGAAAAAATGTATTGTATCCGATTTTTCTGTGTATTATTTTTAATATTATATTGAATTATTGCAAGACCAGGCATAGAGACGACACATTATTTTGAGGCCCAGTGATCCCGAAATGGTGGTTTGAACTTTTTTAAGTGATTTGACACATGTGTGCGGTTGTGGCAGTTTCCAAACAGATGCCCGAATTAAAAATCGAAGGGCACCGTTGCGTCCGAGACAATGACTTTACCTAATAATGGGTCTAACCTCGGCCAGCACGGGTTGAGGGAAAAAGTTAATTTCTGGACGTTTTTAGTAAAATAAAATAAAATAAAATTTCAAAGATTATTTTATTTTTATTTGGAAATATTCACTGTAGCACAATGATGGGGTAGTTGTTTCAATAATTAATGTCATGTCATAATGAATCAGAAATTGAAACTTGACTCATTAATGACGCAACGTAACATAATGTTGAATCACGTTCCCCTTTGTAATGGGTTAATCAAATGGTGGTAGTTGATGAATTTTTGAGAGGAAGCTCTGGAGTATCCGTGGAGCCTTGGAGAAAAACTCTCAACGATGGACAACGATGAATCAATGCCATGAATCGCTACGCCAACAAGTTTTGAAGGATCTCAATGATGAAAGAAATAACCTCTTCATCAACGATTGATCCCTTTTTGAGGTAGGGGTTTGTTATTTATTTTTCTTTTTACCATTTTGATTTAAATTATGAATGCGGATCAACCACGAATAAGTTGATCCGTGGATTCATGCATTCTTGTGGGAGGGTTTTATTGGGTTGATTTTGGGGACTTGTATACATGTTGAATTGTTGTTATTGATTTCTAATCTGTTAGATCCTACTAACAGGAGCAGATCAATGCCGTGACGAATGATAGTGGTGGTTCGTTCCTCATTTTATTTTCTTGGATTTACTCCCCCTTTCTTATTTCAAATGTTCTTCGCATTCTTTGTTGGATGAAGAACAACATGATGTTGCACATTTGTTTTGCGATGCAACGATCCCAAATTCGAGATCCGACATCGCAATGACCTAGTGGAGGTGCAATGACGATGACGGAAGATGAATCGACATGGTTCAGGATTTATTGTTCTTCAATCGTTCTTTGTGCGGGTGAATCAAACGCATTTTCGGGGCTTATCGGGGGCCCGAAAACAATGGAAATGACATTGGGACGTCAGAGTGACCAAGATTCTAGAGTTTTGTGAATATTGGATGGTCAGATTGAGAAACGGCCCAGCAAGGAAGGCGTGATGGTGGAAGTCCTAGATTCTGGAAATTTCCAGAATACACAGCGTGTGGACCGGCTCAATGGAGGCTAGGGTTTAGGGCATTAGATGGGTATCACATGGCGTGTTGGACCTTCCTTGAATCCCAACATGTACTTTGGAAAGTATACGAACACGATATGAACTACACGACTTAATAACATAGCGTGTACTCTCTACGCAACATGGAAGAGGTGTCTATGTGGGACTTGGAATGTATCTAGGGGATACACAGACATGGGGTGTAGTACACGGCCGTGTACTGCACCACATGGCCAGGTGAGGCCAGTAGCACCGGTCACCCTGTGAACTGATGACACAGGTCGGAATACATGTGTTGAGGCTGTGTATGGGCACATGGCCGACATCCACGGAGACGACCCGGGTTCCTTGGACACAATGTGTAATACATACCACACATTGTGTACTGAATTTTTCTACATGACCGACCATAAAACACGGGCCGTTGAACACGAGCAGTACCCGAGGTCACATGAAACGGCATGTGACTTTCCTACACATCATGTACTTTTTGGAAAACATCTTGGTCATCTTGTCCACTGTATCTTGGACATGTTTCGTTTGGGTTCATGCCCCTTCTTCTCATTCCCCTGAAGGTCAGGCATTGTTTCCTCTTATAGGAGTATGATCCCTTCAGTAGAACTTTCTGTGATAGAGGCAGGCATCCCTCTGAGAGTCCTGGAGAGATATCCTCTATCCATTCTTGACCCCAGGTAGAGTCTGGCATCAACATGACCAACTCTACGGAGAGTTGATCCTCTACCTAGCTGGTGAATCCGAATGAGTCACAGTATCCTCCAGGGCCCTAGAAGTGATCCTCATCTGTGTATCATGATCTTTCCCACTCAGGAGTGTGTCTCCCGTAATGAGTGTATCTATCCATCGTGATCTTCCCACTCAGGAGTGTGTCTCCCGTAATGAGTATAACTACCTCTCGTGATGTTTCCCGATGAATGGTAATTCTGGGACAGATGTCATCAGAGCTACCATAATCGGGGAGTGTGTTCTCCCTGAACGAGTGCTTCGTGGAAAACTTCGAACAGAATCCCCCGAAGGGGTATGCGATTGTGTGACTTGCCTCTAGACCGTGGGTCTGGGTTTCGAGTATATCTGGATTGTGTTTCACTTGATATATGTTCTGTAGACACATACTCTGTAGAGCTGACTGTACCTTTACTTTGTGTATTTCTTTGTGGTTTTTCGGGGTCCTCTACTGAGTATTGTTATACTCACCCCTACACGGGCTTTGCCCGTACGTGTCATGTCTTGTGCCGACGAGCAACCTTTTGATAGAGTCTAGGGTGGACCAGGACAGGACCAGGCTTTCTAAGTTCCTCACAGTCCGAGGTATTCCTATGGCTATGAGCAGTAGTCCCAGTACCACTTTGTGTTTACAGGTTGAACTTTTCAGTTTTTAGACTCTTGTTTTGGTGGGCTTATATTTTGTCCCAGTTCACTTTCATCACTTTACCTTCTGTTTTACTATGTTGGTTGGGTTTAGTTGTATGCAGGCATTCTTTTCCTTGGAATTTTTTTACATTTCAGCATTTATTGGCTTGGAGATGTGTGCGTGTGTACAGGTACTTAGGCAATGCCTCCCATGTTAGTAATGTGCCAACTCGGTATTAGTCACCAGCCCTTGGCCTATTGGAGGTGGGCTTGGGGAGTCGCGGCGTGGGCCCCACTGAGACGGGTCATGACATATATTTATACATTTATATATCATTAATATTTTTTTTATAATCAACCAAATATTTGGTGATAACAAAATAGCTGGCAACATCTTCATTGGAGGTTAATCGACCATTAACATGACATTGTCAAAAGGGAGGGAATAAGAAGAATTAAATTTTTATTTGTCATAAATTTAATAATTTCAGTAGGTTAAATCATTAATACAATTTTAACATACCTATAAGTTATCCTTATATGATTTTTATTGAAATGGGTGGATAAAAAGAGAGTGGGGAGAGAATAATGAGAGGAATAATTGATGAGAGCATACCCTCTTCTCAATGTTATTTCTTCTCAAAAAAACTAAAATCCTTTGATTATTAGGCTTGGATAGATCTAGAACGCCACTATATATGTTAAGAGACTTAAGAGAGAGAATATTGTTTGATATTTTTTTTCAAGTGAGGGAGGAATGGGTTTCTATGGGGATGAATAGGAATTATTTTTACTTGAGGAGAGGGTTATTTTTGGAATAAAATATAGAATAAAATACTATATCTAAGGTAAACCTTGTAATATAGATTTTTTGACAATATAAATAATATAAAAATATAATAGAATTATTTTTATAATTTATACTCCTTTATAATTAAAATTCATTAGTTTACTAAAAAGGAAAGTGGGAAAAAAGATAAATTGTTATTTTAATGGAACATTTTTGACTTTAGACTTTAGAAAATTATTTTTTTGGTTTGGAAATTAAGTTTGTTTTATAATAATGACTCATTTATGAAATTAAATATATTTTGGATGAACCTGAAGTTCTATAAATTATTAGGTCATTATTAAATCATTAATTATGTAAGTTAATATACACCATTTATGAGAAAAAAATGTATTTTTACTATTCACATACAAATTAAAGTATTTTAGAAAAGTACAAAAAAACCACCCATTGGAAAACTTTTATGCGATTATTTCAAAAATGATATTAATTTTATTAGAATAAATTTCCAATATAGTTCATTTTAATGTTTAATATAAAAATTATTTTTTTTGAAATACTTTAAAATTCAGTTTATTAAAAATGTGCTAATATTTTCTTTGAGTTTTTTAATTATGATATTTTTTTGGAATTATAGTCTTTATATTTTCTTAAATTAATGATGATAATTATTATTTATATCGAAATTTATTATTTTGAGTATATATTACTATTATAATTGTTCGATTATTATTCCCAATGGTCAAATTACTATTCCCAATCGTTAAGTTACTATTCCAATGGTCAATTTACTATTCCAATGATTACATTTCCTCATATAAACACCTCTACATTACTTCATTCATTAGTTACCTTGATTCCTATATAGGTTCTATATTTACATTTTCTATAATTTTTATTGGTTTAATAATATTTAGTATCATTTTTATAATGTTTTTCATTGGAGGGATAATTCTAGCAGATTGGTAAGATCTATATTTTCCCGTTGTAAATTTTAAATTTTTTGTTTGTTTTTTTAATATTTGGAATTGTAATGGGACTTTATTTTGAAAAATTTAATGATTTTAATTAATGAAATAATGTGTTGTTGTTTCTCAATGTTTTGTATGTGTATAACACTATATAATATAATATAATACACATTTATTTCAAGAAAAACTATCATTAATAAAATCTAGGTTACTACAGTTAGTACCATATCTTCTATTAATGAAATTAGAGAATAGGGAGAAAATGTCCCAAATTTCATGGATAATGATACCTATACATTGGTACCCATAGGGTTTAGGGACACTTCCTCATCATTCACAAAAGAACAAAATGCCCTCACATTGTCTTCTAGATATGAAAACATCCCTTTATCATATAATTCCATTGAAATCAAGGTATAAGAAAAATATGGGGAAAATGAATAATACCTAAACGATTCCCCTATATTCTTTGAATAATATGTAACTATGACCATTGATAAAATTAGACAGGTGAATCTGGGTACCTAGGAAGACTCTTGGCCTACCTTGATTAGTGCTATCATGTCTCTCAAAGAACAAGATAGATCCATCTATTTCTGAAGAAGCATCAATATAGCTTTTCATGGAAATATATAAAAATGTTTGGACCTGATTATAATATATAAAACCATAATTTAGATATACATGAGGATCACCATGAATATAAGAAGGTATCCAGGAAATTGCATCTGAATCATGTAGCCATGGTAGAATCTCAAGTTGAGAAGTTCATCAAATCCAATATCATTATGGAGGTGTAGTACCTAAAATGGATTGAAAATATCATCCCCATAAAGAAAAATAACAACCAGATCATAGTTCTCATAAAATTTAGGGATATTAATTGACATTTCTAAAAATATAACTTTATGATTCTAATAAAATTACTTTTGATTGATAAAACAACCAAATTCCAAGAGCACCCCTTCATATATGAATATTCTAGCTATAAGAAATTATAGATGACCCCTAAAGATGAAGAAAATAACACCTTCAAGGTTCTATAGAGAGCATATTGTTTTACGCCTCTCACTCTCATGATATTTTCATGATCACAAAGAACCAATTATAGTTCTAAAATCTTCATTCAATATTTATTTGTTATGAAATTTGAATGCAAAATCACATTCTTAAAAGACTAAGTTATAGAATTAAATGGATTTAGTGGATCATTATTGAAGGTATGTTTGAATTATTAACATAATTGGTGAATCCATGGAAATAATTTGGAAGTTATATTGAAATTTATGGGTCGAATAAAAAAGGGTAATCTAAGTACATGGAGCAACCGACCAGCTGGTGCAAGTGGAAAGAACCAAGATTTTCAGCAAAAGACCATAGAACAACCGATGGAGGAGTATTATCCCATAGTTGGAGGAGAATTTTCTTAATGGTAGAGACTTCACATAATAGGTAACCTACAACAAGTACATCAACTATCCAATGGATTCATTATAGAACATTAAAAAGAGATTTAATTGAAGGTAAAAAATGCTTGACTCGGGCCATTAAAACCCTATATTGACCCTAGACCCCTATAAATCCTATTAATACTATAAATAGAGACCTTGGGAGGCTAGGATATTATATCTAAAATGATGGTGTATTGAATTATAAAATCAAGTTACATGTCAATGAAAAATCACTATAAAATTCTCTCCATTCTCAAGATCCTCTATAGAGACAATTCAAATTCTCAATTCTCTCTGGTTCTCTCCTTTATTATCTCTATATCCATCTAATTAATTTTTATTTATCATTATTAAAAGATAAGGGATAAATTTTTAATGGATTTATTTCAAGAAAATATTTCTATTATAATATTTCATTCCTTAATCAATTTCTTTCTTCTTCTATCAGAACACAAGGGATGATTTTTTTCCTTCTAATTTAATAAAAATTCATGGGAGTATTGGTTTCTTACTACTTTTATAAATAGTAAAGGTTAGATATGGTTTCTTAATATTTGTTAAAATCAATGGAATAAGATAAACCTCTCAAACTGTTTGGTGGAGGTGTAAGGGATCACATTGAACTATTTTCAAACTCCTATATCAAAATACATTTTCTCTCAATTTCAACATATTCCATTAATCATCTGATCTCAATGTGCATAATTATATAAATTCAATTAATCTATTTTCTATTTTTTCCTTCCATATTAATTATATTTTATATTAATTGTATGACACAAATCAAATTTATCACTTTACATCTTTATCATATCAAAATCTAAAATCTTGAATTTTTCTTTTTCATTTATTATTTTAAATTTTAAAATAAAATTAACACCCTAACTTTCCATTTCCCCTGTAACAAAAATCTTGTATCATAGGGAGTTCCTTTTTTTTCTAAAAACCTTATTTTTAAAAATTAGTTTTAAATTTCTAAACCGTAATCAGTTTCAACGTATTATCTTTTTGAAATGGCTTCTATTTTCAAAATTTTCTTAAAGGACTTTATTTGGAATGTGAAAAATTATTTAATGGTTTAAATTAATATTACTAAAAAAATTTCATGTCTATGTTACTTAGTAGAAACTATTGTCCTATTTGGAAAATGGTTCTTCATGAATATATTAAAATAAAATAATTGAAAGATAAGTGTATAACCCAAAATATTTCTAATTTTAAACTTAATGAAAATCCATGAACTTTGTAATTTTGGACTTGAAGAAAATGAATTTAATTGTATATATACTTAAAAAAACCACTCATGAAAAATTTAAATCGATAGAAGTCATAGATGAATGCATAAATAAAGTTAAAGATAAAATATTGGGTATGTTTATACAAGATTTTGAAATCTTTTCAATGTATTTAAATTAATCTATTAACGATATTTTTATATGCATTACTAACATTTTCAATGGTCAAAAGTATATTAGTGATGATTTGTTTATATAAATTTTATTTAAGAAGCTTTTATAGGTCTTACTAAGCTCTTAGGAAACGAAAGTGACTGAGATACAAGATGTGAAAGATATACAAAATACACCACTCAAATAACTAATTAGTTATCTCATAACATATGAGAACACTATGAGGATAGAAGCTGATAATGAAGTAAAAAAAATTAAGCTAAAGAATCCAAAAGTACAATTACTTTCAAAGCTATTGATGATGAATATTTATAACATAATGAATTTGAGATCGAGTGCTTCACTAATGGATTGATCAAATTGAATAATAAGAATATTTTTTCCATGGTAAAAAGAAAGATAAAATCAAAGCATTAGAGTTTACTTCCTATGAATGCAACAAGAATTGAAATATTATAATGGAGTAACTAATCTATAAAAGAAGATTAAAATTAAGAAACATGGTAAGAAATCTCAGAGATCTCTAAATTGGAGTTCTAATAAAGTCTCCCTCCATTCAACCTCCTCAAGTGACTCAAGTCCTAAATGCCTCATGGCACACCTTGAGGAATGTGATGAGGTTATTTCCCCTATTTCTCACTCTCCCTTCATTACTCTTCTTCCTATAATTCATCCACTTCATATTACTCTTATACTCAAAAAAAATAACCTTTTTAACTTTTTTAATGAAAAAATTTAAAAGAATATCTCAATTTATAATAAAATAAAGTTCATAATTAAAAATATACCTTCTAAATAAAAATATGATTTGGTTTTGATATTAAAAGAAAAAACAATAATTGGGAATTTATAATCCTATATTAATGAGATTAAAAATTCACTTACACAATTAAATGATGAGGATATTATCTTGATATTATTCTAGGTTCTCTGCATCCTATAAAAAGTAATCATGTTTTTTTCAAATAATTATATTTATTCCCAAAATACTACTTTTGTAAAAGGTATTTTACAAAATAAGTTTTTTAATTATTTTCATAAAAGTGGGAATTTAATTTATGAATGTTATTTATTAAATTATAGATATGGATGACCTAAATATATTCATCTCTCACATCAAATAACTCATAGAAATTATCATGAAAAAAACTTGTGTTCCTAAATCTATATTATACAATTTGAGTGGACCCAATATTTTTTCAATATCAAAATGTTTATTAGCTCATATGGTCAAACTCAAATACTCAAGGTTATTAAAAGAAGTTACATTTTAAAATTTTCAAAAATATTTCACTAGAATTCATTATCATATCATATGGTAGATTTTCAATAAAAAGTGGACTATAAAACTATGTAAATGATAGATCTATTCTTACCCATAGATAGGGGGAGAATTTTTAATAATATTATGGGATGATATATAAGTGAATGATTTTCTTTTGAATCTAATTATTTTCAATTACCTTTTTAACTTAATGTGAAGATATCTCCTCTCTCTCTCTCTCTCTCACATATATGATTTATTATTCTTAAAAGTGCCTAAGTTATCTTTTTAATATTCTTTTATCTTAAAATTATTTTCTAATCAATATTATCCCCTTTTCAAATTTATATTTCTTTTCTTTTTCAAATTTATTTTTCAAAATATTTTACTCTTTTTAAAGTCTTATAAATAAATCCTATTTATTTATTTTTAATTTTTGAATTATTTTTCAAATTTTCATTGAATATTTTTTTGAGATGATGTGTATTTTAAAATTAAATGTTATATCTTTAATCCATATCACGTTTTTTATTTATTTTTACCTTATAATTTTTCCATTTTTTGTTGGTCTTATTATCATATCTTGTTCTTTTAAGCTTATAATAATAATTAAGTTGGAGTCAGTATTGAATTTATCTATTATTTTTAATTATGTACATTTATATTTCTGATTCAAATATCAATATTTTCCTGTCATTTTTTTCTTGTTTGATAATCACAATGTGGGAGATGTTTTTTGGTAATTTAAGGAGGAGATTTTTGTTTATTATTATGAAATGTTTTTTGAAATTAAAAAGTGAATAAGTTGGTTTAACCTGTGTTTTTACTATCTATTGAGCATGTGGAATATCATTAACTTTATTATGTTGAATTAATTTTTTTTACCTCTTTCACTTTTGAATTACACTTAATATAATTTTTATGTTAAGTGGTTATAATCATCAAAAGAGTAGAGATTTTTGGAACTCTATCTCTCCCTCAAGACGTTTTCAAGATGAAAAACATTATTTTATGGTTTTAAAAATTTTATTGAGTGTTTCTTAGTTATGAAATTTGAATACCAAATCATGTTGTTAATAGACCAAGTTATGGAATTCAATTCTATTGAAGTATCTTTATTGAAGGTATTTGAATGTATTATTAAAGTATTTTTGGACATTGTGAAACCATTAAATGAAGTTTTAAGTTCCATTGAAGTATATGGAAGGAAGATCTAAGTATTATAGAAGTACATAGAGTACTAAAAGCAATAATGGATAGCCGGTGCGGGTCACCAACTAACTGGTGCAAGAGGGAAAAACCTAGAGTTGTAGTAAAAGACCACCAGACAACCAATGGTCAAGCACTGACCAACTGGTGGAGTTTAGAAAAAAGAGGTATCCTACAACTAGTGAACTAGATGGAAAATTTTATCAAGTGTTGAGATAATGTATTTGTTATAGAACCATATAAATATCTTTAATTGATTGTCAAAAAGGAATAACTCCGGCCATTAAATTCCAATCTCAACCCTAGACACCTGATGCTCATATAAAGCCTAAAAATAGAGACTTTGGGATCCTTGGATATTATATATAACATGATGGTTGATTGAAATAAAACATCATGTGATATTTCAACAATAAATCTCTAAAAAAATTATCTATTCCCATGATATTATCTAGAGACCATTCCGATTCTCAATTTTCATAAGCTATCTTCTTCATTATCTCTCTCTTTATCTACTAAATTTGTATCTATACTTCTTAAGAGATAAGGTAGTGAAATTTTAATGTATTTTCACTTAGAAAATACTTCAATTCTCAACCTTACTTCTTCAATTGGTTTATTTCTTCTTCCATCAAAAAGAAAGGGAGGATAATTTTCTTTCTAATTCTATAAAAAAATAATGGGGGATTTGTTTCTTGATAATTATATAAAAAATAAGGGTAGGACATGTTTTATTAATCTCCATTAAAATCACGAGAATAAAGAAAAATCTCTCAACCTAATGGGAGGAGATATTAGGACTCACATTAAGCTTTAATCAAACCATGATTACTATTTATTTCATTATGTGTGTTTCATTATCCAACCTTGATACACATAATTACATAAATTCAATTCATCTCTTTTTCATTGTTATAACTAAATTAATTAACATTTATGACAAATTTAAAATAAAAATTATATTTATATCTTCATCACTTCATCATATCAAAATATTTTATTTTGAATTTTCCATTTTCAATTATTATTTTAATTTTTTAAAATTAAATTCAACCTATATTTCCATTTTCTCTATGACCAATATATATTAATATAGAGTAATACCCTTTTGGATGAATAATTTTAGTACCACATATCAAAATTACATTTGTCATATGTTCAAGACCTTTCAAGGTAAGACTATGGAATTCTACATGGGTTATCTGGTGGTCAAATCTGAGTAACATTGTGATCACCTTACCAATACCAAAATAGTTTTCAAAAAAATATGTCAAAAAATACATAAGATCAATCCATATAAATCCAATTTTAGGGAAACTTTAAGGATATTTATAAGCATCATGTAATCCTATCATGGTTGTGAATTTAACCTAGATAAATCTAAGGCAATCCTTAACATGAAACTTACGGAAAATCAGAAATAGTTAAGAGGGATTCAAAGAGACCTTTCATACATTAGATGATTCATAATTAACATTATAGGTAAGTTCCTACCCTAAACTAATATCATGAATAAGGGAGTTATCTATTGTTGGTATGAATATTATTAAGAACCTTTCAAAAAAAATCAACAAATATCTCTCAAGCCCATCAGTATTGATGCTGCCTATTGAAGGAAAGCCAATTATTATATACATGTAAAATATAGAGTGATCAATTTGTGACTTTCTCAATATAAGATATATTTTGTTAAAGATAATGGTCTCTAATATCTCAGAATAATTATTCTATATATAGATACTTGATATTCTACTATCAAGAATAATTTCCCTACATTGATCTTTGTGGTAAAAAAATTAACACACTACTTACAACATCATGAGTTACACTTGGTCTCTATTATTAAACTACTAAATTATATCCTCAATCATTTGAATTTAATATATGGTTGGAATGGTTGGAATTAATTATATAATAGTTTGATTTATAGTTAATTTTTTAGAAGTCAGTCAAAGGGAAGGTGATAAAAAACTATCGGGTGTCACATCATACCTTGAAAATCACACCGATGGATATATAATTTCCTGGTTAGTAGGTATTCTAAATTTATGAAACTACCTATATTTGAGAGGTGTATTTCAATGGTGTATCTAGGAGTCCAAAAGGAAGAAGGATGGAAAGCCCAAAACTCATCTGAGTTAGCTTATGGATTGTCTTCATCTCTCTAATAAATGATATTTTACCTATTCATTTTTATTGTTAGAACTATGAACCAATAATAAAGCACAATACTAGGATCTAATTACAGTATTAGATTGGGTTTTACTAATATGAGCTTCCTGAATAAATTTCATGGGTGCTTTAGGGTTAGTAATCAAGCAAATTAATGGTGAATATGCCATTAAAAAAGAGGAAATAATTCATATTCTCAATTATGTGTGAGGGTTGATGGCATAATTTATATTTTAGATAACACTATTTCATGTCTCATATTCATGAAATACCTGTAAATATGGATTGGATAATGTATCCAAAACCTTGGAAAATAAAAATTGATATGACACAATCCTCATCATTTCCCACCATAGGGTGATGTCTCTGTTTGTTGACAACGACATGAAAGAAATCAATTATATCAACACCAATCTTGAATAAGTTAAAATGATAACCTTTCTAAATGACACCACCATTGGATAGATTTACCTTATATTTTACTATCTCCAAATTAGATTTATTCCATCACATTGAGTAAAAAAGGAAAATAATTCAATGATGGGTCATAAAATCTTTACTTTATTATGGATCCAATTCTTAGAAATTCCTCTAAAATGGTGTTTTGATGGAGTCCTACACAGATGTGTTGAAGGTGGAGAGACCCTCACTATTATGTAAGAGTTCCATGAAGGTGCCTGTGGGATCATCAATTTGGGGTCAAACTCTCCCATCATATCATATGGTTTAGATAATTTTGTCCATTGACGACACAAGATTATATATAATTCATTAGTAAATGTCATGCTTTCCAAAAACATAAAATTTTCGTTTTTCAACCTCTTAATTTTTTACATACCACTAAATATTTTTGGTCATTTTTTATCTGGGGAATAGATTTTATGGGGTTATATCCCCCAATAACATCTAGATAGTTCAAGTATTTCCTTACCACCATTGCATTCTTCTCTACATGGGTCAGGGATATATCCCTCAATGATGTTGGAACAATGGCTGCAATAAATTTCATTAATTAGAATATCATCATAAGATTTGGTTTGCCTCAAAAAATATTGATGGAAAATAGAACCAATTTATTCTCTTTTGAGTTGAAAAGGCTGTACAAAAAATATGTGAGTTAATCTATCCACTCATACCACTATCACAAAATGATTTGTGATATTATCACACCAAGATTAGTACCACTAACAAGCAATGTAATATTCACATGTTTATGGTATATATGCAGTTATTCCCATAAAAGGTTAGTTACCTTACCTCTGTATCACCATTTTCAATCAGTTATCTAAAAATTTAGAAGTCTCATAAGTGGTAAGTTGAATTGTAGTGACTCAATGAGTAGTGATTATACACATTTCACAACTTGGAAATCCACCAGAATAAAGTTTCACAAGATTTTAATAAGAAAAGTTTCATCCATTCATTCCTCTAAGGAGAGATGGTATTGGTTATTAGAACTATGTTGGTACCAGTGAAGAAGCCTCCAAAGTTAGAACCAAATTGGGAATGACCTTACAACATACATAAGGTCTACTCCAATGGATCTTACTATCTCGCCACTATGGATGTGGAGTGCATTAAACCCCCCTCCAACAAAACTTTCTTAAGAAATCCATTACATAATTTCTAATTTACTAGGTCTATGTACCCATAATATGATGTTAAACTATATGGATAATGTCCTTGTTACATGATTTTAAACTATAAAACATACATCCTCATTTCATGAAATTAAACTATATTTTAATATCCCCACCCAAACCATTGTTTTGGGTTGAGTTAGAGGTGATACTAACCCTTGGTGAAATTCCCCACATACTGAAGGTTGTCTATAAATACCAAGGATTTAAGACAAGAACAAGAGTGTGGACATTTTACCCTTAAACACATGTACACAAAAATAACTAAGAACCAAGATGAAGACGAACATATAAACAATGAAATATAAAACTGTATAATTATTCATGAGATAAAATACAACACTCAAAGGATAAATATGAAAATATAAGAGTAATAAAATAAATTAATGAACTAGAACATATAATACTGATAGGAAGAAATAGACTTAGACTCCAAGTTTCCACCACCTTAAAATCCATAAAATGAATATGAACCAAAGATCTATCTATGAACATCCATGAAAACAATAATAAAGGTTCTATACTTGAAAATTAAGAAACATATCACTTTCCTCCATCATGAAAGACAAAATTTGTATATACATCATGGTGAATTCCATCCATAATCAGTTCATAATAGTTTATATAAAATATCTTAGCATATAAATTTTATGTATCCACACACACACACACACCCATTCATAACCAGGAACTCCCAATTTCATCCATGATATATTCATAATAGTTTATTTAAATCTTCTTGGAATAGAAATTTCAAGTATCCATAAACACACATACATTACCATGAATAACCTAGATCTCCTAATATAGTATTGTGATCATTGTGAATTTTATCCAGAATCCATTTTTCTGATGCACAAGAACACACACAACCCAAACCATGCCAAGAACACCCATAAAACCATCTTTGATTTACCAAAAGTTTCATTTTTCAAAACCAACATTTTTAAATCCCATGTGGTGTCACCCACATCCAAAAACCAATAACGAGAATAAGGATTTGAATTTATAGTAGAGTTTTAAAAAAAAATTCATTTAATGTAGACATAAATCATTCAGAGTCATGAGATCTTTCACATTCTAAGAAAAAGTGGAAGGAGGGAAAACCCTCCAAAATAGGATCCATTTGGAACAACCTTTCATTAGACGATATTAAATATCTGATGTCTTACTTCCATTTACCTATCAAATCCCAAAAAAATATGATCCAAACTCATTTGATCCCAAATATCCAGGCACAAAAACTTCAATCTAAGTTTTCATTCATAATTAAATGAGAATATCTCACATGGGAATGAAAAATAGTGTCCTAACTATTAATTTTCATGATCAAATTATCAAATAATTAAGAAAATAAGAGTCTAGATGTTAACAATCATCAAAATTATCCTAGTGGGAACCTAAAAATTGAGTACCTAGGTCAAAGAATGGAAAATAAATCTTTTGAGGCATGTTTTGGGTTTAAAGTGAACTTCAATATAATTAATTTTCTATTAATTGATTAGGACACATGGTATAGAAAACCCTACGCTAACCATATTAATAGGCTCTATCCCTAAAATTTCCAAGTCATAAGGTTATCTATATGGTTTTTCAAATCATGAATCTACCTAATAATCCCAAAAAACCTTGAACAATTCCCTGGAGACTTGATTATAATTTATCCTAACCATGTTCAAACCATGAAACATTAAAAATGATTTAAAAAACTATAAAAATATTATAGAAGCTTCCAATTTCATATCCCAAACATTCATTAACTTTAAATAATCTGTAAAATATGGAAATAACTCAAACTAGAGGTGTTACATTCTTCCAACCGTTGATATTTTTATCTTTAAAAATACAGAATAGGCTCATAAACTATTCTCACAAGAAATTCTATCATTTTGAAGTATCTTCTTTAATTTGACCATAATTAAAAAATACTCTTACCAAATAAATATATTCTTATTGAAAAATATTCTCTTTTTTGTCTATAATTTTGACCAATTTATGAATTGACATCATATTAGGCTCATGAATAACATTATCCAAATGGATCACATGACTAATATCTGGATAATACTTATTCAGTTGAGAGAAATGAAACACATCATGGACACCATTGATTCTCATTGGTGTAGATAAATGATATGAAACATCTCCAATCCATTCTATAATATCAAATAAGATAACATATGATATAGAAAATTTTTCTTTCTTTCCCAGACAATGATGAATATGTCTCGGTTACACTTTCAAAAATATTTAATCACTCACATTGAAAGACAAAAGTACAACAATGATGATTTTTATTTGTTTTTTTCAAGTTCTGAGTCATATTTATTTTCTTATGGATCATTTGGATCTTTTTTATATTCTAATGTGAAAGGCTAGGTCTAATTAGTGAAGTCTCTCATGTTTAAAACCAAAAAAGTGGATAATGGAAAGTACATCCATAAAATTCCTTGAATGAGGCTATATATATTGTGGAATGATAATTTTTGTTATATAAGAAGTCTTCTAATGAGATATAATCTTTCCATGAGACACTAAAGTCCATGGAATATGTCCATATTATATCTTCTAACATCCAAATCATGCATTCTAGTTACCCATACTTTTTAGGATGATATTATATACTCATGTTCAATTGAGTTATGAGAGTATGGTATAAGGAATTCAAAAAATAAGAAGTGAATTGAGGATCCCTATTTGAGATGATTAAAACTGGTACTCCGTACAGCTTGACCACTTCTTGAATATATATCTTTTCTTGATCTTCTACACTATTAAACTCTATAATTGGGATAAAGTGTTATAACTTGGAAAGTCAATCCACAATCATTAAAATAACATCATGTTTCTAAATTATACATGGTATACCAGTGATATATTACATAACAATCTGCTCCCATTTCCAAACAGGTATATACATATATAATGTAGCATACCATCTAGTTATTGATGCTCAATCTTGAAATACTAACAAGTAAGGTGTTTCATAACATAATATGAAATTATTATATTTATACCTAACCACTGGAAATGATATTTCATTAATTTATACATTTTATGAATACACTGAAGAATATACTATTTTAAATGGTGATGTGCCAAAATATTTTTTTTGGGAAAGATTAAGACATCATGATTCAGTTTTGGAAATAAAATATAAATAATGGATACTCAGTAAAACCTTCCATATTCTCCCCACCATTTATTCATGAACTAATGGTGATGTAATAAAGATATGATCATTGAGACTCTTTGACCAAATTGATTAAATAATAAACAAGAGTGATTGAGAAGAAAACTACATTCACTTTCTATTTAGTACAGTCAAGATTCATATCATTTATAACACCCATCAACTTCCATTAGTCATGATTATCTCTGAACACTTCACTATAATAATTCTAAATCATTGAATCTTCTATATAATTACCTTTACTAGGTTTATACGTCAAGTTGATGTCAAATATCTTGAGATAATTTATCCATCATAATTTCCTCAAGTTCATGTATCAATAAGAAAAGATATGATTTAAGCTCTTATAATAAGTGAATACTCTTATATTTTCACCAAAGAGATGGAGGAACCTGATATTTAATGAACAAACCATTATTTATAATTCCATTTCATATGTCAGATAATTCTTTTCACGTGTTATCAACTACCACATTCCATAGTCCACCACATGATCTCCCAATATAATAATATAACCCAAACTAGATCATAACGTATTAAAATAAAAAAATAAACCTGGATCAGTTCTAGAAGGGTGAGGATGGGTGTTTAGGTGAGGCATGATTTAATCTCTTTGAAGTATTTCTAATAGTTATCATTCCATTTGAATGGAATTACATTCCTTTCCAACATAGTCATAGAAGAATAAATCATTGAAAAATAATTAATGAAGTTTCAATAATAACCATTAAATCACAAAGAATATCAAATCTCAAAGTAATTCTCGAATGGATTTTAGGAAATGACTCTTTAGATCTTTACAAATCAACTAATATTCCTTCTTCAGAAATAACGTGCCTAAGGAGTCTAACTTCTTGAATCTAGAAGTTTCATTTATAAAATTTATCATCAGATCAGTGATAACAAAACATCCTCAAAAAAATCTATAAGTTACCCTCATGGTTATTTATATTCTTATAATAAGAAAAAATATCCTAAAAAACAACAAAAAAACAATCATGGTACCTTTGGAAGATAGGTTTTATCATGTCCATGTAAACTGTAGGTGTATTCATCTGACCAAAAGGAATTACCATATATTCATAATGACCATATTGAATCTAAAATTTTTTCTTCAAAATATCTTATTCCCCAACTATGATTTCATAGTATCCAAATCATATATTAATCTTATATAACCAATTATATCACTTAAATTGATCAAAAAGATAATTAATTAAAGGAAGAGGAAAAAATTAGTGGCACAAGCTCCTATTTACAGAATTTAAATTGCACAACATGATATCCTAGTCAAATTATGTTAAAATGTATGAAAAATTAAACACTATGAGTGATGAATCCCATGGTATGTGTTTTAATTCCTCCTATCATGTGATTTAGTGTGGTATGAAAAATACCCTAATTACCTATTTCTTCACACATCAAGCTTGACTCACATGAACTTATAATATTTAGTCAAAAACTTTTCCTAGAATGTATAAAAAGACCCATGATTAATGATAGGGAATAATTAGTTCCACCATATAAGACCTTAAACTATGTGGATAAAATTACATTGCATGGAATAATTCCACTACATTAGAGCCATATATATAAAAGGGTTCTCAGTGTATAATCCACCTATGCCAACGGATATCATTGTCATATCCCATTTTCAAGAGCTTAATCTAAATAAGGTATCCTCTAAGAACTATTTGTGGCTTAATTTATGATACGTTAGGATACATGGTAATGAATATATCTTTTATCATAGTTGTAGCTAGAAACAAAAAAATGAAATCAAATACCCCATTTATCTACATATAACATTGATATATACAGTTAATTTTTCTTTAAGAACTACATGTGTCATAATTAATATTAGTTAAATATAAATAGTGATGCTAGGATCTCATATATGGGTCCCAACCATAATTTATAATAATGAATATTTTATCCTCCCCCATAGTTTGTGGCATTTCACAAAGGGGAAACCCAATTTCCTTTCCCTATACATGAATCTTTTCCACACAGAAGAAACCTCACACTAATTGTGTATGGATCAATAAAAATGTTATTTTCTACATATAAGATAGATTCATGTATAGATTCGAATATATATTTATATTTGAAATATGTTACTAAAAATTCCTCATATCTTATGTATGATACAAATCTATGTAGGGGCCTTTATCATAAAGTTATTCAGTTATGGACCTATACTAAAAAAAATTCCCCTTATGAAAGAGCTTGATATGTATAGGGAACCCTATATAAGAACAATAAGTGTCTTTATTCCTATTTTTGTAGGATATGTATTTAAAAATATATCTCTTATTCCAAGACTAGTTGAAAATCCCCTTTAAATATCGTCACTATCATTTTTTAGGTCATTGTAGATGCTTAATACCGGGGAAAATTTTCTTTAGTTTATGCCCAAAATAAATATTCACAAAGTCAAAAGAAATATTCTATCCTTGTCAGATGATGATAAAATTCATGTCATGTAGTCCATTCTATATGACATTAAACTATTGGAAGTGGTCCATTTTGAATTACCATAGACTAATTGAAAGGATATATTCTATAAAACTCAGAATATAAAATTCTCCTCTCCTGTGTAAGATCTATATAGGGGAGATTTCCCTATAACATGAAGATTCAATGGATATAGATACATTAGAAAATATTAAAATCATGTTTCACCCCACCTATGATAGAAAATATATCTTACAATATAATAAATATGTGTAGATTTATTATTTTCAAGAAATAAATATAGTGATGCAAGAATTTACTATTCTAGTCCTACCATAAAATTCCAATTGAACCTATGCTATGTCCATGTGTTTGAAAATTTTCATTCATATCTGGTTTTCCCCCGATGAGTCCAACAATTTGAAAAAACCATATTTTTTATGTTCATGATCCAAATATATACAAATACCATATATAAATGTCCTCATCATATCAAATTAAACTATATATAACTGTAGTCATTGTCATATTATGTTAAATTTCATTACATTATATTATACCTACATGAACTTAAACTACTTATATAGTTCTTTTTATATGGAAATTTTTTCTACATGATAGCTAGATCCATATAAGGGAGCTAAATGTGTGGTTTTTCTCTAAGAAAACATTAGGGTAAAATACCCATTTCTCAATATTATATCTTTATTTTTAGAGAATATCCCATAATATAAAAAATATGCATGGATAAATTCCTATTAAGTTGAGATATGTTGTGATTTTTGAATCACATATTCAAGACCCAACTATGAGTCAACTTTCATTTCCATTTCATTAAAGGAAATATCCCACTCATGGAAAGATTAAATCTTAAATTATCTAATAAATCTTTCTAAAAAACCTTTTTTCGTAAGTCACACTTCAAGAATCGAGTTCCTAGGATCATCAAAAACCAATCATAGTTATTGTCAATGAGCATATTCGATTCTAAAGGAAACTTATTATTGATTATGGATACACACACCCAATATGGATTGGCATATGCACCCCTGATATGTCCTATCAATAAGAGGTGTATCCATCTTAAAGAGAATATCCTCTAATATCTATACACCATTGAAATATCACAATGAATCCAATAATTTTGATATATTCTACTTTCATTCATTAGGTGCATATTTCAAGTCACTCCTCCTGATAAAAAAAAGAGAGTTTTGATTACCACTTCTCCACTCTTCTGTTTGAATGATATCAGGACATTCTTAGTCATTGAGCATGATTTGGGTTGTTATTTACACCAATTATGTCCATAAAACATGACCATAAATTGACTGTGATCTTTTGAGATGTTTTATAGTGGAATTATACTCTCCATTTATATTGGGTTAACTTTTCCTTTTCCACCAAAAAAACGTTTTTAACCCCTATGGTCCACACAACATGATCATAAACTATATGAATTTTATCTGAGATATTTTATGGTAGTAATAAAACTCTCTATTTACATTTATTTCTACCTTTATCTCACCACATTAATTGTATCACTTTGTGGTCAAAGTTGTATGACCTTAAAATCAAATCTTATAGGTTAAAATTGTACAACCTTAAATTCTATCTTCTGTTGATAAAAATCACAAAACCCTAAACTATATTTTAAAATTACATTGAAATAACTAATAAAAAAATAAAGTTAATATAGAGTAAAATTCAATTTCATTCTCACTAATCCTCCCACTTTTAGAGATTAGGCTTAAATTAGAGTGTAAATAAAAAATGATCAAATCTTATGGGGTGAATCATATAGCTCTAGAAAAATTCAATCCATACCCACTGGGTCAACAATTTTAGGGAAAAGTTATAGTGTTGATATATCACATACCTTCACCCCAATCATATGTTATATACATGATACTTTAAACTTTATGGTTCCAAAACCCTTCTAGAATATTCCTTCATTCCATGAACCTACTTTATTTTGTAAGTGTTTGAGTTCTCAAAAATATTCTTGGTTATCGATAACAAGAATATTTTCCTCTAAATGACACTTATACTTGAATTTTCATACATGAACCTGATATGGATCTTCATATAAACCCCCATTATGGCCTGTCAAATGATGCATCTTCGTACTGATGGAGGGATCCTCTAATATCTATATGCATAGACTCTATTTTAGTAAAACCTATCATTAAAATATAGTACTTGATCATCCGTGATATATGTGTTTCATCTCATTATTCCAAATTCCAATTCCTTGATTTATGATTTACACAATCCACAATATCACTATTAAAGCAGATTCAATACCCTTGGTGTTACACACTTGTGCATCATGTTCACCTTCAGAGCATAGGTTTGACATTCTACCCTTGAACTTTTCAACGGTCCTAGTTACATGAATTTTTACCATACACAAACATGGTGGCATTGGACCCTCATTCACATTGGGTTGACTTGTACAAGTTTACCATACAAACTCCATCATCTTTTGGTCAATGATATCTGATCATAAACACCAACTACATTGACCCACCTTGATAATCCTAAAATTGCTAGAAGAATGAGACAAAAAATTATAGGATTGTCACATCCTAATGTCACTTTCATGAAATTATATTTTTTTACCATCTATTACACAGATCATTCTTAGTTTCTTCTTGATTTTTTGAGTAATTTATTAGTTTTCAAGGCATTTTCACAGTTGGCGCACGATTAAGACAAACTATGCAGTATTCCTAGGAATATGTGACTTGTGGTAGTTTGGGATAATAGAATTTTTTATTTTTGGCACATTATAAAATCTTGTGGATTCACCAGTGGATAGAATAAGGTGAATTATTGGGACACGATTTTCCAACCGGGCAGCCTAACCATGCGTTAAAAAATAATTAATCCGATTTCTTTTTAACTTGATATGCCTCCCTTTGAACTCATTATTCCACCTTCATTCTAAGTTATTAACCCAAAAAAAATAATCTTTGAGATTATAGAGATCTAAACCATTTCAAATATTTATTGTAATGAATCTAAAGGTATTGGATCTTAGTAAGTTAAGTTAAGATCCCATTCATCATTATTCTTCATCATTCTTCTCAATATTCCCTCTTTTACTTGAAAGAATACATTTATCGGAAATTTTATAGATATATATTGGTTATGTCATGATATAATTGATTTTATTATAGATACAATGTGATAGATGAAGTTAGGGATCAAATCTACCAAAATAGTTGTGTGCTTCTTCAGAAACTGTCTTAGTAAGCAATTTTCTTTATCATCATTGATCCCTCGATTGTTGAATCTAGACATATTGATATGCTTTTCATGTGTTAGGTTCTTATTATTCTATCAAGATCCCTATTTTTCCTTGTCTTATGGATATAATTCTATTATTTAAAATTCCTAGTGTTTGAGGTAGGTGGTTCCATGTAAATTCTTTTTTTACAAACAATCCTTGCTTGCTCATTTGGAATCAGTTTTCGATTTTGTTTAAGGGCATGATTTATGATTATAGAAATGTGATTTATTTGGATTTATTTATAAAATGTATTTAAAATAATTTATTTTTATTTAAAAGGGTTATTTTATTATTTTTGTGTGAAATTACCTTTTAAGGATTTAAGATATGAAAATCGAAGCCTCCAGTAGTTGTATGTTTATGAAATTGAAAGCCTCAAAGTGTGGTATATATGGAACATGGGAACCTGGGGTACTTTTTAGGGGGATAGATTTCAGACAAGAATTATTATATGCTTTAAAGATACCTAACATGGATTTATTCAATAACTCTAACTTAAATTTTTTATAATGCGGTGGTTCACATATCATGGAGTTATCTCATAACAAACCCCTTGTTCTAGGGATATGTGTACACTTAGTCATTTTATCACTAAGGGGTGAGGATCTTAACTAACCCTGATCTAACCTACCGTAGAATGAAATTTCATAGTTTACCCTTTTAAAAGTGGGTTACTTATAAATTCTTTGAGAAATGGTTTATTTATAACAATTTGAAAATGTTTTATTTATGCATTGTTCACAAATTTCTCTTAAATGGTAGGTTTTTATATTTTATTAATTTTTTTAAAGTTGTATTTCTTGAAATTCCCTTTTTTAAATGATAATAATTTGTTTGTTTTATTAAATAATGCTTATGAAACACTTGGTGTGATCCTACTAATATTTTTTTCCACATAATGAACATACCTTTAGGTGTGAATATATCTTGTTTTATATTTCCTAAGTAAATTAATGACACATCAAAGAGGTGGTAGGTATCTATGTTAGTGGGGTTTTTTATTTTGCTAATTATATAGGGGGATTTTTCCCAATTATGACATGAATATGGGCTATTTCTGATCTAAGATACTTTGGTTTACTTATTTGAGACAGGAACCAGTTTTTCCTTATACTTTTAACTTACACTATTTAAATTTATATACGGATGTTAAAATTGTTTTAAAAATGAAATCTTTTGATCATTTTGTTTATTATGGGAAAAAAATCATTCCCAATGGAATTTATTGATTCTCAGGTGCTTTTTTCCACCCTGTGGGGATTAGGAACACCCTTCAGGACTTTCCACGGGCCAACTCGGGTCTCCAGTTTAGGGATGACCCAGGTCAGATCATAAAAAATTGGTATCAAATGATTCTTATTTTCCATGATATTCTTATCTTGTGATGTTTTGGTATAACTGATATTGGATTTTATAGACTTAAGGGGTAGGTTATAAGTGACATCCTAGCCACATCATATCATAAAAATCCTTAAGTAACAACAATATGTTTAGAAATAAATATCTTGTGTTTAATTTTTATCTAATCTCTATTAATTTCTTATGTCCTCTTAATTAAAATTTATATTTCTAAATTTTATGATGGTCCCTCATTTTTATTTGATATAGTACCATTCCTCTTAGAAGAATTACTAGAGTTATTCAGTAGTGTTTTACTGATGATATCTCATGAGGAAACCCTCAATATAATTTGAATATTCTTGAAATGGAAGTTTGAGTGGCCATGTTAGATATTATGGTGTTGTCTCTACACCGAATCAATCATGTGAAGTGAAAATAAGAACTATAAGAGATAAATATCAAGCCTGGGAGTTTCTTTACTAGAAACCACCATCCATACAATGAACGAATAATCCATTGGAAGTAGAAGACTGGTTAGGGAAGATTTAACATATTTTTAATTTTTTTGAGACTAAAAATTTTATTGAGGAAAAATTTTACACCTTTAATCTTGAAGGTTCTAGAAGGATAATTTGGGACATAATGGTTCATGAAAAACATCATGAAGGTTTGCATTTGAAGAGCTTAAGGCTATATTTTTCCAGTATTTTCCCCTAAATCATTGATGATGTCAAAATACAAGGAGTTTCTCAAATTCCATCATGGTTATTGGACTATGATAGTATCGAAAGAACATTTTAATGAGTTGTTCTATTTTTATCCTGAGGTGGTATTAAATGATGAATTAAAATCTTAGAGGTTCATAAGGAACTACAAAACGATATAAATTTTCAAAATTTTATCTTGAAGATTACCTTCTACACTGGAGTGGTTGAAAAATACCTAATGAAACAAATTTATTAGGTAGGAAGGTTAGGGCTAGTTGGAATTCGTCTTCCACCTAGTGTCTGTTTCAATAGATCCCACAAAAATAAGAGGAAGTGAAATAATATTGGTAAGGGTGGTGAAAGTGGATCCTATCAGCGGGATTGTATAAAACCTTCTACAAAAACTAGAAGTTGTTCTCTGGCCTTTTACTAATGTGGAAATACAAAGAACACAAGATTCAATTTCCCTATTCCTTAGTAGGCCTTCAACTCATGTGGCTACTGAGGTTTATTAGTATGTTTTACCAGGATCTATCCTTTCTATATTATGGTAAATATTTAAACCCCCTAAAGGATCTATAGTGCATAATGAAGTTTCATGTATAGATGGATTTTAGCCTCAGACCTCTGGAATGAAGCTATTGTATTTAGTGAAAGAGTATTTGGTGAGGTTTGATGTAATGCCTATAACTATAAGAGGTATTGTATTTGTTGTATCATCTTTAGTGACTACTTAATTTGATAATTGTTCCTATCACTGTTTTATATCAACATTTTTTTTGAATATTTTATAACCTCAAATGGAAATTTTTTAATTATTTGTGTAGTTAATGACACCTCTCCTAAAGAAGGAGTAGGGTCTATAATATCCTTCATGTCAATTTAGTATATCTAAATTTGAGTTAGTTTAGTATTTTTATTTTCCAAACTTAGATATATTCAATGTTATTATTGGCATGGGCTGGTTAGTTTCCCATAAATATTATATTACTTGATATCATTGGTGGGTGTTTCTTACTACCTATGATGGGAGCTCATAGATGTTTCAGGGTGAATGGGATCTGAGATATATTCAAGATAGAAATCCTCTACTAAAACATGTGGTATTAATATCTTCTTTCATAGTTGAACTTGAAGATGAACCCTCAGGTGGTGCATTTCCACTAGTGTTTAGAGAGTTTCTTGAACTGTTTCCAGCTAATTTCCTTGGTCTTCCTAAAGTGAGGGATGATGATTTTTCGATCGATTTGGTATTAGTAACTCAAATGATATTAATCACTTCATACCAAAAGAATTTGGTGGAATTAAATGAATTGAAGCTTTAGATAGAATATTTTTAAAGTTAAAGGCTTCATTCATCTAAGTGTGTCACCTTATGAAACCCTAGTGATTTTTACTAATAAATATGAGGAAACACATTATTTTTGTGTTGATTACCAGAACATGAACCAGGTAATAATTAAGAATAAGTTTCTTTTTCCCATTATCGATTATTTTTTTGATCAATTGATGTGAGAAATGTGGTTTTCAAAAATTGAACTTTTGTTTTGGATATCATCATCTCAGAGTTAGGAGTCATATATTACATAGAATACCTTTATAAGTAGGTATAGACACATTGAATATCTTATGATACCTTTTTTCTTGACTAACACTCAATCTATTTTCATATCCTTTATGAATCATATTTTTCCCTAGTTCCTTGATTATTTTTTCATGGTATTTATGTATGAATTTTGGTTTACTCAATAATGGAAGAAGATTTCAGTGTCACCTGATGTACTTTTTTAGAATTTGATGGAATGACACCTTTATGAAAATTTATCAAAATTTTATTTATGGAATTAATAATTTAATATCACATGATATATGATTTTGGTACACAATAACTTAGTTGATATTGATAAGGAGAAAGTTGTCTTGTCATTGAAGGATCCCCAAAATGTCTTTGTGATTTGAATATTCTTGAATTTTTTATGGTATTATTGATTTTTTGTAAAGGATTTATCAATTCTTCCACCTCCATTGACTGTTCCAACTATAAAAGGGGTAAAATTAATATGAAATTTTAAGTGTAATACTTTGATGAATTATAGAAATGTATGACCTCAACACCTAATTTGATTTTAATAAAAGTAAGAAAGGGGGATATGGTATTTTGGGATGAATCCAGTGTCGGTGTGTGCTATGAAATTATAAATTAAGATCATATAGTAGGGTTTAACTCTTAGCAGCTTTGAATACATGAGAAGAATTACCACACCCATGATATAAAACTGATAGTAGTTTTTTATGCTCCTAAGAGTTGAAAAAATTTCCTATTTAGGGAATTGTTTACTTTAAACTCTCACTATAAGAATTTTAGTTACCTATTTTCATAGAAGGACTTGAAACATAGGTAGAGGTGATGGGTGGAGTATCTTTACTCTTTGTAATTCAACATCAAATATATCCTCGGAAAGGGGAATGTTTTTGCTGATGCTCAGAGTAGAATGTTTCATTTCCAAGCAGTGATAAAATCCAAAGATTAATGGAATATAATGGTACTCCATACATAGATTCACCTTGATTTGGTGGAAAAGTTACCGGTATTATTATAGTTAGTTCTTAGTTTACTTCATCTCTTCTCAAGTTGATTTTTTAGGATCAATGGTGAGAAGAAGGGTTCTAGAGTATCAGGAATTCTTTATATTTTTTTGAGATAGTTGTTAGATGATATCTTTACCTAGAAAGATTTATGTTCATTCCATCATCTATGAGGAAGGATGTGGTGGAATGTTTTCAATATTCTTGGTGATTTTTTCATCTTGGTATAATAAATATGTAAAATAACATGGATTGATAGTATTTGTGTCTAGGTTTAAAATGTGACATATCTAATGTTGCATTTCATTTTTATACCAGTTGACATATTAAGGCTGAGTACCACAAACCTTTTGGTCTAATTTAGCCTCTCCTTGTACCCTTATTGAAATGGGACTAGGTGTCTATGAATTTCATCAGCAGATTACCATAGACTCCCCCAGGGATAATACCATATGGGTGGTGAATGATTGTCCAACCAATTAGAATAATTTCATTAATTCAAGACACCACCATGGTAGTGGATTTAGATAATTTCTACAATCAAGAGATAATGAGTTTAAACAGGGTAATAACTACTATTATTTTGGATATGGACACCTAGTTAACCTCCCAGTTTTGGAAAGGCCTTGAGGAGGTGATGGGTACTCAAGTTAAATTGAGCATAGCTAACCATAATTAGAAGGAAGAACATAAAAAGTGAGGAATTTATATTTTATAGGATATAATCTATGAATGAATCATGATTTTTAAGGATCTTAAGAGATCCATTTGTAACAGGTTGAGTTTGATTATAACAATAGTTACCAATATTCCATTAGAGTGGCTCCCTTTGAGGGTATATATGGTCAATCATGTAAATCACCTATTTATTGTTCTGAGGTGGTTCAAATCTATCTTATAGGATGAAACAATGTTTATAAGACATAAAAAGTATATATATTATTAATGAATGAATATAAAAATATTTAAGTCAAAATAATTCTTATGAATATGTTCAATGCCATCTTTTAAAATTTTCAATATATGATAGGGTGTTCTTGAATGTTTTACCTCATTTAGGTCACTGTCATCTTGGAAATTAAGGGAAGTTGGCCCTGAGATATGTGAGACCTTTTTAGTTCCCTGAGATAATTGGAAATGTGGCATATCAGTTAACATTACAGTCTCAGTTGAATTCTATCCATGTTGTTTTCCATCTATCTCAAATTAAAAAGTATCACCATAATCCCTATAATGTTCTAAACTTGGAAGAACTTGTTTTGGAACTCAATGTGTCAGTAGTCAAATGACTAGTTCAAGGTATTGATTCTTAGAAGAATACTCTATGTAGAAAATATATTATATTTTTTATATTTTTATGGAAACATGAAACCGATTCTCACAAGATGTGGGAATGGTAATCAATGATGAAGGAGAAATGACCCCATTTATTCTTTGACCAATCTTCTCTGACTTGACTCTTTGGGGACAAAAAGTGATATTATGGGGAGAATTTACACATAGTAATTTCACTTTTAAGTACTTATATTTTTTTATTTTACAAACTATTGTTTCATATCTTTCTAGAGTCATTCTAAGTAATTTCTGTGAAATTTTGGAGTTTTATGGGCATATCCAAAATTGGATAATGGTTAGAACAAACCGTGTAGAATTCCTAATAAACTATGTTACTTATGATTATATGGGATAATTACATTTAACATGGTTAGTGCGTGGTTTTTCTAGCTGTGAAATCAAACCATGTGTCTTCACTTATTAGAAAAAACCAAATATATTTTAGATGTATAGTTTTACAAACCGTGTGGCCAAACCATGTGATGAAAATTAATTAATCCCAAAATTATTATTTTTTAAATACATAAACTTTATTTTGAACTAATTTATAATCTTACAGAATATGATATCAACCATATGTATTCCTCTTAGGTATATTTGAGATACCAACACCTTTAGAGATCAATGTTTATAGATCTAGAGGTATTGAATCTTAGAAACTAAAGGTAAGAGTATGTTCTTCATTATTCTACATATTTCTTATAGATATTCTCTATTTTTATTAAAATGAACCATAGATGTAACGCCCCGACCCCAGCTACCCAGAGTCGGTGCGTTAATTACATAACATTGGCATGATCACAAGAAAGATCAAATCTCGAAAGACCGATTGGTTTAGTAGCCTTGGAAACACTAGATATAATCATAAAGTTTTACATTACATTTCAAAGTGAAAAACTACTACATCAACAAAGTCTTCATATCCACACTATTAACCCCTCATAATATCCCTGCAAGTCATTCATAATTTACTTCTTCACTTCCTGGGAAAAATAAAACATAGAAAAGGGGTGAGCTCAAATGCCCAGTAAGGATAACAATATAGCGGAACATTCAAAATAATCATAAACATTTAAGGCAATGAATTACTAAAACAAAAGCCTTTTAAAATTTAACTTCAACATAGTATGGCAAAAGTAAAATGAAATAATGCCATTTACTTATTCACATGGATATTCTACTAATCGAATAATCACATGCAATATCAATAACCACTTTCATAATGTTAGAATGCATAATGCCAGACTATCATAACCACATAGCCAAGGCCTCGTGCCAAGACTACAAATAAGATTTTGTCAAGGCCTTGTGCCAAGACACTAGTTTGTCTCATGAGACCTACCGATGCATCGAGGAGCTATAGCGGGCTCCACCCGTCACTTATTAAGTCCAATGCATTCCCATATGAAAAGGTTTAAACATAACATAAACATTCGTATTAAAACTAGCATACGAAATGTCAATAATTTCACCATAAACTATGAATGGTATAAAAATAGCACATCCATAGTCAAACATATCACAAAACCTTCAATACAATATAGAAGTTTTGTATCATAATAAATCAACTTCAAATAATCTTAAAATCCATCAAAGGATGTTGACGTAGATGAAATCAAAATTCTTTTTAAAGAAATATCTCCTTTTATTTTGAAATAATCTAAGATCCATATAAAATAAAACATTTTCTTTGAAAATATTCTTATAAGCTTGTAAGGGAAGCTTTGAAGATTTTATAACGGTGTAAAATAACCGCACCCGCCGTATAAGTTAAAAAAAACATTCTTACCACAATTCAGTCGAAAAGGTTAAAAAGGACCTTGTTTTGAAAACGACGGAAAGATTCCTTTATAAACCTCTTATAAAAAGTCAAACAAGGGTATAAATGACTTTAACCCATATTCTTGTAAATAGTAAAAAATGTTTTGAAATACATTTCAAAGAAACATGGATGTGGATGATAAAGAGATCCCAGTAGATTATTACGTATAATACAACCTCGGATAATGAAGAGATTGTGAAATAAACCCTTACCTTGTACTTTTCCTTTGTTGGGGTAGGTTAACCTCCTGTATAATGGTGAAATAATTGTTATTAAATTATACAATAATCATATACATTAATATGATATCATATATGATCTTTTAATATTGATTTGATAATAATATCTTAGTATTATCGTTGTTTCGTGTGTTAACTTACTTGTTTTCTTTTGTATGTTTTGTTACGTAAGACATGTATGTAAAGGATAGGTTGTATATTATTCATATCCAGAATGATATCAAGTCCTTAAACATCATTTTTTAAATCATCAAATGATAATTATACTTGAATGGATACGATGGAGAATGAATCTCATCGCGTTCGTGGAGACGGTAGTTCGTACGTACGCACGAACGCTACTTCCATTTAATTTTTATTTTAAAAGAATTGAATCCAAATGATACATAGGTATATTACTATTCCAGTATAATATAATATTTTATATATGTTACTTAAGTTCATTAACACCATCCTTTATACGTTCCATGTGTGGTATGAACGAGTCATATCATTTTAAGGGGGCGGTAGTCCGCACTTCCTCAAATGAAATTATCGTATGTATATACAACATGAAACGAATAATGGTATGAAATAAAATGGAATTACAGAAGATTATATATAAAATATATATCATTAATCTCATATTTAATTACAGTGCCATCATAATGGCCACCATGAGAGGCGGTAAGATGTATTTGAACAATCATCGTTTCGTGAGGCGTTAGTTTGCCGTCCACAGAAACATTATGTTCATCATCCATTAGATGGAGTTGTGTGTATGTGTAGTTTGAATACTTCTTATAACAACATCCTAGTATATTGTGGATACTGGTGTTATTACAAAATAAAGTAAATAAAAAGAGTTTGGGGGTTGGAGAAGCAAAATAAATGAAAATAATTTAAGAGAAATCGTTACCTTTAATCTAGGTAACTCACTTTGGTTGGAACCAAAGGACTTCTTGAAATGCTTTCTGCCTAAGGGGATGCTTCAAGGAGGAGGAGAGGGATTTGGGGAGCTTAGTTGGGCAGAGTTTGGACGAGCCAAGTGTCTTGAGAGGTGTGAGGAAAAGAGAAGGAGGAGTGCCCTTTTATAAGAGGTGTGAGGGGCACTTTTGGAAAAGCTAGAAATATTAATTTATAATAAATTCATATTCGGTTTCCAAAGGCTCCAAAGTTGACTATTCAAAGGATGAGGTGGGGATAGGTCGAAAACAACTCATCCAATAGAATTTAGACAGGTTTTGGTACTTATATTAACCTTATCTTTAAGTATTAACTCTAAGTTAATTAGTTTCACTTTTACAATGTCTCTTTGTATTTTTATATAATATGGTTAATAAACTTACTATATACATCCAAGCGACCCCCAAGTGGTCCATTAATGATTAACCTATCATAATATAAGTCTCTTGGCCGAACCTTAAATTTTTAGGAATTTAATATCAATTAATAATATAATATTTGTTTTAAGAACTCTTTTATGTCAATTTTGACACTATTCAATAGTTGATTTTTGTGAAACTCATAACAGATTGATTACTTCGAACAAAGTCAATTAAATCAATCCTAATATATCATATTATCCTATAAAATTAGTGTAATTCATTAAAAGTTTCATATTATATTTATTTGTGTATTTATAATATCAATTATTGTAATTTTTCACTATTATAGTAATTACTGCATCATCATTGTGTCATAAATAAAATAAATTATTTAATGTCTAAAAATTATAAATAAAATATAATTATGTAGGAAATCTTTTTATCTTTCTAATGAATATTTATAATCGAAAATCCAACATGTATAACCCTATGTAAAAATTGTTCTTCTAAAAGATGTAAGCTTATGCCATTTTTATTTTTATTTTAACTTTATTAATATAAAGTGTCCCTACCAAATACAAGTGGCTCCAAGGGGTCCCCAAATTGACCCAAGGATGCTCATGGTCGGGTATGTGTCCACCAATAAGGTTAGGACACGTTTTAGGGTAATTTTGTATTATTATAATATTATTTTTTTAACCCTTATTTACCGGATTTACCCTTAACCATGGTAAATAAAATATTTACCACAGTAATTATTCAAAATGTCTAAAAATAAAAGTTACCTATTTACACAATTTGGACATCCTGATTCCAAATATGGAATCCATTTTTCTAAATTCAAAACACAGAAGTGGCAGAAATTAATTTAAAATTAATTCCCGATGTCAAAACAAAAAGCGTGTTTTTAAGAGGTAATAACTATCAAAAGATTGACACTTGTTTATGTTCGGTTTAATTGTAAAATTATGTCCAATGACCAACATTATATTAAACGGTAAAAATATATTCTAAATATACTTTAAAACCACTCAAATTCATAATTTATCACTATTAATTATTTTGATTAAAAAAGTTGTTTTTAATTAAAATTTAGTAATTTTCACTATTCATCAAAATATGAAAGTTATCCGAAATGTACCAAAATTTCACCCTAGGATAATTTTGATATTCCGAATCCAAAAATGAAGTCCATTTTGAAATATAGAATATATATGATTTCAAAAAGTAGGTATTACTATTCACAACGGCTAGTTTAATTAGTTGTGATGTGTGTTAGAACTCGAGGTTGCGTACAACACACGCTATCGCATTATTCGAAGGGAAACGTACCGTAGAAGGTTGGGGTGTTACATTCTCCCCTCCTTCAAATAATTGCGTCCTCGCAATTTCTAGGGTATTACTGCATAAAAAGACTCGGGTGGTTCTTCATCATAAGTTCCTCGGGTTCCCACGTTGCCTCTTCCATCTTATGATTTCTCCACAAAACTTTTACCAGACGCGTCGTCCGGTTTCTCAGTACTTGTTCTCTCGTATCAAGAATCTTGACGGGCTCTTCGCAATAAGACAGATCGGGTTCCAGTTCTAATTCTTCATAGGTGAGTACATGCGTTGGGTCAGGCATGTATTTCCTCAACAGAGATACGTGGAACACATCGTGAACTTTGGAGAGACTTGGCGGCATTGCCAATCGGTAAGCTACAACGCCAATTCGTTCAAGAATTTCGAAAGGTCCGATGTACCTGGGACTCAATTTACCTTTCTTACCAAAACGTATGACTCCCTTCCATGGAGATACCTTCAGGAAAACATGATCACCGACTTGAAATTCCAAATCCTTCCTTCGATTATCGGCATAGCTCTTTTGTCTACTTTGAGCTGCTTTGATGTGATTTTGGATTACTTTCACCTTTTCCACCGTTTCCTCCACCAGTTCTGGGCCTACAAGTTTTCTTTCACCAACGTCATCCCAACAGGTTGGTGTACGACATCTCTTTCCGTATAACGCTTCATATGGTGCCATCTGAATACTTGAATGGAAGCTATTGTTATAGGAAAATTCTACCAGTGGTAAATATTGATCCCACATACCCTGAAAGTCAAGTGAGCAAGATCTCAACATGTCTTCTAAGGTCTGAATAGTCCGTTCTGATTGTTCATCTGTCTGAGGGTGGTAAGCAGTGCTCAAATGAAGTTCAGTATCCAGGGATTTCTGAAGACTTTTCCAAAATCTTGAAGTAAAACGGGGATCACGATCAGAAACAATTGATAAGGGTACTCCATGAAGTCTCACAACTTCATTAATATATAGTCTTGCTAGACGTTCCAAGGGTAGATCTTCTCTTATAGCAAGAAAATGTGCTGACTTGGTAAGACGATCAACAATAACCCATACTGCATCATTCTTTCTAGGAGTCTTTGGTAGCCCCATGACAAAGTCCATCGTAATATTGTCCCATTTCCACTCCGGTATGGGAAGAGGTTGCATGACTCCTCCAAGCTGTTGCCTTCCAGCTTTCACTTGTTGACAAACCATACATCTTGACACAAAATCAGCAATCTCCCTCTTCATGTTGTCCCACCAAAAATGTTCCTTCAAATCTCTATATATTTTGGTGCTCCCAGGGTGTATAGAGAAATTGGAACTATGAGCATCATCCAGCAATTCCCTTTTTAGATCCGGTATATTGGGAACACAAAGTCTCTTCCCGAATTTCAAAATTCCATCTTCATACACAAAGTCTCTCAATCTCCCATCATTCACAGCTTTAATCTTCTTTTGGAATTCTTCATCATCGGTCTGAGAACTCTTAATCCTTTCTAGTAAAGATGGTTTGGCAACCATTTGAAAAAGCATTGATGTTTCACCTTCCCTGGTTATTCCCATGTCCATCTTCACTAGATCCATGAAAATTGGATCCCTTTCAATTCTCATCATGTTCAAAACTCCATGGTCTTTTCTGCTCAAAGCATCTGCCACCATGTTTGCTTTCCCCGGGTGGTAGTGTATCGTACAATCATAATCCTTGAGTAATTCAAGCCATCTCCTTTGCCTCATGTTGAGTTCTTTTTGTGAGAAAATATACTTCAAACTCTTGTGATCAGTATAAATCTCACATTTTCCCCATAGAGGTAGTGCCTCCATATCTTCAAAGCAAAGATCACAGCTGCTAACTCAAGATCATGAGTAGGATAGTTTTGTTCATGAATTTTCAACTGTCGTGATGCATAGGCAATAACTCTATCATTCTGCATAAGGACACAACCAAGTCCTTTCTTCGATGCATCACTATAAATAACAAACCCATCATTCCCCGATGGTAGAGTCAATATTGGAGCATTGACTAATCTTCTCTTCAGTTCTTCGAAACATTCTTCACACTCTTTTTTCCAAACAAATTTAACCCCTTTACGTGTGAGCTTCGTTAATGGGTTAGCCAATCGGGCAAAATTCTGGACGAAACGTCGATAATAACCTGCCAAACCAATAAAACTGCGTACCTCAGTTATACTCGTAGGTGCTGGCCATTCTTGGATTGCTTTGGTCTTAGAAGGATCAACAAAGATTCCATCTTTAGAGACAATATGGCCAAGAAAAGAAATCTCCTGAATCCAGAATTCACACTTGCTAAACTT
This sequence comes from Viscum album, assembly GCA_963277665.1. NCBI lineage: Eukaryota > Viridiplantae > Streptophyta > Magnoliopsida > Santalales > Viscaceae > Viscum > Viscum album. The sequence goes on from OY728156.1 coordinate 827,816,526, forward strand.
CCCATATAATTCATGCGTCCTCAGAGTCTTCAAGATAATGCGCAAGTGATTTTCATGATCTTCGTAGGTTTTGGAGTATACCAAGATATCATCAATAAATACCACCACAAATTCTTCGAGATACTCCTTGAAAACTCTATTCATTAGATCCATGAATACAGAGGGTGCATTAGTCAATCCAAACGGCATTACAGTAAACTCGTAATGTCCGTACCTAGTTCGAAATGCTGTTTTCGGAATGTCTTCCTTCTTCACACACAACTGATGGCATCCAGATCGAAGGTCAATCTTTGAAAAGTATTGAGCTCCATGCAGTTGGTCAAATAAATCATCAATACTAGGTAGGGGATACTTGTTCTTTATCGTTATAGCATTGATCTCCCTGTAGTCAATACATAACCTCATAGATCCATCTTTCTTTTTAACAAAAAGAACAGGGGCTCCCCATGGAGAAACACTAGGGCGAATAAATCCCTTATTACTCAATTCCTCTAGTTGTTTCTTTAGTTCGACTAACTCTACAGTGGCCATTCTATAAGGGGTCTTCGATATAGGCCTTGATCCAGGAATCAAATCAATAGAAAACTCAACTTCTCGTTCTGGAGGATGTCCAGGTAAATCTTCCGGAAATACATCTACAAATTCTTTCACAATAGGTACATCCTCTATTTGAACATTACTTTCCTCACCCGCAGTTATTTCATTCTCTTCCTCCCCAATAATTGAATTTAGTTGAGCTATTGAGGGTGGATCTAAATAAGAATTAGGTGGTGACGATTCTGCTCTAAAAATAAGGTGTTCCTTATCATTATCATCAAGAATCGTAACCTCTTTCTTCTTACAATAAATATTCGCATCATAGTCCGAAAGCCAGTCCATACCGAGGATTATATCAAACTCAATCATAGGTATGACGATGAAATCAGCAGATAAAGAAAATTTATGTGCTCTAATGGGGACTGATTCACAAAACTTTGTTGCAACGATACTTCCCTTAGGAGTTTTAACTGACAACTCCCTTATTAAATCAAATTGGAAATATCTAATTTTCTTAGCAAACTGGGAATATATGAAACAATGCGATGATCCAGAATCAAATAATGCATTTGCTAAACTTGAGGAAACCATTAAATTACCTGCCACCACGTCTTTCAGAGCTTCTACCTCAGCAGTAGTGATAGCATAAGCCTGGCCTTGATCCCTTGGCCTTTTCTGAGGTAAGTTCTCCTGACGCTTAGGACATGCATTTGCATAATGCCCCATCTCCCTGCAATTGTAGCACTGAACATTGGTAGCTTCCTTCTTCCCTTTGCAATCATGATCTTGGTGGCCTTTTTCACCACACTTGTAACAGACTCCCATTCCCTTCAAGCAAGTACCATGATGTTTCTTCCCGCATTTACCACAAGATGGATATTCAACCTTTCCCTTCTTCCCCTTATTTCCATTCCCAGATTGATCAGCAGGTCTCTTCTTCTCTTTCTTTTCTTTAAAGTCATAAGACTTAGAGAATTCCTTTTCGGTCTTGATAGCACATGAGACAATGTCTTCGTACGATGAAAAGGATTGTGAGAATAACGCTCGACGGAGAAATGGTTTTAACCCATCAAAGAAACGATCAATCTTACTTCTTGGGTTACGAATATAATCACCAGCGTACCTCGCTAACCTTGTAAAGTTAGCCTCATACTTTGTGACATTCTCATCCTCCTTTTATCTCAGACTCAGAAATTGCCTTTCCATATCTGCTCGATGGTCGCGAGGGAAGTATTTTTCTAAAAACAGCTCTTTGAACTCCCTCCATTCCATATTTGATACTTCATCATCTTCCTTTTTATTTTGAATCAATGACCACCATTGATCAGCATCTCCAGTGAGGCGGTAAACTGCCATGATAACTTTTTCCATTTCACTGCTCCCCAAAGCCTGAAATATTTTCTCTAGGGAAAATATCCATTTCTCAGCTACTAAGGGATTTGTATTCCCATTGAACGTTGGTGGTTGTTGCCTCATGAATCGATCTAACATTGATCCTCCACGCTGCGGATCAGGGTGCTCCATACGGGTAAGGTTATTATTCATAACCTGAGTAAGTTGTCCCAGTACGGTGATTAGCTAATCAGCACCAGTTGCATCACCAGCCCCACTATAATTATCTTGAGCAGGAGGGCAATCCCTACATGGAGTGCGTGCATTGATACGGTTTCCATTTCTTCCACTAGGCGCCATTTCTAAATAATGGCATAAACTAGATCAGTTTATGAATCAAAATACATAATCCCATACTTATAAAACACTTAACATAAATTGAACTATTTATGGATATAATCCATAATAATAAAAATGTTTTCTTTGAGGAAGTATATACTCATAAACCCTTCATAATGATTTGTAAAGATAGTGAGAGTTATCCTAAGCATATCCCCCGGGAGTGTCGTAACCAAGAGTGCAGCAAGGCCCGTTGTCATGCACCAGTTCCCGTTCGAGTCTAGCTCAAAGCGGTGTTTTCGGGTTTTACCCCTAGGTACATCTGTGCCAGAGCCGCCTCTACCTGCTCGTATCCAGACAGAGATGTATTTCTTGGAAAACTCACAAAATCTCTACAATACCAAAATTCTAGGAAGTTTTTCTATACTAATCCTCAAAGTACATCTTAGGTCTACGTGCTCTAATCAGAGTTTATCTAAATCTAGCTTCCAAGGTTTGTACTAAACTTCCTCTGATACCAACTGTAACGCCCCGACCCCAGCTACCCAGAGTCGGTGCGTTAATTACATAACATTGGCATGATCACAAGAAAGATCAAATCTCGAAAGACCGATTGGTTTAGTAGCCTTGGAAACACTATATATAATCATAAAGTTTTACATTACATTTCAAAGTGAAAAACTACTACAACAACAAAGTCTTCATATCCACACTATTAACCCCTCATAATATCCCTGCAAGTCATTCATAATTTACTTCTTCACTACCTGGGAAAAATAAAACATAGAAAAGGGGTGAACTCAAATGCACAGTAAGGATAACAATATAGCGGAACATTCAAAATAATCATAAACATTTAAGGCAATGAATTACTAAAACAAAAGCCTTTTAAAATTGAACTTCAACATAGTATGGAAAAAGTAAAATGAAATAATTCCATTTACTTATTCACATGGATATTCTACTAATCGAATAATCACATGCAATATCAATAACCACTTTCATAATGTTGGAATGCATAATGCCAGACTATCATAACCACATAGCCAAGGCCTCGTGCCAAGACTACAAATAAGATTTTGTCAAGGCCTTGTTCCAAGACACTAGTTTGTCTCATGAGACCTACCGATGCATCGAGGAGCTATAGCGGGCTCCACCCGTCACTTATTAAGTCCAATGCATTCCCATATGAAAAGGTTTAAACATAACATAAACATTCGTATTAAAACTAGCATACGAAATGTCAATAATTTCACCATAAACTATGAATGGTATAAAAATAGCACATCCATAGTCAAACATATCACAAAACCTTCAATACAATATAGAAGTTTTGTATCATAATAAATCAACTTCAAATAATCTTAAAATCCATCAAAGGATGTTGACGTAGATGAAATCAAAATTCTTTTTAAAGAAATATCTCCTTTTATTTTGAAATAATTTAAGATCCATATAAAATAAAACATTTTCTTTGAAAATATTCTTATAAGCTTGTAAGGGAAGCTTTGAAGATTTTATAACGGCGTAAAATAACCGCACCCGCCGTATAAGTTAAAAAAAACATTCTTACCTCAATTCAGTCGAAAAGGTTAAAAAGGACCTTGTTTTGAAAACGACGGAAAGATTCCTTTATAAACCTCTTATAAAAAGTCAAACAAGGGTATAAATGACTTTAACCCATATTCTTGTAAATAGTAAAAAATGTTTTGAAATACATATCAAAGAAACATGGATGTGGATGATAAAGAGATCCCAGTAGATTATTACGTATAATACAACCTCGGATAATGAAGAGATTGCGAAATAAACCCTTACCTTGTACTTTTCCTTTGTTGGGGTAGGTTAACCTCCTGTATAATGGTGAAATAATTGTTATTAAATTATACAATAATCATATACATTAATATGATATCATATATGATATTTTAATATTGATTTGATAATAATATCTTAGTATTATCGTTGTTTCGTGTGTTAACTTACTTGTTTTCTTTTGTATGTTTTGTTACGTAAGACATGTATGTAAAGGATAGGTTGTATATTATTCATATCCAGAATGATATCAAGTCCTTAAACATTATTTTTTAAATCATAAAATTATAATTATACTTGAATGGATACGATGGAGAATGAATCTCATCGCGTTCGTGGAGACGGTAGTTCGTACGTACGCACGAACGCTACTTCCATTTAATTTTTATTTTAAAAGAATTGAATCCAAATGATACATAGGTATATTACTATTCCAGTATAATATAATATTTTATATATGTTACTTAAGTTCATTAACACCATCCTTTATACGTTCCATGTGTGGTATGAACGAGTCATATCATTTTAAGGGGGCGGTAGTCCGCACTTCCTCAAATGAAATTATCGTATGTATATACAACATGAAACGAATAATGGTATGAAATAAAATGGAATTACAGAAGCTTATATATAAAATATATATCATTAATCTCATATTTAATTACAGTGCCATCATAATGGCCACCATGAGAGGCGGTAAGATGTATTTGAACAATCATCGTTTCGCGAGGCGTTAGTTTGCCATCCACAGAAACATTATGTTCATCATCCATTAGATGGAGTTGTGTGTATGTGTAGTTTGAATCCTTCTTATAACAACATCCTACTATATTGTGGATACTGGTGTTGTTACAAAAGAAAGGAAATAAAAAGAGTTTGGGGTTGGAGAAGCAAAATAAATGAAAATAATTTAAGAGAAATCGTTACCTTTAATCTAGGTAACTCACTTTGGTTGGAACCAAAGGACTTCTTGAAATGCTTTCTGCCTAAGGGGAAGCTTAAAGGAGGAGGAGAGGGATTTGGGGAGCTTAGTTGGGCAGAGTTTGGACGAGCCAAGTGTCTTGAGAGGTGTGAGGAAAAGAGAAGGAGGAGTGCCCTTTTATAAGAGGGGTGAGGGGCACTTTTGGAAAAGCTAGAAATATTAATTTATAATAAATTCATATTCGGTTTCCAAAGGCTCCAAAGTTGACTATTCAAAGGATGAGGTGGGGATAGGTCGAAAACAACTCATCCAATAGAATTTAGACAGGTTTGGGTACTTATATTAACCTTATCTTTAAGTATTAACTCTAAGTTAATTAGTTTCACTTTTACAATGTCTCTTTGTATTTTTATATAATATGGTTAATTAACTTACTATATACATCCAAGCGACCCCCAAGTGGTCCATTAATGATTAAACTATCATAATATAAGTCTCTTGGCCGAACCTTAGATTTTTTGTAATTTAATATCAATTAATAATATAATATTTGTTTTAAGAACTCTTTTATGTCAATTTTGACACTATTCAATAGTTGATTTTTGTGAAACTCATAACAGATTGATTACTTCGAAAAAAGTCAATTAAATCAATCCTAATATATCATATTATCCTAGAAAATTAGTGTAATTCATTAAAAGTTTCATATTATATTTATTTGTGTATTTATAATATCAATTATTTTAATTTTTCACTATTATAGTAATTACTGCATCATCATTGTGTCATAAATAAAATAAATTATTTAATATCTAAAAATTATAAATAAAATATCATCATGTAGGAAATCTTTTTATATTTCTAATTAATATTTATAATCGAAAATCCAACATGTATAACCCTATGTAAAAATTGTTCTTCTAAAAGATGTAAGCTTATGCCATTTTTATTTTTATTTTAACTTTATTAATATAAAGTGTCCCTACCACATACAAGTGGCTCCAAGGGGTCCCCAAATTGACCCAAGGATGCTCATGGTCGGGTATGTGTCCACCAATAAGGTTAGGACACGTTTTAGGGTAATTTTGTATTATTATAATATTATTTTTTTAACCCTTATTTACCGGATTTACCCTTAACCATGGTAAATAAAATATTTACCACAGTAATTATTCAAAATGTCTAAAAATAAAAGTTACCTATTTACACAATTTGGACATCCTGATTCCAAATATCGAATCCATTTTTCTAAATTCAAAACACAGAAGTGGCAGAAATTAATTTAAAATTAATTCCCGCTGTCAAAACAAAAAGCGTGTTTTTAAGAGGTAATAACTATCAAAAGATTGACACTTGTTTATGTTCGGTTTAATTGTAAAATTATGTCCAATGACCGACATTATATTAAACGGTAAAAATATATTCTAAATATACTTTAAAACCACTCAAATTCATAATTTATCACTATTAATTATTTTGATTAAAAAAGTTGTTTTTAATTAAAATTTAGTAATTTTCACTATTCATCAAAATATGAAAGTTATCCGAAATGTACCAAAATTTCACCCTAGGCTAATTTTTATATTCCGAATCCAAAAATGAAGTCCATTTTGAAATATAGAATATATATGATTTCAAAAAGTAGGTATTACTATTCACAACGGCTAGTTTAATTAGTTGTGGTGTGTGTTAGAACTCGAGGTTGCGTACAACACACGCTATCGCATTATTCGAAGGGAAACGTACCGTAGAAGCTTGGGGTGTTACATTCTCCCCTCCTTCAAATAATTGCGTCCTCGCAATTTCTAGGGTATTACTGCATAAAAAGACTCGGGTGGTTCTTCATCATAAGTTCCTCGGGTTCCCACGTTGCCTCTTCCATCTTATGATTTCTCCACAAAACTTTTACCAGACGCGTCGTCCGGTTTCTCAGTACTTGTTCTCTCGTATCAATAATCTTGACGGGCTCTTCGCAATAAGACAGATCGGGTTCCAGTTCTAATTCTTCATAGGTGAGTACATGCGTTGGGTCAGGCATGTATTTCCTCAACAGAGATACGTGGAACACATCGTGAACTTTGGAGAGACTTGGCGGCATTGCCAATCGGTAAGCTACAACCCCAATTCGTTCAAGAATTTCGAAAGGTCCGATGTACCTGGGACTCAATTTACCTTTCTTACCAAAACGTATGACTCCCTTCCATGGAGATACCTTCAGGAAAACATGATCACTGACTTGAAATTCCAAATCCTTCCTTCGATTATCGGCATAGCTCTTCTGTCTACTTTGAGCTGCTTTGATGTGATTTTGCATTACTTTCACCTTTTCCACCGTTTCCTCCACCAGTTCTGGGCCTACAAGTTTTCTTTCACCAACGTCATCCCAACAGGTTGGTGTACGACATCTCTTTCCGTATAACGCTTCATATGGTGCCATATGAATACTTGAATGGAAGCTATTGTTATAGGAAAATTCTACCAGTGGTAAATATTGATCCCACATACCCTGAAAGTCAAGTGAGCAAGATCTCAACATGTCTTCTAAGGTCTGAATAGTCCTTTCTGATTGTCCATCTGTCTGAGGGTGGTAAGCAGTGCTCAAATGAAGTTCAGCATCCAGGGATTTCTGAAGACTTTTCCAAAATCTTGAAGTAAAACGGGGATCACGATCAGAAACAATTGATAAGGGTACTCCATGAAGTCTCACAACTTCATTAATATATAGTCTTGCTAGACATTCCAAGGGTAGATCTTCTCTTATAGCAAGAAAATGTGCTGACTTGGTAAGACGATCAACAATAACCCATACTGCATCATTCTTTCTAGGAGTCTTTGGTAGCCCCATGACAAAGTCCATCGTAATATTGTCCCATTTCCACTCCGGTATGGGAAGAGGTTGCATGACTCCTCCAGGCTGTTGCCTTCCAGCTTTCACTTGTTGACAAACCATACATCTTGACACAAAATCAACGATCTCCCTCTTCATGTTGTCCCACCAAAAATGTTCCTTCAAATCTCTATACATTTTGGTGCTCCCAGGGTGTATAGAGAAATTGGAACTATGAGCATCATCCAGCAATTCCCTTTTTAGATCAGGTATATTGGGAACACTAAGTCTCTTCCTGAATTTCAAAATTCCATCTTCATACACAAAGTCTCTCAATCTCCCATCATTCACAGCTTTAATCTTCTTTTGTAATTCTTCATCATAGGTCTGAGAACTCTTAATCCTTTCTAGTAAAGATGGTTTGGCAACCATTTGTAAAAGCATTGATGTTTCACCTTCCCTGGTTATTCCCATGTCCATCTTCACTAGATCCATGAAAATTGGATCCCTTTCAATTCTCATCATGTTCAAAACTCCATGGTCTTTTCTGCTCAAAGCATCTGCCACCTTGTTTGCTTTCCCCGGGTGGTAGTGTATCGTACAATCATAATCCTTGAGTAATTCAAGCCATCTCCTTTGCCTCATGTTGAGTTCTTTTTGTGAGAAAATATACTTCAAACTCTTGTGATCAGTATAAATCTCACATTTTCCCCATAGAGGTAGTGCCTCCATATCTTCAAAGCAAAGATCACAGCTGCTAACTCAAGATCATGAGTAGGATAGTTTTGTTCATGAATTTTCAACTGTCGTGATGCATAGACAATAACTCTATCATTCTGCATAAGGACACAGCCAAGTCCTTTCTTCGATGCATCACTATAAATAACGAACCCATCATTCCCCGATGGTAGAGTCAATATTGGAGCATTGACTAATCTTCTCTTTAGTTCTTCGAAACATTCTTCACACTTTTTGTCCAAACAAATTTAACCCCTTTACGTGTGAGCTTCGTTAATGGGTTAGCCAATCGGGCAAAATTCTGGACGAAACGTCGATAATAACCTGCCAAACCAATAAAACTACGTACCACAGTTATACTCGTAGGTGCTAGCCATTCTTGGATTGCTTTGGTCTTAGAAGGATCAACAGAGATTCCATCTTTAGAGACAATATGGCCAAGAAAAGAAATCTCCTGAAGCCAGAATTCACACTTGCTAAACTTCCCATATAATTCATGCCTCCTCAGAGTCTTCAAGATAATGCGCAAGTGATTTTCATGATCTTCGTAGGTTTTGGATTATACCAAGATATCATCAATAAATACCACCACAAATTCATCGAGATACTCCTTGAAAACTCTATTCATTAGATCCATGAATACAGAGGGTGCATTAGTCAATCCAAACGGCATTACAGTAAACTCGTAATGTCCGTACCTAGTTCGAAATGCTGTTTTCGGAATGTATTCCTTCTTCACACACAACTGATGGTATCCAGATCGAAGGTCAATCTTTGAAAAGTATTGAGCTCCATGCAGTTGGTCAAATAAATCATCAATACGAGGTAGGGGATACTTGTTCTTTATCGTTATAGCATTGATCTCCCTGTAGTCGATACATAACCTCATAGATCCATCTTTCTTTTTAACAAAAAGAACAGGGGCTCCCCATGGAGAAACACTAGGGCGAATAAATCTCTTATTACTCAATTCCTCTAGTTGTTTCTTTAGTTCGACTAAATCTACAGTGGCCATTCTATAAGGGGTCTTCGATATAGGCCTTGATCCAGGAATCAAATCAATAGAAAACTCAACTTCTCGTTCTGGAGGATGTCCAGGTAAATCTTCCGGAAATACATGTAGAGACCCGAAGCCTAACGTACATGGACATTACATTACTTTTGCGGAATACTTAGTACAAAACAAAAACACACACACAAGGATCGTAATAGTTTAGTGTCTTTGGAAACTCGGAATAAAATCTTCTAATCGTGGGGAAAGATCTTCAACATCTCCCATAAAGATCTTCCTTTTTTTTACCTAAAACCTTTCTTTATGTCCTGGGGAAAAGAAAACATAAAAGGGTGAGCTCAAATGCTCAGTAAGGGTAAACAAAAGATATATCAATCACATCGTATTCATAAGAACATAACATTTTGGAAATCATAACCTGCAAAAGAGAGCATAATTTCATAACATGGGATAAATCATAGTAGTGAAATGAAATCATAACATAAAACATTACTCATTGTGGCATACACACATAATCATAGGGAATCATTTCTTGTTAGTCAAGACTCATTGCCAAGACTATCTTAGTGGACAAAGTCCCTTTCTGAATCGAGTAATCCTTGTTTCAGTCATGTTTCACTGAACCGGTATAACCTACCATTCCAGCCATGTCTATCTCATGAGATATAAAATCTTTACCCAATGCATTGGAGGGAGATATAGGTCCCACCCATCTCTTAATGAATCCTTTCTTATGTGTGCCACAAAATCATAAATCATACATCATTTCATAACCCATGTAATAAAAATGGGATTCTTAAACAACATGACATCATAAAACCATTCATATAAGATAAAGGAATTCATAAACATAATTCCATCACAACATAGTCAAATCAATGTAAAAATATGGATAGAAACAGAACTCTTTATTATCTTAGATGGAAAATAATTTTGATAAAACACTTGAATTGAATTCTTGAGGAAAATATCCTTTCTTCTTCAAAATCAATTTCTTTTCACAAAACATCATGCAACTTTAAAAGAAAGAGATTTTATTGAAAATAGTCATGAAATCTTTTAGAGGAAGCTTCATGAAAATAAGGCTTTATAAAACAGTAGAAATCCGTTCGTGCCGTATAAGTTAAAAAAATATTCTTCGTACTTTTGTCGGAAAAGTCAAAAAGTACCTCGTATAAAAAAAAACGACAAAAGATTCCTTTCATATTCTTTACTAAAAACTCACTGAAGGGTAAAATTGGATTTAAACTATTTTAAGTGGATGGAAACAATATTACATATTGAGGGAACATGGATGTGGATGATAAAATACACCCCAGTAAATACTTACGAATAAACAATCTCGGATAAAAATGAGATTGTGATATTTCCCTTACCTTAGGTCCGACTTGCTTTGTAAGTGTCCGAACCTCCTGTATAATGATTTAAATCATGTTATTGACTTATTACAGAATCATATTCATTGTTATGATATCATATATGGTTCAATTATGACATTATATTACCCGTTCTTTTGTAAATTCCATGTTAAAGAAGCGTTTTGGGTAAAATCGTTTCATTTATCGTAGGTGTTTTGACTTGTTGTTCTTGACATCATTATTACTTATATCATGATTTACTTACTTCCAGAATATAAAATATGATTTATATATCATATATATTCAGTATATATATATATATATAATAGGTAGATAAATAAAATGAAAAACACCGTTCATGGAGACGGTAGTCCGTACGTACGCATGAACGCTGTTTTCCTTTCCTTATTGTCTTGAAATGGAAGTAAGTAGATGACATACATATGTATATATATACATAAATCCAGTAGCTTTATAATGTCATATATTTCAGTATTATTTCTTATATATACATTATAATCATTCTTAAATGGTTAACATGGAGAATGAATCTCATCGCGTCGTGGAGACGGTAGTCCGTACGTACGCACGAGCGATGATATCATTTCTATAAATATTGAATTGAATTGGAGTGGATTATACAATATATCAGAATCAATATGATGTTGTAATAACTATGTATAGTTATTCTTTACACCATTATACCCATCCATGTAAGGTGGTGGTGGAAAATAGATTACACCACGGCGTGGAGACGGTATTCCGTACGTACGCACGCGCGGTGATTTCTTTTTCCGTAGGATGGATAGATGGTGAAATAGGGTTTTTTCATACTTATAATAACATATCAGTATATGAGTGATACTGATGTTATTACTTCATAATGAAACAACCTAAGAAGAAGAAGTGGAAGAAGAAATAAAGATGAAAGAATTGGTAACGGTAATTACCTCTTCTTTGAAGCGCCTTTTGGAGACCTCCTCTTAGGGAACTAAAATTGGTCTTTGAGTAAGACCAGAACCTCTAGGATGTTTCTAGGGAAGTGGAGAAGAGATTTTGGCAGGGGTTGGCCGAGCTTGAGTGCTCAAATTGGTGTGAGGAGGAGGGGGAGGAGGTGTCCTTTTATAGGGGAGGAGAGGGGCACCTTAGGAATTCTTAAAAATATTAATTTATAATAAATCTAACCCCACTTAAAAACCTCCAAAAATGACTCATATTCGAAGATTAGATGATATAGGGTTGTAATCTCATCAACCAATCAAATTTATACATGTTTGAATATTATTTTAAACCTTATCAATTAGATTTAACTCTAAGTTAAATAATTTAACTTTTACCGTGTCTTTTTGTTTTCTTTCACTATATGGTTAATAAACTTACTATAACATGCCAAACGAACCCCAAATTGTTTATTATTAATGTATATATCCTTATCTAAGTCATTTGGCCAAACCTTAGACTTTTAGGAATAAAATAACAATTAATAATATAATATTTGATTTAAAAACTATTTTGTGTCAATTTTGACACTATTTGATATATGATTTTTGTGAAAGTCATAACAGAATTATATGTTCGAACCAAGTTGATTAAATAAACACTAATATATCATAGTAACCTAGAAAATTAGTGGAATTCATAAAAAGTCTTAAATTACATTTATTTTGGTATTTATATTATCAATTATGTCAATATTTCATTAATAAGATAATTACTGCATCATTTTTGTGTCATAAATAAATTAAATTATTTGATGTCTAAAAATTACAAATAAAATACCATCATGTAGGAAATCTTTTTAGCTTTCTAATGAATATTTACAATCGAATTTATCTTATGTATAACCCCATATTAAAAATGATTTACTTATTAAACTTTGATTTTAACTATTTTAACCCTTCTTTAAATAAATTAATAATAAATGTCCTAATCTAATCCAAGTGGGCCTAAATGGTCATATTTTATTCCTAAGTTTGTTTTTGGTCGAAATACACTTGTCCAATAGGATTAGGACATGTGTTAGGGTAATATTAATATCATATTTACCCTTAATTACCCTATTTACTATTAACCGCGGTAAAAAAAAAGTAAAAAGTTACTATTCAACAAAAATTATTTTCATCTCATTGAACCACATTTTAGTCCTTGATATTAACCGTGTCTCTCGGATTTTCGAAATTCCATTCACAAAAGCGGTAAAATTAAGTTTTATGAAAAATTCAGTTTTTTTAACTACCACTTAGTAGTTTCACTATTCATCAAAAAATGAAGGTTTTCAGAAAAATGCCAAAATTTCATCCTAAGCTATATTTCATATTCCGAATTCAAAAATGAAGTCTATTTTACCAAATTCATAACATAGAAGTTGCATTAATTAATTTTATAATTAAAACCCGCCGTTAAAACAAATAGCGTGTTTTTAAGAAACAATATCTATCAAAAGATTGACACTTGTTTATGTATGGTTTAATTATAAAATTGTGTCCAATGACCAACATTATATTAAGTGGTAAAAATATATTCTAAATATACTTTAAAACCACTCAAATTAATGATTTATCACTATTAATTATTTCGATTAAAAAAGTTGTTTTTAATTATAATTTAGTAATTTTCACTATTCATCAGAATATGAAAGTTATCCGAAAAGTACCAAAATTTCACCTTAGGCTAAATTCGATACTCCGAATCCAAAAATAAAGTTCATTTTGAAAAATAAGATTTACTGGATTTCAAAAAGTGGTTATTACTATTCATAACGGCTAGTTTTAATAATATTTTTATAGCATATCGTTGTTTAGTGAAACTCGGTATTGCGTACTACACACGCTATCAAGGAAGGTCGCGATTGCGTGTAATGCAAGTCAAGTCAAGGATGTGTGTTGTGCAAGCTCCTTTTGGCGTAGCGTACAACACAAGACATTAATAAAATTAAAAAGAATATTTTTTTATAAAATCTTGGGCTGTTACATTCTACCCCCCTTAAAATGAATTTCGCCCTCGAAATTCGTCGGGGTTATAAATGGTTTACTATTTGAAATTTTCTTTAATAGAAACCCACATCGTAAAAGGGAATACCAAAACTTGGCTTTAAAAACTAAAGTATGAAATGTAACGATTACCCAAATAAACTAATCACTGGGTTTCCACATAGGTGAAAATATGGATATGGAAGAGAAATCTAACCATCATGTTCTGATGGAGAGTGGTAGAGAACATGGCTATGGAAAAGCCAGTAATCACAAATCCATAAATTCGTGACGATCTAAGGTACCATCTGATTCATCAGGTATAAGATCACTAGGACAACATTTTTGGTTTTCAAGATCATTTCCCTAAAGTTAAAGAATTTGAATTAGAATAAATACTTACTTTATTTTGGTATAATCTCACTGTTGTTCGTGCCTTTAACAATTTCCACTTCATCTCTTAAATAAATGAAGTTGAATTTGTTATTCGTGAAGTGTTAGCAGATCATGTGATAGAATGACGAGTCATTCCATCTGTCTCAAACAAAAGGTTAGCAAAAATTATATACATAAGTCGATCTATAGTGAGATTAATCACATATGGTTCCTAAAATGGGCTTATACTTCATATATCATACTGCTTAATATAATAAAACTAGTTTCTACTAAACAGGGACTTCCTGTAGGCTAGTGGTAGGCGATAAAGGCCAGTCGCACTTCGGTTGTGGGTTCGATTCCTACAGCCTTGTCCGAAGCGATGGGCTGTCGCCCGTCCTGCAGGTTGTCCTTTTTCTAAAACTACGTTACTATAACATCCCATCAATAATATCGAAAATCTTCTATCCTTAAACAATACTAACTTATGTCCAACATAATCCAGTCTAATCTTTAGGCTTATACATAATACTGCAGTCCACTCTCATAATATAGTGACATCGATTACCAGAGATTTAATACTGTCGTTGATCCCCACATATCATAAGATATGTCTTGTTTGGTCACATTCCAAACATTCAAAGTCCTTAATCGTGTATTCTCTTGAATACCTTAGTGAAAACATGAGTGCAGTTAAAAGTTAACACTTTCCACATACCAAAATCCTCAAAATTCTATATACTCAAACCATGATATCACTTAGTCCTTATATCAATCATGAGCTCATGAATACTGTCAAATATTTCATTTTCTTATTTTCCCTTCATTATGCGCATATCATCTTTTTTCCAAAAATACCTCAATCACTTAGAATACCACATTAGAGAAATACATAAATATTCCAATACACCATAAAAGTACCTCAACAACATTATTCTTGAATACCAATACTTCAGTCCATCCACTTCAATGACTGTCCTGGAATAAGTCCTTCCTTGATTTAGAAGTATCTTTTTAGGTCAGGGCATTGAGTTGGGTAATGCCCATGTTCTCCACAAATAAGACATTGAACTCCATAACAATCTGTCACTCTATGACCCTTTTCTCCACACAGATAACATCGGTCCCTCCATTTGAGGTATTCCTCAAGGTTCTTCTTCCCTTCTTTAGAAATCTCAATCTTCCTTTCTTTATGATCCTCAACATGCGAACATGCATAATAGTTTATCTTCCTCTTCTTTGATGAATTAGTCATACCACTAAATTTCACCTTGTTAATCATATATCGTGATGACTGATTCGACATATTCACAATATCTTTATCTCTAGGCATCACACAATTTTGTTGCTCATAGTCACAAATTTGTCCATTGGATTCAATTTAACCGAATTCCTTCTGATTCCCTCCATTAACTAAAACACAAAAAGAATTTTGTGAGAGGAGAAATCATGCTAGGGAAGACAACATAGTAAAGGGGGAGCACCCTCAATATCTAGCATATTAGGTTAAATTCTAAGATCGTTACCGTAGTTCTAGGAATATATCATATACGTATACTTATCCTTAGGGACATCCCTAGACATACCTTAGAAATATCTCTAGGGATCTCACTAACGTTCTCACATCCTAGTTTCCAAAGGTTGACTAAACCTTTCCTCTGATACCAACTGTAGAGACCCGAAGCCTAACGTACATGGACATTACATTACTTTTGCGGAATACTTAGTACAAAACAAAAACACACACACAAGGATCGTAATAGTTTAGTGTCTTTGGAAACTCGGAATAAAATCTTCTAATCGTGGGGAAAGATCTTCAACATCTCCCATAAAGATCTTCCTTTTTTTTACCTAAAACCTTTCTTTATGTCCTGGGGAAAAGAAAACATAAAAGGGTGAGCTCAAATGCTCAGTAAGGGTAAACAAAAGATATATCAATCACATCGTATTCATAAGAACATAACATTTTGGAAATCATAACCTGCAAAAGAGAGCATAATTTCATAACATGGGATAAATCATAGTAGTGAAATGAAATCATAACATAAAACATTACTCATTGTGGCATACACACATAATCATAGGGAATCATTTCTTGTTAGTCAAGACTCATTGCCAAGACTATCTTAGTGGACAAAGTCCCTTTCTGAATCGAGTAATCCTTGTTTCAGTCCTGTTTCACTGAACCGGTATAACCTACCATTCCAGCCATGTCTATCTCATGAGATATAAAATCTTTACCCAATGCATTGGAGGGAGATATAGGTCCCACCCATCTCTTAATGAATCCTTTCTTATGTGTGCCACAAAATCATAAATCATACATCATTTCATAACCCATGTAATAAAAATGGGATTCTTAAACAACATGACATCATAAAACCATTCATATAAGATAAAGGAATTCATAAACATAATTCCATCACAACATAGTCAAATCAATGTAAAAATATGGATAGAAACAGAACTCTTTATTATCTTAGATGGAAAATAATTTTGATAAAACACTTGAATTGAATTCTTGAGGAAAATATCCTTTCTTCTTCAAAATCAATTTCTTTTCACAAAACATCATGCAACTTTAAAAGAAAGAGATTTTATTGAAAATAGTCATGAAATCTTTTAGAGGAAGCTTCATGAAAATAAGGCTTTATAAAACAGTAGAAATCCGTTCGTGCCGTATAAGTTAAAAAAATATTCTTCGTACTTTTGTCGGAAAAGTCAAAAAGTACCTCGTATAAAAAAAAACGACAAAAGATTCCTTTCATATTCTTTACTAAAAACTCACTGAAGGGTAAAATTGGATTTAAACTATTTTAAGTGGATGGAAACAATATTACATATTGAGGGAACATGGATGTGGATGATAAAATACACCCCAGTAAATACTTACGAATAAACAATCACGGATAAAAATGAGATTGTGATATTTCCCTTACCTTAGGTCCGACTTGCTTTGTAAGTGTCCGAACCTCCTGTATAATGATTTAAATCATGTTATTGACTTATTACAGAATCATATTCATTGTTATGATATCATATATGGTTCAATTATGACATTATATTACCCGTTCTTTTGTAAATTCCATGTTAAAGAAGCGTTTTGGGTAAAATCGTTTCATTTATCGTAGGTGTTTTGACTTGTTGTTCTTGACATCATTATTACTTATATCATGATTTACTTACTTCCAGAATATAAAATATGATTTATATATCATATATATTCAGTATATATATATATATATAATAGGTAGATAAATAAAATGAAAAACACCGTTCATGGAGACGGTAGTCCGTACGTACGCATGAACACTGTTTTCCTTTCCTTATTGTCTTGAAATGGAAGTAAGTAGATGACATACATATGTATATATATACATAAATCCAGTAGCTTTATAATGTCATATATTTCAGTATTATTTCTTATATATACATTATAATCATTCTTAAATGGTTAACATGGAGAATGAATCTCATCGCGTCGTGGAGACGGTAGTCCGTACGTACGCACGAGCGATGATATCATTTCTATAAATATTGAATTGAATTGGAGTGGATTATACAATATATCAGAATCAATATGATGTTGTAATAACTATGTATAGTTATTCTTTACACCATTATACCCATCCATGTAAGGTGGTGGTGGAAAATAGATTACACCACGGCGTGGAGACGGTATTCCGTACGTACGCACGCGCGGTGATTTCTTTTTCCGTAGGATGGATAGATGGTGAAATAGGGTTTTTTCATACTTATAATAACATATCAGTATATGAGTGATACTGATGTTATTACTTCATAATGAAACAACCTAAGAAGAAGAAGTGGAAGAAGAAATAAAGATGAAAGAATTGGTAACGGTAATTACCTCTTCTTTGAAGCGCCTTTTGGAGACCTCCTCTTAGGGAACTAAAATTGGTCTTTGAGTAAGACCAGAACCTCTAGGATGTTTCTAGGGAAGTGGAGAAGAGATTTTGGAAGGGGTTGGCCGAGCTTGAGTGCTCAAATTGGTGTGAGGAGGAGGGGGAGGAGGTGTCCTTTTATAGGGGAGGAGAGGGGCACCTTAGGAATTCTTAAAAATATTAATTTATAATAAATCTAACCCCACTTAAAAACCTCCAAAAATGACTCATATTCGAAGATTAGATGATATAGGGTTGTAATCTCATCAACCAATCAAATTTATACATGTTTGGATATTATTTTAAACCTTATCAATTAGATTTAACTCTAAGTTAAATAATTTAACTTTTACCGTGTCTTTTTGTTTTCTTTCACTATATGGTTAATACACTTACTATAACATGCCAAACGAACCCCAAATTGTTTATTATTAATATATATATCCTTATCTAAGTCATTTGGCCAAACCTTAGATTTTTAGGAATAAAATAACAATTAATAATATAATATATGATTTAAAAACTATTTTGTGTCAATTTTGACACTATTTGATATATGATTTTTGTGAAAGTCATAACAGAATTATATGTTCGAACCAAGTTGATTAAATCAACACTAATATATCATAGTAACCTATAAAATTAGTGGAATTCATAAAAAGTCTTAAATTACATTTATTTTGGTATTTATATTATCAATTATGTCAATATTTCATTAATAAGATAATTACTGCATCATTTTTGTGTCATAAATAAATTAAATTATTTGATGTCTAAAAATTACAAATAAAATACCATAATGTAGGAAATCTTTTTAGCTTTCTAATGAATATTTACAATCGAATTTATCTTATGTATAACCCCATATTAAAAATGATTTACTTATTAAACTTTGATTTTAACTATTTTAACCCTTCTTTAAATAAATTAATAATAAATGTCCTAATCTAATCCAAGTGGGCCTAAATGGTCATATTTTATTCCTAAGTTTGTTTTTGGTCGAAATACACTTGTCCAATAGGATTAGGACATGTGTTAGGGTAATATTAATATCATATTTACCCTTAATTACCCTATTTACTATTAACAGCGGTAAAAAAAAAGTAAAAAGTTACTATTCAACAAAAATTATTTTCATCTCATTGAACCACATTTTAGTCCTTGATATTAACCGTGTCTCTCGGATTTTCGAAATTCCATTCACAAAAGCGGTAAAATTAAGTTTTATGAAAAATTCAGTTTTTTTAACTACCACTTAGTAGTTTCACTATTCATCAAAAAATGAAGGTTTTCAGAAAAATGCCAAAATTTCATCCTAAGCTATATTTCATATTCCGAATTCAAAAATGAAGTCTATTTTACCAAATTCATAACATAGAAGTTGCATTAATTAATTTTATAATTAAATCCCGCCGTTAAAACAAATAGCGTGTTTTTAAGAAACAATATCTATCAAAAGATTGACACTTGTTTATGTATGGTTTAATTATAAAATTGTGTCCAATGACCAACATTATATTAAGTGGTAAAAATATATTCTAAATATACTTTAAAACCACTCAAATTAATGATTTATCACTATTAATTATTTCGATTAAAAAAGTTGTTTTTAATTATAATTTAGTAATTTTCACTATTCATCAGAATATGAAAGTTATCCGAAAAGTACCAAAATTTCACCTTAGGCTAAATTCGATACTCCGAATCCAAAAATAAAGTTCATTTTGAAAAATAAGATTTACTGGATTTCAAAAAGTGGTTATTACTATTCATAACGGCTAGTTTTAATAATATTTTTATAGCATATCGTTGTTTAGTGAAACTCGGTATTGCGTACTACACACGCTATCAAGGAAGGTCGCGATTGCGTGTAATGCAAGTCAAGTCAAGGATGTGTGTTGTGCAAGCTCCTTTTGGTGTAGCGTACAACACAAGACATTAATAAAATTAAAAATAATATTTTTTTATAAAATCTTGGGCTGTTACATTCTACCCCCCTTAAAATGAATTTCGCCCTCGAAATTCGTCGGGGTTATAAATGGTTTACTATTTGAAATTTTCTTTAATAGAAACCCACATCGTAAAAGGGAATACCAAAACTTGGCTTTAAAAACTAAAGTATGAAATGTAACGATTACCCAAATAAACTAATCACTGGGTTTCCACATAGGTGAAAATATGGATATGGAAGAGAAATCTAACCATCATGTTCTGATGGAGAGTGGTAGAGAACATGGCTATGGAAAAGCCAGTAATCACAAATCCATAAATTCGTGACGATCTAAGGTACCATCTGATTCATCAGGTATAAGATCACTAGGACAACATTTTTGGTTTTCAAGATCATTTCCCTAAAGTTAAAGAATTTGAATTAGAATAAATACTTACTTTATTTTGGTATAATCTCACTGTTGTTCGTGCCTTTAACAATTTCCACTTCATCTCTTAAATAAATGAAGTTGAATTTGTTATTCGTGAAGTGTTAGCAGATCATGTGATAGAATGACGGGTCATTCCATCTGTCTCAAACAAAAGGTTAGCAAAAATTATATACATAAGTCGATCTATAGTGAGATTAATCACATATGGTTCCTAAAATGGGCTTATACTTAATATATCATACTGCTTAATATAATAAAACTAGTTTCTACTAAACAGGGACTTCCTGTAGGCTAGTGGTAGGCGATAAAGGCCAGTCGCACTTCGGTTGTGGGTTCGATTCCTACAGCCTTGTCCGAAGCGATGGGCTGTCGCCCGTCCTGCAGGTTGTCCTTTTTCTAAAACTACGTTACTATAACATCCCATCAATAATATCGAAAATCTTCTATCCTTAAACAATACTAACTTATGTCCAACATAATCCAGTCTAATCTTTAGGCTTATACATAATACTGCAGTCCACTCTCATAATATAGTGACATCGATTACCAGAGATTTAATACTGTCGTTGATCCCCACATATCATAAGATATGTCTTGTTTGGTCACATTCCAAACATTCAAAGTCCTTAATCGTGTATTCTCTTGAATACCTTAGTGAAAACATGAGTGCAGTTAAAAGTTAACACTTTCCACATACCAAAATCCTCAAAATTCTATATACTCAAACCATGATATCACTTAGTCCTTATATCAATCATGAGCTCATGAATACTGTCAAATATTTCATTTTCTTATTTTCCCTTCATTATGCGCATATCATCTTTTTTCCAAAAATACCTCAATCACTTAGAATACCACATTAGAGAAATACATAAATATTCCAATACACCATAAAAGTACCTCAACAACATTATTCTTGAATACCAATACTTCAGTCCATCCACTTCAATGACTGTCCTGGAATAAGTCCTTCCTTGATTTAGAAGTATCTTTTTAGGTCAGGGCATTGAGTTGGGTAATGCCCATGTTCTCCACAAATAAGACATTGAACTCCATAACAATCTGTCACTCTATGACCCTTTTCTCCACACAGATAACATCGGTCCCTCCATTTGAGGTATTCCTCAAGGTTCTTCTTCCCTTCTTTAGAAATCTCAATCTTCCTTTCTTTATGATCCTCAACATGCGAACATGCATAATAGTTTATCTTCCTCTTCTTTGATGAATTAGTCATACCACTAAATTTCACCTTGTTAATCATATATCGTGATGACTGATTCGACATATTCACAATATCTTTATCTCTAGGCATCACACAATTTTGTTGCTCATAGTCACAAATTTGTCCATTGGATTCAATTTAACCGAATTCCTTCTGATTCCCTCCATTAACTAAAACACAAAAAGAATTTTGTGAGAGGAGAAATCATGCTAGGGAAGACAACATAGTAAAGGGGGAGCACCCTCAATATCTAGCATATTAGGTTAAATTCTAAGATCGTTACCGTAGTTCTAGGAATATATCATATACGTATACTTATCCTTAGGGACATCCCTAGACATACCTTAGAAATATCTCTAGGGATCTCACTAACGTTCTCACATCCTAGTTTCCAAAGGTTGACTAAACCTTTCCTCTGATACCAACTGTAGAGACCCGAAGCCTAACGTACATGGACATTACATTACTTTTGCGGAATACTTAGTACAAAACAAAAACACACACACAAGGATCGTAATAGTTTAGTGTCTTTGGAAACTCGGAATAAAATCTTCTAATCGTGGGGAAAGATCTTCAACATCTCCCATAAAGATCTTCCTTTTTTTTTACCTAAAACCTTTCTTTATGTCCTGGGGAAAAGAAAACATAAAAGGGTGAGCTCAAATGCTCAGTAAGGGTAAACAAAAGATATATCAATCACATCGTATTCATAAGAACATAACATTTTGGAAATCATAACCTGCAAAAGAGAGCATAATTTCATAACATGGGATAAATCATAGTAGTGAAATGAAATCATAACATAAAACATTACTCATTGTGGCATACACACATAATCATAGGGAATCATTTCTTGTTAGTCAAGACTCATTGCCAAGACTATCTTAGTGGACAAAGTCCCTTTCTGAATCGTGTAATCCTTGTTTCAGTCCTGTTTCACTGAACCGGTATAACCTACCATTCCGGCCATGTCTATCTCATGAGATATAAAATCTTTACCCAATGCATTGGAGGGAGATATAGGTCCCACCCATCTCTTAATGAATCCTTTCTTATGTGTGCCACAAAATCATAAATCATACATCATTTCATAACCCATGTAATAAAAATGGGATTCTTAAACAACATGACATCATAAAACCATTCATATAAGATAAAGGAATTCATAAACATAATTCCATCACAATTCGTGGAACACATCGTGAACTTTGGAGAGACTTGGCGGCATTGCCAATCGGTAAGCTACAACCCCAATTCGTTCAAGAATTTCGAAAGGTCCGATGTACCTGGGACTCAATTTACCTTTCTTACCAAAACGTATGACTCCCTTCCATGGAGATACCTTCAGGAAAACATGATCACCGACTTGAAATTCCAAATCCTTCCTTCGATTATCGGCATAGCTCTTATGTCTACTTTGAGCTGCTTTGATGTGATTTTGGATTAATTCCACCTTTTCCACCGTTTCCTCCACCAGTTCTGGGCCTACAAGTTTTCTTTCACCAACGTCATCCCAACAGGTTGGTGTACAACATCTCTTTCCGTATAACGCTTCATATGGTGCCATCTGAATACTTGAATGGAAGCTATTGTTATAGGAAAATTCTACCAGTGGTAAATATTGATCCCACATACCCTGAAAGTCAAGTGAGCAAGATCTCAACATGTCTTCTAAGGTCTGAATAGTCCGTTCTGATTGTCCATCTGTCTGAGGGTGGTAAGCAGTGCTCAAATGAAGTTCAGCATCCAGGGATTTCTGAATACTTTTCCAAAATCTTGAAGTAAAACGGGGATCACGATCAGAAACAATTGATAAGGGTACTCCATGAAGTCTCACAACTTCATTAATATATAGTCTTGCTAGACGTTCCAAGGGTAGATCTTCTCTTATAGCAAGAAAATATGCTGACTTGGTAAGACGATCAACAATAACCCATACTGCATCATTCTTTCTAGGAGTCTTTGGTAGCCCCATGACAAAGTCCATCGTAATATTGTCCCATTTCCACTCCGGTATGGGAAGAGGTTGCATGACTCCTCCAGGCTGTTGCCTTCCAGCTTTCACTTGTTGACAAACCATACATCTTGACACAAAATCAGCAATCTCCCTCTTCATGTTGTCCCACCAAAAATGTTCCTTCAAATCTCTATACATTTTGGTGCTCCCAGGGTGTATAGAGAAATTGGAACTATGAGCATCATCCAGCAATTCCCTTTTTAGATCAGGTATATTGGGAACACAAAGTCTCTTCCCGAATTTCAAAATTCCATCTTCATACACAAAGTCTCTCAATCTCCCATCATTCACAGCTTTAATCTTCTTTTGGAATTCTTCATCATCGGTCTGAGAAGTCTTAATCCTTTCTAGTAAAGATGGTTTGGCAACCATTTGAAAAAGCATTGATGTTTCACCTTCCCTTGTTATTCCCATGTCCATCTTCACTAGATCCATGAAAATTGGATCCCTTTCAATTCTCATCATGTTCAAAACTCCATGGTCTTTTCTGCTCAAAGCATCTGCCACCTTGTTTGCTTTCCCCGGGTGGTAGTGTATCGTACAATCATAATCCTTGAGTAATTCAAGCCATCTCCTTTGCCTCATGTTGAGTTCTTTTTGTGAGAAAATATACTTCAAACTCTTGTGATCAGTATAAATCTCACATTTTTTCCCATAGAGGTAGTGCCTCCATATCTTCAAAGCAAAGATCATAGCTGCTAACTCAAGATCATGAGTAGGATAGTTTTGTTCATGAATTTTCAACTGTCGTGATGCATAGGTAATAACTCTATCATTCTGCATAAGGACACAGCCAAGTCCTTTCTTCGATGCATCACTATAAATAACGAACCCATCATTCCCCGATGGTAGAGTCAATATTGGAGCATTGACTAATCTTCTCTTCAGTTCTTCGAAACATTCTTCACACTCTTTTGTCCAAAAAAATTTAACCCCTTTACGTGTGAGCTTCGTTAATGGGTTAGCCAATCGGGCAAAATTCTGGACGAAACGTCGATAATAACCTGCCAAACCAATAAAACTGCGTACCTCAGTTATACTCGTAGGTTCTGGCCATTCATGGATTGCTTTGGTCTTAGAAGGATCAACAGAGATTCCATCTTTAGAGACAATATGTCCAAGAAAAGAAATCTCCTGAAGCCAGAATTCACACTTGCTAAACTTCCTATATAATTCATGCCTCTTCAGAGTCTTCAAGATAATGCGCAAGTGATTTTCATGATCTTCGTAGGTTTTGGAGTATACCAAGATATCATCAATAAATACCACCACAAATTCATCGAGATACTCCTTGAAAACTCTATTCATTAGATCCATGAATACAGAGGGTGCATTAGTCAATCCAAACGGCATTACAGTAAACTCGTAATGTCCGTACCTAGTTCGAAATGCTGTTTTCGGAATGTCTTCCTTCTTCACACACAACTGATGGTATCCAGATCGAAGGTCAATCTTTGAAAAGTATTGAGCTCCATGCAGTTGGTCAAATAAATCATCAATACGAGGTAGGGGATACTTGTTCTTTATCGTTATAGCATTGATCTCCCTGTAGTCGATACATAACCTCATAGATCCATCTTTCTTTTTAACAAAAAGAACAGGGGCTCCCCATGGAGAAACACTAGGGAGAATAAATCCCTTATTACTCAATTCCTCTAGTTGTTTCTTTAGTTCGAGTAACTCTACAGTGGCCATTCTATAAGGGGTCTTCGATATAGGCCTTGATCCAGGAATCAAATCAATAGAAAACTCAACTTCTCATTCTGGAGGATGTCCAGGTAAATCGTTCGGAAATACATCTACAAATTCTTTCACAATAGGTACATCCTCTATTTGAACATTCCTTTCCTCACCCGCAGTTATTTCATTCTCTTCCTCCCCAATAATTGAATTTAGTTGAGCTATTGAGGGTGGATCTAAATAAGAATTAGGTGGTGACGATTCTGCTCTAAAAATAAGGTGTTCCTTATCATTATCATCAAGAATCATAACCTCTTTCTTCTTACAATAAATCTTCGCATCATAGTCCGAAAGCCAGTCCATACCGAGGATTATATCAAACTCAATCATAGGTATGACGATGAAATCAGCAGATAAAGAAAATTTATGTGCTCTAATGGGGACTGATTCACAAAACTTTGTTGCAACGATACTTCCCTTAGGAGTTTTAACTGACAACTCCCTTATTAAATCAAATTGGAAATATCTAATTTTCTTAGCAAACTGGGAAGATATGAAACAATGCGATGATCCAGAATCAAATAATGCATTTGCTAAACTTGAGGAAACCATTAAATTACCTGCCACCACGTCTTTCGGAGCTTCTACCTCAGCAGTAGTGATAGCATAAGCCTGGCCTTGATCCCTTGGCCTTTTCTGAGGTAAGTTCTCCTGACGCTTAGGACATGCATTTTCATAATGCCCCATCTCCCTGCAATTGTAGCACTGAACGTTGGTAGCTTCCTTCTTCCCTTTGCAATCATGAGCTTGGTGGCCTTTTTCACCACACTTGTAACAGACTCCCATTCCCTTCAAGCAAGTACCAGGATGTTTCTTCCCGCATTTACCACAAGATGGATATTCAACCTTTCCCTTCTTCCCCTTATTTCCATTCCCAGATTGATCAACAGGTCTCTTCTTCTCTTGCTTTGCTTTAAAGTCATAAGACTTAGAGAATTCCTTTTCGGTCTTGATAGCACATGAGACAATGTCTTCGTACGATGAAAAGGATTGTGAGACTAACGCTCGACGGAGAAATGGTTTTAACCC
This sequence comes from Viscum album, assembly GCA_963277665.1. Lineage (NCBI taxonomy): Eukaryota > Viridiplantae > Streptophyta > Magnoliopsida > Santalales > Viscaceae > Viscum > Viscum album. The sequence goes on from OY728156.1 coordinate 827,843,044, forward strand.
ATCAAAGAAACGATCAATCTTACTTCTTGGGTTACGAATATAATCACCAGCGTACCTCGCTAACCTTGTAAAGTTAGCCTCATACTTTGTGACATTCTCATCCTCCTTTTGTCTCAGACTCAGAAATTGCCTTTCCATATCTGCTCGATGGTCGCGAGGGAAGTATTTTTCTAAAAACAGCTCTTTGAACTCCCTCCATTCCATATTTGTTACTTCATCATCTTCCTTTATATTTTGAATCAATGACCACCATTGATCAGCATCTCCAGTGAGGCGGTAAACTGCCATGATAACTTTTTCCCTTTCACTGCTCCCCAAAGCCTGAAATATTTTCTCTAGGGAAAATATCCATTGCTCAGCTACTAAGGGATTTGTATTCCCATTGAACGTTGGTGGTTGTTGCCTCATGAATCGATCTAACATTGATCCTCCACGCTGCGGATCAGGGTGCTCCATACGGGTAAGGTTATTATTCATAACCTGAGTAAGTTGTCCCAGTACGGTGATTAGCTGATCAGCACCAGTTGCATCACCAGCCCCACTATAATTATCTTGAGCAGGAGGGCAATCCCTACATGGAGTGCGTGCATTGATACAGTTTCCATTTCTTCCACTAGGCGCCATTTCTAAATAATGGCATAAACTAGATCAGTTTATGAATCAAAATACATAATCCCATACTTATAAAACACTTAACATAAATTGAACTATTTATGGATATAATCCATAATCATAAAAATGTTTTCTTTGAGGAAGTATATACTCATAAACCCTTCATAATGATTTGTAAAGATAGTGAGAGTTATCCTAAGCATATCCCCCGGGAGTGTCGTAACCAAGAGTGCAGCAAAGCCCGTTGTCGTGCACCAGTTCCCGTTCGAGTCTAGCTCAAAGCGGTGTTTTCGGGTTTTACCCCTAGGTACATCTGTTCCAGAGCCGCCTCTACCTGCTCGTATCCAGACATGGACGTATTGCTTGGAAAACTCACAAAATCTCTACAATACCAAAATTCTAGGAAGTTTTTCTATACTAATCCTCAAAGTTCCTCTTAGGTCTACGTGCTCTAATCAGAGTTTATCTAAATCTTGCTTCCAAGGTTTGTACTAAAATTCCTCTGATACCAACTGTAACGCCCCGACCCCAGCTACCCAGAGTCGGTGCGTTAATTACATAACATTGGCATGATCACAAGAAAGATCAAATCTCGAAAGACCGATTGGTTTAGTAGCCTTGGAAACACTAGATATAATCATAAAGTTTTACATTACATTTCAAAGTGAAAAACTACTACAACAACAAAGTCTTCATATCCACACTATTAACCCCTCATAATATCCATGCAAGTCATTCATAATTTACTTCTTCACTACCTGGGAAAAATAAAACATAGAAAAGGGGTGAGCTCAAATGCCCAGTAAGGATAACAATATAGCGGAACATTCAAAATAATCATAAACATTTAAGGCAATGAATTACTAAAACAAAATCCTTTTAAAATTGAACTTCAACATAGTATGGCAAAAGTAAAATGAAATAATGCCATTTACTTATTCACATGGATATTCTACTAATCGAGAAATCACATGCAATATCAATAACCACTTTCATAATGTTGGAATGCATAATGCCAGACTATCATAACCACATAGCCAAGGCCTCGTGCCAAGACTACAAATAAGATTTTGTCAAGGCCTTGTGCCAAGACACTAGTTTGTCTCATGAGACCTACCGATTCATCGAGGAGCTATAGCGGGCTCCACCCGTCACTTATTAAGTCCAATGCATTCCCATATGAAAAGGTTTAAACATAACATAAACATTCGTATTAAAACTAGCATACGAAATGTCAATAATTTCACCATAAACTATGAATGGTATAAAAATAGCACATCCATAGTCAAACATATCACAAAACCTTCAATACAATATAGAAGTTTTGTATCATAATAAATCAACTTCAAATAATCTTAAAATCCATCAAAGGATGTTGACGTAGATGAAATCAAAATTCTTTTTAAAGAAATATCTCCTTTTATTTTGAAATAATTTAAGATCCATATAAAATAAAACATTTTCTTTGAAAATATTCTTATAAGCTTGTAAGGGAATCTTTGAAGATTTTATAACGGCGTAAAATAACCACACCCGCCGTATAAGTTAAAAAAAACATTCTTACCTCAATTCAGTCGAAAAGGTTAAAAAGGACCTTGTTTTGAAAATGACGGAAAGATTCCTTTATAAACCTCTTATAAAAAGTCAAACAAGGGTATAAATGACTTTAACCCATATTCTTGTAAATAGTAAAAAATGTTTTGAAATACATTTCAAAGAAACATGGATGTGGATGATAAAGAGATCCCAGTAGATTATTACGTATAATACAACCTCGGATAATGAAGAGATTGTGAAATAAACCCTTACCTTGTACTTTTCCTTTGTTGGGGTAGGTTAACCTCCTGTATAATGGTGAAATAATTGTTATTAAATTATACAATAATCATATACATTAATATGATATCATATATGATCTTTTAATATTGATTTGATAATAATATCTTAGTATTATCGTTGTTTCGTGTGTTAACTTACTTGTTTTCTTTTGTATGTTTTGTTACGTAAGACATGTATGTAAAGGATAGGTTGTATATTATTCATATCCAGAATGATATCAAGTCCTTAAACATCATTTTTTAAATCATCAAATGATAATTATACTTGAATGGATACGATGGATAATGAATCTCATCGCGTTCGTGGAGACGGTAGTTCGTACGTACGCACGAATGCTACTTCCATTTAATTTTTATTTTAAAATAATTGAATCCAAATGATACATAGGTATATTACTATTCCAGTATAATATAATATTTTATATATGTTACTTAAGTTCATTAACACCATCCTTTATACGTTCCATGTGTGGTATGAACGAGTCATATCATTTTAAGGGGGCGGTAGTCCGCACTTCCTCAAATGAAATTATCGTATGTATATACAACATGAAACGAATAATGGTATGAAATAAAATGGAATTACAGAAGCTTATATATAAAATATATATCATTAATCTCATATTTAATTATAGTGCCATCATAATGTCCACCATGAGAGGCGGTAAGATGTATTTGAACAATCATCGTTTCGTGAGGCGTTAGTTTGCCATCCACAGAAACATTATGTTCATCATCCATTAGATGGAGTTGTGTGTATGTGTAGTTTGAATCCTTCTTATAAAAACATACTAGTATATTGTGGATACTGGTGTTGTTACAAAAGAAAGTAAATAAAAAGAGTTTGGGGGTTGGAGAAGCAAAATAAATGAAAATAATTTAAGAGAAATCGTTACCTTTAATCTAGGTAACTCACTTTGGTTGGAACCAAAGGACTTCTTTAAATGATTTCTGCCTAAGGGGAAGCTTCAAGGAGGAGGAGAGGGATTTGGGGAGCTTAGTTGGGCAGAGTTTGGACGAGCCAAGTGGCTTGAGAGGTGTGAGGAAAAGAGAAGGAGGAGTGCCCTTTTATAAGAGGGGTGAGGGGCACTTTTTGAAAAGCTAGAAATATTAATTTATAATAAATTAATATTCGGTTTCCAAAGGCTCCAAAGTTGACTATTCAAAGGCTGAGGTGGGGATAGGTCTAAAACAACTCATCCAATAGAATTTAGACAGGTTTGGGTACTTATATTAACCTTATATTTAAGTATTAACTTTAAGTTAATTAGTTTCACTTTTACAATGTCTCTTTGTATTTTTATATAATATGGTTAATAAACTTACTATATACATCCAAGAGACCCCCAAGTGGTCCATTAATGATTAACCTATCATAATATAAGTCTCTTGGCCGAACCTTAGATTTTTAGGAATTTAATATCAATTAATAATGTAATATTTGTTTTAAGAACTCTTTTATGTCAATTTTGACACTATTCAATAGTTGATTTTTGTGAAACTCATAACAGATTGATTACTTCAAAAAAAGTCAATTAAAGAAATCCTAATATATCATATTATCCTAGAAAATTAGTGTAATTCATTAAAAGTTTCATATTATATTTATTTGTGTATTTATAATATCAATTATTTTAATTTTTCACTATTATAGTAATTACTGCATCATCATTGTGTCATAAATAAAATAAATTATTTAATGTCTAAAAATTATAAATAAAATATAATCATGTATGAAATATTTTTATCTTTCTAATGAATATTTATAATCGAAAATCCAACATGTATAACCCTATGTAAAAATTGTTCTTCTAAAAGATGTAAGCTTATGCCATTTTTATTTTTATTTTAACTTTATTAATATAAAGTGTCCCTACCACATACAAGTGGCTCCAAGGGGTCCCCAAATTGACCCAAGGATGCTCATGGTCGGGTATGTGTCCACCAATAAGGTTAGGACACGTTTTAGGGTAATTTTGTATTATTATAATATTATTTTTTTAACCCTTATTTACCGGATTTACCCTTAACCATGGTAAATAAAATATTTACCACAGTAATTATTCAAAATGTCTAAAAATAAAAGTTACCTATTTACACAATTTGGACATCCTGATTCCAAATATGAAATCCATTTTTCTAAATTCAAAACACAGAAGTGGCAGAAATTAATTTAAAATTAATTCCCGCTGTCAAAACAAAAAGCGTGTTTTTAAGAGGTAATAACTATCAAAAGATTGACACTTGTTTATGTTCGGTTTAATTGTAAAATTATGTCCAATGACCAACATTATATTAAACGGTAAAAATATATTCTAAATATACTTTAAAACCACTCAAATTCATAATTTATCACTATTAATTATTTTGATTAAAAAAGTTGTTTTTAATTAAAATTTAGTAATTTTCACTATTCATCAAAATATGAAAGTTATCCGAAATGTACCAAAATTTCACCCTAGGCTAATTTTGATATTCCGAATCCAAAAATGAAGTCCATTTTGAAATATAGAATATATATGATTTCAAAAAGTAGGTATTACTATTCATAACGGCTAGTTTAATTAGTTGTGGTGTGTGTTAGAACTCGAGGTTGCGTATAACACACGCTATCGCATTATTCGAAGGGAAACGTACCGTAGAAGCTTGGGGTGTTACAATAGATAAGGGATGTTATAGATATATATATATGTACTGTATCATCATATACTTTTATTTATTATATATCAATTATTATATAGGATGGCATGGACCAGATCTACCTAAATCTTTGTGTTCTTCTTTTGAAAATGTCTTGTTAAGATTTTATTCCTTAACTCTATTTATCTTGGGATCGCTGAATATTGGTTTCTTGATATGGATTTCATGGTATAGGGTCTTATATTTCTATTTAAGATCTCCAATTCTTCTTATCTGATATATCCTATTTGATTGTTTTTAATTCAATGTGTTTAAGGTAGGTGGTTTCATGAAAATCCTTCATTTTATAAATAATGTTGTATTTAACATTTGAAATTGGTTTTATAAATTGTTTAATTACTAATTTATGATTCTTGAAATGTGATATTTTGGGATTCATTTGTAAAATGGATTTTACCTTTGATATTGATGATGTAAGTGAATTTTAAATCATATTTTTATGAGTTAAAGGGTTCATTGATTATTGATTTTTGAACATCTCTTTAAATGATTTAAGCTATGAAATTGAAATCTTCCAAGTATGAGAAGTTTATAAAATTTAAATCTTGTAATTGTGGGATGTTTTTGAAATGAAAAACCTCCATGTGTGGGCTTTGGAAAATGGGAACCTAGGGTACTTAGGAGGGGATTTTTTTTGAAAAATGATTCTATAATTGTTTTTGGAAATATAGCATGGATTTAAACAAAAACTCTATCTAAACTTTGTTATGGAATGGGGTTCACTTATTCAGGAATTATATCATATATAATATCAAGTTCTAGGGATATTTTTGAACTTATTCATATAATAAATGTGGTGTGAGCACCCTAGATAACCTGGACGTAACCAACCCTAGCACTATATTCCATGGTTCTCTTTTGGGAAAGTGGTTTATTTATAAATACATTAACAAATGGTTTTTTTGTAATACTTCAAAAATTATTTTTTATATAGGCTTTATAAACTATTATAAAAAGGGTGTATTTTCCTGTTTTATTGATATTTTCATAAATCTATATTTTATGCCATGTATTTCATTAAATGAGAATAATTGGTTTGTTTTTCTTAAATACTACTGATAAAACACTTGGTGGGATCTTACTGGGCTTATTTTATCACACCCTATACATACCTTTGAGTGTGTATAGATCTTTTTTAATATAATGATTGTAAAATGTGCCTAATAAAGGTATTGGTTATCTATGTTAGTGGGGTGTGGGATTTTTTTAGTGATATAGTGGGATGTTTTCCATCTTATCACAAGGAGATGGGTTATTGTTGGATTTATTACTTTGGTTTACCTGTTTTGGATATGAATATGTTTTTCCATGAACTTTTTGACTTCCACTGTTTGAAATTATATCAGTATGTTAATTTTTTTTGAGTATTCTATCTATTTATCATTTGGTTTATTATGGGATAAATATTTTCCATGGTTTTTCTTGATTCCTAGGTGCTTTTCACCAGTATATGGGGATCCAGAATGCCATGTAGGCCTTGCCACATGACATATTGGGTGTTCAGTTCATGGATGGCCTAGGTTAGTTCATGAAAAAAACAATCACCATGGAAACTAGTCCTAGGTAAAGAAATCCAAGAACCCCATATATAAATATATCATTTTTTAGATGAATATTCAATACATTTCATAATAATACATGCCATTGGACTATAAAGACTTAATGTATTGAGATATTAGATATATATTCTTTCATGAATGATCTTTAACACCTCACATAAAGATCTTCTAACATAGTATTCTTATGAAACATACCCTACTTAGAACCTTTCTTCTTAACCTAGGTAAAGGAAACAAAATAGAGGGTGAGCTCAGATACTCAGTAAGTGTAAACATGGGAGATATCATTCATTTTAGTATAAGATGATATTAATAGCATGAGAACATATTCATGTTCATTTTCTTAGAATAAAATATTCCTACCCAAAACAACGTAGATCATAATATTTGAAATCATTTTATATCTAGAAGCATGATAAAAAATGGTTTCAAAGAAGAAATCAAAATACAAGATTCATAATATCGACATGTGGAATCATAAAAATATCAAATAATAATCTTGTGAATATAGCCAAATGAAATCATGTGAATTGATAATATTAAGATCATAATGAGAAAGTGATCACTCTCAATCCTCAAAATGTGAAAAAATAAATTCACAATCATGTCTACAAAATTTCTTGTGAGAATAGAAATAGAGAAATCATACTCACACATAAATATATGAACAAAGATATTAAAAATCATGTCTATGATTATCATCATCATCTCAAGAGATATCAATATCAATTTACCAAATTCATTGAAGGTATCTAATAGAATCAACCATCTAATATTCATATAAATGTCATAAAGTCATAGAACACTTTTCATACCATTATATAATTACTTTTTAAAAATAATAAGATTTCATAAACATATATTCATCATAATGATAGAACATAAAAAGAATGAATAAGGATGGTATCATTAGATCATAACCCCATTAAAATATAATTAACATCAAAGTTTATTATCATAGATGATAATTACATTAAAATAGTAACTGGAATATTTCTTGAGGAAAACACCTTTTTGAAATTAAAATCTATTATTTAAAATTTTAAAATGTCTCTAATAAAAACGAAATTTTTTCCTTGAAAACAAACTGAAATATTGTAAAGAAATATTCAAATCTTTGAGTTGTAATGATGTTAGTAAATTTCCATCATTCTATATTAGTTAAAAGAAAAAAGAATTCCTTTCACACTTTTTTAAATTATCAAAAAGTAACTCATTCATAAAATGTAAGGATGATTCCACTAATTATTTATATAATGTAAAAAAAGAAAAATTTACATTAAATAATCATAGGATAATATTAAAACAATTTTTAAAACATTTTATAGAAAATATGGACATGAAAGAAAAAATATTTTGATTGATGAGACAAATAAAGTCAATTTCCCTTAAAAATATTCTTTCGGTCACTTGAGTTATTAAAGTGATAAAAATTATAGGAAAATAGTTAATATCTATAAAATATATAATAATAAAATTAATGAGTTTATTATAATCTAGATAATGAAATTTAATCATTATAAACTTAATCATAAAAAATCTTGATAAAAAATGATATTGTATTATAAAACCCTTACCTCTTTGGTAAATTTTTAATTATAAGACTAGTGTTGGAATAACATCAAATTAAACATTAAATATCATTTAAATTAGAATATTCATGATATAATATGTCATTGGGGTAGTGTATATACCAAAGAAAATAAATGGGTAGTGAATACGATATATGTCTCATAAAAATAAAAGTGAAATTGGAAATTAATTACCTCAAGTTTAAATTGAATTAAAGGTGGTATAACCACTTTTATAATAAATTTAAAATTATTATACTTATATAAAATAATAATTTATATACTTATAATATCTTATATTATCCTCTTATAATATTTCAACACCCATTTATTAATAATTCCTAATTAAAATCATCATTGTGTGTTAACAATTTCATTTTTCATGAGAATTTTGGTTTGGTAATTATAGCAATTGTAATTTTTTCTTGGATATATCATATATATAATTTTAATAAATATTTAAATATCATAAATATTATATATATATATATATATATTTATATCTATCCATAAAAGGTACATATATAATAATCAACTCAACTGTTCGTGGTGATGGTAGGCCGTACGTACGCATGAATGTTGTTTTCACTATTTGAAAAATGGAATAAAAGAGAGGTAAATAATAATTTTATATTAAATAATAACTATTATATCATATATATTATATAATAATATATATCCTTATTACTATCCATTTAAAGAAGAAATGAAAAATGAATCACATTGTTTTATGGAGGTGGTAGTCCACAGACATGAGTGATGTTATCATTTTCCAATGGGTTGGATGGTTAGAATATAGATATGATAATATAATTATAGAAGATTAATTATTTCATAAATATCATATATTAACATTAAACCCATAAAAATTATTATCCATTAATTATGGTGATGGAAAATAAACTGTATCACTACATGGAGACAGTAAGTCGTATGTACGCATGAACGATACTTTAAATTCACATTTGATAGAAAAGAGAGTGAATAAATGTGGTTTAATAATAATAATAAAATTTATGAATATGTACAATAATTAAGTTTTTATTTTATGAAAAATATTATAGATTTAGTGTAAGTATAAGAAGAAACAAATTGATAGAGTTCAGGTAAGATGATTACCTCTTATTTAGTAGGCCTCCTTTATATCACTTAATAAGGACCCTTGTAATGGAATTTTAAGAATAATATAAATAGTAATTAATGGTTATGGAATTTTAGAATAGATTTTGGTAGGGTCTTGTTGATCTATTTGGCTAACAGTGGTGTTAAGAAGATAAAGGCGGGGTTCCCTTTTATAAGTGGGGAGCATGGAACTATTGAAATTTCTTATAAGATTAAAATATAATGAAGTAATTTTCTAGAAAAATGCTTCCAAATATCTATATATTCAAATATAAGGTTGGTTGAGGTTAAAATCCCATAAAAAATAAAATTTTAAAAGTTTTATGTCACCTTTTAAACATTATATTTTGGTTTAACCCCTTAGTTAACATATTTTAACCTAAATCATGGTAAAACAATTTTCACTATTAAAGGGATATAATATTAGTTATATAGTAAAAATTGGATCATAAAAGGAAATTGGATGAAAATTTTAACCATATATTATAAACCTTTTCCCTTTTCAATATTCTTATAATTTTTTAGTAATTTAATAATGTAATATTTTTATAAAATATTATTAATGTCATTTTTTACACGATTCAATTAATTTGAGTTTTAGAGATACAAATACTAAGATGTAATTAGAAAATAATATGTTAAAAAATAAATATTTTAATATAATTATTTAAAAAATTCATGGAACAAAATAATTCATCCAAATATTATTACTTTTAATATTTTTAAAATCATTTGTTATATTTTTTTTAATGTAATAAATACACTGTGGTACTATATAAACCTTTATTCTAATTATTCAATAACTAAAAATTAAAAATAAATTACAATTATTAAAAAATTTATTCATATTTAAAATAATCATTTAAAAGTTAATATAACCTCCTTTATCTTTATGAAAATCTTTTAGAGATATTAAAGTCATGAAAATGACATAAAGTATTTATTATATTCTTAAATTAATATAAAAGCCACATTCAATGAAATAAGACACTAAGTGGACATATATTTGTGTCCTTGATAAAAATGTCCAATAAAAACTAACAAAATCGGATAAATTCAAGTTTTTAATAAATTATAAAGCCTTGCCCCAAAATTTTAATCATATTTTACCCATTTTACTCTTACTGAGGTGAAAAAATTTACAATAGTTACTATTCATATTGACCTAAAATAAAATGGAACTATTTAAAAAATTTGAACCTTTTGATTCCAAATATGTTATCAAACTTTCAAGTTTCAGTCTCTAGAAGTTTTAAAAATTAATTTAAGATAAAAAACAAAACACAAAGAAAACTGAGTTTTTATAAAAATGCCTTTTAAGTATAAAAACATATATGTCAAATTAAACCATTAAAATGGTTCAAATGAACATAATTGGATATTTAATAATATAATATAATTTATTATTGTTTTAAACCATTTTAAAATAAATTTTAACTTTATACATGCTTGAAAAAAATACAATTTCCAGTAAAAATAATTATTCTCACTACTCACTGAAAAATCAATATTTTTAGAAATATTAAAAAATTTAACCCTAATATAATTTTGATACAGTGATTTAAAAAAATAAATTAATATTATAAAATAAAATTTCAATTTTTTTATTTTAATTATAATTTCCACACACAAAATGAAATAAAAATAATTTTTGAAGAAAATGAATTTCTGAAGCATGAAATAACTTCAAGAAAAATTGCATTGTTATAACCTAAGAATTTATAAATAATTTTGTATTGAGTAGTACATTTATATATATTTTATAATGTATTTAATGCTATTGATACCCACCAATTTAATGAAATGGTATAACTATAACATTTAAATAATAATATTTCAATGTCCGTTTAAGCTCAGTGTTGAATGTTGTGTACACTATTTAACATAGTGTCATTTTAAAACCTTAGGTTGTTAAATTCCCCCCCATTAATAAATTGAGCCCGCAAAATTTTATCTTGCTTATAAAATTTCAATATTTACAAATACCTTTTTTTAAACCCACATTATACAAAGGGTTAATAAAATTTTCTTTAAAAAAGTAAAGTGGAAAACATAATGGTTACCTGGAATAACACAAAATCATATTCCTAGATAAGAAGATAATTTTTGGGATGGTAAATTATATAAATGGAGAAAAAACTAGTGTCTGAAGACTAATATATAGTGATATAGAACCTGGACATGAGATGGTTAACGTCCATAAAACCAAAAATATGTGATGGGTGAAAGACCCTAGATTCATCAGAAATGAAGGTAAATGTATAATTTTTTTATTTCAAGATTATTTTTATAAATTTAATTGATTGTTTTATTTTCAAGATAGATAATAAGATAAAATTTACACACATGATTTATTTTCACTTTATAATCAAAATCTCATCATTTGGTTATGCTTTGATGAATTGCCACTTCATCTTTTACTCCAGGAAATGAATTTTCAAGATAATTTTCTCATTCTCAAAGTACTAAAATTACCTTTTAACAGAACATAAGATCCATAAGCAATTATAATTCACTATAGTTATAATAAAAACCCAAATGGTTGGTACAAGTTATCCAATATAGATAAATAGAATACATTAATCTCTAAAACCTCAATAATAACACCCCAATTTCAATTTAATCCATTCTATAAATTGTAATCCTTAAAAATCCTCCAAAATTTTTCCGACGAAGATTGAAACCCAAATATTATAATTACCTGATCTCACATCCTTCCATTACCAACTGAAAAAATATAATTTTAATCACTTATAAAGTCTCATACCATAATTTATATACCTTGGTCATATATTCTGCAACATTTACTAATTATATCCCAAAATAAAGTCATAATAAAAATATATATGCTTCCAAAAGACAATTCACCATTTATTCTTTAAATAAGCTCATATCTTAACTAAAATATTTCTATTGGGTTCATCCTTTCACCTATAGACAATCATATGTTCCTTTGTAATATCAAATATGTTTTCCTTACTCCAAATATTTATACAGAATCCATATAGAGAGAGAAAATCATGCTTAGAATCACATCAAATTTCTGCAAGGGATGAAAATTAAGATTTTCATAGGGTTTAATTATACAAATTCTAACATTAAATACCCAAAAATGGAACGGAGGACATGTTTTCTCTAATAATCATGATTCAATTAAATTATTGTGATTGCATATGCTTTCCCTTTTTTCCTTTTAATTCAAATGTTTTTATGGATTATTTTCCTCCTTATCCATTAGACTAGGGTATTGATTCACATTATTCACAACATCCTTGCATCTATAGAACATATTTTTAAGATGTGTATTATTTTGATCCCTCTCTCCATTAAATTCACTAACTAGACGCTTCACATCACTTTGAAATAATTTTTCTCAATAGCTAGTCTTCTAACATTTGAAACATATTTTTGTTCCTTTTAGGCATCCACCTGAGTGATCCTTCCCATATATTTTTTGTAAGTATTAGGTATAATTTTTTTATCCCTCCATGTGAAATACCACTGTATCTTTCATGAAACTCTATCTTACTTTTTTTACCACTAAAACCATGATGGTTTCTATGTTTCATTTCCACTTTGAGTGCACATCAAATAGTTTCCTAATAGCTTCTAAAATCCCTGATGTATAATTCCTTTAAAAGACTTGGTTTTAAACCAATAAACAATAAATCAATATTTTATTCTAGTAAAATGATAAAATCATAATAATACCACACAACTATTGTAAAATTTCCTTTATATGTACCAATGGATTCATCATCCTTCTATTTTAGCTTTAGAAAGTCGCTCTCCATTTCTATTTGAAGAGTTCAAGTAAATTAATTTTTTAGGAATACCATATGAAGATCATCCCACTACATAAAGTTTATTTCTTATTATTTATACACATTATTTATAATATTCCAAAATTTATCATCTTCTCCTTCCAAGGGATAAGCTACTAAGACAACATTTTCATGGTCTGAGTACTAAAGAATAGAAATTATAATTTCCATCACATTGATCCATTTATTAGAAACCAATGGATCATAAGACCTAGAAAATGAGGATTTAAATTATCTTATAAAATATTTAATGACATTTTAATCCCACCTTAGTGCATTTGGAAGTTCAACATTATCTGTGTTACCAAACATAGATTGTGATAGTTGAATGATAATTTTCATAAGACATTACATCCTAGCCCCTAATACATTTTTTATTTTATATGAAAACCCTAGTATTTATTACACATTTATTCATGATTTATTATATAGGAATGAACTTAATAAAACATATATTATTGAGAAGTATAAAGTCTTTTTGTAAATAGGTAAGTCACATAACAACATAAAATAGGGGGGTACATCGGTATTATTGGAAATATCTTTAACATGATCATAAATATATATCATTTCTAAAACTGCATGGAATAACCTGGGGACATACATAAGAACGATTTGAGGAATAAATCACAAAATGTTAATAAAAAATCATGAAATTAATAATGTTTTTTATATTAAAAAATAGTAATTTCAATTGAACATAATTTTTTTGAAAAGAGTCAACATGAATAATGAGTCATGATATAACATGGTTACATAAATGCAATATGGGAAATGTGTAAACAACATTAAACATGACATCATTAACATTGGTCAAGGATAACTACCAAGACATTATATAATGGTGGAAAAAGTCCCATAATAGATTAATTTTACTTTATAATACCATACATGATGTCCCATGATAGTAAAACATTACCCAATGAATTGGAGTTATATATACTTTCTGGCACCCCAATCACTTTCATATCATGTACATGCATAAGTGTGTCACATAGATCATTCATAATAGAATTATTTTTATCACATTTATTCCCAATATTAAAGTATGTGGGTTTCATAAATGTCCAAAAAAATTATTTATACACACAACTAGGTGAGTAACCTTAAGTGAAAATGGGTATAGGTATACATCTCACAAGTATTCATCATGGAAAATCACAGTGACATTTTGGTTTCATAACGAATGTACATAAAGATTCATAAAATAGTTCAATAAGAGATAAAGGTGTCTCAAATCACTTGGAAGTAAAAATCATAGTATGATATATATTTAAAAATATAATACAACATGTAAATTTTGGAATTAATAGGCATAAGGTAGGGAGGGTGCTTAAATAAATATTTGGTATAGAAAAATCATAGGATAATTTCTGCAGTGTAGAACTGATACATTAAGATTCATAAAATGGTCCAATGAGAGATAAAGGTTTCACTAATCAAATTTAATTAAAAATTAATGTATGATGGATATGAGATAACTTAATCCAACATTAAAATTTTGGAATTAATATTCATAAGATAAAGAGGGTTCCTAAATAAAAAATTCTCATGGAAATATCACAGGATAATTTCAGTAGCGTAACGGGGGTACATAATGAATCATGGGAGGTATTAATGAGAGTTAAAGTGGTCCCTCATAACTTTAAATCATAATTTAATTGATAGTTTTTTGGAATATCATATCCCATCAATAGTAATTTGAAGACAAATTTTATCACATAAACAAGGTGCTTGAATAAAGATAAGAAAGAGAGGACCCCTTACTAAAATGTTGCAAAGTAATAGCTTAGGTAAATGATATATTGAGAGGGGATAAATGATCTATATTTTTAAGAAAAATATATGATATTATAGGGATTTTTATAATGTCATGAATGCATAACCAATTGAGATTAAAAAAGGATAAATGCAAAGAAGGGACTTGAATTGAAAAGAGGAGAGAGAGGCCCCTTACCTTGAGAGGGTAATTACAAAAGATTATTAGGAGCTAATTGAGAGATTAGAGGAATATTGGGAGAATATAGAGAGGATATTTCATAGTAAATATATTCTATATGGTTTTTCAGTGAATAGTAATGGGATTTTGGGTGGATTTATATAGGAAAATAGAGGGGAGTTCTTTATTATTACCCAAACATAGGTTTTGGACTCTATAAATTAAAATAATCAAAATCACAGACCTTCACATGGTTTTTGACCATTGTTTATAAAAAATAGGAGTGGTTTTAATTATTATATAATTAAAAAGTCCTAAATTATTATAATATTCCCTTGGTGATGTGGAAGTGAGTCATGTTTATAAATAATTGATTTTAAAACCTTAAAATATAATATAGGTTTTGGATGATTCATAAAGGCTTTATAAAATTAATAAAATAACCTAAAAAACACATTAATTTAAAATAGAAAAATATATTTTGTCATTTATAACTTATATTGTATATATTACATCACTTTTGGGTCATTATGATGTCATAATACATACCATTCTTTTATACCATATTTAATTTTTACCTGAAAATTCATTTATCCAAGAAAATTATAGAAAATTAACAGTTGAATAATTTAAATATGTTAAATAAAAAATATTATTTTTTTATAAAAATAATTCAATAAATAAGATATATTATACTTTAAACAAAAATCTCTATTTAATGAAAAAATGATGCTTTTTGAGAATACCAGTATTTTGATCCTTATAAAAATTAAAATTTTACTTCAAAAAATTGTATTATAATTTATATTTAATATATAATATTTAATAATAATATTTAATAATAATATTTAATTTATTTAAAAAATCATTTAATTAAAAAAAACCATGTCTTAATTAAAAATATATATTACCCCAAATACAATTTAAGTTTTAATATAAAAAAAATATATTTTTTGTCAAAATAATTATTTAATCATTTATAAAGTAACAAAAAAATTTAATAATTTTCATATTGAAATAAAAATAAAAATATTCATACTATTATGGTTACTTTTTTTCCATTCCTTTCTAATTTTCTTTAAACTTAATGAAACTATTTTTCTTTTACCACGATAGAAAATATTTTCTATGATTACTATTCATATTGTCCAAAAATTAAGTTGAACTTATTACCTAATATTAATTATGATTATTAAAAATATGGAATCCATTTTATCAAAATTAATTCATAGAGGTGAAATAACTTAGTTTAAAATAAAACCCACAAGTGTGATGGAAAACGATTTCCCAAAATATACATTCCAAGAAAAGTCGATTTTACTTTAACTCTATAACATGTAATATTAATTACATGAATTTAAATTAATAATTATAGATAAAATATAAATTTTATTAACTAATTACCCATTATGGGTTATTTTTTATTACTTAAAATATAGAAACATTATTCATTTTAAAATAGTTTTCAGAAAAATGTTTTTTGAAGCATAAAAATGAACTTTTCCAAAAAACAGGTATACAGACGATTTAAATGTAATTAATTTGATTAAATATAAATAAATAATTATTATATTACTTTGAAGTAAAATTAAATTAACAATACTAATTTTAAATTACTTAATTTATCAAAATATGTTACAGTTTTACAAAAAATAGGTATTCTTCACTATTCATCGAAAAATCAATATTTGCTGAAAAATACAAAAATTTCACCCTAAGTTAATTTTTATTTTCTGATATAAAAAATGATTTTAATTTTATCAAACACATTTTATAAATGTTCTAAAAATAATTATAATATGTTTTCACAAAATTAAATAAAAAACCATTTTTGAAGAAAATATATTTTTAGGTCATTACCAAAAATTGAGTGATTATTTACGAAGAATTTATCAATGCATTTAATTTGAGTAAGAAATATATATATATATATATATATATATACATCACAATGTAGTTAATACTATTCAAACCATTAAATTTAATGTCTATGTTATAACTGTTGTATTTAAATAATCATTAATTGTTTGAGTTTAGTGTTTCATATCAAATACAACATCGGACATAATTTTCTCTTTTAAAAACATAGGGTGTTATATTCTTCCGAATTTAATAAATTCATCCTCAAAATTTGAACATGATCTCAGTAAGAAATTTTTTTACACTTGAAAATATCTTCCTTGAAAACCCATATTGAAAAAGTGTTAATAAAACATCCACTTAAAAAGGGAGAAAGAGAAGTATGAAGGTCATCACTTAACTAGGTTTCCATGTAGGAGAAAATTAGTGGGAAGTGAAAATGTAGAAATAGATGAAAAAAACTAACACCAAATAACTAACAGAGAGTGATATAGAACATGGTTATTAGAAATTCATTGAACACAAAACTATAAATCTTTGATGGGTGAAAAAACAATTAATTCATTATAAATGGTCATACTATGATTTTTTTTGATTTAAGAATATTTTACTAGAGTTAAGGAATTATATTACCATATATACTAGGAACATGAGGAAATATTCTCCCTTTAAAATTATAATTTCACCCTTTAATAATTTTCGACTACAATCTCATATTTTTCTCGAAATGATGAGTACTTAAGATAATTTTTTTATGCATGAAACATTGGAATAATATTTTAATGGATCACTTAATAAACCAAAGGAAAAAAATATTCCTCGTGTATTTAATAATCCCAAAATAGTTATAATAAATAAGATAATACTAAAAATGAATTAAAATTAATATATTAATATTAAAAATTCAACAAAAAATCCAAAAAATTCAACATAGATCATTCCTTAAATAAATACCTCTATATCCCAAATAACACAAATGTTACTAATATTTTCATAATTTATTATATAATCCATTTACTTATTTTATATGAAATGTGCATAATTTGTGTGAAATATTATTTTTAAAATATTAAATATAATTTTAGATCACTATTTAAATTCACCGAGATTCAATTATGTTTAATATTTTAATAATAACACTAACCCTACTTGTCCAGATTGCATTATTCTTGTTTTTTAGGGTTCATTACTCATATTAAAACATTTAATTCGAAGGAACCTTTGGCCAAATCATCTATTTGGAGGGTCATATAGACCACACAAGAAGGCCCACAGAATTCGTGAAGAAACTGGACCATACATGAAGATTGAATTAATAGGCTTAATAAAAAGTGAAAATTAATTCATTATCCTCAAACATTAGGATATAAACTCAAGGAGTCGTGAATAATAATTGAATTTCCCAAATCCAAAAAAGGGGCCCAAATGAAGCTTTGAAGTCCATCCCACCATTCTGGTAGGGAATTAAAACCCAGACACTATTCATGACATTTCTCATGATCTTGTTATCAAATAAAATTGAGATTTTTCCGTGTGAAATATTAGATATATATGGGTGGATTTTTTTAATGAATAATTCATATTTTAAAGCATATTCCTGTTAAAAAATCCATTCATATTTCAACCATTGAAAAAACATGGAGAGAAATGGACAGTTTAAAATTGTTTATTAAAACCACCATAACTTTGGCTCCATAAGTCCAAAGGCCTAGAAATTGTGAGAGTATCTAGAAAACACTATTATATAAAACTTGGAAGAATGATATATCTCTATATTCAGCTGTTTGGATGTCCAAATCATCGATCCAAGTGGATGGGAATATTTGGAATGCAAACTGTCCACCACCTTGGGCTCAAAATACATCCCCCCCTCTCCTTTCAAAAGTGGTTGGAATTTCAGAAGATATGAGAATATATTGTCATAAAAAAATCCTTTCAAAAGTATTATGAGGAACTTCCAAACTCAATTTTTCACTTGAGAGACCTTTCCTCATCTCTTTGTTTTCATTTACTTTTGTGTTCTTCGTTGTTGTAATCTTGTAAGTCTTTGTTTTTGTAATTCTATTTTAATGCATGTTTCTTATTCTTCATATATGTTTGTCATCCAACTTCTATTAAATAATATTGATGGTCTTAAAATACTTTAAATACAGTTGAATCCCCTTCCCTTATTTTGATTTCTCATTCAATCTAAAGTTAATATTTAATTCCCTTCATCGTTTGTGTGTGTGTTCAATGCACCACTCTTTTCATATCCGTTTATTTTTTCTTTCTTCTTAATTTGTCATCATAATAATTATAACAATATTACTAAACATTTAAATGGATGAGTAAATATCTAATTGGGGTGAGTTATAATTTTGGGATGTTAAGCGATTGAGAGCTTTTGCTCGATGAATATTCTTGGAATTAACATTGTGTATGTTGGACTTAACATGTCATGGATTAATGACTTGTTTTGTTTAACATGTTGAATACATGAATTATTGGAACCATAAATACACTACCATAAACAGGAAATAATTGATATTAGAACCCTAAGTTATGTTAAGGCTTAGATTAAAGCATTAACACTTAGGAATTCCAATCAATATTATCTTGTGAAGTGGGTGTTAATTTAAATGCAATATAAAGCAAAGATCAAGGATATCATGAGCTTAAATACCTAAAAATAAACTCACCCAAATATTTATCAAAATTTCAAACCAAACACCAATCATTAATCACTTCATTTAATGTCTGAAAAAAACCCACAATCAAAATACAATCAACTAAAAACAATCGACTATTAAAAAGTATCATCGCTGAGGATTCGACCCAAGTGCTGCTATACACATTTAGAGAGCATCAGAACATTAAACGGACAATAGGTGATAATCAGTTGCACTTTCAAATGGCACTATTTCCGTGGATGGTTCAATTAAGCATTTGTTAGTTTTTGGTTATTGTAAAAAAAAAAAAAAAAAAAAATTAAAACAAAAATTGAAAAAAAACACAATGAAAAACCTGCCTTCTCATAAAAACCATAAACGAAAAAAACACAAAGAAAAATCCATATTCTTATTTCTTCAAAAATATACTTGAATTCCCCGTAGCCTCCTAAAAAATACCTCAGATTTGTTTGACCCTGAAATTGAGTTAACACTTCGCCAACATAGGAGGAACATTAGGGACAATCAAATAATTCAAGAACTAGTCCTTATTGAACCAATTGAATTAGATATGGAAAATCCGAGGGAAAAAACACTTAAAAAATTGAATACCCTAATATAAATTACCAACCCATTGGTATTAAATATCCAAACATAGAGGCTGAATTCAAACTTAAATAGGTTTTGATTCATCTTTTTCCTCATTTCCATGGGCTAGCCGGTGAGGATCCACATCTCCACCTTACAGAGTTCCAAGTGGTGTGCTCTACCATGAAACCTCAAGGGGTTTATATAGAATAAATCAAACTTAAATAATTTCCTTTCTCCCTAGATGACTATGAAAAGTCATGGATTTACTACCTACCTCCTAGTTCCATAACCACATGGAATGACATGTAACAACTATTTTTAGGGAAATTCATTCCTGCTTCTCAAACTGCTTCTATCCGAAAGAAAATTAGTGTTATCTGTAAATTTCCCAATGAACCACTCCATGAATATTGAGAGAGGTTCAAAAAACTTGTGTAAACCTGACCCACCACCAAATCCCTAACCAACTCTTGATCTAATACTTCTATGAGGGGTTATTGGATATGGATAGAACTCTCATTGATGCTGCAAGTGGAAGTTCTCTTGTTGATAAAACTCCTGCATCTAGAAGATATATCATAAGTAACATGGCTACAAACAAAAAACAATTCCATACTCAAGCATATGCTCAGGTCAAAAAAGACCAAAATACTCAATCTATAGAGCCTAAAAAGATGAATGTGTGGATGAGTGAACTTACAGGTCTTGTGTGACAACTAGTTGTCGCTTCCAAATCCCTAACCTCTTCTTCTCCACAATAAATGTTTCCATGACCTATCAAAAACTGTGGAATTTGAACTCTCCATATCATCCAACAAAAACCAATCCCCAAATTCAAGATGATCTATTTGATTCTTCTGGACCAATGGAGCTCAATGCATCATATGCTGAGTGGAACCCCAACCCTCAACAATCAGGTCAATTCATTAGAAACTTCAACCAAACCCATTTTGATCCCTTCTCTTCTACATACAACCCTAAAATGAGATATGGGTATCCCATTTCTCATCCCCCTCAATATCCTCATCAATACCCAAACAAATTCCAATATGGTCAAAGTGTTGGTAACTTCAAACAACCTTACCCTTTTGTTCCTCAACTTTAAAGAATCAATCCTCCTCTTCCTCCTCCAGGATTTCACTATCCTAATGCACCTTCCAAATTCACAAACCAATACAATCACTTTCCGAAGAACCAAAATCAAGGTAATACAAATCTAGGACAAGCCCCTTCTTCCAATAAACCATGGGAAAGTATAGTGGAAGATCTTGCCTCCTTCACCCATTCCAGCCTCAAAAACATTGAAACCCAAATTGGTTAAATTTCATCCAACCTGAGCTAGAAATAATAATAAAATTCTTCCTAACTCCCAGCTAAACCATTACCCAACCCCAAGGGTAATTTAAGTGAAATTTCACTTATATTGGGAAATAAAATTGATATGCCTCAAGATAATTCCTCCAACCCCCCTTTGAATGATGACCTAGAAAATGAAAAGAAAAAGAAACATGAAAAGGAATCTGAATCCATTCCCTTACCTCCTTCCATTCCACTTAGGAACCCAATTCCTTTTCCTCATGCTGCTTCTAATCCAAAGAAGTCCTTTGAACCCGATTCTGAAATTCTCGACATGTTCAGATGTTTTGAAGTCAACATTACCCTCTTATATGCCATAAAACAAATCCATATGTATACCAAGTTTCTTAAGGAATTTTTCACCCACAAGAGGAAACTTGGACCTTTGAAAATGTTTCCACCCAATATTTTATTCCCATAAAGTGCAATGATCTAGGGAACTTTACCATTCCATGCCAAATTGGATGTTCCAACTTTGATGATGCAGTCATAGACTTAGGAGACTCAATTAATTTCATGCCAAAATCCATCTTCTCCAACCTTAGTCTAGGTCCCTTGCACCCAACAAGTGTTTTCATTCAGTTAACCAATCAACGCACATCCAATCTCGAGGGAATAATCGAGGATGTCCTTGTTCGTGTCAATGATCTTATCTTCCAAAATTATTTTTATGTCCTTAACATGGAAGGTGAGATGACCTCTTCTAGATCTCCACTAATTCTAGGAAGAAAATTTCTCATGACTACTAGAACCAAGATTAATGTCCATTCAGGCATCTTATCCATGGAATTTGGTGACCAACTGGTCATGTTCAACATTTTCCAAGAAATGCGATACCAATATGAGGAACACTCTGCATTCTCAATCCAAGCTTTTGAGGACACTTCTGAGAATCAATTGAACCCCATTCCATCATGTTCATCATGTTCTAATGAGAAAGGATCTTGCGAAATCTGCACCATGATTAACCAAGTTATAAATAGTAAAGTTGATGTTTACCTCTCATTCATAGACTCCATCAATATGGAAGAACTTGAAAACTCTCTTGAATACCACATCAACTCTAATCTCTACTACTCCACCTTAGAAAATATTAAGGAAAATGAATATGATGCAACTGAAAGCCCTTCCTCTATTCCTGAGTTGTCTAGACCGCAAAAGAAAGATGAGACTATTCTGAAACCTCTTCCTGAAATATGCATTCCTTTTCCATGATCACTCTTATCCTGTCATTATCTCTGCTTCACTTACTAAAACCGAGGAGTCCACACTTGTTCTGGTGTTAGAAGAAAACAAAAAGGACTTAGGCTTGAACATAAATGAAATATTACGAATCAACCCTTCCCTTTTCATGTATCACATCCTTCTTGAGGAATCATCCAATCCAATTAGACAACCACAAATAAGAATCAATCCACTCATATTTGAGGTAGTTAGGGAAGTGATCACCAAGCTTCTTCAAGCTAGTATTATCTAACCAACTTCCAATAGTGAATGGGTTAGTATAATTCAAGTTGCACCTAAAAATGGTGGAATAACTATTGTCACAAATGAACATGTGGAGGTAGTCACAGCTTGAGTGAAGAACAAATGGCGTGTGTGAATTTATTACTAAAAATTGAATGTTGAAACACAAAAAGATAACTAATATCTTCCATTACTTGATAAAATGGTATAAATATTAGCTAGAAAGGCACACTATTGATTTCTTGATGGATACACCCGCTACCTCCAAATCCCAATCCCACCTCAGGACTAATAAAACACTACTTTAACATGCCATTTGGAACATATGCATATAGGATATTTCTTTTTGGCCTTTGCAATGCTCCTGCAACATTCCAGAGGTGTATGATGAGTATCTTTTCTGAATTCATTGAACACTACATGGAAGTCTTCATGGATGACTTTACTATTTATGGTGAGTCATTTGAATCATGATTTCATTCACTCCCTCTAGTACTTCAAAAGTGTTTCAAGTGTAACCTTGTGTTAAATTTTAAAAAATGTTACTTCATGGTTGTAAATGGGATTGTTCTAGGGAACATAGTTTCAAAATATGGTATTGAAGTTGATCCTTCCATAATTGAAGTGATCTAATCACTTCCCGAACCCACCACTGTTTGGGACATCCGTTTATTCCCTAGTCATGCTGGTTTTCATCAGTGATTCATCCATAAATTCAGTATAATTTTCCTCCCACTCACTCGGTTTCTCCAAAATGATGTCACTTTCCATTTTGATGAGGTTTTCAAGATATACTTTGTTGAAATCAAAACTTCTCTTACATATACCCCTGATAATCCAACCCCCGTATTGGTCCTTACCCTTTGAGTTGATGAGTGATGCTTCTGATAGAGCCGTTGGGGATGTTATTGGTTAAATAATAGAAAATATTCCTCATGTCATCTATTATGCCTCAAAAATATTGGATAAAAGTCAATCTTACTACACTATCACTAAAAAAAACTTTTAGCTATGGTTTTTACCTTAGATAAATTCTGGCCCTGTCTCTTTGGTGCCAAAATCATCATCGTCACAGATCATTATACTATAATGTTCTTACTCAAGAAAAGTTATTCCAAACCGAGTCTAATAAGATGGATACTAATACTCCAAGATTTTGATCTTGAAATCAAAGATAGACCAGGAAAAGAAAACATTATGGCTGATCACTTGAGTAGAATTTATAATTCTTCTCATTCAGAAATAATTGATCCTAAATTCTCTACTGAGGACCTTTCATCTCTCACTCCAAAGTCACCATGGTATTCCCTAATAGTAAATTACTTGGTTTTTGGTGTTTTCCGAGAAAAGTTTTCAAAAGAAAAAAAATGAAGATGAAAAGTGATTCAAAATTCTATTTTTGGGAAGATAATAAACTTTGAAAAAATGGGGCTAACATATTAATTACCAGATGTTTTGATGAAGATGAACATTTCTATATCTTATAATTCTATCACTCACTTCCTAAAGGTGGCCACTTTGGACCAAAAAGGTCCTTTCTAAAGGTCCTATACTCTTTATTCTTCTAACCATCACTCTTTAAGGACTCACATGAGTTCTGTCAATCATGTTTCACTTGACAAAATTTTGGCATAATTTCAAAGAGAAATGAAATGCCCCAAAATAATTTATTTTTCTATGATATATTAGATGTTTGGGGCATCGATTTCCTGGGACCATTCCTACCTTGCAATGAATTCTCATACATTATTATTTCAGTTGATTATGGTTCTATAGAAAGGATGATTCACATACTGTTAGTGAGTTCCCAAAGAAACACATCTTCCCCCGATTTGGCACACCACGTGCCTTGATAAGTGACTTAGTAACCCATTTTTGTTATAAACCGATGGAATATCTTCTGAAAAATAATGTGGTTATACATAAAAATTATACTAAATATCACCCCAAACAAATGGCATGGCTGAAATTTCTAATAGAGATGTGAAAAGAGTTCTTGAGAGAATTGTAAAACCCACCAGAAAAGACTGGCCTAAAATACTTGGTGAATCACTTTGGGAACATCAAAATTCCTATAAGACACCCATTGGGATGCCTCAATTTAGGCTAGTATTTGGTAAAGAATGTAATTTATGAGTTGAAATCCAACATACGTCTTTTTGGGCTGTGAAAAACTATAATTTTTATTATGAAAAATATGGCGAAGATAGGTTGTTGCAGTTGACTAAACTGGAAAAGCTTTGACTTGATTCCTATGAGAATTCCAATCTATAAAAAGAAAAATCTAAGGTAATCCATGAAAAACACATCTTGAGAAATTTATTTCATGAAGGTGAAAAGTTAATTCCCTTTAATTCTCGATTATGGTTTCACCCAAGTAAGATTAATTCTCGTAGGGAAGTTGATTTTATTGTTACTAATGTTAACTCATTTGGTTTAGTGCAAGTCCAAGACCCCTCTTCAAAAAAGGAATTCACAGTTAACATACATCGGCTAAGCATCACCATAAGAGGGCACACAACCCGAGAAACACATTTAATTCCATTGGATCCCCAAATTCTGCAGTTGACCCACCACATGATGGAGATGGAAACCCACCAAATACCAAAAGGGGAACATCTTTCCCTTTAACTCCTCTTCTCCCTCCCCCCTCTCCCTTTCCCTCTCTCTCTTCTTCTTCCTTCGTCATTTTAATTTTTTATCCACTTTCCTCATCATATTTTTTATTTACTATTTCTCTTTTGTGCGGGTGTATCTTTAATAAAAACTAAAAAAACCTAAAAAACTAAAAAACAAAAAAAATAATAATTTAAAAACAAAATGAATAAAGAGTCATACTTACTCACCATCTAGTTTTGAAATTTTGTACAACAATTTTTGGGAGTCATAATACTTGTTTTCATCTCAAAAATTTTGTATTTTCATCATGACTTTGGATAAATAATATTGGGTAAAAAACAACAAATTTTGAATGCTCAATTTTTGATTTGGAAAATGATTTTCCCCACCCATGAGGAAAGACATTTTCTTTCATGCCAAGGCCACATATGGCCATCTTTTCAAAATGTGATTCTTGATTTTGTGGAAATTCGAGCTAAATTTCCTACTTTCATGTGCATTAATATGATAGTGGAATTTTCTGAACCACATGGGAATTATAATAGCTAAATAGCATCCCATTAAGCATACATTAATCCTCCTTTTTAAATACCCTTAGATCCTATGAAAACCTTTTCTTTTATAGCCACATTACAAGCCCAATACCTTATCCCACCAAATATCAACATGTATTTTCATTGCATAATTTTTTTAAATTTAAGTGTGGGGGGAATGGATTTTATTTTGGGTACCCTGTTGTTGATTTCACCATGTTATAAAATTCTTAAGGGTAATCATCCATTTATGTAGGGGGAGTAGTTTTCATTCAGTGAGTTTTGGGAATGTATATATGTTTATCTTGTAAAAATGATATTGAAAAGATTTCAAAAAAAAAAAATCAAAAAATCAAAATAAAATAAGAATGGGTTGTGTCTTGGGTGGGTCAAAAATCACTCTTCCTCAACCTTTGATCTTATTATAACTTTTACAATTAGTGTCATGAGGAGATCAAACATGGGTTGAGATATTAGTGTGATATCTTTTTCAAGTTCAACTATCGAAAAAAGAAAAAAAAGAGGAAAAGAAAAAAAGAACAGTTATGTAATTGGGAGAAGTTATGTGTTTTTTAAATATTATATCTTCTCATAAAATTAAAATTTACTTCCTCTTTTGTCTCTTTTTTCACATTTTCATTCCCTCGTAAATATGTGTTTCCATTTCCTTTCATTTCTCATTTTAAAAAAAGTTCATTTCTTGTTCCATGTTGGTGTTTTAACCCCCTTTTCCTATCTTTTGGATATCAATTTCCTACCATCCCATAGCCACAGAAAAACACCTAAAAAGAAATCTTTATTTTTTAGCACCTTAGGATTGGGAGTGGAAGTTGTGAGCTCTTACAAACTCTAAGATTCTCACTTTTGGTTAGTGAATGAGTGAAGCTCCATAAATTAATTTTATCATCTTGAGAGGAGTAATTTATGTGTGCCACCCTCTTCCATTTCTAAATTAGAGCATGGAAAAATGAATTGTTTTTAGAAAATTGTTTCTGTAACAACTTATGGTGGAATTCAATATGGATGAGTGAAAATTTCTAAACCACCCCTGATTGGGGAAAACAAAATATTAATATTTGTTGGTGAGTAAAAATGATTTTGTTATGTTTTTATATTTATTGCACATGAGGACATGGATAAAAATAAGTATGAGGGAGTTGATGTTATTAATATTTTAATAATTATTATATACCCCCTTTACTTATTTTATATGAAATGTGCATAATTTGTGTGAAATATTAATTTTTAAATATTAAATATAATTTTAGAGGACTATTTGAATTCATCCAGATTCAGTTCTGTTTAATGTTTTAATAATAAATCTAACCATACTTAT
Organism: Viscum album; assembly: GCA_963277665.1. NCBI lineage: Eukaryota > Viridiplantae > Streptophyta > Magnoliopsida > Santalales > Viscaceae > Viscum > Viscum album. The sequence continues at coordinate 827,870,622 of OY728156.1, forward strand.
CCAAATTGAATTATTCATGTTTTTAGGGTTTCCTACTCAAATTAAAACATTCTTTTTAAGGATCCTTTGGCCAAATCGTCCATTTGGAGGGCCAAATGGACCACACAAGAAGGCCCACAAAATCTGTGAAGAAACTAGACCATCCATGAATATTGAATTACTGGGCTCAATCCGGAAATGAAAATTCATTCATTATCCTAAAATTTTAGGATAAAATTCAAGTTGTAATGAATAAACATTTCAAGGCACAAATCAAAAAACAAGGGGCCCAAATGAATCTTTGAAGTCGAGACCACCATTCTGGTCGGGAATTAAAATCCAGACACTATTCATGACATTTCTCATGATCTAGTAGTCAAATAAAGCTTAAATTTTTCAGGGTCAAAGAGTAGATATAGGTATATGGTGTTTTGAATAAATCATTAATATTTGAAGGCATATTCCTATTCAAAAATTCATTCACATTTAGACCATCGAAAAAGAATGGATAGAAATGGATAGTTTAACATTATTTATTAAAACCATCATAACATTGGAATCATAAGTCCAAATGCCTCCAAATTTTGAGAGTAGTTGGAAAACATTATTATATACAACTTTTAATAAGGATATATCTTTAGATTCAGCTATTTGGATGTCCAAATAGTCGAGTGAAGTGGAAGGTAAAATTTGGAATGAAAACTATCCACCACCTTGGGCTATAAATACATTCCCTCATCTCCTTTCAAAAGTGGTTTGAATTTCAAAAGAGAGGAGCACATATTTACACAAACCAAGATTTTAAAAATTCTTTGGATGATCTTTCATACTCATGTTTTCACTTTATAGTACTTTCCTCCTCTCTTTGTTTTCATTTACTTTTGTGTTCTTCTTTGTTGCAATCTTGTAAGTCTTTGTTTTTGTAATTATATTTTAATGAAAGTTTCTTCTTATTCATCTATTATTCTCATTAAAATTATGTTAAATAATATTAATGGTCTTAAAATAGTTTAACTACAGTTGAATCCACTTCCCTTATTTTTCTTTATCATTTAATCTAAAGTCAGTATTTAATTCCCTTCATAGTTTGCGTGTGTGTTTGACACACCACTCTTTTCGTATCCATTTATTTTTCTTTTATTATTAATTAATCATCATAATAATTTTAACCATATTAATAATAATTTCAATGGATGATTAAATCTATCATTTGGGTGAGTTATAATTTAGGGATGTTACGCGATTTAGAGCTTTTGCTCGAGGAATATTCTTTGAATTAACATTATGTATGTTGGACTTAACATGTTATGGATTAATGACTTGTTTTTTTAACATGTAGTTTCCATGGACTATTGGAATAATAAATACACTACCATCAACAAGATCTAATTGATATTAGAACCCTAAGTTAATTTAAGGCTTGGATTAAAGCTTCAACACTTATGAATTCCAATCAATTTTATCTTGTGAATTGGGTGTTAATTTAAATGAAATATAAAGCAGAGCTCAAGGATATCACAAGCTTAACTCTATAATAATGAACTCAAAAAAATCATTATCAAATTTTTAAATCAAACAACAATCATTAATCACTTAATTTAATCTATGAAAACAAACCCCCAAATCAAAATACAATCAACTAAAAACAATCGACTATTAAAAAGTATCATCACCAAGGATTCGACCCGAGTGCTTCTATACACATTAGTAGAGCATCAGAACTTTGAACGGTAGATAGGAGAAAATCGGTTGTGCTTTCAAACACCAATAACCTCAACATTAAGGAATGTTTTAACCTTGAAGGTTGCCTCATACCCTTCGGATTAAACCTCCATAATCATAATAACATTTTTCTCAAATAATCCATTACAATAAACCTAATGGGTACATATACCTCAATATAATAAAACAAGTACCAAAATATCACTAATCACCTCAAAATTAAAAACAATTTGGTCTTATAATATGTTTCCCAAAATATCCTAAATAATGATTAACTTCCATCATATAAATCTTCAAAAGTGGTATCAATGATTTTAAACATAATATTATCCTTAGAGATATTACACTAATACTCTATTTATTTATCCTAATATTAAACACATATTAATTTTTATTAATCCCCAAGTCACGTGTTTTTTAAAATATCACATTATCACTAAATCACTTTTATAGGTTATGAGTACCATTACACATATGTATAAAATCCTTAAGAAAAAAAGATTTATAATAATACTCATATGTTTTATGATTCTTATATCCAACATGTCATTGATGCACTACTTCTACAACATAATTCTCAAATACCAATACATAAACACTTTAATCCTTAAACTTCAATGATTTCTATAGCATATGTCCTTCCTTAGTCTTGGATTTTACCTGTGGATTAGGACATTGATTCAGATAATTTCCATATTCTCCACATATAATAAATTGAAAAAAGGGATCCTTAGGGTTTAATTTATTCCCTTGTATCAAAATAGTTATTTTATAGTAAATATGTACTATATGACCCATTTTTTACACAAATAAAACACCCTATAGTTCCATTGTGTAATTTCCCTTGGTTCCACTTTCTACCTTTTTACAAGAAAGAAATTGAATTTTCTTTCCTTCATCACCTTTATTAGATGACCTTACTTGATACATAGTCCTCCTATTATTTTATATCTTTGGACATTCAACTATCTTCCAGTTTCTAATTGTCATTTTTTGATAGATGGCTTGTCATAATCACAAGATGTGTTACTAGATGTCCCATCGTGTTAGGAATATCATTTGGGAAATAATCACATTTCCCTTCACATTAGTTATTTTCTCAGGTCCTACTATTTATGGCCATTGTCTAAAATAAATGGAAAATTAGTTATGATTACTTTTAAATTATTAAACACCCAAATTGGAATCCAATAACATTAAATGGATAATTTATAAATGAAATGTATTTCCTTATCTTATGAATTTCTAGTCTTCAATCTATGTTATCCATGATCTATTTCCTAGCATAAACTATTATGGGAATTTTTCCATTAAAAATGGTTCATAATGAGCTTGTGAGTATCCCAAAGCATATCCCCTATGAGTGTCAAATTAGATGTAAAACAAGGCCTATTTTCACACACTATGTGAAAATAAAGTCCAGTTCAATGTTCCATTTTATAGGATTATTACCCCTAGATACTCTCTGCTATAGCCACATCTTCTATTATCTAGAGAGGGTTGTGTTTTCTTTGAATCCATTTACTCTATAATTTACCAAAACATAGGAATGTTTTCCTAAACTTAGTATTATCCCTAATTCTTTCACAAGAGTTTTCTAATCCTAATCCCAAAAAATAATTATACTTTCCTTTGATACTAACTATGACAACCCTTGTATATATTACACATTTTTTCATGATTTAGTATATAGGAATATAGTTTCTAAAACCTAGAAGATCTATAAGTCTAGTTTCTTTGGGTAATCAGGTACATCACATAAAAAAATAAATCACGGGGCTACATCGACATTATTGAAAACTTCCTTAACATGCTCATAATTTTCCATCGTTCTTAAAACTTGATGGGATAACCCAGGGACATACATAAGAAAGTGGTGATTTATATATCCTAGTAAGTAAATAAAGAAATATTAATATGAAGAAAGTATTACATGTTAAAAAATAGGCATTTTAGTGGAACATAAAAGGGATTAGAATCATAAAAATGAACAATGAGACATGATATAACATGTTAATATAAAGTAAAAATAGGAAATGTTGAAACAACTTTATACATGGAATCATAAACCTAGGTTAAGGATAACCACCAAAACATCATAACTTGGTGAAAAATTCCAATAATGGATTAGTCTCACTCTCTAATCCCATATATTAAGTCTCATGAGACTAAAATATTACCCAATTCATTATAGTGCTATATAATTCTCGGTGCACCTATCACATTCATATCATGTACATGCAGAAGTTTTCCACATAGATCATTGAACATAAAATCATTCTTAATAAAATTTAATCCCATGATTACGGAATATGGGTTACATACATGGAAGTCCCCAATTAATGATTTATATATACAAATAGTGTAACTGGAAATGGGTATGGGTATACACCTTATGAATGTCCAATAAGGAAAATTTCAGTGATATTTCAGCAGCATAACGATAATACATAAAGATTCATAAAATAGTTAAATGAGAGAGAAAAGTTTCTCTCATGATATAGAAGTCAAAAGGAAAATATGAAGTATATGTAATAACCCAATCCAACATGATTTTTTATAATTTTATAGGCATAATACAAGGAGGGTTCTTGAATAAAAACATGGCTTAGAAAAATCACAAGATAATTTCAGCAGCATAATGATAGTACATGAAGATTCATAAAATGGTTCAATGAGAGATAAAGGGGTATCAAATTGTAATGGTTGTTCCCTACCAGTCCATTAAATTTCCATTTTGGGCATTAAATATGGTTATGGGAGGTTCTAATATTTTTTTTATAGGTTATAGGTGTATCAGAGTTTCTATTAGAAATACATGTCGTGTAAATGTATTACATGACGTGTAATGGTGGTTCAATAATTGTCTAGCTGTGTGGTCCATGAATTGTTTGTGGATAAGGGGTAGCCTATGAAAAGGGTACACATCATGTATGTTGGATTAATTATGTTTAATTAATTTAATTGTTAAATCATTTGAGGTGACACATTTTTTTAGTGGAACTGAAATCTTGACAACTACACAACATGTAAGGATTACACTCCAGGTAAATATCTTATGAATCACATCTTTAAAGGTTGTAGTGATTCGTATTATTTCTCAAAACCTACTTTTGGATTTGTTTCCTCTCCTTACAAAGGATATGGAGGCTCCTTCTTCATGTGTTTGGGATTCCTTTCAATGAAATTTGATTTTTGGATTCTTGTCTTAGATTTGTGGTGTTTTATTCCCCTTTTATTGTTGGGTTTCTCTTATTATCCTCCCATGAAATCACTATGGAGATGTTTTTTTGGTCTAAGGTATGATTTGGGTTGTATTTTTATTATATTTGGGTGCATTGTAGGTTAATATATGGGTTCTCATGGTACAATTGTTGTTTTCGGGTGTTTCTTCTTCACCTTACGGTGCATAATAAGTTGGAAAACTTCTTTGAGGTATGGAATCCATATTTTCTCTTTATTATGTATCATGTAGGTGGGGTTTTATTTTTTTTATTATATGGGATATGGTTTTTATAGATTAATAAAATAAAAATAAATGCTTCATTAAAATCAAAGGAGAAAAGGGGAATGATTCACATGTTTTTATAGTTTTGTTATTATTGTGATATTTTGGTTGTATGAGCTTGATACCTTTTTGAAAATTATAGTCATTGGGGAATTTTTTTGAGGTTGGAAATATGTGTTGAGACTTTTTATTTTGTTTTTTATTATTGTGATATCAGCATAAAATGGAAAATTGACTAACCAATTATATTTGGATAATGAAATGGTATCCCTAAGATTATTTAATTTGTGATAACAACCATGAAATAAAGTAGAATTTGATAAAATACCCTTTGTAAAAATATAGAATGGATTTTGATATTCGGTGATATGTGGTCATGCTTGTGGGGCGGTGATGTGTGGTTGATGTGAGATTGGGGAATGTGGGGCTGATAGTTTGTTTGGTCGTGCTTTTGGGGTGGCAAGGTAATGGTGTGATGGGATGGTTGATATATCTGTTATGTGTGGTTTCCTTGAGCTATATTCTTAGGTAATAATAGAAGAATTGTTTAATATTGATTAAATTGCTGGGTTTTGGTTCATTTAATTGTATAGAAATGATTAATGAATAATTTAATGGTGTTTTGTGTGGTTAAATGTGGTTGATGCTAAATAATGAAATGAAAGAGAAGGATAATGGGAATTTGTTGGTGATGTAGAATTTGGATTGTGGCTTGTGTGGTGTTTTACATTTAGAGTTGGAAGCGAAAGTGGGGATGCTGTGACTTGATTAATGGTTGGTTGTGAACCCATTGGTTGGGCATGTGTTTGGCTATATGTATATATTTGTATATTCCTTATGATTTATTCATGAACCCCAACCACATCGAGCACTATGTGTCAACACCAACATAGTCACACGAGGGGGGGGGGGGTGTGTTTTATTAAAATCTAAGGAGGCGGAAAGATGATTGGGTACCCGATCTTTCCCACACACTCTTTTAGGTGAGGTAGGTATTTCACAGGCTGTGATGATTAGTGGTTTGTTAGTGCATTTGATTTTGGTTGTGATGACCTAGGTATTTCCAGGAGACATGTCACTGTGCTTGTGGGTGGTGGCCTTGGTGTTTTTGAGAGAGATATGATATAAGAATGCTTGTGGGGTGGATTATGGTAGATTTCAGTCATGGTAAGATGAGGGAATGAGGTTGATTTCATACATGTTAAAGATACCCTACTACTATGGTTATGGAAGTTATCGGGATGTGATTGACCAGGTGTATGTTGACGAGATGAGATGTGATCGTTCTTGTGGGGTAGTGGTCTAGGTGTCTTTAGTCTTGATCTGATGTGACCGTACTTGTGGAAAAGTGTGGTATACAAAAGACATGGGAGCACTAGGACATATGACATTGGGGTCTGAGAGAGGCATTACAATGAGAAAGAGGTGCAAGGAACCCTTTATCAATATAATTCAAGTTATATTATATTACTTGCCATGCATTATTTGGTGATCATTGTTGGTGAGAATTGGGTTTGACAGTTGACCTATTTAGGTGTCGTTGGTTATTATATTTTCTTATGGGTACATTGGTATATTTCTTTCACATGTGAAAAAGATTCATTGGTTATCCTACTGAGGATAATTGTATGATCACCATATATATTTAAATTGTTTTTTGGTTTATAGGAGGATTACATGGAATATGATGGACATTACTAGATCGAACCTTGAATAGCTGTTGTGTGATTACTTTAGCTTTTCTTTTGGGTATTTGACTGACTAAAAATTATATTTTTTATTTTACAAAATCTTTTAATGGAAAAGTGATAACCCATGCACGTATAATGTAACAGCCCGAGATTTTATTAAAAATAATATTTTTAATTTTAATGTCTTGTGTTGTACGCTACACCAAAAGGAGCTTGCACAACACACATCCTCGACTTTCCTTGCATTACACGCAATCGCAACCTTCCTCGATAGCGTGTGTAGTACGCAATACTGAGTTTCACGAAACAACGATATGCTATTAAAATATTATTAAAACTAGCCGTTATGAATAGTAATAACCAATTTTTGAAATTCTGTAAATCTTATTTTTCAAAATGAACTTCATTTTTGGATTCGGAGCATCGAATTTAGCCTAATGTGAAATTTTGGTACTTTTCGGATAACTTTTATTTTATGATGAATAGTGAAAATTACTAAATTATAATTAAAAACAACTTTTTTAATCGAAATAATTAATAGTGATAATTCATTAATTTGAGTGGTTTTAAAGTATATTTAGAATATATTTTTACAATTTAATACAATGTTGGTCATTGGATGTAATTTCACATTTAAACCAGATATAATCAAGTGTCAATCTTTTGATATATATTGTTTCTTAAAAACACGCTATTTGTTTTAACAACGGGATTTAATTATAAAATTAATTAATGCAACTTTTATGTTATGAATTTGGTATAATAGACTTCATTTTTGAATTTGGAATATGAAATATAGCTTAGGATGAAATTTTGGCATTGTTCTGAAAAACATCAATTTTTGATGAATAGTGAAACTACTAAGTGGTAGTTAATAAACTGAATTTTGCATAAAACTTAATTTTACCGCTTCTGTGAATGGAATTTCGAAAATCTGACAGACACGGTTGATATCAGTAAGTAAAATGTGGTTCAATGAGATAAAAATAATTTTTTGGTGAATAGTAACTTTTTACTTTTTTTACCGCGGTTAATAGTAAATAGGGTAACTAAGGGTAAATATGATATTAATATTACCCTAACACATGTCCTAATTCTATTGGACAAGTGTAATTAGACCAAAAACAAACTTAGGAATAAAATATGACCATTTAGGTCCACTTGGATTAGATTAGGACATTTATTATTAATTTATTTAAAGAAGGGTTAAAATAGTTAAAATCAAAGTTTAATAAGTAAATCATTTATAATATGGGGTTATACATTAGATAAATTCGATTGTAAATATTAATTAGAAATCTAAAAAGATTTCCTACATGATGGTATTTTATTTGTAATTTTTAGACATCAAATAATTTAATTTATTTATGACGCAAAGATGATGCAGTAATTATCTTATTAATGAAATATTGACATAATTGATAATATAAATACCAAAATAAATGTAATTTAAGACTTTTTATGAATTCCACTTATTTTCTAGGTTACTATGATATATTAATGTTGATTTAATCAACTTGGTTCGAACATATAATTCTGTTATGACTTTCACAAAAATCATATATCAAATAGTGTCAAAATTGACACAAAATAGTTTTTAAATCAAATATTATATTATTAATTGTTATTTTATTCCTAAAAATCTAAGGTTCGGCCAAATGACTTAGATAAGGATAAATATATTAATAATAAACAATTTGGGGTTCGTTTGGCATGTTATAGTAAGTTTATTAACCATATAGTGAAAGAAAACAAAAAGACATGGTAAAAGTTAAATTATTTAACTTAGAGTTAAATCTAATTGATAAGGTTAAAATAATACCCTAAACTTGTCTAAATCTTATTGGTTGATAGGATTTCGACCCATCCCCACCTTATCTTCGAAATAAGACCCTTTGGAGCCATTATAAACCGATTTTGACTTTAATATAAAATAATATTTTGAGATATTCCTAAGGTGCCCCTCTCCTCCCTTATAAAAGGGCACCTCCTCCCCCTCCTCCTCACACCAATTTGAGCACTCAAGATCGGCCTAACCCTGCCAAAATCTCTTCTCCACTTCTCTAGAAACATCCTAGAGGTTCTGGTCTTCCTCAAAGACCAATTTTAGTTCCCTAAGAGGAGGTCTGAAAGAGGCGCTTCAAAGAAGAGGTAATTACCGTTACCAATTCTTTCATCTTTATTTCTTCTTCCACTTCTTCTTCTTAGGTTGTTTCATTATGAAGTAATAACATCAGTATCACTCATATACTGATATGTTATTATAAGTATGAAACAACCCTATCCATCCTACGGAAAAAGAAATCACCGCGCGTGCGTACGTACGAAATACCGTCTCCACGCCGTGGTGTAATCTAGTTTCCACCACCACCTTACATGGATGGGTATAATGGTGTAAAGAATAACTATACATAGTTATTACAACATCATATTGATTCTGATATATTGTATAATCCACTCCAATTCAATTCAATATTTATGGAAATGATATCATCGCTCGTGCGTACGTACGGACTACCGTCTACACGACGCGATGAGATTCATTCTCCATGTTAACCATTTAAGAATGATTATAAAGTATATATAAGAAATAATAATGAAATATATGACATTATAAAGCTACTGGATTTATGTATATATATATATATGTATGTCATCTACTTACTTCCATTCAAGACAAAAAGGAAAGGAAAACAACGTTCATGCGTACGTACGGACTACCGTCTCCATGAACGGTGTTTTTCATTTCATTTATCTATCTATTATATATATATATATATACTGAATATATATGATATATAAATCATATTTTATATTCTGGAAGTAAGTAAATCATGATATAAGTAATAATAATGTCAAGAACAACAAGTCAAAACACCTACGATAAATGAAACGATTTTACCCAAAACGCTTATTTAACATGGAATTTACAAAAGAACGGGTAATATAATGTCATAAGTGAACCATATATGATATCATAACAATGAATATGATTCGGGAATAAGTCAATAACATGATTTAAATCATTATACAGGAGGTTCGGACATTTACAAAGCAAGTCGGACCTAAGGTAAGGGAAATATCACAATCTCATTTTTATCCGAGATTGTTTATTCATAAGTATTTACTGGGGTGTATTTTATCATCCACATCCATGTTTACTCAATATGTAATATTATTTCCATCCACCTACAATTGTTTAAATCCATTTTTACCCTTCGGTGGGTTTTTAGTAAAAGAAATGAAAGGAATCTTTTGTCGTTTTTCGTACGAGGTACTTTTTGACTTTTCCGACAAAAGTACGAAGAATGTTTTTTTAAACTTATACGGAATGAATGGATTTCTAAAAAAATTATTTTCAAGAAACTTCCTTTACAAGTATTCAAGTTTATTTTTAATCAACTTCTTTTAGTTTAAAATTGTATGACATGCTAAGAAAGGAAAAGTGTTTTTGAAGTATAAAGGATATTTTCCTCAAGAATGTAGTTCAAGTATTTTATCAAAATTATTTTCCATCTAAGATAATAAAAGGGTTATGTTTTTATCCCTATTATTACATGGATTTGATTATGTTGTGATGGAAACATTTTTATGAATTCCTTTATCTTATATGAATTGTTTTATGATGTCATGTTGTTTAAGAATCGCATTTTTATTACATGGGTTATGCGATGATGTATGATTTATGATTATGTGGCACACATAAGAAAGGATTCATTATAAGATGGGTGGGACCTATATCTCCCTCCAATGCATTGGGTAATGATTTTATATCTCATGAGATAGACATGGCTGAAATGGTAGGTTATACCGGTTCAGTGAAACAGGACTGAAACGAGGGTTACTCGATTCAGAAAGGGACTTTGTCCACTAAGATAGTCTTGGCAATGAGTCTTGACTAACAAGAAATGATTATCTATGATTATGTGTGTATGACACAAAGTTTCATGTTTTAAGTTATGATTATTGGGATTTCATTTCACTACTATGATTTATTCCATGTTATGAAATTATGCTCTCTTTTGCAGGTTAAAATTTCCAAAAGTTATGTTCTTATGAATATGATGTGATTGATTTCTCTTTTGTTTACCCTTACTGAGCATTTGAGCTCACCCTTTTATGTTTTCTTTTCCCCAGGATATAAAGAAAGGTTTTAGGTATAAAAAAAAGATCTTTATGAGAGATGCTGAAGATCTTTCACCACGATTAGAAGATTACGTTCTGAGTTTCCAAAGACACTAAACTATTACGATCCTTGTGTGTGTGTTTTTGTTATGTACTAAGTATTCCGCAAAAGTAATGTAATGTCCATGTACGTCAGGCTTCGGGTCTCTACAGTTGGTATCAGAGGAAAGGTTTAGTCAACCTTTGGAAACTAGGATGCGAGAACTTTAGTGAGATCCCTAGAGATATTTAAAAGGTATGTCTAGGGATGTCCCTAAGGATAAGTATACGTATAGGATACAGTCCTAGAACTATGGTAACGATCATAGAATTTAACCTAAGATGTTAGATATCAAGGATACTCCACCTTTATTATGTTGTTTTCCCTAGCATGATTTTTGCCTCTCACACTATTCTTTTTTTTTTGGGTTTTAGAAAATGGCTGGAAACAAGATGATTCACGATAATGGAGGATATGATGGACAATGGAATGATATTCTTCATGAGAAACCAAATGAAATGGGATTTGGAAGTCCAAAGATCATTATTATGCCGAATCAGCAATCTCATAATATGATCAATAAAGTAAAATTTGGTAAGTTTCCTGACTCGACTAATAAGAGAAAGATGGAGTTTCATGATGATCATAGGGGAAAGAAAGTTCAATTTCCCCTATGTAAATCATGTGGGAAGAGGCATCAAGGAGAATGTTTCATGGGAACTGGAAGATGCTTTGGGTGTGGAAAAGAAGGACACAAAGCAAGTAAGTGCAAAGGAAAAGGGTCGGTTAACACCATGAATGAGGATAATGGTATTGCTACGACATCAAAAATGGTTAAGTGTTTTAAATGTGGAATGTATGGCCATTATGCAAACAAATGCCCTAAGGGAAAGACTCATGAAGAGAATCAGTATGGTCATATGGGTAGTATTTATGTGGATGATGATGAAGAGACTACAAATGATATGTGAGATGAAAGAATTTTTGAAGCTCGGTCAATGGTTTAAGAATGTAGTGGAATGATTACATGTTTATCATGTGTAATGTTGTATAAGAAATCTCATGGTACTATGGAATAAAGAGATGTCTAAGGATTGTTACACTATTGTCTTTCCTTGAGTTATGAAAGTGTATGATTAATGGTACCACTATCCATGAAAGGTTATTCAGATATTTTTAGAATTTAGATGATATGCGCACAATGAAGGAATAATAAGATAATGGGGTGTTTGATTATATTCATGAGCTCATGATTGATATAAGGACTAAGTGATATCATGGTTTGAGTATATAGAATTTTGAGGATTTTGGTATGTGGAAAGTGTTAACGTTTAACTGCATTCATGTTTTCAATAAGGTTCAATGGGTATTCAAGGGAATACATGATTAAGGCCTTTGAATGATTAGAATGTGACCAACGAGATATATCTTATGATATATGGGGATCAACGATGGAATTAAATCTTTGGAAATTGTTTTCACTATGTTATGAGAGTGGACTGCAGTATTATGGATAAGCCTAAAGATTGGAATGGATTATGTTGGACACAAGTTAGTATTGTTTAAGGATAGATGTTTTCTCGATATTATTGATGGGATGTTATAGTAATATAGTTTTAGAAAAAGGACAACCTGCAGGACGGGCGACAGCCCATCGCGTCGGACAAGGCTGTGGGAATCGAATCCACAACCGAAGTGCAACTGGCCTTTATTGCCTACCACTGGCCTACAGGAAGTCCCTGTTTAGTAGAAACTAGTTTTATTATATTAAGCAGTATGATATATGAAGTATAAGTCCATTTTTGAAACCATATATGATTAATCTCACTATAGATCGACTTATGTATATAATATTTGCTAACCTTTTGTTTGAGACAGATGGAATGACCCGTCATTCTATCACATGATCTGCTAACACTTCACGAATAAAAAATTCAACTTCATTTATTTAAGAGATGAAGTGGAAATTGTTCAAGGCATGAACAACAGTGAGATTGTACCAAAATAAAGAAAGTATTTATTCTAATTCAATTTTCAACTTTAGGGAAATGATCTTGAAAACCAAAAATGTTGTCCTAGTGATCTTATACCCGATGAATCAGATGGTACCTTAGATCGTCACAAATTTATGGATTTGTGATTACTGGATTTTCCATAGCCATGTTCTCTACCACTCTCCATCAGAACATGATGGTTAGATTTCTCTTTCATATCCATATTTTCACCTATGTGGAAACCCAGTGATTAGTTTATTTGGGTAACCATTACGTTTCATAATTTTGTTTTTAAAGATTGGTTTTGATATTCCTTTTTACGATGTGGGTTTCTATTAAATAAACTTTCAAATAGTAAACCATTTATAACCCCGACGAATTTCGAGGGCGAAATTCATTTTAAGGGGGGTATAATGTAACAGCCCGAGATTTTATTAAAAATAATCTTTTTAATTTTAATGTCTTGTGTTGTACGCTACACCAAAAGGAGCTTGCACAACACACATCCTAGACTTGCCTTGCATTACACGCAATCGCAACCTTCCTCGATAGCGTGTGTAGTACGCAATACTGAGTTTCACGAAACAACGATATGCTATTAAAATATTATTAAAACTAGCCGTTATGAATAGTAATAACCAATTTTTGAAATTCTGTAAATCTTATTTTTCAAAATGAACTTCATTTTTGGATTCGGAGCATCGAATTTAGCCTAAGGTGAAATTTTGGTACTTTTCGGATAACTTTTATTTTATGATGAATAGTGAAAATTACTAAATTATAATTAAAAACAACTTTTTTAATCGAAATAATTAATAGTGATAAATCATTAATTTGAGTGGTTTTAAATTATATTTAGAATATATTTTTACAATTTAATACAATGTTGGTCATTGGATGTAATTTCACAATTAAACCAGATATAATCAAGTGTCAATCTTTTGATAGATATTGTTTCTTAAAAACACGCTATTTGTTTTAACAACGGGATTTAATTATAAAATTAATTAATGCAACTTTTATGTTATGAATTTGGTAAAATAGACTTCATTTTTGAATTCGGAATATGAAATATAGCTTAGGATGAAATTTTGGCATTGTTCTGAAAAACATCAATTTTTGATGAATAGTGAAACTACTAAGTGGTAGTTAATAAACTGAATTTTGCATAAAACTTAATTTTACCACTTCTGTGAATGGAATTTCGAAAATCCGACAGACACGGTTGATATCAGTAAGTAAAATTTCGTTCAATGAGATAAAAATAATTTTTTGGTGAATAGTAACTTTTTACTTTTTTTACCGCGATTAATAGTAAATAGGGTAACTAAGGGTAAATATGATATTAATATTACCCTAACACATGTCCTAATTCTATTGGACAAGTGTAATTCGACCAAAAACAAACTTAGGAATAAAATATGACCATTTAGGTCCACTTGGATTAGATTAGGACATTTATTATTAATTTATTTAAAGAAGGGTTAAAATAGTTAAAATCAAAGTTTAATAAGTAAATCATTTATAATATGGGGTTATACATTAGATAAATTCGATTGTAAATATTCATTAGAAATCTAAAGAGATTTCCTACATGATGGTATTTTATTTGTAATTTTTAGACATCAAATAATTTAATTTATTTATGACACAAAGATGATGCAGTAATTATCTTATTAATGAAATATTGACATAATTGATAATATAAATACCAAAATAAATGTAATTTAAGACTTTTTATGAATTCCAATAATTTTATAGGTTACTATGATATCTTAATGTTGATTTAATCAACTTGGTTCGAACATATAATTCTGTTATGACTTTCACAAAAATCATATATCAAATAGTGTCAAAATTGACACAAAATAGTTTTTAAATCAAATATTATATTATTAATTGTTATTTTATTCCTAAAAATATAATGTTCGGCCAAATGACTTAGATAAGGATAAATATATTAATAATAAACAATTTGGGGTTCGTTTGGCATGTTATAGTAAGTTTATTAACCATATAGTGAAAGAAAACAAAAAGACATGGTAAAAGTTAAATTATTTAACTTAGAGTTAAATCTAATTGATAAGGTTAAAATAATACCCTAAACTTGTCTAAATATTATTGGTTGATAGGATTTCTACCCATCCCCACCTTATCTTCGAAATAAGACCCTTTGGAGCCATTATAAACCGATTTTGACTTTAATATAAAATAATATTTTGAGATATTCCTAAGGTGCCCCTCTCCTCCCTTATAAAAGGGAACCTCCTCCCCCTCCTCCTCACACCAATTTGAGCACTCAAGCTCGGCCTACCCCTGCCAAAATCTCTTCTCCACTTCCCTAGAAACATCCTAGAGGTTCTGGTCTTCCTCAAAGACCAATTTTAGTGCCCTAAGAGGAGGTCTCAAAGAGGCGCTTCAAAGAAGAGGTAATTACCGTTACCAATTCTTTCATCTTTATTTCTTCTTCCACTTCTTCTTCTTAGGTTGTTTCATTATGAAGTAATAACATCAGTATAACTCATATACTGATATGTTATTATAAGTATGAAACAACCCTATCCATCCTACGGAAAAAGAAATCACCGCGCGTGCGTACGTACGGAATACCGTCTCCACGCCGTGGTGTAATCTAGTTTCCACCACCACCTTACATGGATGGGTATAATGGTGTAAAGAATAACTATACATAGTTATTACAACATCATATTGATTCTGATATATTGTATAATCCACTCCAATTCAATTCAATATTTATGGAAATGATATCATCGCTCGTGCGTACGTACGGACTACCGTCTGCACGATGCGATGAGATTCATTCTCCATGTTAACCATTTAAGAATGATTATAAAGTATATATAAGAAATAATAATGAAATATATGACATTATAAAGCTACTGGATTTATGTATATATATATATGTATGTCATCTACTTACTTCCATTCAAGACAAAAAGGAAAGGAAAACAGCGTTCATGCGTACGTACGGACTACCGTCTCCATGAACGGTGTTTTTCATTTCATTTATCTATCTATTATATATATATATACTGAATATATATGATATATAAATCATATTTTATATTCTGGAAGTAAGTAAATCATGATATAAGTAATAATAATGTCAAGAACAACAAGTCAAAACACCTACGATAAATGAAACGATTTTACCCAAAACGCTTCTTTAACATGGAATTTACAAAAGAACGGGTAATATAATGTCATAAGTGAACCATATATGATATAATAACAATGAATATGATTCTGGAATAAGTGAATAACATGATTTAAATCATTATACAGGAGGTTCGGACATTTACAAAGCAAGTCGGACCTAAGGTAAGGGAAATATCACAATCTCATTTTTATCCGAGATTGTTTATTCATAAGTATTTACTGGGGTGTATTTTATCATCCACATCCATGTTTACTCAATATTTAATATTATTTCCATCCACCTACAATTGTTTAAATCCATTTTTACCCTTCGGTGGGTTTTTAGTAAAAGAAATGAAAGGAATCTTTTGTCGTTTTTCGTACGAGGTACTTTTTGAATTTTCCGACAAAAGTACGAAGAATGTTTTTTTAAACTTATACGGAATGAATGGATTTCTAAAAAAATTATTTTCAAGAAACATCCTTTACAAGTATTCAAGTCTATTTTTAATCAACTTCTTTTAGTTTAAAATTGTATGACATTCTAAGAAAGGAAAAGTGTTTTTGAAGTATAAAGGATATTTTCCTCAAGAATGTAGTTCAAGTATTTTATCAAAATTATTTTCCATATAAGATAATAAAAGGGTTATGTTTTTATCCCTATTATTACATGGATTTGATTATGTTGTGATGGAAACATTTTTATGAATTCCTTTATCTTATATGAATTGTTTTATGATGTCATGTTGTTTAAGAATCGCATTTTTATTACATGGGTTATGCGATGATGTATGATTTATGATTATGTGGCACACATAAGAAAGGATTCATTATAAGATGGGTGGGACCTATATCTCCCTCCAATGCATTGGGTAATGATTTTATATCTCATGAGATAGACATGGCTGAAATGGTAGGTTATACCGGTTCAGTGAAACAGGACTGAAACGAGGGTTACTCGATTCAGAAAGGGACTTTGTCTACTAAGATAGTCTTGGCAATGAGTCTTGACTAACAAGAAATGATTCTCTATGATTATGTGTGTATGCCACAAAGTTTCATGTTTTAAGTTATGATTATTGGGATTTCATTTCACTACTATGATTTATTCCATGTTATGAAATTATGCTCTCTTTTGCAGGTTAAAATTTCCAAAAGTTATGTTCTTATGAATATGATGTGATTGATTTCTCTTTTGTTTACCCTTACTGAGCATTTGAGATCACCCTTTTATGTTTTCTTTTCCCCAGGATATAAAGAAAGGTTTTAGGTATAAAAAAAAGATCTTTATGAGAGATGCTGAAGATCTTTCACCACGATTAGAAGATTACGTTCCGAGTTTCCAAAGACACTAAACTATTACGATCCTTGTGTGTGTGTTTTTGTTATGTACTAAGTATTCCGCAAAAGTAATGTAATGTCCATGTACGTCAGGCTTCGGGTCTCTACAGTTGGTATCAGAGGAAAGGTTTAGTCAACCTTTGGAAACTAGGATGCGAGAACTTTAGTGAGATCCCTAGAGATATTTATAAGGTATGTCTAGGGATGTCCCTAAGGATAAGTATACGTATAGGATACAGTCCTAGAACTATGGTAACGATCATAGAATTTAACCTAAGATGTTAGATATCAAGGATACTCCACCTTTATTATGTTGTTTTCCCTAGCATGATTTTTGCCTCTCACACTATTCTTTTTTTTTGGGTTTTAGAAAATGGCTGGAAATAAGATGATTCACGATAATGGAGGATATGATGGACAATGGAATGATATTCTTCATGAGAAACCAAATGAAATGGGATTTGGAAGTCCAAAGATCATTATTATGTCGAATCAGCAATCTCATAATATGATCAATAAAGTAAAATTTGGTAAGTTTCCTGACTCGACTAATAAGAGAAAGATGGAGTTTCATGATGATCATAGAGGAAAGAAAGTTCAATTTCCCCTATGTAAATCATGTGGGAAGAGGCATCAAGGATAATGTTTCAAGGGAACTGGAAGATGCTTTGGGTGTGGAAAAGAAGGACACAAATCAAGTAAGTGCAAAGGAAAAGGGTCGGTTAACACCATGGATGAGGATAATGGTATTGCTACGACATCAAAAATGGTTAAGTGTTTTAAATGTGGAATGTATGGCCATTATGCAAACAAATGCCCTAAGGGAAAGACTCATGAAGAGAATCAATATGGTCATATGGGTAGTATTTATGTGGATGATGATGAAGAGACTACAAATGATATGTGAGATGAAAGAATTTTTGAAGCTCGGTCAATGGTTTAAGAATGTAGTGGAATGATTACATGTTTATCATGTGTAATGTTGTATAAGAAATCTCATGGTACTATGGAATAAAGAGACGTCTAAGGATTGTTACACTGTTGTCTTTCCTTGAGTTATGAAAGTGTATGATTAATGGTACCACTATCCATGAAAGGTTATTCAGATATTTTTAGAATTTAGATGATATGCGCACAATGAAGGAATAATAAGATAATGGGGTGTTTGATTATATTCATGAGCTCATGATTGATATAAGGACTAAGTGATATCATGGTTTGAGTATATAGAATTTTGAGGATTTTGGTATGTGGAAAGTGTTAACGTTTAACTGCATTCATGTTTTCAATAAGGTTCAATGGGTATTCAAGGGAATACATGATTAAGGCCTTTGAATGATTAGAATGTGACCAACGAGATATATCTTATGATATATGGGGATCAACGATGGTATTAAATCTCTGGAATTCGTTTTCACTATGTCATGAGAGTGGACTGCAGTATTATGGATAAGCCTAAAGATTGGAATGGATTATGTTGGACACAAGTTAGTATTGTTTAAGGATAGATGTTTTCTCGATATTATTGATGGGATGTTATAGTAATATAGTTTTAGAAAAAGGACAACCTGCAGGATGGGCGACAGCCCATCACGTCGGACAAGGCTGTGGGAATCGAATCCACAACCGAAGTGCAACTGGCCTTTATCGCCTACCACTGGCCTACAGGAAGTCCCTGTTTAGTAGAAACTAGTTTTATTATATTAAGCAGTATGATATATGAAGTATAAGTCCATTTTAGAAACCATATATGATTAATCTCACTATAGATCGACTTATGTATATAATATTTGCTAACATTTTGTTTGAGACAGATGGAATGACCCGTCATTCTATCACATGATCTGCTAACACTTCACGAATAACAAATTCAACTTCATTTATTTAAGAGATGAAGTGGAAATTGTTCAAGGCATGAACAACAGTGAGATTGTACCAAAATAAAGAAATTATTTATTCTAATTCAATTTTCAACTTTAGGGAAATGATCTTGAAAACCAAAAATGTTGTCCTAGTGATCTTATACCCGATGAATCAGATGGTACCTTAGATCGTCACAAATTTATGGATTTGTGATTACTGGATTTTCCATAGCCATGTTCTCTACCACTCTCCATCAGAACATGATGGTTAGATTTCTCTTTAATATCCATATTTTCACCTATGTGGAAACCCAGTGATTAGTTTATTTGGGTAACCATTACGTTTCATAATTTTGTTTTTAAATATTGGTTTTGATATTCCTTTTTACGATGTGGGTTTCTATTAAATAAACTTTCAAATAGTAAACCATTTATAACCCCGACGAATTTCGAGGGCGAAATTCATTTTAAGGGGGGTAGAATGTAACAGCCCGAGATTTTATTAAAAATAATCTTTTTAATTTTAATGTCTTGTGTTGTACGCTACACCAAAAGGAGCTTGCACAACACACATCCTCGACTTGCCTTGCATTACACGCAATCGCATCCTTCCTCGATAGCGTGTGTAGTACGCAATACTGAGTTTCACGAAACAACGATATGCTATTAAAATATTATTAAAACTAGCCGTTATGAATAGTAATGACCAATTTTTGAAATTCTGTAAATCTTATTTTTCAAAATGAACTTCATTTTTGGATTCGGAGCATCGAATTTAGCCTAAGGTGAAATTTTGGTACTTTTCGGATAACTTTTATTTTATGATGAATAGTGAAAATTACTAAATTATAATTAAAAACAACTTTTTTAATCGAAATAATTTATAGTGATAAATCATTAATTTGAGTGGTTTTAAAGTATATTTAGAATATATTTTTACAATTTAATACAATGTTGGTCATTGGATGTAATTTCACATTTAAACCAGATATAATCAAGTGTCAATCTTTTGATAGATATTGTTTCTTAAAAACACGCTATTTGTTTTAACAACGGGATTTAATTATTAAATTAATTAATGCAACTTTTATGTTATGAATTTGGTAAAATAGACTTCATTTTTGAATTCGGAATATGAAATATAGCTTAGGATGAAATTTTGGCATTGTTCTGAAAAACATCAATTTTTGATGAATAGTGAAACTACTAAGTGGTAGTTAATAAACTGAATTTTGCATAAAACTTAATTTTACCGCTTCTGTAAATGGAATTTCGAAAATCCGATAGACACGGTTGATATCAGTAAGTAAAATGTGGTTCAATGAGATAAAAATATTTTTTTGGTGAATAGTAACTTTTTACTTTTTTTACCGCGGTTAATAGTAAATAGGGTAACTAAGGGTAAATATGATATTAATATTACCCTAACACATGTCCTAATTCTATTGGACAAGTGTAATTCGACCAAAAACAAACTTAGGAATAAAATATGACCATTTAGGTAAACTTGGATTAGATTAGGACATTTATTATTACTTTATTTAAAGAAGGGTTAAAATAGTTAAAATCAAATTTTAATAAGTAAATCATTTATAATATGGGGTTATACATAAGATAAATTAGATTTTAAATATTCATTAGAAAGCTAAAACGATTTCCTACATGATGGTATTTTATTTGTAATTTTTAGACATCAAATAATTTAATTTATGTATGACACAATGATGATGCAGTAATTATCTTATTAATGAAATATTGACATAATTGATAATATAAATACCAAAATAAATGTAATTTAAGACTTTTTATGAATTCCAATAATTTTCTAGGTTACTATGATATATTAATGTTGATTTAATCAACTTGGTTCGAATATATAATTCTGTTATGACTTTCACAAAAATCATATATCAAATAGTGTCAAAATTGACACAAAATAGTTTTTAAATCAAATATTATATTATCAATTGTTATTTTATTCCTAAAAATCTAAGGTTCGGCCAAATGACTTAGATAAGGATATATATATTAATAATAAACAATTTGGGGTTCTTTTGGCATGTTATAGTAAGTTTATTAACCATATAGTGAAAGAAAACAAAAAGACATGGTAAAAGTTAAATTATTTAACTTAGAGTTAAATCTAATTGATAAGGTTAAAATAATACCCTAAACTTGTCTAAATCTTATTGGTTGATAGTATTTCGACCCATCCCCACCTTATCTTCGAAATAAGACCCTTTGGAGCCATTATAAACCGATTTTGACTTTAATATAAAATAATATTTTGAGATATTCCTAAGGTGCCCCTCTCCTCCCTTATAAAAGGGCACCTCCTCCCCCTCCTCCTCACACCAATTTGAGCACTCAATCTCGGCCTACCCCTGCCAAAATCTCTTCTCCACTTCCCTAGAAACATCCTAGAGGTTCTGGTCTTCCCCAAAGACCAATTTTAGTGCCCTAAGAGGAGGTCTCAAAGAGGCGCTTCAAAGAAGAGGTAATTACCGTTACCAATTCTTTCATCTTTATTTCTTCTTCCACTTCTTATTATTAGGTTGTTTCATTATGAAGTAATAACATCAGTATCACTCATATACTGATATGTTATTATAAGTATGAAATAAACCCTATCCATCCTACGGAAAAAGAAATCACCGCGCGTGCGTACGTACGGAATACCGTCTCCACGCCGTGGTGTAATCTATTTTCCACCACCACCTTACATGGATGGGTATAATGGTGTAAAGAATAACTATACATAGTTATTACAACATCATATTGATTCTGATATATTGTATAATCCACTCCAATTAAATTCAATATTTATGGAAATGATATCATCGCTCGTGCGTACGTACGGACTACCGTCTGCACGACGCGATGAGATTCATTCTCCATGTTAACCATTTAAGAATGATTATAAAGTATATATAAGAAATAATAATGAAATATATGACATTATAAAGCTACTGGATTTATGTATATATATATATATGTATGTCATCTACTTACTTCCATTCAAGACAAAAAGGAAAGGAAAACAGCGTTCATGCGTACGTACGGACTACCGTCTCCATGAACGGTGTTTTTAATTTCATTTATCTATCTATTATATATATATATATACTGAATATATATGATATATAAATCATATTTTATATTCTGGAAGTAAGTAAATCATGATATAAGTAATAATAATGTCAAGAACAACAAGTCAAAACACCTACGATAAATGAAACGATTTTACCCAAAACGCTTATTTAACATGGAATTTACAAAAGAACGGGTAATATAATGTCATAAGTGAACCATATATGATATCATAACAATGAATATGATTCTGGAATAAGTCAATAACATTATTTAAATCATTATACAGGAGGTTCGGACATTTACAAAGTAAGTCGGACCTAAGGTAAGGGAAATATCACAATCTCATTTTTATCCGAGATTTTTTATTCATAAGTTTTTACTGGGGTGTATTTTATCATCCACATCCATGTTTACTCAATATGTAATATTATTTCCATCCACCTACAATTGTTTAAATCCATTTTTACCCTTCGGTGGGTTTTTAGTAAAAGAAATGAAAGGAATCTTTTGTCGTTTTTCGTACGAGGTACTTTTTGACTTTTCCGAAAAAAGTACGAAGAATGTTTTTTTAAACTTATACGGAATGAATGGATTTCTAAAAAAATTATTTTCAAGAAACTTCCTTTACAAGTATTCAAGTTTATTTTTAATCAACCTCTTTTAGTTTAAAATTGTATGACATGCTAAGAAAGGAAAAGTGTTTTTGAAGTATAAAGGATATTTTCCTCAAGAATGTAGTTCAAGTATTTTATCAAAATTATTTTCCATCTAAGATAATAAAAGGGTTCTGTTTTTATCCCTATTATTACATGGATTTGATTATGTTGTGATGGAAACATTTTTATTAATTCCTTTATCTTATATGAATTGTTTTATGATGTCATGTTGTTTAAGAATTGCATTTTTATTACATGGGTTATGCGATGATGTATGATTTATGATTATGTGGCACACATAAGAAAGGATTCATTATAAGATGGGTGGGACCTATATCTCCCTCCAATGCATTGGGTAATGATTTTATATCTCATGAGATAGACATGGCTGAAATGGTAGGTTATACCGGTTCAGTGAAACAGGACTGAAACGAGGGTTACTCGATTCAGAAAGGGACTTTGTCCACTAAGATAGTCTTGGCAATGAGTCTTGACTAACAAGAAATGATTCTCTATGATTATGTGTGTATGCCAAAAAGTTTCATGTTTTAAGTTATGATTATTGGGATTTCATTTCACTACTATGATTTATTCCATGTTATGAAATTATGCTCTCTTTTGCAGGTTAAAATTTCCAAAAGTTATGTTCTTATGAATATGATGTGATTGATTTCTCTTTTGTTTACCCTTACTGAGCATTTGAGCTCACCCTTTTATGTTTTCTTTTCCCCAGGATATAAAGAAAGGTTTTAGGTATAAAAAAAGATCTTTATGAGAGATGCTGAAGATCTTTCACCACGATTAGAAGATTATGTTCCGAGTTTCCAAAGACACTAAACTATTACGATCCTTGTGTGTGTGTTTTTGTTATGTACTAAGTATTCCGCAAAAGTAATGTAATGTCCATGTACGTCAGGCTTCGGGTCTCTACATATAAAATACAAACCATCAAAAACCATATAATATGGATGACCCATTAAAGTCTAATTTGAGGATATTTTACACAATATCCTTAAATAATTTCTAGAAAATATTGTTTACCTCTATAGACTATTCATATTTGATAGGATCTTCTAACGAATATTACATCTTTTCCAACATTTTAATATACTCATAAATTTTTAATTTCCCAACATTGAAACCTCCTACTAGAATAAGGTCCTTCTTGTTGATCTACTCCGTATGATCCTTATTAGAATCCACAAGTAGAAATCACTCTACCATCTAATCTGCATCCTATTGTGTATAATTAGTCATAAGATATTCCTCTATATTTTCTTCTTCAGATTGGACAATCAGCTTCCAAAGGATGACACAATTTGGAAACTCTTTTCAAGACTCCCTCTACTGGTCATTAGGCACACCCTTAATGAGATCAACTTGGTTAGTGGTGTCCTCAACCACCAACACTGAGGATTCATAAATAAAACTTGTTTCTAACATCACACCTCTAACTTCTTGATCACTAATATCAGTCAATTGGTTTCCACCTTGAACCATTGCACTCAACTTACGTTACCTCACATTATCATGAGTTTTGGGGTTAGTCTCCTTTGGACTTGACTTCATGGAAGTCCATGTCTGTATCAATTTAGGTAGGTATGAGTAGTCATTTCATCCTTTAGGTTTTTTTAAGAAGAATGTAGATTCCTAAATCATTATTTTATTTCATCCCCTTCTTCTATCTTGGATTGTGGACCCCTCTTACATGGTGACCCTCTGCAATGTCATATGATAAATCACTAGAAAGATCATCACTATAAATGACCTCGAGGATGCATCAACCTTCATTAGATCCATCATACCAGACTGGGTCTAGTTAATCCTACTCCAATCCTTCATAATAAAATCATTCAAATTGGTTTCCCAGCCAGATCGATGGTCTGATCTTTGGACCTAACCATTTACCACTAGCTTCCGCACCCCCTATGGCCTGCGAACTTAAAATTGGGTAATCCAGTGCAACATTTACAATTTTTGGCTAGATAACAACATCCTGAATAGAGTTGGAGGATGGGAAAACTAACCCAATCCTCTTTCGACCCTCCTTGTGCATGGTACCACATCCAACAGTCAAGGACTCAATATAGGAGGCTATGTTGGCTGAGGTAGGAGAACCATAAGCATCTACCTCTATCCCCCCTGACCTAGATGAATGATGTATTCCTAAACCATCATGATTGTGATTTAACCTTCTAAACACATCTCCAACTTTGGGACTAATCTCACTCAGATGAACTTACTTCTTGGTGTGAATCATTTCACCCACACCTCGCTGACCAGATTCCTCATTAGAGGTGTAAGCTTGAGGGTCATGTTGGGTCCTAACTTGAAAACCTAGAACCTCTATTACCATCGATTGAACACAAAATTTCACCTAAACTATTTCCACATATTTATCTATCTTCAAATCTACTCCCCCACAACTGACTCCACACCGATAATAGGAATCCAAATTTCCTAGGTGCTTACACATCTTTCTATAATACAACCAGGATTTGAAGAACACTAATTTTTTTCACCTGAATTCTTCCCCAACAGTAAACCACACCCAATCCGTATATTTATTAGAGATTTAAAACTCCACACACATCCATAGGTTAATCAGATGGATAACAAAGAGGGTTATGTTTTTAGATAATAGAAATTGACCTACCATATTTCCTAGAATTCAAAGGATTGAAGGGTTTTAGAATGGAAATGGGAGTTCTGGGAAACTAACCCAGATCGAAACTATGGAAGAATACTATTTCATATAAGAATTATGAGACCAATTAAAGAGAAATAATATACATCCAAGTCACTTACATGGAGTAATAGACTATGTGTGAATTATATCTTCCATTAAGTCGAAAAAATCCTCAGACGACCGTTTTTGAGAAGATCGAAAATCACGCCTTCTTATAATCCCCAAGATACAATGATGAGCCGGTAAAAATTATCCTCAAAAGGTCTTGGGTTACATAAATGGTCCACATGGTTATATCCAAGAGGGTTTAAGTTTATGTGAAATCCAACATCAACAATGGAAGTTGAGTCATGCTATAAAAAATATTAGGAACATTCAGGCTTAGAGATATAACCTAAAACTCAGGGAGAGTATCAGTGTTTGAGAAAGGTAGGAATGAATAAGGCTTCAAAACTAAAGTAATGAGATCACCCCCCTTCCAAAAATGGTAATGTTTGAGGTATAAACCATCTATATAAATGCTAGGGCGTCACCTCTAAGAGTCGAGAGTTAAGAACCATCCATGCTTTTGGGTTTTTACTTTAGAGAATTTTATCAATATTAGTTTTATTTATGTATGGATTATAGGATGGTTTTGGTTTATTTTAATATTATTTCATGGATTTTTTTTGGATTATTCATCTTATATCATGATACTACATTATTATGTAGGGTAATTCCTCCTATTTCATGAGATTTTCATACCCTTGGTGCTAGTCTCAAACTCGGGGCTCACTGGAGGTGAGACCTATGAGTCATTATCTATCTCCCCTCATTATGGGATATTTAGAGGGAGAGTATCATAAAAATAGTCACTTGTAATTAAAAATATAAGTATTAAAGATATGTGAGAACCTTATACAAGATGAAAATTTTGTAATTAATAGGCATAAGACAGTGGGGGTTCTTGAATAAAAACATAGCATGGAAAAATTTAAGGATAATTTCAGCTACGTTACGGGGGTACATAATGAATAATGGGAGGTATTAATGATATTAAAATGGTTTAATCATCACTTGGAAATAAAAATGGAAGTAAGTGGGATGAATAATATCATATCCCATCAACGTGAATTGGAAGAAAAATCACATTACATAAATAAGGTGCTTGAATAAAGAGGAGAAAGAGAAGATCCCTTACTAAATTTCATCATAGTAATAGTTTGGTTAAATTATATAATGGGAGGGGATAAATGATATATAATTATTTATACATAAATTGGAAAATATATGGATCTTTATAAAGTCATGAAAACATATAAAATTGATATTAAAAAGGTTAAATACAAAGAAGGGGCTAGAGATAAAAAGAAGAGAGAGAGAGGACCCTTACCTCAAGAGGATGATTCCAAAATATTGGGAGGATCTTCTTGAGTGATTGGGGGAACCATTATTGGACTCTATAGAGGGTAGGTAAGAATAAGTATGTGGTCTAAGGTTTTTGAGTGAATATTAATGGGATCTTTTGTAGCGTACCACCACTGAATCCACTAAGTGGAGCCTTGAGACGGTTGACCACATGACCTCAGGCATGCCTCCCCATACACTAGAGACTACTGACTATTAGCAAGGGACTAGGGTGTGTACATGGTGATACCATGAACTCTTGTATTATAGTGTATAACATTAGTTTATAATAAAAATAAGCATAAAAAATAGTAATAATAAATCATCCTGATAAATAATTTGGCATAATTTGAATCATAAGTAGATACAAAAAATGAATATGATCATGTAATGTAGCTATAAATAAATACGTACAAAAGATACATTGGAATAGACAATATACCACATGCTATTAAAATAAAAAAGGCCAAAATATGTCACTACTAGTATCATGAATATATGCTCGATCCTCTACTCCCATGCTTCATTCTAGTACTGAAAATCTGACATCAAAAGTAGAACACTTCCCTTTATCTAAACCTTCAGTCATAAAGTCTACCTAGGTAACATAGGCTGCCTGAGTAGGGCGTGATATATAATCATTAATTCACCACCAATAGTATCTAGCACAATCCAATATATTCATATAAAATGATAAATGTAAAATTACTTAATAAATGTAATGTAATAAATAAATAAAAAATATTGGCATGGGTTTCTCATGGATACCCAACCAAAACAACCTTATTCATCATAATACATATGTATTCGAATGAAGGTGAACCAATAAAGATATAATATAGTTGCAATAATGGTTCATAATAATAAAATATTTAGAATAGACCAAACCTAAGCATGTTATTTAGATTAAAAAATATGTCTTGGGAATAACAGTTATGAATTCTTAGATTTTATGTAAAGGAATCCTTAAAATGTAATAAAAATAATCCTGAGCTTATCCAAGGTGATCTGTAAAAGGAATCCCAAGTATCACTCTAGAATATCTATAAGTACCCATAACATTAGAGTATGTCCAAGGAGATATATAAAAGGAATCCCAAGTATTACTCTCAGCATGGTGGGAGTATGACCCTCTAATACCATCACAAGTATCACATGTAGGGGACCGAGTATTGCTCATGGAATGGTATAACTATCTTTCCAACATGCCCATCCATGGTGACTCCCCTGGGGAAATGGTATTTCCCATGGGTAGGTAAGTAATATTCCCAGTGATATCATCCAAGTCATCCCATATGGATCAAAGTATCACTCCCAGTGTATTTACTATCCATAAAAATATTGAATTATAAATAAAAATGAGCCCATAGAATGATTACTTATATCTGGACCTCTGTATATCACATGGCATGACATGAAATTATGATTTAGCTATCAACTTATCACACCATTTACAATGAATTTCATTTATTACACTTATTTTGATATGGTAAATCCATTTAATTCAAGTAATACAATATAAAATAATAATAAAAAGGCCTTAACTTATGGAAAAATCATTTTACTTAGATCTTTTAACTTTTAAAAGTATTTATTACAAGGTAAATCACACACCCAAGATATAAATTAAATTAGTTCCAAGGCATAAGTCCCAAAATCTTTTAAGGAGACGCACACCCATAGGGGTGGATCATGTTGAAGAAATCACCCCATGGAAATGATTTATGAGTAGATAGGGTCCCATTACACAAAATAATAAATTTCAATTTAATTAATTTAACATTGTGGTGGTGACGTTGGAGGAGTCTGGTGCATGTAACAATAGAACAACATAAAATACAATGATACATAGTTAAAGGGACTAGAACACCTACCTTAGTCTTGCAGTACTACCCTCTTACATTGTTGACCCTTGAGTTGTGCTCGAATAAGAGAAATTAGAAGAATAGAAAAATTCCTTGAAAATAGGGAATATGTGGTCGCACAAAAATAACATAGGATATGGAGAGATATAAAAAGAATAGAAGTAATAAGATTGGAGAGCTTATTTTTTGTGGATCCAACCCAACAATGAAGAAAATGTAGTTTATATGAGTGAATGGGTTCAAAGATTAACCTTAGAAGGGAGGAGGCTCAATCCTGGTGTGAGGTCCACTGGAAATAAGAGGGAGGAGGAATGAGTTATGTTTTCAAATAGAAAATGAAAAAATAGTCATTTTACCCACTTTTTTTAAATGGGTACATGGTTTGGCCACACAGTTGACCAAACTATATCCCAACCATACTCTAGACCCTACCCAAGGACACCCCTCACATGGGCTAGGTTCATAGTGTTCCTAACCATGCAAACCCCATGTGAAATGGATCTATCACATGTTTGAGACAAATTGCATAGCTATGGGCCCTAGGTCACATGATTCAGTCAAATCATACGACCCCATACTATTAATTGGGTACCCCAAAGGGTTGAGTTTCACAGTTAGTAATAACCACGTGCTAACTGTATGATTCAATATATATCTCTTATTTCTGGAGATATAGGATTTGAACAATCCAGGGAATCTCCTAAACCACTCATTATCCTTTTTAGAACATTATTAGTATATAATGAGAGGTTTTAAATAGTATTGAAAGTATCCATACTACATCAATAATCTGAGACATTACAACCTCCCCTTTATTAAGATAACTCATCCCCGAGATTCCATTCCAAGAGTGGTAAAGCATCATATCAGAAGAGTTCTATCCACAAAACCAGCACATTGGCCTCAAACTCCCATTTATCATTTTTCACATGGTCGTGATGTAATAATACCTAGAATAGAGGAACTGAGCTACCTCAGAGAGAATTTGTTCTCTGATCAATGATATGTATCAGATTTTCATGAAATGATTCATCTACCTCCTTCTCAATATCCTCAGAATTAAATGAATGACATGGGTTAAAATGATGCTAATGAAGCTATGATACACCGAATAGGTCATTCATATCATGGTACCAAAGAGGTAACTACAAATGATATGCTACCAGCCTATCTCTATCCACGATCTTGAAGCACACGACCTAATGATATAACACATTTAACTATATATGAATCCATATATGACCTAATCTAGATGATACCCACAAAAATACCGGATATACCACTTCAAACTCTATATTTCATCAATGATGATTGGTATAAGAATTATACATGTAATGAGATGTATCCATTTGTATCTGAATTAGATGTACCTATTTTGAAGTCTCCTGAACAAGATGAGGAAAATGTTGTTCTACCTCACCTACCTATAACCAGCATAGAGGTGAATGGAATGAACTACCACAAAGGAACTCATAATGAGACTTATGAATCATTGAATTAATGGTTTTATTATAGAAAAAATTAATGATATTTATATGCTTTTACTATAAACCAAAAAATTCGAGGACACATTCCCATAACATTTCCTTTAAAATTAGTCTCCTATGTTCTTATTTCCCATTAGTTTGAGGGTGATATGTTATACTCATTATCACCTATGAACATAGTGCTTTTTGTAACCCCTTCGAGAACTAGGAATTATACTAATCGTCCTGATATGACATGATAGAATAAGGAACACCATTAAGGTTCACAATTTTCTAAATATCAATCCTTTATAGTTCATAAAAAAATAAGGTCCCTTGGATAGGTAGTAAGTGTGGGACCTTGGTCAACCAGTCAACAATGAGCCATACTGTAACAGTAACTTGAGGGGATCTCAGAAAACCCATCACAAAATCCATTGTGAAATTATACCATTTCCACTTGGGAATAGACAAAGGTTGCATAAGTATTTTAGTTCATTGGTTATCATGCTTCATGAGTAGATAGGTGGAGCACCGAGTGATAAAACCTATGATCTTCTTTGTCATACAAGTCCACCAATATTGAAGAATCATGAATCCTTAAATCTTGGTATGACCAGGGTGAGGTGACCAAGTAGAGGCATGATATTTATATATAAACTCTCCCTGTATGTCTATAGGGACCTAAAATTTAATGTGAAAGTATATGATACCATCCTTATCAATAAACCAAACATGTGGTGGGTCCTCTCTATAAACAATCTCCCTTAGTACTAATCCCTCAGGATCAAAAATTTTTATCATCCTCACCTATTATATAAGAGAGGATTTCACTACCAAAGATTCTAAAATAGGAAACCCATGATATTATTGAACCTTAAGGTGTATCTCAAAAAAATATCGATCAATTTTCACTCAGTATTGGCCTCCTAGATGGCCTATTTCTGAGTCTTCCAGCTCAGGGAATCAGCCATAGAATTTCCATTTTCTGGTGTATAAGCAAGCTAAAATTTGAATGACTATAGGTATTCCACCCACCCACGATGCCTGAGATTCAAGTGAAACTATGTGGAAATGTATTTAAGACTTTTATCACTCATGTAAATGAAGAACCACTCCCAACATTTAAATTTACTTCAATAGTATAAATTATGAACCAAAACTTTTATCTCCAGTTCATGCGTAGGGTAATTCCACTCATGAGGTCTCAACTGGAATGACCCATATGCCATAACTCAATCAAACTACACCAAAACTACTCCTAGACCGATTCTTGAAGTGTCATAATACACTATATAGCTTCTTACAAGCTCTGGAAGAATCAAGATCAATGATAAATTTAGTCTCCATTTCAAATCCTAAAAGTTTGTATCACATGATTTTGACTATAAAAACATCACACCCTTCTTAGTCAACCCTATGTTAAGTTATTCTAGACATGATAAGTATTAAATAAAATTCATGAAATAAGCATCCAACCCAATAAACAGTGTATACCAAAGAAATTCATGGGATTCTCCAAGAAAACTATAGAAATCACCTTCTATGGTTCAACAGAAACTCCATACTTTGAGAAAATATGACCTAATAAGTGAACCTTCCAGATCTAAAAGTGGTATTTGGTGAGAATAACATATTGTTCATTATATATCATTTTATTTAATGTGATATTAATATGTTTGGAATGGATGTGTCAAGCATGAGAATAAAACAAGATTTCATCCACAAAGACTACTGGAAATGATTCCAAAAAAGGGTGGAAACCTGATTCATTAGATTCATGAAAATTACTGCCATGTTTATAAGGCTGATCAACATAACCAAATACTCATACAATAAGTTCCTACTTTAGAACCCTATAAATGGTTTTTATTATGGTATCACACACACCTGATGGTATTCTATCCTCAAATCGACCATAGAGAAAATTTTCACTCAGAGAAGCTTGTCAAATATGTCATCTATATGAGGTAGTGGATTCTGGTTCTTCACCATTAGCTGGTTAAACCATTGGTAATCCACTCATAACTTGGGGGTAACATCTGCCTTCTTGGTTAAGAGGACTGGTGAAATCTATGGATAAGTACTAGGTCATATAAAATCCTTATCTTTTAAGTCTTCCAACTACTTCTTGAGTTCCTAGGGCTTTGTAAGTTCCATCCTATAGGGAGGAATGATCACTAGCACCACTCATAGAACTAGATCAATGGTAAAATATACCTCTCTTATAGATGGTAAACCAGAGAAATCCTCAAAGAATACATCCCAAAAATGATCCACCACAAGAGGTAATTCCATACACAACATTCCCTGATTACTTATAAAGAGAATAGCCATCTAGGCTATCACTCTACCAAGGCCATGATGATGAGGTCCATCTCAACTAGATTAGACATCCCATTAACCCTTATGAATGTAATAACTTCCCTTGGGTGATGTAAAAACCCCCTTTATAAAAAGAAATACACATTTTCATGGTAAGGCACCAACTAGTCTATTATGAGAATGACATTAAAGATGGTCATCTTGAGAAAAATGAAATCCTACAAGAATTGGTACCCACATATCTCAGAGGGTCACTCATTACAACATCATGTACTGTCTAATAAAACTCTTAACAATGTTTTGAGAGGCATCATTCCCAAAAATTGCTCCATTTCTAGGACTAAACTTTTCATAATTTCTATAGATATAACAGAGTATAATGAAACTGTATCAAATAAGGAGGAACATAAAGTAGAGGACACTATAATAGTATGTCATACTATAGAACGACCTGGATTCTACTCCTCAAGTGTATGGTTCACTACATAGATATGGATAGATTCATGACCCTGAGATACAACCCAACTAACCCGGGTTGGTCTGCTCTACTGGCACTAATCCTATGAGGTCTGACTACCTCAGCCCTGAACTCCTCATTAGATTGATCATCCAGTAGTAGAAAAGATGCAATCTTGATATGGAGTTACAGATCTTGTACATGAATGAGGTGTTGGTGCAGATCACTTATCACTATCTACTAGGGAGAAAGTTTATCAAAAATATTGAAGGTGGCCCATCATGTGGCAAGATTATCACTCGATTAGGTTCCTTATACACTGGGAATTTTTATTGAATACTCTACCACACCGGTGAAACACCACATAGATGTAAGTATGTGATATATGGCTAGTGCTACCCCCAAAATTAGAATTTAAACAACTTTTACCACCGCTAGATAAACCATCTCCCCATCATAAGGTTGGACCACTCTATTCACATTATTGGAATCCCTTGTGTTCTTCTTTGTGATGAGGGCCTATTTTACTTTCATAGAAATGATGGTAAGCTAGAAAACATTCACCCATTATTGGATGGAATAAAAAAGACCATCCTCAAAGTATCTTCTAGTCATAAACTCATCATCGACCAATGTTGGAGTGAAATGCTGAAGCTCAATGAAATTTGTTGAATAATTCATCACAAACATAGCTCCCTACTGACGGTGTATAAACTCTCTAGTGCAGTCCACACTTGATGTATATAGAAAGAAGTAGTCATAGAAGGCTATCTGGATGTCCACCCAAACCATAGCCTAATGATAATCAGTTTGAGACATGAAATCCCTCTAATTCTTGGAGGTTTCACAAAGCATATATGTAGCGATCAAGACCCTATTCTATAGAGGACTCTCTATATGCTAGAAGATCAATAACATGGTCAATAACTATAAATCAACAGCCTAAGGACCACTATCCCATGAGAAGGTGGGAGGATGGTGCTACTAGAATTCCATTGTTGAGTCTTCCATAATAGGGACATTTCATGGAGCTCCCTATATAGAATGCATGAAGAAGAAGAAACTATATAAAAATGAGCATTGATGCCCAATGGAAGATCAATTGGAGGTGTATTAGGTGGAACTATAGGATGTAATAATGGTGGATTAGGCCCCAACACCTCCAGAACATGGTTTCCACCACCCTCATGGAACACAACTTGAGGATTCCATGGAATCATAGCTCTATAATGGTTAAGTGAAAACCTCAGATAATATTTAATAGCAGATAGGAAACAAAAAGGTAAGAAAGGATAGGTACAAATTCGTCCTATAAACAACTCACACCTATCTTACCACTACTAAAGCTATTTCTAGGTGATAAGAAAAGACATAATGAATCACTGGAGATGCTTCATATTTCCCACTACTAAGGTTATGTTAGGGTAAAGTTATCATATAACACAAAAAATGTTCCGATATATGGAGTTTCATATCATTGGTATTGACTAAAACACCATTTACTTTACAATTAACATCACCATTTAGATGAAACCTTTTAATTTTAAATTTTAAAATTATTTAAGTTCATTATTATTTATATGAATATAGATATCACAGTCTAGTTAGACATGTCACCATTTCAAATTTATAAAGGACCATACTCTTTATAGATTTAAATTGGTACATTAAGTAACCACAACCTTAAATTTATGTCCATTATAAAGATGTTATAGGTCATGTGTAATAATTTAATTTAATGAAATACCATTCCCAATTTATAGAAGTAAATTCATCATAAATTAAAATTGGAATTCAACAATCAAATAAATTAATTTTTTAGTCCATCAAACCTTAGGTTCTTGGATCAAACAAGGAATAATTGAATAACTAACGTGTCATTGTCAACATATATGGGAAAACACTATTTAGACTGATTTAGAAACTTGAATTAATTCAATTTTTTATCCATGGAAGAAATGTCATCACATTTCCATATATCATAGTCATGGAACTCAAAATAATCAAAGGATACACATGAAATTCACACAATAATATAGATATGGAATGGAATAATGCATCACATGAAAATCCTTAAGTTCCTAATATGATGCCTGAGATGATACCACCTTGTTGTACTAGGCTAAATAAAGAAAGTACATAGTAATAAAATCAATAATTATAACTTCATAAAACATGTGCATCACACAATAGTGAAATTAGGACAAGTGTAATAGGTACAAACCAAAACAACAATGAACTATACCAGGTAATTTGGGTTTCCAATGAATGTGGGTTAGATACTCCTAGGAATAAGCCCATTACCAAATTATAATACATCTCAATCTACGATCTAATAACCAAACAATAGTATGAAAGGAAAAGATCCATCTCATACCACTTTTTAGCATACCGCCCCAAAATCCAATAAGAATTTACCTAAGATGGTTGTCCACATGACCTCAAGATTGTATACCCATAAATTTGAGGCTTCTAACTAGTAGAGAGGGTCTAGGGTGTGTCTGTGGAGAGACTATTCCCTCATGGATCTGAGTGTATCATAGTGGAAGATAATAAATCTAAGCATTAGAAACAGTAATAGTAAATCATCCATAAAAATAAACAGGAAAACATTGAATTATTAGTAGATACAAAAAGGAAGAAGATCATGTCATGTAGCTATACCAAAAATGACATAAATGGAATACGAGGGAAACAAGCTTATAAAACATGATAAAAAAAAATAAAAATACCAAAAGCTACCTATGATATCATCACGAGTATAGGATTAGTCCTTTTCTCCCATAATCTA
Organism: Viscum album; assembly: GCA_963277665.1. Taxonomy (NCBI): domain Eukaryota; kingdom Viridiplantae; phylum Streptophyta; class Magnoliopsida; order Santalales; family Viscaceae; genus Viscum; species Viscum album. Next base: position 827,906,771 of record OY728156.1, read on the forward strand.
TACTATAATTGAAAATAAAACATTGGAAGTTTGATGATTCTCTTTATCTACACCTAAAATCATGAAGTCTTATTAGGTACCATAGGCAGCTCTAGAAGGGTTTGAGATATACTCAGTCGGCCACCACCAATGGTGTTTAGTACAATTTTGTCTAAATAAAAAATGACCAATGTGGATGTATGAAATAAATGTAAAGTAATATATAAATAAAACACATCGGTCTGGGTTGCTCATGGATACCCGACTAAAACTACCTGCTTCGGCCTATGTTGAATGTCCCAAAATAAGATGAACATGAAAAAATATATTATGGGTGAAATAATGGTCCATCATAATCAAATATTAGGAATATTCTGAACCCAAGTATGTTATTTTTCTTGGAGAATGTTTCTCAAGGATAAAATTTATGCATTAGTAGATTTTATGTAAATGTTTCCTTATAATTTAAAAAAAGAGTCATGAGCTTATCTAAGGATATCCATAAAAGGAATCCACAATATTTATCTGGGATCTCTATAAGGACCCATAACTGTAGAGTCTATTGAAGGTGATATATTAAATGAATCCTAAGTATCACTCTCAGAATAGTGGAAGTATGACCCTATGATCCCATCATAGGTATCTCATGTAGGGAACCGAGTATCACTCTTGACATGGTATAACCATCTTTCAAAATGCCTACCCATGGTGACTCCCATAGGGAATCAATATTTCGCATGGGTAGGTAAGTAATCTACCTAGTGATCACATCCAAGGCATTACATAAGTATATAAGTGCCAATCATGACATATTTACAATCCATAATAAGTTCTAATTATAAATCACGATGAGCCCGTTCTAAGCATCCTTAAATTGAGACCCTTGTATCACCCACACATTGACATAAAAGAACAATTTAAATATTAATATCACATAACATTTATAATTAATTCCACTCATTAAAATTATTTAATGTTTATAAATACATTTAATTTAAGTAATATAAGCTTTGGAAATATAAACAAGGGCTTAAGTCATGGAAAAATCATTTTTCATGGAACATTTTACTTTTTTGAAGTACTTATTATAAGGTGATTCACATACCCAAGAGAATAATTAAATTATTTCCAAGGAATAAGGTCTTTAATTATATAAGAAGGGTCACACCCATAGGGTGGATCATGTTAAAGAAATCTCCACATGAAAATGTTTCACAGGTTTCTAGGGTCCCATTACACATAAAATGACCTTCAATTTAATTAATTTAACAGTATAAAGGTGATATCAGAGGATTCCAGCACACGGAACAATGAAACATAATAAAATGTAGTGAGACTTAGGTAATGGAACTAGACAACCTTATTTAGGATTATAGTACTCTACTCATCCACTGTTTCCCTTGAATTGAGCTAGAATGGGTGAAATTGGAAGAATAGAAAAATAACTTGAAAATAGGGTATATGAGTGCATAGTAAAATAGGATAGGAGATGGTGGGATAAATGAAGAATAGAGGTAAGAGAAGTAGAGAGATTACTATTTTGGATCCAAAACACCCAATGGTGAAGAAAATATTGTCTGAATGAGTGAATGGCTTCAAAACCTAACCTTAGAAGAACAAAGGGCTTCTCCTGGTGTGTAGTCCATTAGAAAAACGTGGGTTGATGAAAATGCTAAGATTTCATATAGAAATTGAAAAAATGGTCATTTCAACCAATTTTTAAAGGGATACTTGTTTTTTCTATAAGTTTGGGTAAAATCTATACCAACCATGCTCTAGAAACTATTCAAGGACACCACCCGCATGGTCTAGGTGCAGAATTTTCTTAACTGTGTGCAACCCATGTGAAATGGATCTGTCACATGTTTCAAAAAAATTTCATGGCCATGAATCCTAGGTCATACAATTCAGTCAAATCGTGCAACCTCCTATAGTGCACTGAGTACCCCACATGGTTGATTCACACGGTTAGCCCTAGCCATGTGCTAACTATACGACTGAATCTATCTCTCATATTTCTAGTGTTCCAAGCTCAAAACATCCACCAGACTCCCCCCAAAAAATAATTATACTTTTGATCACATTATTATCATAAAAAATAGGTTTTTAATAGTATTTAAATTATTTTTACCTCATAAAAAATCTAGTATATTACAAATTAGTTTGGTTTATATAGGAAAAGAGAGGGGAGTTCTTTATTATTTACCAAGATTATGTTTTGGACTATATACCATAAAATAATGAAAACCAAAAAAATTATTATGGTTTTTTTCCAATGGTTTCTTATAAATATGAGTGTGTTTCATTATTTTGTAAGGACAAGGGATGCAATCATTAAAATATTACCCTTAGTGATGAGGAAGTGAGTCACGTTTATAACAAATTGATTTTAAAACATTAAAATATAATATAGGTTTTGGAGGATTCATGAAGGATTTATAAAATTAATAAAATAACAAAAAAACAAATAATTTTAAAGGGAAAAGATGTATTTGGTCATATATACCTTATATGGTATATATTACATCACTTTTTAGTCATTATTATGTCATAATACATACCATTCATTTATATTGTATTTATTTTTCCAGATATTTTGATGTTTTAATAAAATTATAAAAAAATTAACAATTGGATAATATAGAAATGATGAATGAAAAAAATATTTATTTTATAAAAATAAGTCAATAAATACAATAAATTACACTTTTAAATTAAAATCTTCATTTATTGTAAATTGATAGTTTTTTGGCAATAACAGTTTTTCGACCCTTAAAATGAAAATTTCACTTCCTAAAATTTCATTATCATTTGTATTTAATATATACTATTTAATAATAATATAAAATTATAATAAAAGTTTTTCAAAAATTATTGAATTAATAAAAAATATTGTCTTGTTTAAAACTATATATTACCCCAAATACAATTTATGTTTGAACATATCAAAAATATATTTTTATTAAAATCATTATATAATCATTTATAAATTAAAAAAATAAATATAATCCTTTTATTAATTAAATTATAATATAAAAATTCATGCTATTAGTTTTTTTGTTTCCAGTCATTGTTAGAATATTTTTACCCTTAATTAACCATTTCTCCTTTTACCCTGGCAATAAATATTCACTACAGTAACTATTCATTTTTCCAAATGTTATGATGACCTTATTACCTAATATTAATAATAATGATTCAAAATATAGAATCCATTTTCTAAAAATCAATTCAAATAGGGTGAAGAATTTAATTTAAAATAAAACCTATAAGCATAATGGAAAGTGGTTTTTCCAAAAAAAATAATTTTTCAAGGAAAAATGATTTTACTTTGACTATGACTAGAAATAATCATTATATGAATTTCAATTAATAATTATATATATATAAACTATACATTTAATTTAAATAATTCCCAATTTTTTTATATTTTTACTTAATTAGAATGATGAAACATTGTGCAATTGAATATTGTTTTTAGAAAAATGTGTTTTGAGTCCTAAAAATATAGTTATTTTAAAATATAGTATAATTAATATTTAAATCTAATTAATTATTTTAAATATAACTAAATAATAATTATTTTAGTTTAAAATTAATTTAAAATAATAATGGTACTTTTAAAATACTTAATTTTTCTAAATAAATGATAGTTTTACAAAAAAATGTGTATTTTCATTATTCGCTAAAAAATAAATATTTCCTAAAAAATAAAAAAAATTCACCCTAATTTATTTTTTACAAGATTATATAGAAAATTAATCTAATTTAATCTAATAATTTTTAGATTTTTTTTGAAAAAAATTAAATTATTTTTTCTCAAAAATAAAAAAATCATTTTTGAAGTAAACATATTTTGAAGACATTACGAAAAATTGAGTGATTATTTACTAAGAATTAACAATAATTTTTTTGAGTTGGAAATATATATATTTAATAAATTAGTCAATACTATTAATACCTGCAAACTTAACAACTAGGTTATAATGGTCATTTTTAAATAATCAACATTATTTTGGTTTCAGTGTTTCATATTGGATACAATATTGAACATAATTTTATCTTTTAAAAACTAGGGGCGTTACAATGTTACCCACATTAATAAATTTCATCATCACAATTTGAAAAATATCATGGTAACCAATTTTTTTAAAATTGAAAATATCTTTACTGAAAACCCACATCATAAAAGGGTTAATAAAACATCTACTTGGAAAGAGAGAAATGAAAGTATAAAGGTAATCACATAAATAGGTTTCTAAGTAGGGGATCATTAGAGGGAATTTAAAATATAGACATGGAAGGAAAAAAATAACACCTAAGAAATAATGGACAGTTATAGAGAATATGGTTTGGATAAATCAATAACCACAAAACCATAAATCTGTGGTTGGTAAAATACCATCAATTAATCAGATTGGATCATAATATGACCAAATTTTTGTTTTAATATTGTTTTCATAGATTTAAGGAATTAATTTACCATATATACTAAGAACATAAAGAAATATACTCTCATGAAAAGTATAATTTCATTCTTTAATCAATTTCTACTATAATCTCATATTTTTCTCTAAATGATGAGTACTCAGGAAGAATTTTTATGCCAAAAGCTAAAAAATGAGCTTATGATAACATAATCCACCAAAGAATAAAAATATATTCCTAATTTATTTACCAAATCCAATATTTCTAGCATAATTTAATATAATTCTAAAAATAAATAAACCTTAATACATTAATCTCTAAAATTTAAAAAAAAATCAAAGGGTTGAAATAGATCATTCATTAAATAAAACCCCATATATCCCAAAGAACACCAATAAACTCAACATTATTGAATGTTTTAACCTAAAATTTTGTCTCATACACTTCAACTTAAACCTCCATAAAAATAATATAATTCTTTCAAAATAATCTTTTATGTTAAACATAATGTGTATTAATACATGAAACCAATAAAAGATCTACCGAAATATCATTAATCACCTCAAAATAAAAAAATATTTGGTCTTTTAATATGTTTCCCAAAATATCCTTATTCATTCTTAACTTCCATCACATAAATATCAAAAATTGGTATTAATTACATTAAACATAATATTATAGTTAAACATATCATTCCAAGACTCTTTAGGTTTATCCCAATATAAAACACATATTAAGGGTTATCAATCCCTAAATCACATGTTTTCCAAAATATCACCTTATCACTAAATTACTTTTATAGGTTATCAATACCATTAAACATATGTTCTAAATACTTAATGAAAAACTATGTTAGAAAAATTATAATATGTTTCATGATTCTTAATTCCAACATTTCATTGATATACTACTTCTATAACATAATACTAAAAAACCAATATATAAACACTTACTCTTTATTGATTAATATATAATGGGTCCTTCCCTATTCTAGTATTTAACCCTTATATTATAACATTGACTCAGATAATAAACCTATTCTCCATACATAATACATTAAACAAATAAGGGGTTTATAGGATGTAATTTATTCCATTCTATCATAATCTACATTTTTATAGAAACTATATATTTTATTCCCTATTTTATACACTTAAAACACCTACGAGTTCCTTTGTTGAATTTCCCTTGGTATCAATTTCCAAAATTTTTCCACATAGTAAATTAAATTTTCTTTAATTTTTCACCTTTATCAGATAAAATTCCATAAGATGTCATCCTCCTATTATTCGATATCTTTGGACATTCAACTATGTTTCAGTTTATAATTGTGATTTTTATAGCTACTTTGGAATAATAATAAGATGTGTTACATGAGCTCCCTTCATGTTAGGAATATCATTTATTAAATCATCACATTTCCCTTTACATTAGTTATTTACTCAGTTCCTCCTATTTCCATACATTGGCTATAATAAAGGAAAAATTATGGATGATTTCTTTAAAACTATTAAACACAAAAATGGGAATCTGATAACATTAAAGGGATAATTTATAAATGACATGTATTTCATGAAATTATGAATTTCTAGACATCAATATATCTTATCCATGATCTATTTAGTAACATAGAATCTTATAGAAAATTTTGTGCCCTTAATAATGATTTGTAATGAGCTTGATAATTTACTAAAGAAGATTACTCGGGAGTGTCAAACTAGGTGTGTATCTAGGCTTTTTTGATTTACCAGGTGATGATCGTGTCTAGATTAATGCATCATTTTCAAGATTATTCTCTCTATCCACCTTTGTTCTAGTTCCACTTCAACTTGTAGTATCTAGATAGGAATGTATTTTATTATAAATGACTTTTTATATACTTTTCTAAAACATGGGTATGTATTCCTATACATATTATTATACCTAATGCTTTCATAAAAGTTTTATAATCCTAATCTGAAAAAATAACTAGAATTTCCACTGATACTAACATCAACAACCCAAGTCTTTATTATAAATTTATTCATGATTAATTACATAGGAATAAACTTAATAAAACCCATAATATAGATAATTATAGTGTATTTCAGTAATTAGGTACATCACATAATAATATAAAATGGGGGTGGGGTGGGGGGTACATCAACATTAATAAAATCATCTTTAAAATTCTTATAATTTTCTATTTTTCTTAAAACTTTATGGGATTACCTGGGGACATACATAATAAATATGTAATATATATGGACCATTAATGGAAGAAAAAAAAGAATAACATGAAAAAATTATTTCATGTTAGGCAATAGGAATTTATTTTTAACATAAAAGTGTTGAAAATCGTAAATGTGAACAACAAGGTATGATATATCATGGTAACATGAAGGCAACCTAGGAAATGTGGCAACAACTTTAAAAATGAAATCATAAACGTTGGTCAAGGATAACCGCAAAGACATCATAACATGGTTTAAAAAGTCCTATTATGGATTAGGTTCACTCTTTAATCCCATACATGACATATCATGAGACTAAAAAATTTCACAATGCATTGAAGCACTATATAATTATGGGTGCACCCGTCACTTTCAAATCATGTACATGCATAAGTGAGCCACATGAATCTTTCAACCTAGCATCAATTTTCATCAAATTTAATACCACACTTAAGGAATGTGGGTTATATAAATGGAATACCCCAATAAATTATTTATATGTACAAATAGGTGAATAACATTGAGTTTAAATGGGTAAGGGTATAAAACTCACAAACGTTCAGCATGGAAAAGCATAATGACATTTTGACAGCATAATGAAAATACATAAAGATTCCAAAAATGGTTCAATAAGGGATAATGGGTTCTATCATCAGTTTGAAGTGAAAAGGATATTATGAGGGATATATAAGAACATAATATAAAATGAAAATTTTGGAATTAATAGGCATTAGACAATGGGGTTATTGAATTAAAACTTGTCATGAAAAAATTGTAGGATAATTTTGACAGCATTACAACGGTACATAAAGATTCATAAATTGGTTAAATGAGAGTAAAAGGGTATATAATCAATTGGAAGTAAAAATTATAATGTTAGGTATATTTATTAACATAATAAAACATGAAAATATATAAATTAATAGGCATTATACAAAGATAATTCTTGAATAAATACTTGGCAAGAAAAGATTGCAGGATAATTTCAGTAGCATAACAGGGGTATATAACATATAATGGGAGGGAATAATTAGAGTGAAAGAGGCCACTAATAATGTAAAAATAAAAATTCTATTAATATGGTTGTGTAAGTTTATATCCCATCAATAGGAATTGGAATACAAAGTACGTTACATAAATAAGGAGCTTGAAAAAAGAGGAGAAAGAGAGGATACCTTACTAAATTTCAACATAGTATCAACATAGATAAATGCTTTAATGAGAGAGTATAAATGATACATAATTTCTAGAACATAGATCTGATATTATATTGAAATTTATAAATTCATGATATCGTAAATAATTGATATTAGAAATGTTAAATATAAAGAGGGGCTTGAATCAAAAATAAGAGAGAGGTCCCCTACCTTCAGTAGGTGATTCCAAAAGTTTGGGAGGAGCTTCTTGAGATCTTGAGGGGCACCATGGGAGGAATACATATAGTGTATTTGAGATTAAAGAAGTGATATATGGTATTTTAGTGAATAGGAATCAGATATTGGGAGAGTTTATATATATGGGGAGTTCTTCTTAATTTCTCAAACTTATGTTTTGTACTCTATACAATAAATTAATAAAAATAAAAAACATTCCCATGGTTTTGGACCATATTTTATACCAAAAATAATTGGTTTTACTTATTTTATAAGTCCAAGGTCTTAAATCATTAAAATATTACCCTTGGTTATGTGTAAGGGAGTCATATTTATAAAGAATTTATTTTAAAACATTAAAATACAATATAGGCTTGAAAGGATTCATAAAGGATTTATAAAGTAAAAAATAACATAAAAAATAAATTATTTTAAAGGGGAAACTTATATTTGTTAATGGATAAATTAGGCGGTATATGTTACATAAATTTTGTTTCATTATGATGTCATAATGCATACTATTCATTTATATCGTATTTAATTTTTATTCGAATGTTTGATTATCTCAAAAAATTATGAAAAATTAACCTTTGGATAATTTAAACATAATGAATCTAAAAATAATATGTATTTTATAAAAATAATTCAATAAATATGATAAAATAAACTTATAAATCCAAATCCCTTTTGATTTTAAAATGATGGTTTTTTTGTCAAAAATAGTTTTTTGATCCTTATAAAAATTACATTTTCAAATCATAATATTATATGGTCATTTATATTTAAGATATAATATTTAATAATAATATTTAATAATAATATTTAATTAAAATAAAATTTATTTTTAAAATTATTTAATTAATCAAAAAGTGTGTCTTGATTAAAAATATATTACCATAAATACAATTTATGTTTTAACATATCAAAAAACTATTTTTTATCAAACTCACTGTATAATAATTTGTAAATTAAAAAAATATAATAATTATCATATTTAAATGAAAATATAAATATTCACTGTATTAGGTTTAAATTTTATACAGTCCTTGTTAAAATATATTTACCCCTAATTAACATATTTTCCATTTACCGTGGCACCAAATATTTACTACAGTTACTATTAATTTTTTCCAAAAATTAAGTTGAAATTACTACCTAATAACAAATATAATTATTCTAAATATGGAATCAATTTTTTCAAAAATAATTCACATAGTTTGTATAATTTAATTTAATATAAACCCCTTAAAGAAGATGGAAAGTGGTTTTCCGAAAAATACATTTTTGAAGGAAAAGACGATTTTAATTTAACTCTATAACTACTAATATTAATTATATGAATTTAAATTTATAATTATAGATATATTAAATATAAATTATTTTTAATAATTAATCATCTGGGGTTATTTTTAATTAATTAAAATTTTGGTACATAATGAAGTTTAAATTTGTTTTTAGAAAAATGTGTTTTCAAGACTAAAAATAAACTTATTCTAAACTCTAATATAATTACGATTTAAATGTACTTAATTGGACAAATTATAACTCAATAATTATTATTTTACTTTTAAATCAAATTAAAATAATATTTGGACTTTTAAATTACTTAATTTTTTAAAATAAATTATAGTTTTACAAGAAATGCGTATTTTTCGCTACTCACTAAAAAAAAATATTTCCTAAGAAACCCCAAAATGTCACCCTAATTTAATTGTGATATGATGTTATCAAAAATTAATTTCATTTTATCAAATAAATTTTATAAAATAAATATAAAATAATTAGAATATTTTTTCACAAAAAAGATAAAAATCATTTTGAAGAAAACATATTTTGATGACATTACAAAAAATTGAGTTATTATTTAATATGAATTTATCAATGAATTTTTATTGAGTAGTACACAAACACTAATATATATATATATATCATAAATTATGTAATCCTATTCATACCCATAAATTTTATGACTAGGTTATAATGGTTGTATTTAAATAATAATCATTTGTTTGGGTTTAGTGTTGCATATTGCATACACTATAGAGCATTATTTTCTATTTAAAAAACTCAGGATGTTACAGTTTATGAGTATAATCATTTTATTGACTTTCACATTTGTTGTTCATGTGATTTCTTTGATTTTAAAAAGTTGACTAAAATAACTAACTATGTTATGAGCAGCTAGAGTCATAGTGAGAAATCTTATAATCATGAAAAATAGTTCATATTATATCTAAAGAAATACATATTCTTTTCAATATATGAATCCTTTTGTTTAACATAGGATATAATTGGTTCTCATCTACTCAAATAATTTATAATAGTTACTAAGGAAAATGCGAGTTAATCCATGTATATCCCCCAGGAATTTTGAACCAGGTGAGTAGTAAGGGCACACTCACTATGCACTAGAATGATGAAAAGATACACTCGACTAAATTTTTAGGGTTATTACCCCTAGATGTATCTATACTATAATCATGACCACTTATAGTTTCCAGATAGATATTTTTTGTAGGTAACCCATATAATCTAAATCTAACCAAAACATTAGGATGTTATCCTATATGTAGGCTTATCCCCAGGGTTTTCACTAATGTTCAATAATACCAATGTCCAAAGATTTACTGAACCCTCTTTTGATACCAGCTAAAGAAACCCAAGCACAAAGTATATAAATATTTAATTAGTTTAAATTAATCTTCCATACATTATACATTAATATTTTTCCAAGTACTATAAAGGTTTAGTGTCTTTAGATACTAGATACTTTATCTTTTATGAACGATCTTTAATATCTCCCACAAAGATCTTCCCAAATAGCACTCTTATTAAACATACCCTACTTGGAACCTTTCTTTATAACCTTGGGAAAGTAAACATAACAAAGGATGATCTTAGATACCCAGTAAGGGTAAAAATAAGAGATATTAATCATTAGAGGTTAAAATTATCATAAGCTTAAAATATCATATTCAAGTACATTTTATCAACATTAAATATTAATACCAAAAAACAGATATTATAAGCTTCGAAATTAGTTCATATCCACAAGAATGATCAATATGGGCTTCAATATAGTAATCACCATCCAAGAGTCATAATATAGGAATGTGTCCTCATAAGCATAACAAATAATAATATTGTGAATATATCCAAATTCAATAATGTACAAACATAATCTTGTGAGAATTTATAGAAATCTATCATACTCCCACATAAAAATATGAAAAAATCTATTCACAATCATTTCCACTCATTTTTATATGATAATAGTTAGAAAGAAATCATACTCACATAATAATATGTGAATGAATCTAATTTAAATCATGTCCATTATTATCATAATCACGACATGAGATATTAATATCACGTAAACAATGAATTAGTGGGATATAATAGACCAAACCATCACATAATGATAATTAATTCATATAAATTTCAGAATACCAAAAAACATTTTTCATATAATCATAGCATTACTGATTGAAAATAACTTGATTTCGTAAACATCTCATCATCATAATCATTAACCATACAGAAAAAGAATAAGTATGTTATAATCAGATCATAAACCCAGTAAAACATAATAATTTTAAATAATGTTATAATATAGGAAAATTTAATTAAAATAATCACTGAAATATTTCTTGAAGAAAATACACTTTTCACATTGAAATCAATTATTTAAAATATAAAGATTTCTAAAAATATTCAGAGAAAAATTATTTTATTTTTTTGAAATATTATAAAATAATATTCATATAATTTAGTGTTCAAGATAGTGGAAAACTCTATTTATTCTATATAAGTTAAAAGAAAATATTCCTTTCACACTTTAGTAAAAAGTTAAAAAATCGAAAATTTAGAAAAATTACATGAATATTATGTTCAAGTTTTTTTATATAAAGTAAAACATGGGTAAAATTGAATTTAAATAATCATATGATAATATTAAAACATTTTTGATAATAGTTTAGAAAAAATATGGACATGGAAGACAATGAATTTCGACCAAAAAGTGAAATAAAGTTGGTTTTTCTTAAAAACATTCTTCTGCAAAGTTGAGTTCTTAATGTGAGTAAAATGTTAGTAAAAAATGTAACATATAGAAATAATTATATTATAAGAAATTTCTTTATTTTCTTGATAGGTTTATTATGAAATTTCATCATCCAAAACCTCATCTTAAACAATGAAGATAAACATTGACATTATAACATAAAACCCTTACCAATTTAGTAACTTTTGAATCATAAGACCGATGAAGGAATACCATAAAATGAAAATTTAAATATCATTAAAATAATGATATTAATAATATAAAATTTAAATGTGGTAGTATATAAATCATAAAAAATAAAACAGTGGTGAATATAGCATATGTCTCCCATAAACAAAAGTGGGACTAGAAACCCCTTAACACAAGTTCAACTTAATTATAAGGTGATCTAAACCCATTTTTAATAAAGTTAAATTTATGATAATTAAATAAAAAAATAATTTATATAATTATACTATCATATATAATACAATTATAATATTTTAACACCTATTTATTAATAATTCATTATCAAAATCATCATTTATAGGTGTGAACTGTTTCTTTTTTCATGAGAATTTTGGTTTGATGATTCTAGTCCTTATAAATTTGTTATGGATAAATAATCTTAAAAATTTTAATAATGATTTAAATATCATATATATTCATTATATATATTTATATTCATCCACAAGTTTAGAGATAGAAAAATCAATTACGCTATTCATAGATATGGTAGGTCGTACATACACATGAACACTAGTTTCAATTTTTGATGAATGAAATAAAATAAAGGTAAATAAAAATTCACCTTTAGAAATCATTAGTATATAATATATATCATATATATTCCTTAAATATATACGTATCACTATCTATGTATGGACAAAATTAAGAATGAAACATATCATGTGGAGCTGATAGTCCACATGTATGCACGAGAGATGTTATCAATTTATAATGGATTAGAAAGTAAGAAGTTATGTAACATTATGTTACTTATTTAAGCTATTCCTTGACACTTTTTTTTGATCCTATTTGTGTCAGGTCTAATTTTGGGATCGTTCCAAGAGAATATGATAATTTCTGAAGGTTTTTAGGGTTCTGCATTTTTGTCATATGGTTTAGCAAACCGTGCACCCCACTAGTGAAGACCATGCACCCCATGGATAGTGAGTAATTGATGGTTGGAACATGGTTTACCAAAATATGTTCCCACATAGGGTAAAATATGTTTCATTGGTAAGTGATTCCAAAGGGGGCACACCATCAGGTCACAAAATTTTTCTAATAGTGTGGACCTCTCTATAAAATCGTGTGCCCAAAATTTAATTAATCCCAACATTTATTTTAAATTCCTAAAATCCAAGATCAAGTTAGAGTGGATGCATATTTACCTTAAGTTTTAGTGGATGAAATTTTCCTTTAAGTGGGAGAAGATGCAATTTTACCTTAAGTGGTGGTTGTAGTTGTTTGATTTGTTATAAATTCCATTGATTTATGGAATTATTTTATATATGCTAGATTATTTATATAAACTATTTTATATAAAATTTCAACTTAATCATGTATGAAAGTTTGATATATATTCCACCTATTTTAAATGAAAGTATTTTTTGTTTTACATATGAAAATGAAATACTATGCCTAGTTTTATTTAAATTGATAACATGATTGGTTTATTGTTTATAGAATATATTATGGAACACTTGGTGGGAACTTACTGGGATTTATATATCAGTCCATAATTTTTTTCCTTTGGTAATTTTTATATTTTCTTATGCTAGGTCTAAGAAAAGGGAAAGCGCCTCTTAGAGGAGGTGGATGTTCTTGATTATTTAGGCTTGGAGTGGATTTGTTACTAGTGGATATGCTGACATCATGAGATCATGTTTCCCTTGGGATGTTTGAGTTTTATCTTTCTAGTTGTTGAGTAATTTAATGATGCAATGTTTTGGGTTTTGTTGTACTTGTTTGGTTTCTATTACATCCCCCCTTCTATTATTGAGTATACTTAATTGTAAAGATTTTTATCTTTTGTTTTTTCTGGAAAATTCATTCCCTCTTTTTTCATTCATGATTCTAGGTTCTAGTTTCCAAACAGTTGGAATTTAAAATTCCATTCATGATATGTTAGTGTCAGAATAGGTATCAAGGTACTAGGGTATCCGGGTTGGTTCATGATAAAGTAGTATCAAAGGGTGTTTATAAATATTTATTTGATGTTAGTATGCATTGAGAAGGTTTTTTCAAACATAAGAAGTAATTATGAGTGAGTTCCTATCCACCTCTCATTGTAATGAGACTTAATTCACCAAGGGTGGTTTAGGAAATAGATTTTTAGGAACAATTTGATATGGTTATAGTTTTTTCCTTGATTTTGATTTGGATAGGTTAAAATCCAAATCATGACATCTTATTTTATATGAATAATTTTACCATTTATCTTGTTTGAGTTATTGATATGAGTAATATTATGATGTATTTAGTGTTTTTTGTTGATTTTGTATAGCCTCATGAATCTGAGAAGATATTTATTTAGTTCCTAGAAGAAATATTCTGGTGAACCAAAGCGAGCGGATCATCCCATGAACCAGAATCTTGTTGATATTATTGTGCATGTTATCTAATCTCTTGGTTAGGAACTTGCACCCATTCTTATTCATGATCTAGTTGTGGAAACTCAGAGGGATGAATCTTGTAATCATGTTCAACAGTCACATCTCCATAATCCAACAGACTTCTAAGGATCTAATGATATTCAACATGTTGATTGTTGGTTGAGAAAGTAGAATTTTTGTTCGATTTATTTGAAATTATTTATTTGATTACTGTGAAATATGACACCATTAATCTAGAGGGACCAAGTAGAAGATGGTGTAATTCAATGGTTATACTAAATAAGAACAAGGGTTTATAGTGGAAAGACTATAGGGTTATTTTCAATGATTAGTTCTATCTAGCGTCTATTGAACTGGATAAGGCTATGAAGTTTTTAAAACTTGAACAGGCGGATTGGATCTTGATGGTATAGGTGAACCTCTTTTCCAATCTTATGTAGTTTTCCCCTAAGACTTTATCGAATGAGAATATATTGACTTTATGGTTAGAGATGGTTATTATACTTGATAATCATTCTTAGTTTTTCTCACTAAATCTCACTTCTTATGATGATGTTTGGTATAGGTAACTGACAGTTGATCATGATCTAGCTAGTAATTCAGGGTTTATAGGAATTATTTTTTCTCCCAATTGTTGTTCCATGATTTCCTTTAATGTTAATAGGAATCATGATGAGTCACTTGGTGTTTCTCAATAGTAGGAATCCTCTAGAACTCATTTTGTGTCAGGAAGAGTCCCTTTGACTTAATTATAGTGTTTCTCGATTGGGCATTTGAGAAATTTCTATACTAAGGCCCCAAAGATCTACAGTTCTTGTGGCAGATCAAGACACCTACAAATTTTTTTCCATTTATTTTTTTCCCTGTACTTTGGCATAGAATCATCATAACATAAAAATAACATAGTGAAATACGATTTATTGATGTCTAATTTGTTCCATCTGTAAGCATAAAGAATGAAACATCTCTATGTAGTGGAAGAGTCTCAAGAGGGTGATGATACATGTCTAATGACCAAGATAAATACCATCATTATAGCTTCATCTTCAGTGATTTATTTTTGATACTGGTGTATCTCATTTGTTTACATCAACTGGTATTATTAACCTTATAAATCTTCTTAAAGATATTTTGTCTTATTTTATGGATATTACTACACCCCTTGTAATGAATAGAAAACATGATCTCCATTATCCATCTTTTATTTTCTCTTTATCATATATTGATATTATCTAGGATTTTATGGTTCTTGACATGAAACTTGTTGATTTCATTTTTGGGATGGATTAGCTCATTTATAATAATGCATTAATTGATTTTTATCTTTAGTGTATTTCATTCACTATGCCCAATGGGGTGTTCTTTATTTTTTAGGGAGAAGGGACCCATGTTTGGGTAGATCCCGACCTTCTTATATGGAGTTGTGGGATGTATTATTATTGATTATTTTGATCTAGAGTTGGAGTCTTTGAGTAATGATCTCCCTCTAGTTTTCATCAAGTTTCCCAACATTTTTTTCTTTTGATTTTTCTAGTTTTCCACTGATAAGAGAGGTAGACTTTTATATTAATTTTGTGCATGATACTCAACTTATGTATATTCCTTCATATCATATGGAACTAGCTAAAATTAAAGAGTTGAAGATTATGGTGAATTATCTGTTAGAGAAAATATTTATATGCCTTTGTGTGTCACCTTGAGAGGTGAATTTTTTATTTGTTAAGAAATCTGATGGAACACTTTTCCATTGTGTTGATTACTGAAAACCCAACTGAGTTATAGTAAATAAAACGTATCTATTAACATGAATTAATGTTTTTTGACTAGTTTAAATGGTTGAAGTGGTTCTAAAAGATTAATATTTAATTTGGTTATCATCATTTTAGAATAAAAGAATATGACATCCGTAAAACCACCCTCCAGAGTAGGTATAACCATTTTGAGTATATTTTCATTCCATTTGGTCTAAAAATGATCCAAAACTCTTTATGGATTTGATTAAAATGATCTTACATGAGTATCTAGATATACTCATGGTGTTATTTTTGATAACATCCTAATTTAATTTGAGTTTGAGGAGGATCATTTGAATCATCTTCTATGATGAAGACACTCACTCGGAAGGGAGTAATGTTCATTTGGGATGAAAAATGTCAGATTTATTTTGTGGAGTTGAAACTTATTTTGACTTATGTGTTGGTGATTAATCTTGTAGATTCTAGGAAGGACTATGTGGTATTTTTTGGCACATCATGTTTGGGTTTGGTCCGTGTTCTTATATTAGGTGATCACGTGGTAGCATATGGTTCTCAACAGCTTTGGCCACATGAGAAGAATTATTCGAACCATGAACTTGAACTCACAGCCATGATACATGAACTTATGACTTGGAAACATTAAATTTTTAGAGAAATATTTAATGTATATTCTTAGCACATGATCCCAAGTTATATCTTCTCTAAATAAGATCTAAATATCCAACGTAGGCATTGGGTGGAGTACCTACAGTCTTTTGATTTTAACATTGCCTCTACCCTTGGGAAAGAGAATATAGTTATCGATTCTTTGATCAAGAAACTTCATTCCCAAGCCCAGAAATAATAATCTTAAGAGTGGAAATTGATGGTTATTTTTCATAGTTTTATTTAGGAGTTTGAGAATAGGATGCTAAGGTTGTCTTGGATAGTGTTCGATTTTCTTATGTTCTTCTCAGGATGATTATTTAGGAGAAAAAACCCGAGGATGAATTCCATGGAATCAGGGACTCTATTTATAGTGGGGAGACCATTAGATAATGGGTTTTCTCTTATAAAGATATCCTATGTTTATAAAAATAGTATATTTTACCTTTTCAAGTGAGAAAAGTTGTAATGGGGTATTTCTATATTTTTTAGTTGGCTATGCACCTAGGAACCAAAAAAATTTATTAAGATAGATGGTGATGATCATTGTGTCCATGTATGATATGAGACATCACTAACTCTGTTGGTCATTTTTATACTTTCCAATAGGTGAAGGCCGAGTATAAGAGACCTTTTGGATTGATCCATCCCCTTCCAGTGCTAACTTGGAAGTGAGATAAGATTTCAATGGACTTTGGTGTAGAGTTTCCATATACCCCTAGAAAGAATAATTTAATATGGGATATGATAGATTAACTAAAAAAATCATCTCACTTTATACCCATTTATGTTATAAAAAAATTTCATGAGTTGGTAAATCTCTCTATGAAAAAGATTTTTCATTTTGAAAGAGTTCCATCTACTATAGTTTCAGATAGTGATTCCTGTTTTACCTCTAGTTTCGATGTACCCAAATAATGAATAATAAAATACAGTTTTTGATTTATTTTCAAACCATATTAGATCCATTTATACTAATTCATGATATAACTAAAGTTGGGGAGTTTATAAATCTCCATGTGAAAGAGATTATTCATTTTCACCGAGTTCCAGGTATGAGATGGGGCATCAATGACTTTGTTTTTCATTGTTATTATTGCTAAAAGGTCAAGGCTGAGCACTTGAGACCTTAGGGATTTCTCTATTCCCATCCAGTGATGACTTAGAAGTGGGATCAAATTTCTATGGACTTTGTGGTTGGGTTTCCACATAAACATAGAAAGACAAATTCAATATAGGTTATGATCAGTTGGATGACCAAATTATCTTACTTTAAACCCATTTGTGATATAAAATAGTTGATAAGTTGGAAAATATCAATGTGAAATAGATTGTTTTCTATCTGATATAGTATCAAATAGTGATCCCAATTTTAACCCTCATTTTATGAATGGACTTATAAAGGTGATGGGAAGTTAGGCTCATTTGAGTATGGAATACCTTCCTCAGATGGATGAAAAGACAGAGAGAACTATAAATATTATAGCAGATATGATGGATGCTTTTATGCCTAAATTTTGTAGAACTTGGGATGACCATTTGGGTTTAGTTGAGTTTTCTTATAACAATAGTTACTAGTCAAAGGTCATAAGGGCTACATTTGAGGCCTTGTATGGCATGTTGCTTAAATCTCTATTGCATTAGTCAGAGATTGGAGAAAATGCTTTGGTTAGTACAAGTCTTGTCCAAGATACAAAAAAAATATTATTTTGATTCATTAGAAAATGTTGATGAAACAGAGCCTATATAAATACTATACTGATCACCATCATGGATTTTTGGAGTTCTTTGTTGATGAATGGATTCTCTTGAGAGTTTCATCTCAATTTGGTCCTTGATGGCTTGGGAAGAAAGGAAAAATTTCTCCTCAGTTGGGGGGAACTTTTTAAAATATTGAGAAGGTGGGGAAAGTGTATTATCATTTATTAATTCCACCATAGTTGATAGAGATACATAACATGTTCCATGTATCAGAACTTTGGAAGTAACATTCTGACCCATTTCATGCCTTGATCAGGTATGATCTTAACGTTGAGCTTGATTTATTTGTGAATGAGAATCCAGTTAGGATTCTTGAATCTAAAAAAGGCACTTCATGGGAGGAGTATTCATTTTGTCTAGCTACTTTGGAAGCATGGTTTTTATTCTCTTGTTTCAGGTATTCCTTGACAAGTGTTTTGACCCCCTCTGATTTAGGTCTTCTTTTGGGGAAGTTTAGGGATAATTTGAGTATTTTTGGAGGTTTTCTAGGTTGTGAACGGTTGGCGTATGGTTTTTCCAAACTATTCTCCCCACTAGTGAAAACTGTGCACTTCCTAAATAATGTGGGAATGCAAGGTTGGTACATGGTTTCCCAAACCATGCATCCACAGAGGGGAAATTATTCTCCCTTGGAAACTGAGTCCATAGGCGGTGCACAGTTATGGGACATGATTTGTTTAACCATACAATCCTACCTAAGAAACCACAGGCACTAAGTTTCATTAATCTAAAAATTTATTTTAAATTCTTAAACCCCTTATTTAAGTTGTTTAACCCCTCCTATCGAGCCTAAGATGAATTATTATTCCTTTTTGGTTCCTTAGAGTAAATTTTAGACCCTCTAACCTTTTCTTGTGGTGAATCAAAGTGCCAGTGGAAGACTCAATCCCTCTCTAGAAAGTTGATGTCCTCTCTAATTGTTTATTTAGATCTATCCTTCATTCCAAATTGGTTTTTAATATATCATCACATATTTTATGAATCTAAATTCTCTTGGACTGGATCAAGATTCTATGTTTTAGTGCTTGATCTCAAATGCATTCTTACTTCATTGGAAGATCCATTGTGGGTATCATTTTTTGATCTTTGATTAAAGGTAGGTGGTTCCGTGATTTGTTTCCCTATAATTAAATCCTCAAAATTGCTTGACCAAATTTAATTGAGTTTTTAATTGAATTTAAAAAAATTAATTTTTATGATTTGATTATTGATTTAAAATAGGAATGGGAATTGAGAAGACCCCCCAATTTTAAGGGAATTAAAATTTCGGTTGGATTTATGATAAACAATTGCTTGATTTTTTAAATTGTTTTGATAAAATGATTTGATGATTGATCTTGAGAAAATTCCTTAAATTGAATAGTAATTTGAAATGGCATGAAATGATGAAAACCTATGAATTGGTTTTGAAATAGAAAAGGAATGTTGGAAATTGAATTTTGGAAACTATATTTTGAAGTGTTTTTAAATGATTTATTTCAAATTTTGGACGTGAATTTCCTTTAAGTGGTAGTGGATGAAATTTTCTTTTAAGTAAGAGTGGATCTAATTTTCTATTAAGTGGGATTAGATGTAATTTTACCTTAAGTTGGAGTGGATGTATTCTTACCTTAAGTGGGAGTGTATTTAATTTTTTATTAATTGGGAGAGGATATAATTTTTCATTATGTGGGGGTTGTAGTTGTTTGATTAGTTTTACCTAAAATTGATTTATCTGACTATTTTATTCATGACAGTTGATTTATATAAACTATTTTATATAAAATGTTCATTTAATCCAATTTTAAAGTTGTTTTATATTTCTTCTATCTATTTGAAATGAAATAATGATTTATTTTAAATAATAAAATGAAATACCAAGCTTAGGTTTATTTAAATTAATAACATGATTAGTTTATTATTTATGGAATCTATTATGGAACACTTGGCGAGATCCTACTAGGATTTATAGATCCACTCTATATTTTCCTTTAGGTGTTGGTATAATAGAAATTTTTAGGGGTTGGTCAAGATATAGGGATCAAAGTGATGTAAAGATGAGAAATGAGGGGTTCCCTTTTATAAATGAGGAGATAGGTACTCATGGAATTTCTTGAAAGATTCAAATATAATAATTCATTATCCAGAAAAATGATTCCATATGGTAAGATATTATAAGATAAGGTAGGGTTAAGTTTAAATCCCATATACCAATAAAATATGGACATGTTTATGTGGTGTTTTAAACATTATCTTTTGGTAACACCTTAATCTACCCATTTTAACCTAAACCACGATAATTAATTTTTCACTCGTAATTGTTTATAATTTTTCTTAAAAGGTAAAAATTAGCTCATAAATGGAAAAGGTATATAATTTTCAACCATATACTATCCCCATTTTCTTTTTAAAAACTTTTTATATTTTTTAAATTATTTAATAAACTATTATTTTCATAAAAAATTATTAATGTTATTTTTGACACTATTCTTTGAATTTTGACTTTAAAGACATTAATAAAATAATAGAATTCAAAAATAATATTTCAATAGATCACTATTATTTTATATTTCTCTTAAAAATTCACGGAAAAAAATAATTCAACAAAATTTTGTTACTTTTAATATTTTTTAAATCATTTATTATATTTTTCTATTAATTGAAAAAAATACTATGTTCGCATAGCGTAATAATTTTGGCTAATTATTAAACTACTAAAAATTAAAAATAAATTACCATGATAAATATAATTTAATTATATTTCAAATAAAAATTGAAAACATAACGTAACCAAGTTTTAACCTTATGAAATTATTTTAGAGATATTATGTTCAAGAGAGTGACATCTTGTATTTACTCTTTTATGAAATTAATATAAAATTAATATTTAAATAAATATAGAACCATGTGGCCATATATTATATAATTTGATGTAACTGACCAAACTACACTCATCTAATAGTGTAAAGGAAAGTTTTAGGTAAACTTTATAGCCTTATCTCAAAGTTTTAACCATATTTTACCCATTTTACCCTTACTGATTTGAAACAATTTACTATAGTTACTATTCATATTGACAAAAAATAAAAGAACCCATTTACCAAATTTTAATATCTTAATTCCAAATATTGTATCATTTTTTCAACATTCACTATCCATAAGAGGTATAATTTAATTTAAGATAAAAACATAAAACACAACACAAAATAGTTTTTAAAAAAAATACATTTCTACATATAAAAATGTTTTTTATACCAAATTAAATAATAAATTTGATTCCAATGAATTTAGTTTAAGTAATAATAATATAATATTACTCATGTTATTTTATACCCCTTTTAAAACAAAAAGTAACATTACACATGCTTTAAAAAATATAGTTTTAAAAAAAAATTAGTATTTTTTACTATTAACTTGAAAATCAATCTTTTAAAAAAAATATTAACATTTACCCCAAGATAGTTTGATATTATAATTTCAAAGATTATGTTAAAATTATTAAATATGATTTCTAAAAGTTTCATAAATTAATTATAATTTCCACACACAATATTCAATAAAAAACATTTATAAAGAAAATAAATTTTGTAAGAATAAAATGGCTTCTATAAAAATTGTGTTATTATTTCATAAGAATTAATAAATAAATTTTTATTTAGTAATAAATTTATATATATTCACAATTTTTTAAACCTATTCAAACCCACCGACATATCAGATAGGTATAACTATAAAATTTAAATTAATATTGTCATGGTTTGTTTAAGCTCAGTCTTGCATGTTGTATACGCTCTTGAACATAGAGTTATTTAATTTTTTTTGGGTATTTCTCTATTTTAGGTTAGGTATGGGTTATATAAGGTTTTAAAACCTCATTTATCAAATTATTAAGTGCACACATATTTCTATAACATGGGCCTAGTGATTAATGAACACATAGATTTCATTAATACATGCTTGGTAGACACAAACCATTATAGCATGGTTTTCTCAAATAAATACCCATCCTAAGTACCACATCATCCAAATTTATATTTCCCACACTTTGAATGTTTCTATTTCACACACATCCCACAATTGGAGGCTTTCAATTTAATAAACATCCCACTCTTGGAGGCCTTGATTTTAATAACATAAATCATTGAAAGTGAATTTTACACATAAATAATAAAATGTTCCGTATAATGAATCAAAATATGATTTGAAATCAATTTTCATCATTAATACCAAAAATTAAATCCATTTTAAAAATTTATCACAAAACATTACATTAGAAGAATTATAAATCATGACCTTAAACAATATAGAAAACCAATTTCAAATGAGCAAGAAAGAATGGATTTTAAAATAAAGGCTTTTCATGAAACCACCTACCTAAAACACTTGGAATTTCCATGATTGTAGAGGCCCGAAGCTTGAAGTACATGGACATTAAATTACTTGAGCGGAATACTTAATACATAACAAAAACAGACACACAAGGACAGTAATAGTTTAATGTCTTTGGAAACTTGGAACACAATCTTCTAATCGTGGTGAAAGATCTTCAACATCTCCCATAAAGATCTTCCCCTTTTTTCTTACCTAAAACCTTTCTTTATATCCTAGGGAAAAGAAAACATAAAAAGGGTGAGCTCAAATGCTCAGTAAGGGTAAGAATGTATAAAATAAAACATACCATATACATTTGAACTTAAAAACATGAACATAATGTTTAAACATCAAAAACATGAGCAATGACATAAAATTTGGAAGTACGTAAGTCATAGATCATAAAGAAACATTAAGAATGATAAAATAGCATAGGAATAAAACATTTAATTGTGGAATCCATTAAGCACATGTAATGATTTCCATAGTAGCCAAGGCATTGCTGACAAGACCATCTTAGTGGACAAAGTCCCTTTCTGAATCGAGTTCACTCCTCGTTCCAGTCCTATATTACTGAACCGGTTTAACTTGTCATTCCAGCCATGTCTATATCATTAGATATAAATATTTACCCAATGAATTGGAGGGAGATATAGGTCCCACCCATCTCGTAATGAAATCATTCTTACTTGTGCCACAAAATAAACATACATCATTCATAAAAACCCAATAAATAAAATGGGTTTCATAAACATCATCCCACCATCACATAATCCATATAAAATAAATGGATATCATTTCATAATAAGAAAATTGAAACCATGTAAATCATAGAAACATTATACTTGAAACATACACATATGAAAAAAGTGTCATCTTAGATGAAAAATGGTTTTGATAAAACACTTGAAATGATTTCTTGAGGAAAATATCCTTTCTTCTTCAAAATAAATTTCTTTTCACAAGACGTTTTGAAATTTTAAAAGAAAGATATTTTGTTGAAAATTGTCATGAAATCATGTAGAGTAAGCTTCATGAAAATTCGGCGTTATGAAACCATAAAAATCCGTTCACACCGTATAAGTTAAAAATAACATTTTCATCGTACTTTTGTCGGAAAAGTCAAAAAAGTACCTAGTAATGTAAACAAAAGAAAGATTCCTTACATAACATGTAGTAAAAGTCAAAAATGGGTAAAATGGACTTTAAACATACGTGAAATAACTTTTATAAAACATGGACATGGATGATATAAATAACCCCAGTAAATACTTATGAATAAGCAATCCCGGATAAAAATGATATTTGCAAAATTATCCCTTACCTTAGGTCCGATATGCTTTGTACGTATCCGAACCTCCTGTATAATGATTTAAATAATGTCATTGACTTATTAAATAATCATATTCATTGTTATGATATCATATATGGTTCACTTACGACTTTATATTACCTGTTCTTTTGTAAATTCCATGTTAAAGAGCATTTTGGGTAAAATCGTTTCATTTGTCGTCCGTGTTTTGACTTGTAATTATTCATATGATTACTTATATCATGATTACTTAATTCCAGAATATAAAACATGATTTATATATAATATATATTCATAATATACATATATATAATAGATCGATAAACGGAAATAAATACACCGTTCATGGAGACGGTAGGCCGTACGTACGCATGAACGCTGTTTTCGTTTTCTTATTGAATTGTATGGAATTAAGTAGATGACATAAATATATATATACACAAATCCAGTAGAATTATTATGTAATATATTTCATGATTACTTATTATATATACTTTATAATCATTTATGAATGTTTAATCATTGAGAATGAATCTCATCGCGTCGTGGAGACGGTATTCCGTACGTACGCACGAGCAATGATATCGTTCCCATGATCGTGGAATTTTATTGGAGTGTATGCATACTATTATAGAATCAATATCACTTTACAATTATCATATATAGTTATTATTTACACCATTATACCCATCCAAGTAAGGTGGTGGTGGAAAATAGATTACACCACGGCGTGGAGACGGTATTCCGTACGTACGCACACGCGGTGATTTCGTTTTCCGTTGGATGGATAGATGGTGAAATAGGGTTGTTTAATACTTATAATAAAATATCATTATATGAGTGATACTTATTTTATTACTTCATAATGAAACAACCTAATAAGAATAAGTGGAAGAAGAAATAAAGGTGAAAGAATCGTTAACGAAAATTACCTCTTCTTTGAAGCGCCTCTTTGAGACTTCATCTTAGGGCACTAAAATTGGTCTTTGAAGAAGACCCGGACCTCTAGGATGTTTCTAGGGAAGTGGAGAAGATAATTGGGGAGTGGTTGGATGAGAATTAAGGATAAAAGTGGTGTGTGCAAGAGAGGGAGGAGGTTCCCTTTTATAAGGGAGGAGAGGGGCACCTTTGGAATTCTTAAAAATATTAATTTATAATAAATCTAACCCCAATTAAAAACCTCAAAAAATGACTCATATCCGAATATTGGATTATATAGGGTTTTAATCCCATCAACCAATAAAATTTAGACATGTTAGGAATTTATTTTAAACATTATCAACTTGATTTATCCTTATTTAATCAATTTTATTTTATTTGTGGTAATAACATTCTAAATTTTAAATTATGACAAATAATTACTTATTTGTTTTGAATTGTCCATAATTGGATACTTTATAAGATTTTTTACCATATAAATTTAAATTTATAATTTGTAAATATTTTTGTGATTTTTAAACAATTTTATAATATATTATTTTTATAAAATAACAATAGTGTCAATTTTGACACTATTCATTTATTTGAATTTAAATAAAATATTTACAGAAGATATGTTCGAACTAAAAGATTTAATAGATTCATAAAAGGTCATAGGTTTCTAGAAAATTAGTGGAGAACATTAAATAGTTCATATAATATTTATTTTATTATTTTTAAAACCATTTATTTGGTTTATCTCTTAATAAAATAATTACTACAACATTTTTGTATAATTATTTAATATACTGATTTGTTGCATAAAAAATTAAAAATAAAATCCTATGATGAAGATAAATATATTAACTTTCACAATAATACTTTTACTCGAATTTATCATCTTAAAATCACAATATTTAAATTGTTATATTTATTAAATTATGAAGGTGACAACTTTGGCATCATTTAAAATAAAATAATATAAGTGTCATAATCACTTTTATAAGGCTACAAACGGTTATATATTAGGTAATTGGATAATTAAGGTGTATATATGCACTACCAATAAGTTTTATTCAGGTTTGTGGGCCTGTTAATGGGTATTATTATTTCAATAAAAACTATATTACTTATTTTCCACTTAATAAATAATTTCTGTATCATTAATGTATCACCATTAATGACAATTATTTAATTCCTAAAAATTCTAAATAAATTATCATGATGTAGATAATTTTATTAGATTTCTTTATACTATTCATGTTCTAAGTTTTATGATGTTTATCACTAAATTAAAATTATTATACTTATAAGATTTAAGAGAGTGACATGTTGTCACTTTCTCTTTGGTTTTAATAATAATTAAATTATTTTCATGGTCAAAAGTCCATAAAATGAATCTAATCCGACCCTTAGGTTATATGGGTCTACGTTTAGCCATCAAATAGAATTTTTTCATGTGTTAGGGTAATTTTATAATATTATATTTACCCTTAATTACCCGATTTAACTTTAACTATGGTAAAAAAAATTTACCGTAGTTACTATTCATAATTCCCAAAAATAAAAAGTAGCTTATTAACATAATTTAGACCCAATGATTCAAAATATGGAATCCATTTTTCCAAATTAAATACACAAAAGTTGCAGCAATTAAATTAAAATTAATCCCGTTGTCGAAAGAAAACAGGTTTTTCTTTAAAACGTTGCAAAATATTGAATTGATTTAACCTACAAATTTAATGTAAAATCAATGCTAATGACATACATTGTATTAAATGGTAAAAATATATTCTATTTATACTTTAAACCCATTCAAAATTATAATTTAACTATATAAATTATTTCGATGAAAAAAGTTGTTTTTATTTAAAATATAGCGTGTTTTTACTATTCATCAAAATATGAAAGTTACCAGAATAAAATGAAAAATTTATCCAAAGTAAATTTTTATTTCTTGATTCCAATGAAGAATTTAATTTTGTCAAATTGAACTTATAAACATGTCAAAAAATAGATTTAAAGTGGGTGCTCCATCAAAAGGCGGCAAAACTGCATTTTTTGAAAAATATTTATTTTACCCGGAAAATTTCTTTTGTTCATATACCATGTTCTAGAAAACATGTAAGATGAATAATAATGTTATAAAATTAAAAATTTATTTAATACTATTCATAACGTCTTGTTCATAATAATATTATAATAATATATCGTTGTTTACAGAAACCCAATATTGCATACAACACACGCTATCGAGGAAGGTCACGATTGCGTGTAATGCAATCCAAGTCAGGGATGCGTGTTGTGCAAGCTCCTTTTGGTGTAGCGTAAAACACAATAAATTAATTGAAAAGAATACTTTTCATAAAATCTCAGGGTGTTACATTCTACCCCCCTTAAAATGAATTTCTCCCTCGAAATTCGTCGGGGTTATAAATGGTTTACTACTCGAAAGATTTTTTTAATAGAAACCCACATCATAAAAAGGAATACCAAAATTTGGATTTAAAAACTAAAGTATGAAATGTAACGGTTACCTAGATTAACTCATCACTGGATTTCCACGTAGGAGAACATAGGTGAAAATATGGATATGGAAGAAAAATCTAACCATCAAGTTCTGTTGGAGAGTGGTAGAGAACATGTCTATGAAAAATCCAACAATCACAAAGCCATAAACTTGTGATGACCTAAGGTACCATATGATTCATCGGATATAAGAGCACTAGGACAACATTTTTTGGTTTTCATGATCATTTCCCTAAAGTTGATGAAATTGGAATTAGAAGAAATACTTTCGTGATTTTGGTACAGTCTAACCGTTGGTCATTCTTTGGAAAATTTCCACTTCATCTATTAAAGAAATGAAGTTGAATTTTTCATTCATGATGTGTTAGCAGATCATGTGATAGAAAGATGTGTCATTCCATCTATCTCAAACAAAAGGTTAGAAAAGTTATCAAAAAATACATAAGTCCATCTATAGTGAGATTAATCATATATGGTTCCTAAAATGAACTTATACTTTATATATCCTACCTATTAATAAAATAAAACTAGTTTATACTAACCAGGGACTTCCTGTAGGCCAGTGGTAGGCGATAAAGGCCAGTCGCACTTCGGTTGTGGGTTCAATTCTCACAGCTTTGTCCGACGCGATGGGCTGTCGCCCGTCCTGCAGGTTGTCCTTTTTATAAAACTACATTACTATAACTTCCCATCAATAATATCAAAAAAAGTTCTATCATTAAACAATACTAACTTATTTCCAACATAATCCATTCCAATCTTTAAGCTTATCTAAAATACTTTGGTCCAAGATCATAGTATAAAGAAAACGATTATTTGAAATGTCACCAACCAAGCACATGAATACCATCATTTATCCCCCATATATCTTGTTAGTAAAATTACAATCATGTGAATACCTTAATCATGTATTCTCTTGAAAAATGAATACCCATTAAACCTTAGTGAAAACATGAATGCTGTCAAAAGTTATCTCTTTCCACACACCAAAATCGAAAAATTCTATATACTCAAACCATGATATAACCTTCTCCTTATATCAGTCATGAGCTCATGAATACTGTCCAACATTTCATTTTCTCATTTTACCTTCATTATGCGCATATCATCTTTTTTCCAAAAATATCTCAATCACTTTCCATGGTTACCGGTACCATAAAATTATTGAAAACCACAATAGAACAATACATAAATATTCCAATATTCCATGATACTATATAAAACATTATTTTAGAATCCCATTACATAAACACTTAATCATTTCAACACATCATTGTCATATTCAACATCTCCAATAGTGATCTCATGTGACTTCTCTTTGTCCTTTTCCTTAAGTGGTTGCTCATGTCGATCATAACTAACCCCTGGATTAGGGAATTTATTAGCATAATGCCCCATTTCCTTGCACTTGAAGCATTGAAGTGTTGGTGGTGCAATCTTTTCTTTATTCACATCATTAGAAACCCCTTTTCCATTACTTCGACACTCAGATGCTCGATGACCTTCTTTTCCACACTTAAAACATTTTCTAGTCCCTTTAAGACAATCTCCTCCATGCTTCTTTCCACACTTTGAGCATAAGGATACATTCATCTTCTTTTCACCATTATTCTGAGATTTCTCCTTGAACTCCATCTTTCATTTCTTGTCAAAACTATGAGATGGATAAGTAACACCAACTTCCATTTCTACCTTTATAGCACAATGCACAATTTCTTCATATCTACTGAAGTCTCTTATAGCTAATTCCCTTCAAAGATTTGGTTTTAAGCCACTGAAGAATCGATCAACTTTAATTTCAGGTTGGATGATAAATCCAGATGAATACCTTGCAAGCCTTGTAAAATTCGCTTCGTATACACCAACAGATTCATCATCCTTTTGCTTTAGTTTAAGAAACTCCTTCTCCATCTTTGTTCGAAGAATACAAGGGAATTACTTATTGAAAAATAAGTTCTTGAACTCATCCCATTCCATGGACTCAATTTCATCTCTTGGCCTCGTATTCTTGATAAGATTCCACCATTGATCAACTTCTCCTTCCAAATGATATAATGATAAGATGACTTTATCATGTTCATAACATTGAAGAACTGAAAATATCTTTTCAATGGTACTGATCCATTGTTCAGCAACAAGTGGATCAGAAGACCCACTGAAAGAAGGTGGACGTTGCCTCATGAAGGACTTAATAAAATATTGTTCCCTTCTCTGCTCATTTGGAAGTCCAGAATGATTCATAGCTCGTGTAAGTATAGCAATAAGATTTTTCACTCCATCTCCTATAACATTTGTTTGTTCAGGAGGACAATCATTGCATTGTCCATTGCATTGATCAACACGGTTCCTTCAGGTTCCAGCCATCGTCTAAAACCCAAAAAGAATAGTGTGAGAGGAAAAAATAATGATAGGAAAAAAAACATAGTAAAGGGGGAGTACCCTCAATATCTAACATCTTAGGTTAAATTCTAAGATAGTTACCATAGTTTTAGGACTATATCCTATACATATACTTATCCTTAGGGACATCCCTAGACATACCTTAGAAATATCTCTAGGGATCTCACTAACGTTTTCGCATCCTAGTTTCCAAAGGTTGACTAAACCTTTCCTCTAATACCAACTGTAGAGGCCCAAAGCTTGACGTACATGGAAATTACATTACTTTAGCAGAATACTTAATACATAACAAAAACAGACACATAAGGACCGTAATAGTTTAGTGTCTTTGGAAACTTGGAACGTAATCTTCTAATCATGGTGAAAGATCTTCAACATCTCCCATAAAGATCTTCCCCGTTTTTTTTTCTTACCTAAAACCTTTCTTTATATCCTAAGGAAAAGAAAAAATAAAAAGGGTGAGCTCAAATGCTCAGTAAGGGTAAGCATGGATAAAATAAAACATACCATATACATTTGAACTTAAAAACAAGAACATAATGTTTAAACATCAAAAACTTGAGCAATGACATAAAACATTGAAGTACTTAAGGTATAGATCATAAAGAAACATTAATAATGATAAAATAGCATGGGAATAAAACATGTAATTGTGGAATCCATTAAGAACATGTAATGATTTCCATAGTAGCCAAGGCATTGCTGCCAAGACCATCTTAGTGGACAAAGTCCCTTTCTGAATCGAGTTCACTCCTCATTCAAGTCCTGTATTACTGAACCGGTTTAACTTGCCTTTCTAGCCATGTCTATCTCATGAGATATAAATCTTTACCCAATAAATTGGAGGGAGATATAGGTCCCACCCATATCGTAATGAAATCCTTCTTAATTGTGCCACAAAATAAACACACATCATTCATAAAAACCCAATAAATAAAATGGGTTTCATAAACATCATCCCATCATCACATAATCCATATAAAAGAAATGGATATCATTTCATAATAAGAAAAGTGAAACCATTTAAATCATAGAAACATTATACTTGAAACATACACATATGAAAAAAGTGTCATCTTAGATGAAAAATGGTTTTGATAAAACACTTGAAATGATTTCTTGAGGAAAATATCCTTTCTTCTTCAAAATAAATTTCTTTTCACAAGACGGAATGAAATTTTAAAAGAAATATATTTTGTTGAAAATAGTCATGAAATCATGTAGAGTAATCTTCATGAAAATTAGGTGTTATGAAACTGTAAAAATCCGTTCACGCCGTATAAGTTAAAAATACCATTTTCATCGTACTTTTGTCGGAAAAGTCAAAAAAGTAACTCGTAATGTAAACAAAAGAAATATTCCTTACATACCATGTAGTAAAAGTAAAAAATGGTTAAAAAGGACTTTAAACATACGTGAAATAACTTTTATAAAACATGGACATGGATGATATAAATAACCCTAGTAAATACTTACGAATAAGAAATCCCGGATAAAAATGATATTTGAAAAATTATCCCTTACCTTAGGTTCGATATGCTTTGTACTTATCCGAACCTCCTGTATAATGACTTAAATAATGTCATTGACTTATTACAGAATCATATTCATTGTTATGATATCATATATGGTTCACTTATGACTTTATATTACCCGTTCTTTTGTAAACTCCATGTTAAAGAGCGTTTTGGGTAAAATCGTTTCATTTGTTGTCCGTGTTTTGACTTGTAATTATTCGTATGATTACTTAGATCATGATTACTTAATTCCAGAATATAAAACATGATTTATATATAATATATATTCAGAATATAAATATATACAATAGATCGATAAATGGAAAGAAATACACCGTTCATGGAGACGGTAGGCCGTACGTACGCATGAACGCTGTTTTCGTTTCCTTATTGAATTGAATGGAATTAAGTAGATGACATAAATATATATATACATAAATAAAGTAGCATTATTATGTCATATATTTCATGATTACTTATTATATATAATTTATAATCATTTATGAATGGTTAATCATTGAGAATGAATCTCATCGCGTCGTGGAGATGGTATTCCGTACGTACGCACGAGTGATGATATCGTTCCCATGATCGTGGAATTTTATTGGAGTGTATGTATACTATTACAGAATCAATATCACTTTATAATAATCATATATAGTTATTATTTAGACCATTATACCCATCCAAGTAAGGAGGTGGTGGAAAATAGATTACACCACGGTGTGGAGACGGTATTCTGTACGTACGCACGCGCGGTGATTTCGTTTTCCGTTGGATGGATAGATGGTGAAATAGGGTTGTTTCATACTTATAATAACATATCAGTATGTGAGTGATAATGATGTTATTCCTTCATAATGAATCAACCTAATAAGAAGAAGTGGAATAAGAAATAAATGTGAAAGAATCGGTAACAAAAATTACCTCTTCTTTGAAGTGCCTCTTTGAGACCTCCTCTTAGGGAATTAATTTGGTCTTTGAAGAAGACCTGAACCTCTATGATGTTTCTAGTGAAGTGGAGAAGAGAATTGGGGAGGGGTTGGACGAGCGTTAAGGCTCAAAGTGGTGTGTGGAAGAGAGGGAGGAGGTTCCCTTTTATAAGGGAGGAGAGGGGCACCTTTGGAATTCTCAAAAATATTAATTTATAATAAATCTAACCCCATTTAAAAACCTCCGGAAATGACTCATATACGAAGATTGGATTATATAGGGTTGTAATATCATCAACCAATCAAATTTAGACATGTTAGGAATTTATTTTAAACATTATCAACTTGATTTATCCTTAATTAATTAATTTTATTTTATTTGTGGTAATAACATTCTAAATTTTAAATTATGAAAAATAATTACTTATTTGTTGTGAATTGTCCATAATTGGATACGTTATAACATTATATACCATATAAATTTAAATTTATAATTTTTAAATATTTTTTTTATTTTTAAACAATTTTATAATATATTATTTTTATAAAATAACAATAATGTCAATTTTGAAACTATTCATTTATTTGAATTTAAATAAAATATATACAGAAGATATGTTCGAACTAAAAGCTTTAATAGATTCATAAAAGGTCATATGTATCTATAAAATTAGTGGAGAACATTAAATAGTTCATATAATATTTATTTTATTATTTTTAAAACCATTTATTTTGTTTATCTCTTAATAAAATAATTACTACAACATTTTTGTATAATTATTTAATATACTGATTTGTTGCATAAAAAATTAAAAATAAAATCCTATGATGAACATAAATATATTACCTTTCACAATAATACTTTTACTCGAATTTATCATCTTAAAATCACAATATTTAAATTGTTATATTTATTAAATTATTAAGGTGACAACTTTGGCATCATTTAAAATAAAATAATATAAGTGTCATAATCACTTTTATAAGGCTTCAAACGGTTATATATTAGGTAATTGGATAATTAAGGTGTATATATGCACTACCAATAAGTTTTATTCAGGTTTGTGGGACTTTTAATGGGTATTATTATTTCAATAAAAACTATATTCCTTATTTTCTACTTAATAAATAATTTCTGTATCATTAATGTATCACCATTAATGACAATTATTTAATTCCTAAAAATTCTAAATAAATTATGATGATGTAGATAATTTTATTAGATTTCTTTATACTATTCATGTTCAAAGTTTTATGATGTTTATCACTAAATTAAAATTATTATACTTATAAGATTTAAGAGAGTGACATGTTGTCACTTTCTTTGGTTTTAATAATAATTAAATTATTTTTATGGTTAAAAGTCCATAAAATGAATCTAATACGACCCTTAGGTTATATGGGTCTACTTTTAGCCATCCAATAGAATTTTGGCATGTTTTAGGATAATTTTATAATATTATATTTACCCTTAATTACCCGATTTAACTTTAACTATGGTAAAAAAAATTTACCGTAGTTACTATTCATAATTCCCAAAAATAAAAAGTAGCTTATTAACATAATTTGGACCCACTGATTCCAAATATGGAATCCATTTTCCAAATTCAATACACAAAAGTTGCAGCAATTAAATTAAAATTAATCCCGTTGTTGAAAGAAAATGAGTTTTTCTTTAAAACATTGCAAAAGATTGAATTTATTTATCCTACGAATTTAATGTAAAATCAATGCTAATGACATACATTATATTAAATGGTAAAAATAAATTCTATTTATACTTTAAAACCATTCAACATTATAATTTAACTATATAAATTATTTTGATGAAAAAACTTGTTTTTATTTAAAATATAGCGTGTTTTTACTATTCATCAAAATATGAAAGTTACCAGAATAATATGAAAAATTTATCCAAAGTAAATTTTTATTTCTTGATTCCAAAGAAGAATTTTATTTTGTAAAATTGAACTTATAAAAATTTCAAAAACTAGATTTAATGTGGGTGCGCCATCAAAAGGCGGCAAAACTGCATTTTTTCAAAAATACTTATTTTACCCGAAAAATTTATTTTGTTCTTATACCATGTTCTAGAAAATGTGTAAGATGAATAATAATGTTATAAAATTCAAAATTTAGTTAATACTATTCATAACGGCTAGTTCATAATAATATTATAATAATATATCGTTGTTTAGCAAAACCCGATATTGCGTACAACACACGCTATTGAGGAAGGTCACGATTGCGTGTAATGAAATCCAAGTCAGGGATGCATGTTGTGCAAGCTCCTTTTGGTGTAGCGTATAACAGAAGACATTAATTAAAAAGAATACTTTTCATAAAATCTCAGGGTGTTACAAGGATAGAATGAGATACATAATCCAAGGGCAATGAAATCTCATATACAAAAATAAAGGGCCCTAAAATATGGAACTACGATAAGAAAATATGATTCAATATTTCCAAGATCAATGAAAACAAGGAAAACTACTTAACAAGATAATTACCAAATAAGTGCACAAAGATTTAAGTAGATATGGTCCCAAATTTACTCTATCACAATGGATATATAAGAAAAACCATGATAACATGAAAAAATCCATATTTATTTCAATAACATCTTCAATATTTTTTTACTTTTAAGAAAAAGAGAGAATATTAAGATGAATGATGAAGAAAAATAAAGAAAATGCTATTACCTTGAGCTTCATAGATCTTAAACCCCTATATCCCTAAGAATTAATTGTCAAAAAAGTTGGTATATATGAAAAAATCCACGGGGAATCCTTATTATTGAGAGTATAGGTTGTAATAGGATTAACTTGTTTTACAAGAGGCGTATCGGGTTAAAAATTTTTTTTGGATTAATTAATTTTTGTTACATGGTTTGGAGAAATAGTTTGGAAAACCATGAGCCAACCATGAGCCTAGTTATTTATAGTAGGGGAAGCCACACATTTCAGTCACATGATTTGATAAAATTTTATGAAAATATGTGAAGAACAATTTTCCCATTCCACCCTAAGTAACACAGTTTCCTAGGAATGCTACACAGTTTGGCCTCACTATGTGCCAATCGTGCACATGCCCAAAAAATTCCAATATTTCCCAAAAAATGACATAGAAAACCTGAGAAAATATAAAATGATATATTTTATAAAAAAATAAAATAGGTACCTAAATGTATCATCATGATGCTACCAGATTAATACAAGTACAAAAATTTAGGCATATACTCACTTGATAATTACCTTGTATGATTAAGGAAAAATAGAATTTTTGGAATTAAAAATTGAAAAATTTATTAGGATTAAAACCTATAAATGAAACCTAAGAAAAATTAAATTTCATTCCCACTAACTCTACTTTATATTAAAATTAAGAAAAAACAAGGGAAATAAAATAAAATACAAAATGCTTGTGGGGTATATAATATGACCCTGACATATGTCACATGGCCTAGAAAAGACATAGAGCATTCATCCATTCCCTCAACCCGAGAATATAAGCCCATAAGATCTATAAGAGATGCATTGACATGCTATATTAGTGATCTTGATCCCTCTATAACATTTGAATCCTCATTCCAAATTCCCCTTTGTGATCCTCATAAAATTGAGTAATCTCATTACATATTCAAATAGAACACCTCTAATGTTTCAGTGATGGTATTTTCGTATAAAACCCTTTGTGAGCCACACCCAGTAGGAAATCATTCATCTAAATAGACCAACTCTAGTGTTATGATTATGGTATTTCTACCTATACCCATATATAAGACATGCTATAGAGGAAACCATTCATCCAAATAATCTAACTCTAGTGTTATAGAAATTTGATTTGTGCCTGTACACGTCCATAATCCATGACCATGAAGAAATTATTTAAAATCAAATATTTGGGAGCCACAATTGACTTTTTAAATTTTAAATTAAATGTTCAAATGGTTTCACATTATATTGTTACTTATTTTTAGATATTCAATGATTATTATGAGATGATAACTATTTATGAACATAAGTTTATGGAAATAGATGATATAGGGAAAAATAATTATTCATTAATTAATAAAAAAATAAAAAATATATTCAAAAAATTGTGTCTCTCTTCATGATAATGATACATCACAAAAAGACCTCTATGGAAGATCAAAGTTTTCCAATATACTTTTATGAACCATTAATATTATTTCAAAGCTCATTCAGCCTTTTAGTTTGAAGATTTTTGGTATGGTGAAGTATTTCCACCTCAATAGTTTCTTATATCCCCTTAGAATATTCCTCTTATATGTGTTTTTTCTGTTCTTCTAGTTCCTCCTCAGTGGCATTCGACTCCTGTTAGAGGCAGATTATCTAGGAAGCCTTTTCATCATCCAAACATTATTTCTATAAGGATACCCTCACATAGTGAGATTAAAATTGAAGCACCATGTATCTATGATTATTGGAATAAGAATTTTATTTCACTTATAGAAGTGATTCTAATACCACTCTTCTTGGTCCCATTCTTATAGGATTATCTTTATTTTATCAAAAAAAAGTTTCAACAATGGAAACCCACACTTCCTAGGTTAATAAATTAACGAGTTTTCACTAAAAAGTCTTACATATATTATCAATTGGGGTCTTAGAAATCATCTTATATTTGTTAACCCATGCTCATTGATGAGTAGTGCTGTAACCGTCCAAAATTTTATTTTGTTATTAATAAAATAACATTTTTTCACAATAACTATTTTATTATGTTTAAAAATAAAAGTACACAGATATACTATTGAAATTATTTTGACTTAATGTAATAATATTAGTTATACTAGATAGAATAGTACAAATAGATAAATACAAAAGAATAATGTATACAAAATAGTGAACTTTATAGGATCAAAATTTCCCAAGAAGATCAGACCTAATATAAAAAATTAAAAATAAATAGAAGTGTTAGGAATATGATTTAAATTATCATGTTATGTTTAAAATCTTTTGAAGTAAATTAGTGAATAATAAAGTATGAAAATGGTGGAGAATATATATTGTGTAATTGGAAATAAGATAATTTGGTTTCGACAGTTGGGCATTAGGACTACTGATCATTAAGAACATTGGAAATAATTTTACCCTTATAATTAGTATATATACTATGATATAATTGATGTATAATGGAGAAATCATGTCCCTAACTAGTAGGATCATGCGTTTTAAATCCCATTTATCTTAACACATGCTATAGGTAGCATCACCAAGGTCTATATATGACCAATACCAAATAGAGATTCAACAAGTGTGACTCAAAAAGAATCACGTACAGTGTAGTTTAAAGTTAGTTGAGACCACCATATGATCAATGTTATCAAAAACCATTATATTAAAGTAACATTATTTCACACCTCACCTTTAGGGCTTATATTGATGTAAAAAAGGTTTATGCATCTTCACCTTAAAGTAATATTAAGATGTAATTTCTTTTACAAATGAAATTGTGGCTGCTCTGATCCAAAATTTCTATTCAATGTATGACCCTTATATAAAATATAAAATTCACATGATTAGAGGATGAATATAGAAAAACTATATATTTTTTGGAACATATACATGTCTAATTTTCATTAAAATATATTTTTATGAAATTTTTTTGAATTTGAAATAAAATTTAATTTTTGATAAATTGGTTGTAATTTTTTTGTTCTTATATAATTAAAAAAACTATTTTATGCAATCATAGGTAGTTTTTATAAGGGTTATAAAATTTTTCATGTTATAAAAATAAATATTTTAATGAAAGATTATTTTATTTAATTTTTTTTTATAATTTCTATAATTGTTTTTTGGAAAATGTATTTCATTTTTTAAATTAGTATATTTAAATTAGGTAATGATAAATTTTACATAATTTTCATAGATAATTGATTTTTTGGATAG
The DNA here is from genome assembly GCA_963277665.1 of Viscum album. Classification (NCBI taxonomy): domain Eukaryota; kingdom Viridiplantae; phylum Streptophyta; class Magnoliopsida; order Santalales; family Viscaceae; genus Viscum; species Viscum album. Next base: position 827,945,466 of record OY728156.1, read on the forward strand.
AAAGTAAAATACTGTAAAAAAATATAGTAAGTATTTTGACATCACGATGACTTAAAAATTATGTTATAAATACTATAAAATATTTTCTAACCAAAAATGTGTTTTTTCATTAAAATAATATATTTTAATGTATTAATATAATTTTTCAAAACCTATAATGAATATTATAAAACCTAAATAATATTTTAAGGTTTTAAAAACAATTGTTTATGAATAAGACTCTTTTCCACCTAAAAAATATTATTATTTTAAATTTATGAGTTCATAAACTATTAAAATACTAAAACCACTTGACCTTAGAAAATAGTATGGAAAAAATCCATCATATGTGCAATTATTTTTCATATTATATAACATGGAGACCAAAACATATGTGTTGAAATTTTAGAAAATTCATTCTATTTTGTTGTAAATACCCACCAATTCTCAAATTACTCTTCACTACTGAGAAATTTATCATTAATTTACCCTCATTTTATCTCTTTATATCCTTTACAAGGATTTGTTAAGGTTTCAAGGAGATCTTCTCAAGCTTTATTAATCTACTTTGCACGTATGTGGTTCTCTCCCTCTCTCCATTTATTCAAGTCCTTACCTTATAATAATCCCTTTTTATTTTCATTTGAATATTTCTTCATGTGTTCATAATCATTCCTTTACTGAAAAATTGATTCCCGATTAATGATATACTACCTTTATCTTTCATTAATACCATTATATAAAATGTTATTTTTTCCTGTTAGGTTATCGAAATCATTCCTTAATATTCTATGACATACTATTATGTGGTTAATACCCAACCCTAATTTCATTCATGTGTATTCATATAGATATTAATATATTAAACTAATTGAGGAATTCTATTAATGAAACCCACATTGTACATTAATTTTATAAAATGTTTAAAAATGTTCTTTTGATATATGATATGTATGACACACATAAAGTTAGGCATATTAACGGTGAAACCCGATAGCACTCAAATTAATTAGTTAAATAATTAATATCTATATATGACATGATTATGATAAATTTTCATTATTACTTGGTAATTTTTTATGATACCTAGGTGAAAAACCTTGTTAATATGTTTTACGACACCTTAGTGATGCACCCTAGTGGTATTCCTATGAAAGTCTCATTTTTTTGTTTTATCCACATTTCCATATTATGTCAAACATATTTATGATCATGCTATCATATTATTCCTCATGTATTTATGATCATACTCTATTATTATTCCTCATGTTTTATCTATTATGACCATTTATTTTATTTTTCCTTTATTTATTACTTTCTGGGATTTATGCTCATCTATTTATATAAATTAATGTCCCCTATGAAATCTCTTTTAGTAAGTAAAATTCCGATGAAAAAAATAGAGGAGTCTTTTAAAAGGATTAAAAAAAGTTTATGTTTATGTTTTATTTATTTACTTTATATATTATTTACCAAGTTCTCAAGACACTAATCCTAAAAATATAGTTTGAATTATTAACACAATGTTTTGTAAATGAATTTTATTAGAAAATAATATTGAAAAATCCAGTCATCATAGTTCGTATCAAAGCAAGGTTTAGTTATTTATAGAAGTTAATACTAGAAAACATTAGTAGGAAACATAGGGATACAACTAAATATTGAAAAACCCCATAAATGTTTGTTAATTATTGAGTGTGTGGATTCCTAGAAGATATATCCATGTCTGTATACTGGCATGTGGGTGTTTCTATGGCATAAATTCACCTTGGAGTATTAAACCTGATAAAGGTTTGTTGAGTATCAACTCGATGATCAATCAGTGCACAATGAGTGGGCCTAAGACTATACACTTTTCTATACACTCATGAGGAATGTTCATTGGTTGATTACATGATTTATATCAACCTATATAAAGGATATATATCATAATTAATTATTATTTTTATTATTTAATTATAATATCCTAGAAGAATGATATCAGAAAATTTTAGGGTTAAACTCCCTTCTAGAACCACTATCATAAGATTCACAAAAGTATCAATTTTATTATTTATGATTTCTATTTTTATAAAAATAGTCCTAAATATATGAGCCTAGGTAAATAATAAATGTGATAGATAATAAAATTATGGAATTCCAAATATAATGTAATCCAAAGTTTCAAACTTTATGATAACAATGAATTAGTCATCTCGAGTTATGAATAAAAACCTAAACCATGTGGATCATCTGGCTTCACCATGTAAAGAATAATCAGTAGATAAATCCTAAATATGTCAACGAACAACTAATTTTCATATACTGTATGATTATTTTATCATTTAATAATGGATCAATTATATAGAAAATAAATTTTCTTAGCTCTATTATTCTGAGTAAAAGAAAGATACATTGGTAGTATAACACTTAGAGGGAGAATCCAATATGTTTTGGAAATTGATCAAGATCTTGAATCCAATGGATGAGGTTCAAAGCATAGTGGAAAGACTTCAGAAAATAATTTTTAATAATTATTTTCCACACACCTTACAGACGAAGAAGGGGAGGGAATTCCATGATCTAAATAAGATGTATAAATTTTATTTGGGAAATTATCTAATGAACATTACATGATTTGTGTGATATGATTCACGATTTGTCATTGATTCTAATGGGAGGAGTGATTTATTCATTAGTGGACTCTGAACTAATTTATGAAAATATATATAAATCATATAATTTTTGAGTTATGAAGAGATAGAGTGATGTGATATCAAAGCAGAAATAGATATTAGAGATGAATAGTTGTCCTGTGGAATTAATGATAAGAAGAGAGGGATGGGGATAAATTCTAGAATGAATTTTGACCCTAAAATATATGGTAATAAACAATAACTACCCATGTGAATTAAGTGTAGGAATATGCATTTAGGAAATTGTCAGCATGGAAGTGGATTGTTTTATAAGTGTAGAATAGATGAACTTTTTTCTTAAAACCGATATGAATATGTAAATAATCATCATTTGAATGAAAATGAAAAATGGAATATGTTTTAATTACAAACTATTGTATAATGATTTAAGTCTAGAGAGTATAGAAATTTTTCGAACCAATGTCCAAATAAGAAGATTGCAGAGGGAAACTACCATTAACCCAAGTAGAGGATAAGGGATTAAGGTAGTGATTTTTCAATCGAAATGGCTGAAGTAGAAGCTTTGAATGATATACTTGTTGGTACACTAATATTACACTCAAACATCGAAAGTAAATTGTCTAATTACAATTCAACACATTCTTTCATTTCATTCAAGTTTTCAATGCGAGTCTAATTAAAGCCTAAACTACTAGTGGTATAGTTATTCATTAAAAATCCTTGACAAAATATTCATGTATCAATGATATATAAATATTACCTTATTATTATTGGGGAATAAAATATGTATACAAATATGGTGTCTATTACAATGGTGTAATTTGATACAATACTTGTGATGGATTTTCTATAAAATTATAATGCTAAGTTAAATTATAGATGTAATAAAATTTCATTTTTCGTAAAGTTAAAACTGGTTGTGATTTGAATATGAGAGATATCTCAGATTGAATCTTGTTATAAACCACCTTCTATTTCCTTCTTAATGTAAATGATTAGAGAAGATAAGGAATAAAGTTAATGTATAAAGATAGGATATGTACCAAATGTTTAGGAATACATTGATGTATTTATTGAATAATTTCTTAGATCTACCCCTAATAAAGATTTATAGTTCTAATTTGAACTTCTATATGGATTAAATATAGTATCCTTGACACCATATATAAATGTATATGTGGAGTTAGAGGAATTGAAGAAGCAACTTCATGATCTTTTGGAGAAGGGTTTTATTTGATCAAGTGTGTAACCTTAGGGACATCATGTTATCTTTATGAAGAATAAGAGTGAATAAAAAATTCTATGAATAGATTACTGAGAACTTAATGGGACCACATTGAAGAAAAAAACCCTCCTTCAAAAAAATTGATGATTTTTTCAACCAACCTTATGGGGATCAATTATTCTCTAATATTGAACTCTAATTGTGTTATAATCAGTTGAGGGTGAATAAATAAGACATTATAAAGATTGGAATCTAAAAAGGACATATACATTATGTGTTTTTTATTATCCCATTTATCTTGAAAAAATTATTACTATATTTCTTTATTTGATTAACAGAGTTTATAGACTAACTTGATAAATTTTTGATGGTATTCATTACCAATATTATAATATTATAAAAAATTCATAAGGAGAATGAGTATCACACCGCAAAACATAAATTCCCGACTGATTTATTGATTGATTTATTTTAATTATTTATCTTTGAGGTTTGGGTCTTCTATTTTTTGATATTTTTTGATAATTTTAAGAGTAATATACCTATAACATGGTTATTTCCTAGATAAATATAACCATGTAACAAAAGTATGATAGAGGGTTGCAACTTGGTAGAGTCACTTCAAATGTTTATCAAATGGTTTTCATAACCATGCTATGAACACATGTGGGCACCTCATGTTCCAAGTTTAGGGCACACAATTTTTGTAGGGTTTGGAATTTTTTTTCCAAAACCATTTAAATCTATCAAGACCTTAAAGATTAAATTTTATAAAAATATTCTTAATGTTTTTAACATTTATTTTGAGTCATTTATCATCAAATCATCCAAATAAATCAATATCTTACTAGGGAGACAACCTTGTGCACTCCTCCTCATTATCTCATGCTCAAGGATTATGATTTCTATTCCTCTGGTCTCTTGAAGAACCTCTTCAGGTTATGGTCTTCATTTCTCCTCCAACTCCTTCCTCTCCATTATCATTTATTTTATTTTTCCATTTACCATGAACCACCCTTGATGAACCATATAGTAGGGTTTTTGTTTAAAATTACTTATGGTTCTCAATGTTTGGGGGCATTATGGGTTTATAAGGACTTGATCCTCATGAAATCTTGGGTTTTTATGTCTCCCCATTTTATTGATATAGGTTTAAAGCATGTCTTATTATTTATTTTTTCATACCTTTGATTGATTAGATTTTAGAAATATGTGTTTATTTATTAATGATAGAATTATAATTTTTATTAGATTTTTGAATTGAAAATTAGATTTTAATATTGTTTTAATAAAATGAAAAGACACTCCCCCTTATGACAATGAGTTTAAATCTATTTTACCATGTACTTCACATATTTGAAGAATTTCCAGAATGAACCTTATAAATAAATCCTATGATTTTAAAAGGTATTTTGTTCCTCCAAAGTGAACTCTCAGTTAATTCCAAAATTTTTACTTGGAAATTCAAGTATTACTTGAAATTATAAATATTACTTTAAATTAAAAGTATTAATGAAGTGTATCAATATAATTTTAAAATAAAATAAATTTATGATTTTATAAATGAATTTTTTGGTATCAGATGGTTATGATTATAGAAATGGGTATATATATATATATTTATAAATAAACATACCAATTATCATGGAAACTGGTATATTCATGAAATAAGATAAATTTGTATATGTATAATTGTATATGGGCCTAAGGAAAAGTAAAACTTAAATAATTTAAAATTGGTTCTCAAACATGGTTTTAAAAAAAATTCCATATTTTATTTTCAAAATTTAATTATAAAATTGTATTTGGATTTTTTTACTTAGATAATTATGTTTTATAAAAGGTGTTTCAATGATTTAAATCTAAGTTATGATAATATTTATGATTTTTATGTATAAATATGGGTGTTTAAAATGTTTTATTTTTATATGAGAAATGAAATTTTTTAAATATATATGATGTATTTAATTAATTAGAATGGATTCTGATGGGTTTTTGAAAGGCCCTTTTTGATAAAATGCGACATCTTCTGAAATGGGTAAAGCGCATGCAAAGCCAGCTATCTAAGAGATAAGTTTAGTTTTAGTATCCCTTTTAGTTTACACCATTTTAATAACTAAATGAAACTTAGATTAAAGTCATGGTGTTTTGGAGTAAATAGACCACACCACTAGGGAGATATATATACACCATAGTGGATGGTTTCATGAAATGTTGTGGACTGGTGTCAACACCCTGCTTGGCCAAAGGAATGTTCACTTTAGTAGTTAATACACACATTGTGTTTTGAATAGATTATATCATGAGTTTGATATGAGGAACTAGAGTTCCCACAAAACTTTGATAACCTAGTGATTTTCCATATGGTGCGTATTTGTGAAATGGTTATTTTATAGTACTTTTTTATCTTTTATTAATTGTTCAAGTATTCCATATACTTTATTTTATAAATTGTAAATGTTTATTTCTTAATTTATTTTTAAAACTGTTTAAGTATTTCAATTTCATCACTTCCATATTTAAATGTTAAAAAAGCTTGGGAAATTAATAAAAGGGATGTTTCTGAATTATATCTTCAAATTGGTTTCTAAAATAATTATTCAAAAACCATAATATAGGATAATAAAATACATCTTAAGTGATTTTTTAAATTAAAAGGAAAATGAATGTAATTTTATAAATATTTTTGAAATCCCACCATCTAAATGTATCTTAAAAATAACATGAAAATAGATCTTTAATTAATGGGATATCATGTGATAAGGTGGGTGGTGGCCTAATGGGAATTTTTATGCTCAAAATTATATATATATATATATATATATCATTTTGTTTTAGTTTCTAGAATTTTACGTTCACTATTATATCCTTTGATATATTTGGATTGGATGGTGACTAGTGTAGTTACATAGAGGTATATCTATTGTTTAATTTATTTTAGTATACTCTATTTCATAATCTAAGTAATGATGTTTTATGATTTTCATTAATATAATCAATGGATCATTATATCTATGGATATCAAAATGGGTCTAAGGGATATCTAGGTGAGGGAGTTTATAGGGTGAGTAGTGCGATCTCTTTTGTTTCTCTATTTTAAATTGTTTAACTGCTTTTACATTTCATTGTTCAATTATGGTGGTTCATGCATGTCAAATTTATTGAGTGGTCATGTTCATTTTTTATTGTTTTTTAATTGATTTATATAGATTAAATAATTCCCATGGTTCATTATTGATTCCTAGGAACTTGTTTCTAGCCCATATGGATCAAGAATTCCCTTTGGGAATGTCACGAGACTTCCCGAATGTATAATGGAAGGATGAGCTAGGTTATGTTCATGAAAGTTAGGATCATCTAAGGGTTATATTAAAAGAAATGAATAAAGATAATATTTTTGGAAAATTAAATAAATGTGAGTTATGGTTACAAAAATTAGTATTCTTGGGACACATTGTGACTAGTAAAGTAACTTATACTGATCTAGTAAAGAATAAGTTTGTTGATGGATTTACTTATCTTATAACAATGATTGATATTTGTAGTTTCCTTAGTCTAGCATGATACAATAAATTTATTGTGATATTTTTCTAGGATTTCTAATACACTTTCCATGTTAACTTGAATGAGAGTTAAGTTTATCCATAAAAAAGGTTGATGAATGTTTCGATTAACTGAAGAAGAGTTTGGTTAGTGTTCTCATGTTAACATTAACCTCTAATGGGAAATGATTTTTTATTTATATTAATGAATACTTGAATATAATTTTATGTTTACTTACAAAAAATTAAAAGGTGATTGCATATGAATATATGCAGTTGAATCTTTATGGAAATAATTTTCATATACATTATTTTGAGTCAAATGAAACTACCTTGGCATTAAAGATATAGTGGAATTATATTTTTGGGGAGTAGTGTGATATATAGAAATAAAACTAAACTAAGAAGTACATATTACACCAAACGAACAAAATATGAGACAATGGAGATGGTTGGAGCTTCTTAAAGACTATGATTTTCATATTCATTAACAACCTGAAAAAGAAAACAAATTTTTTGATTTATTGAGTAGTAAATACTTTTATGTCCTTGAAATGATGAGTATTTAAGGAGGTCTACTTATCAAGGACTTTTTAAAGATATAAATGAAAGATATAATGGAAGGGAAATCATCAATCCTATCTAAAAGGATTTCTGAACCTTTATCCCTAGAAAAGATCAAGAAATTACAAAGAGACAATATTTGTAGAGACACGAAGCTTGACGTACATGGAAATTACATTAATTTTGCGGAATACTTAGTATATAAAAAAAATACACACACAAGGATCGTAATAGTTTAGTGTCTTTGGAAACTCGGAACGTAATCTTCTAATCATGGTGAAAGATCTTCAATATATCCCATAAAGATCTCCCACCCCCTTTTTTTACCTAAAACCTTTCTTTATATCCTGGGGAAAAGAAAACATAAAAGGGTGAGCTCAAATGCTCAGTAATGGTAAACAAAAGAAATATCAATGACATCGTATTAATAAGAACATAACATTTTGGAAATCATAACCTGCAAAAGAGAGCATAATTTCATAACATGGGATAAATCATGGTAGTGAAATGTAATCACAATAATCATAACTTAAAACATGAAACTTTGTGGCATTCACACATAATCATAAGGAATCATTTCTTGTTAGTCAAGACTCATTGCCAAGACTATCTTAGTGGACAAAGTCCCTTTCTGAATCGAGTAACCCTGGTTTCAGTCCTGTTTCACTGAACCGGTATAACCTACCATTTCAGCCATGTCTATCTCATGAGATATAAAATCTTTACCCAATGCATTGGAGGGAGATATAGGTCCCACCCATCTTATAATGAATCATTTCTTATGTGTGCCACATAATCATAAACCATACATCATAGCGTAACCCATGTAATAAAAATGGGATTCTTAAACAACATGACATCATAAAACAATTCATATAAGATAAAGGAATTCATAAAAATATTTCCATCAAAACAGAATAAAATCCATGTAATAATAGGGATAAAAATAGAACCCTTTTATTATCTTAGATGGAAAATAATTTTTATGAAATACTTGAAACCCATTCTTGAGGAAAATATCCTTTCTACTTCAAAATCATTTTCCTTTCTTAACATGTCTTACTAAAAGAAGTTGATTAAAAATAAACTTGAAAACTTATAAAGTAAGATTCTTGGAAATAATGTTTTAAAAATCCATTCATGCCGTTTAAGTTAAAAAAACATTCTTTTTTACTTTTGTCGGAAAAGTCAAAAAGTACCTCGTACGAAAAACGACAAAAGATTCCTTTCATATCTTTTACAAAAAACTTACCGAAGGGTAAAATTGGATATAAACTATTGTAGAAGGATGGAAAAAAATATTACATATTGAGGGAACATGGATGTGGATGATAAAATACACCCCAGTAATTACCAAAGTAAAAAAAATCTCGGATAAAAGTGAGATTGTGATATTTTTCCTTACCTTAGGGATTTGCTTCGTATGTGTCCGAACCTCCTCTTCTTTGAAGCGCCTCTTTGAGACCTCCTCTTAGGGAACTAAAATTGGTCTTTGAGGAAGACCAGAACCTCTAGGATGTTTCTAGGGTAGTGGAGAAGAGATTTTGGCAGGGGTTGGCCGAGCTTGAGTGCTCAAATTGGTGTGAGGAGGAGGGGGAGGAGGTGTCCTTTTATAAGGGAGGAGAGGGGCACCTTAGGAATATCTCAAAATATTATTTTATATTAAAGTCAAAATCGGTTTATAATGGTTCCAAAGGGTCTTATTTCGAAGGTAAAGTGGGTATGGGTCGAAATCCTATCAACCAATAGGATTTAGACAAGTTTAGGGTATTAATTTAACCTTATCAATTAGATTTAACTCTAAGTTAAATAATTTAACTTTTACCGTGTCTTTTTGTTTTCTTTCACTATATGGTTAATACACTTACTATTACATGCTAAACGAACCCCAAATTGTTTATTATTAATATATATATATCCTTGTCTAAGTAATTTTGCCGAACCTTAGATTTTTAGGAATGAAATAACAATTAATAATATAATATTTGATTTAAAAACTATTTTGTGTCAATTTGGACACTATTTGATATATGATTTTTGTCAAAGTCATAACAGAATTATATGTTCGAACCAAGTTGATTAAATCAACAATAATATATCATAGTAACCTAGAAAATTAGTGGAATTCATAAAAAGTCTAAAATTACATTCATTTGAGCATTTATAACATCAATTATGTTAATATTTCCTTAAAAGGGTAATTACTGCATCATCGTTGTGTCATATATAAATTAATTTATTTAAAGTCTAAAAATTATAAATAAATTATCATTATGTAGGAAATATTTTTATCTTTCTAATGAATATTTATAGTCTAATTTATCTTATGTATATCCCCATATTAAAAATCTTTTAGTTATTAAACTTTGATTTTAACTATTTTAACTATTCATTAAATAAAATAATATTAAATGTCATAATCTAATACAAGTGGACCTAAATGGTCATATTATATTCATAAGGTTGTTTTTGGTCGAATTAAACTTATCCAATAGAATTAGGACATGTGTTAGGGTAATAGTAATATCATATTTACCCTTAGTTACCCTATTTACTATTAACCGTGGTAAAAAAAAGTAAAAAGTTACTATTCACCAAAAACTATTTTCATCTCATTGAACCACATTTTAGTCCTTGATATTAACCGTGTCTGTCGGATTTTCGAAATTCCATTCACAGAAGCGGTAAAATTAAGTTTTATGCAAAATTTAGTTTTTAACCTACCACTTAGTAGTTTCACTATTCATCAAAAATTGATGTTTTTCAGAACAATGCCAAAATTTCATCCTAAGCTATATTTCATATTCCGAATTCAAAAATGAAGTCTATTTTACCAAATTCATAACATAGAAGTTTCATTAATTAATTTTATAATTAAATCTCTTTGTTAAAACAAATAGCGTGTTTTTAAGAAACAATATCTATCAAAAGATTGACACTTGTTTATGTCTGGTTTAAATGTGAAATTACATCCAATGACCAACATTGTATTAAATTGTAAAAATATATTCTAAATATACTTTAAAACAACTCAAATTAATAATTTATCACTATTAATTATTTTGATTAAAAAAAGTTGTTTTTAATTATAATTTAGTAATTTTCACTATTCATCAGAATATGAAAGTTATCCGAAAAGTACCAAAATTTCACCTTAGGCTAAATTCGATACTCAGAATCCAAAAATGAAGTCCATTTTGAGAGCTAAAATTTCTAAAATTTTAAAAGGTGGTTATTACTATTCATAACGGCTAGTTATAATAATATTTTAATAGCATATCGTTGTTTAGTGAAACTCGGTATTGCGTACTACACACGCTATCGAGGAAGGTCGCGATTGCGTGTAATGCAAGGCAAGTCAAGGATGCGTGTTGTGTAAGATCCTTTTGATGTAGCGTACAACACAAGACATTAGTGAAATAAAAAAAAATATTTTTCATAAAATCTCGGGCTGTTACAATCTTAAGTTACAAAATAAAATAGTAGCTATAAAAATTGGATGTTTTACGAGTTTAATGATTATTAATAGGGAGTAATGAGGTTTGGTATAAGGTTCTATATCCTATCTATTACAAGGTTAAACAAATATCTAATGAATAAAGCTTATAAATTTTGTACTCTATACATATCAGAAGAAATAAAATCTATAGAGATATATTATATCATTAGTGGAAGTGTAATATGAAAAGGGAGATTTCAGATTATATTATAAAATGTTTTTTATGTTATAAAGTGAAGGATAAGTAACAACAACCCATAGGAGCGTTGCAACCAATACCCATACCTGTATGGAAGTGAGAAAACATCACTATGAACTTTGTTATTAGAATTCCTAATATATCCATGGGATGCAATTCTAATAGGGTAGTAATTAATATATTAAAAAATTCTACCTATTTTATCTCTATAAGATAGGATTTATCCCTTTATTGACTTGGTTATTTATTTATTAAAGAAGTGGTGTGGCTTCTTGGAGAACCACTGCCAATTAGTTATAGCCGTAATCTATGATTTAATTATAAATTCTAGAGGACACTTCAAAATATTTTTAATGAATAAGTAAACCTATACACAAACTATAATCATAAAGATTATGGGTATTTTCAGAGGACTATTAAAACATTAAAAGAAATGTTAAGGGATAAATAACTTTATTTTCATGGTATTTAGATTAAATATTTTCCATTTTTTAAATTCTCCTACCACAAAATTTTTCACTCAATCATTCAAATGGATCCTTATTAATAACTCTATGGGAAAAGGTGTAGAAATAAAAAATGATAGGATGAAGTTGGGGAAGGAAAATTATTGGGACTAAACATTATTAAATACATTACAGATATGATAGATGTGATCTAGAAATATATCAAGGCTACTTAGAGTCAATAAAATAATTATGCTGACAATCAATGGAAGGAATTGTAATTTCATGTTTTGGATCATTTATTAATAAAAGTATCACCATGGAAAAGAGTCATGATATTTATAAATAATGGAGAATTAATTAAAATTTATATTAAACCATTTGAGATTTTGGATCATGTTGGAGTAGTTTCCTATCAGTTAACAGTATCTCCAAATCTTTCCACGATCCTTGAAATCTACCATGCCTACCTTCTAAGAAAGTATTTTTATAAACCAAAACATATAATCAATAAAAATTATACCGAATTGGATCTTGAATAATCATATAAAAAAGAAAAAAACTAAATTCTGGATATAAGGGAACAAATGTTGATGAATAAGATAACCTGACTTGTAAATCCTTGTAGAGAAATTCAATGTTTGAATATGAAACCTGGGATCTTGAAGAGGTGATAAAATAGAAACATCCCTTTTTATTTTGATATTGGATATGCATTTTGAGGGTGAAATTTTCTTAAGGGGGGAGAATATAACCAATTTTCCCCATTTTTTATTAAAAAAATAACTTGTTTTTCACAAGGATGATTTTTCTACGCTTTATAATTAAATTAAATATAAATATAATTTTATTTATTTTCACATCATGAAATAATAAAAATTATATAAATTAATAAGTGTATAGGTAGATAAAAACCAAATAATAATTCATAAATATTTTTAAAATATCTAGGTTTGAATTCATGCAGGAAGATCACCCATGTGTTAAAATAGTAAAAAGAAATATAATTGTTAAGAATATAATTGAAATTATCAAGGGATATGTATAACCTATGTAACTAATTTAGTGAATAATTAATTATGAGAATGGTGGAGTATATACAATGTGTAATTGGCAATGAGATCACTATAGTCTGACTATTGGGCATTATGACTATTGATCATTATGACCATTGGTAATAATGTTACCTTTATAATTAGTGTATATAAAGGGAAACAATGAGAGATAATTTATTGATAAGAGAGAAATGATGGAATTAACAAAAAGGATAATTCATTTTGAATCCCTTTCATTATTTCTAGGAATCGATGTTGCATAATTGAGGTTAACAATTAATCCTGACCAAGTGGAGCTTTAATAGGTGAGGCTTGAGTGTAATCACCTCTAAGAGAATTATAATTTAGTGGAGATCACTAAACAATAAATTTTAGATAAACCACCCCATGAGTGTACCCCCATCATGAAACTTACCCCTAGAGATCATTCTTATGTAATAAGGGGTTATGTATTGAAACTGTAAGTAGTATTAAGGTATAATTTATTTTAGAAATTAAATATTAGTTACACCTATACTAAATTTTATTACCTATATCACCCTTATATAAAATATAAAATTCATATGATTAGAGGATTAATACAAAGAAAACATAATTGTATTTTTTTGGAAAATTATATATGTTTAATTTTAATTAAAATACATTTTTGTTACAAATTCAGATTTTTTTTATTAAATTTAGTTTCTTATAAAAATTTCCAAATGAAAATATTTATTCACATATTAGTAATAAAATATTTATATTGAATCATTTATAGTTTTTATAAGGGTTAGAAAATCTTCCATGTTATAAAGATCACTATTTTCAATAAATAAGTATTTTATTTAAAAATTTAATTTCTTATATTTAAAAAATTATTTTGATAAAATTGATTTCATTTTTTAAATTATTAAATTAAAATTATCTAAGAGTGTATTTTTTATAATTTTATGAGATAGTCATATCTTTGGGTAAAAATTAAAATATAGTAATGATATAGGTAAGTGTTTTAGAATTATAATGACTTAAAAAGTGATGTAATAAATCAAATGAAGGATTTTTATTCTAAGAATGTGTTTTATCATTAAAAAAATTATTTTAATAAAATAAGACATATTTTTAAAAACTAATTAAAATTGAAATTATATTTCATGGTCTTAAAAACAATTATTTATGAATAAGAATATCTTACACCTAAAAAATAATATTAATTTAAGGATATAAGATCATGAACTATTAAAATACTAAAAAACATCACCTTGTTAAATCCCATGGGTTAAAACCATGGGATAGAAAATGGTTTTTCATTTTTATATCATAGTGTCCACAAACTATGGTTAGAAATTAATAAATAATCCATAATGTTTTGGAATAAATTACCTCATGTTATCCCATTCCTCCTCACTCCCAAGAAACTGATAACAAATTTCCCCTAATTTCCCCTCAATTTTTACTTTCCATGTATTTTTTAAGGATCCAAGTACCACTTCTCAAGATTTATAAAGACACATTTCATGAAATGGATTCTCTTCCACTCTCCTTTTATTCAAGTAATTCCTTTATAATACACAATTTTGTATTCAATTTATTATTTTCTTCATGTGTTGATAATCATTACTATAATTTCTAATTAATTTCTTATTATATCTCATTAATAACATTCCATTAATAGTTACGTATACCTATTATGCTACTAAAATCATTCCTTGATTTTCCATTGCTTACTATTATATTTTGAATACCCAACCATAATCTCATTCAAGTGTATTCAAATAGATATGAATGGACTTCATTTATTGGGGACTTATATGTATGAAAGCCATATTCCCTACTTATCGGTTAAAATGATGAAAAATGTTTTTATGATATATGATCTTTGTGGAACACAAAAAGTTATACATATAAAGGGTGCATCCTAATAACTCTCCTATGCATTAGGTAAAGAATTAATCTCTATAGGTGACATGTTTATGATACCATGTAATCATTACATGGTAATGTTTTCTAATATATTGGTGAAAAACCTTGGTAATATGTTTTACAAATCCTTAGTAATGAACATTATTTACATGCTTATGAATGTCTCATTTTTATACTATATCCACATTTTATTGTTATGACTCATGTACTTATGGTCATGATATTAAATTATGCCTTATGTATTTATTATAATTATTTATTACTATTCATAATGTTTTATCTATGATGAGCACTCAAATTTGATTTCCTTGGTTTATCACTTACTAGGTTTATTCTTATCCTTTTCTATTAATGTATGTCCCTTAGAAATCACTTGTAGTTAGGTGACATAGGATAGAATAATAAAGGATCCTTTTAAGAGGATTAAATAAACTTTTTTGTTTATGTTTTATTTGTACAATTCTTGTATTATGTACCTATTTTTCAAGACACCATAAATAAAAATGATTCTTGGAACTATAAATAGAATCTTTTATTAAGGATTTTTTTTGGAAAATCATGTATGAAAAACATGGATTATCATTAGTGTGGTAAAATTTCAATGAAAATTCATCCAATTTAGTGTCACTATTAAAAATTGATACATATTATATGGTGAAATCACTAATAAGGAGTTAATGGAGGGAAAATTAGGGAACATTTCCTTCCATGTCTTTTGGTACTAGGACATACCTGACCCCAGTTTTCTCTGACTACTATGATGTGAATGTGGGAACTTTTGAGGATAAAATTCTCACTTGTTACAAAAGTATTATGAATGATATAAAAATACACATTCCAATAACTAAATTACAGTGTTACCACAAATTTACATGAATACTCTCCAATTTTTTTTGACATAGTGAACCTTATGTATGGTTCCATGTTATTTAGAAAAACCACAAAAGAATTACCTCCAATAGGTGTCTCATTATTGGTGATAATGGGTGTGTCTACCATTAAAATGATCCTAGATATGGATACCATGGGATTATTCTCAATCTCTGTCATATATTGGCCATCAAATGATCCTTGAACAACCTCTGTGAAAGATGCTTAATTAATATGAACCCTAGGGGTATCTTAATATGGATGACCACTAGGACAAGGCTCATTGATTTCTTCATGTATACCAGATTTCTGGCCATCTCCTTTGGGGACGGTTTTTAGTAAAGTTGAATCTATGGAGATTAAGAAATTGTATAATTTTTGAATAGAATCATGAAGCATAATAAAATCAGATAAAAGATAAGGATTCACCAGTTATTTAATTACATTAGAATAATGTTAAGTTTCCATACCTAAATATTTTTCTTCACCTTCATTGACAGGATAATACATGGCTTATCAATACTAGAATGTTTACCACCATGGATACAGTCTCATAAATAGATATTTAACATTATCTTGAGGAATTCATCTTAGTGTTATCATGACTTATTCTAAATCCCTTAAGGGAAGAGAGAGATGCAGATTCTATAGATGATAAATCCATGATGATAGTATCTGATAACACACATATATGTAAAAAAAATCAATGATGAGTTTGAAAACTAACCATAATGGATGAAATATTTATACAAATATTTTTTGATCTGTCCACATTTGGTATCAGATGCTAGAAGTATAGTTCATGACTCTTTAAACACTAATATCAAATGGGTAAAGAAAGAAATATCTCCCAAAATTTCATCTTGCACGAGTCTTTGGACTAGGGATAGTTATCCTTCTTCTAGAGAATAGAGTCTCTTAATAATAATGAGATTTCTATTCATAGTATTCCTTATATAATTTTAATGATTTATCTCCATATCCATTCTCTATGAAATAAGATGTTTTTTCCAAAAATGGTTTCTCATTAATAAGAAGTAGTTAGTTTCAAGACTCAAATATTTGAGATTGATAAATTAATCCCACTCACTAGTAGATTGGTCAAATAAACCTTCATTGGTTCCATGTTACATCATTTCCTTCACCCATATCATGGTGGCGATGGAGATTTTGGTAGTATAAATGGGAATATATATCTCTCGAAGGTACTTCCACAATTCTGTGGAGTTGTATTATAGATTTGATCTTTGGTCACCTTTATATCTCAAATCCTAAAGAATCACCCACAATTACATAATATAGGAGAATGGAAGCGCATTATGATATAATTTGGTTGCCTTAGGTCCTATATGAGATGAGGACTCCTCGACTGATTGAGATGAAGAAATAGAATCCTTTAAATTAAGTTGTTTTCTATCCCTCTCCACTGTAGATAAATCGTTTATAACTAAATATTGGGAATCTTCTTGATTTGGACATCTAGACAATCTATACCCAACCTATAGGCTTGTTATGTCCTCCACTACAAGTCTCTATGTAGCTCATAGTCATGAATGTCCTAGTGACATTGGGATATCATCATTTTTATTATATGAGAAATCTCTTTTGATAGTCTTCTTCGCACATCCTAGAGTTGTTATAGAGAAAAGCCAAGGGATGATATTTTATATCATTCTCGGATGGTATGAATAAATAAAAGAGTTAACATATACCAAGTTTAACCTAATCAACTCACTTAGGGGAGGAAATTAATCATGGTCTGGGTGGCCTTCTCAGCTACTATCACCCATATTTGTCTTTCCACAATCAGATGTTTTTCTACCCAAAGGTCTATTAGTGGTGACATTGTTTTCTACTACAAGAACATGAACTATCATAAACACCTATAAGGTACATTAACCCCATATATAATCTCTCTATCTACCCATGTCACCAAATTTTTTTCTCACGTATCCATCATACATGACTTGGATTCATACTCATCGTATCCACTGTAAAGAATTTTTCAGGGGGGATCACCATACGGGAAGAAGTGAAATATTGAAGATAAGCTCATAATATTTTAATCCACTCAATATTTTAAGGGAATATACATGATTCCAAATATAAAGTGTATAAAGGGATGAAATTGGAACTAAAAGATGTCAAAATCACTATGGAGTGTATATATTAATATGCATTACCACCCATCCCCAAAACACATGAAATGGTCTTAAAATATGAAAAGGGGAATTTCTCTAATAAACATATAGAAAGCACTAAAGTGTATTTTTCAGAATGGGTATCACCAAACCCACATGTTCTCTCTACAATATCTTGGAAACCATTAAAAATAAACATTTCTTATACAATTATGGGAATCATAAACTAAAAGTAGATAATTTCCTTCCCGCATCACTAAAAATCCATCCAATTGGGTTTGATAGGGGATACTGGGATTAAAATTATAACCCCACCCTTCACAGTGGCCCTATAACCATATGAGAAAACAATTTATTGGGGTTACTCATTTTTCTATTGAGTGGAATCCTATTGGGAACTTGAAGATTGGTCCTTTACTAGGGGGTTAAAAAAATTCGTTCATCCATAATTTAATTTAGTTATCATCACACAGATGCTTTCCCATAATCTATAAAGTTAACATTAACAATTCATGTATCAGCGATGGTGTTCACTTAACATCCTACCACATCACCTTTGGTGGGATTAATTAATCATACATATCCATAAGGATGGGAACCCTTGTGACTTAATAAATATCAGATATATTGATTCCAATATCACCATTATTTAATTGGAAAATATTCATCTACAAGATCCATCGGCTCAATAACATTGGGACTAAATTAGATTTCTTTTATATGTCCACTTTAAAAATCTTGATAGATTTATAAATAATGACTAAATTGATATAAACCTTAAATTAAACACATTTAATACACACCTAGTATACCAACATCCATTAGGGTCTGACACTATCTCCTATATGAAGAACCCATTCTACATTTTGGCCTTTTGATTGATTAATAATTGAATTATAGAAAAAAGATGAGAATAAATGTACCTTGGGATCACATATGTGAGGATATGTGTTTAGAATGGTTGTGGTGTGATTCATCTTGCACACTGGGAGTGTTTATCCCTCATTGATATAAGAACCGTTGGAATAAATGTTTTCTTTTGTTACATTAGGGAATTTTGTGAACCAAGGGCATCATATATAAGAACATTTCTTTAAGAGGATCACATCAATCAAGTAACCATACACATATAATGAAATAACATAAAAAATAAGATTACATTGATGAAATTTATTCAATATTCCCACATGAAGTGGAAATTAATATCTACATTCACTATAGTAGACAGATCTACAAATATCAAGAATCTCCTTGATACAAGTAGAAACCTTGACATCCAACGCAATGATGGTGGTCTGATATATTATTACCCTATAATGATCAAACAATGATTCCTCAAAAATAAAATATGAATATATGAGATGATTTCAAATAAAAGCATAGAAATTTTAAGATCTATTAGGTCAAAATTTGAAAAATTAAAAATTAATTTTCCTTGTTTTGTTCACCCAAGTCCATCACCCAGGTCCTTCAGGTAAGATACTCCCCAAACATATGTTACCAGAATTAGTTCACTAAGATACAGGTGATGAAAAAGGAAGTGTGCCTACCTCAAAATTGTGTAAAATACTAGAGAACACAGTCAATTATTGACGATCTAATTCATTTAAAAAAATGTGCAAATACAGAAATCTGGAAGGTGTTATTACTATTGTGATGCAAAAAAATGACACAAAAATAGAAATTGTGACAATTAAATACATGATATTATCACTCTTAAGTGTTTTAGAATTAAAGGTAATTATCATCCTTATTCTGGAACCTTGGAAATTATATGGATCTAACCACTTCTGGGTTGGATCAAATGAAACATGGATGGAGCCTCAAGAGGAAACCTAGATCCTTCTGGATATAGTCCAATTTTCATGAATGATACAAGTGAAGTAATGGAATGATTTTATAGTTTTGTGGCATAAATTCATCCCTTGATACTAAAATTATTAGTATAATTAATGTTGTGGAAATTTAAAAGCATTGAGTATACCTCAACCTATGGCCTGAATGTGATTCCACCACTATTACACAAGCTGTAAAAAATGGAATTATTCACCTTTATTTAAAGATAGATTCCCAATGAAGTACCTATCTTGATTATATTTATTTCCTAAACTACATAATCACACATGTTTTTCTGGAGGAAAACCACATGGATGATGTGATTTATATTAAAGATATTAATTCTCCTAATTAAACTTAGCTTAATGAGTTACCTGATGATATATTCTCTTTTATAAAATGGACTATGGTAAAAGATCATTTTTTCAAATATCTATAATTATTTATAGAATAAAAGAGGATTTTACATTTGGGAAATATATAATTCATAATAAAAACAATTCTATAATACACACTCAGGCACAATAAGTGTGTGATAATTAGTTTAGATCTTGAAATTCCCCCATTTCCAGAAATACTTCTCATGCCATTATCATGGTGACCTTAGGATTAAATCTTTCTTATTCCAATCAGATCTAATCCCGAGGGAGGAACTTTTTGAAACTCTACTGTTGGAAAATAAATTTTTTTTTGAACGAGAAATACCACAAGTAAATTAAAGGAAAATTAAAAGGAATGCACCATGGTTTCCCCTCAAACCCATGGATCTCATACAACTTTTATGTTCACATAAAAACTATATATAATAAATTCACACTCAAGAATCATGTGAAATTCAAACATATACACACCACTTTCATGACATTCAACCTTCATCCCTAGTAAAAAATTATCCTATAAATAATACCCTTGGACTCCTCATTTGGGACCTCTTAAAAGACAAAGAGATGGACCAAATATATTTTCCCTCCAGCCTTATTCCCATATATTAAAAACACTTTAGGTATCTTATTTATGCCTAAAAATAAGAGGAATTAACCAAAAGATAAGGTAATATAGTTTCTTAAGGGTTTAAAATACTAATAAACTTTTTGATAAGTCACTTACTCCCCATGTCATAAATACCAGAGTGAAGGACACTTACCCATCAATTCACTTGAGAATAGTTCATCCAAAATCATTTGTGGAAACCCCATATTGCTAGGGTGAAGCTAAACCCATGTTCTGTCTCACATAGAATCATTTCGAGATAGTATCACTAGGGTGATAATTCAATCATATACTAATAGAGAAAATCCCATGGATTTCCGTTACTATGGAGAACCCTTTTACTCACCATCATTAGTAAGAACCTCATTTTTCCCTCATTAGGGAGAATCAAATTATTCTCCATCACTATGGACAACCAACTTTTTCTCCCTCACCAAGATGAATCACCAAGTTCATCATCACTAAGGATAACCAAATTATTCACCCTATTAAGGAAAAACAAAATCCTTAATCTCTCTAATTAGATTAAATAAACATTAAATATCCCATGAGGGAGTCCCATCAACTTCTTTATCCACGTGATCACACCATGATTCACTACTTTATATCACCCTTACACCACCATATTAAACTGATTCTGTGTTGTAAATTCGTAATGTAATAAAAAATTGAACTTCATGTTTGATTAAATTATTTAATTTTTATCACTATTAAAAAAGGGGTATTTCACTTCTTTTTCTGTTTTTATTTTAGAATGAGGTGGTTTAGAGGGACCAGGATGAAGTTAATGAAATATGGGCCAAACTATGCAGGATTCAAAGGATACATGTGGACTGAAAGGAAAACTAAATCTTATACATGCATCTAATTAGGAAGAATGTTTTTATTATTATTAAAAAGTTAATTTTTTATATGACTCTTCTGAATACACCCAGTTGCAATTTCTCAAAAAAGTGGCCTAACTAAACTGACATGTCTAAGAAAATGAATTTGATCAAAGTCAAAATTTTGGTACTATATTTATTCCATATCACCAGGTGTATATTTTAAAATGATTCCAAATGTTAATTAGAGATATTTAGAAGGTATTTTTTTTATTTTTTTCAAAAGTGATATAAGACTATTTGGTTTCCCAAAACCATATGTTCCAAGTGGTATTTCAAAATATGGATGCCCAAAACCACCTCCCATACTAGCTATAAAAGGGTACCTTGGGTACCCAATTTGTAAGTTTGAGTATAGAGAGAAGTGATAACATTATTTAGTTCCATAAGATTCCTTTCATCACCTTAGAGGTCCAAAATCTCCTTATATTAATATAGAGAGATGAAATTAAGAAGGAGTTCCAGCTGATATTACTCCCTCCTCTTAATGGTGGGATAAACCGTGGGAGTTTGTTGTGGGGAAGCTACACATCATGTAAAGGGAATTTTGACACTTATACTGCTACTATTTTGGTGTATTTTAGGTCTTAAAACATTTCATTCATAAGTATCTTAATTTTATTCAGATTGGAATTAGTTTTTTGATTCAACTGAATGGGATGATCTTTACTTCGAACTAACTATTGTGATGTTTTGAGTGCCTGACTTGTGTTTTTTTTATTAGATAGTATAAAACACATTTTCTTACCCACTTATTTAAGATTTCAATTTTATTTGGAAGTTATTATACCTTTAATAAGAGATGGACCTTGTCTATATGATTGTTATGTCAAGGTTTGGTTTAACAAACATTGATACAAAATCTTGGAAAGTAATAGAGATTCTGATTAATCTTAACCAAAGATTTACTTCAAATATTCTAATAATTATTAACTTTAAATGTGTGTAGTGAACTTAGTAAAAACCATTTTTCTTATATTTTTCAAAATCCAATTGTTTTTCCAATATTAAACTCTTAAAATTAATTTATATTATTTCTAAAACTATTTTCAATACCACCCCTCTTTTAGTCATTTTTATTATAAATACATAATTTAAACCTCCAATGCTCCTTGAGATATGACCTATGGTGTTCCTTGGATTATAAATATACATTTAAAACATAATCAGTTTGATGTTTCATGATAATGCGTTCAAATTTTGACACAGGTTTTGGGATCACTTTAGTTTATAGTGCATTTTTATAAGATATTTGTAAATTTTGTGAATATTTATTTATTTTATGTTATACCTTTACATATATTTTCATGTTTTAAATTATTTATTTTTTAGTTTCTATTAAATATGCATTCTAATCTAGGATGTTTACCTCCTTTTAAACTTGAACCAGATAATTTCCTATGTTAGTGACACCAAAAAACACAGGAAAACCCTTTGAAGGAGGCTAGGTGGACATGAAATAACTAACATCCCTTAATGTTGATATCAAACCTTCATATATTCAATTATAGGGAAAATCACCAAACTTTGAACTAAAATTTGGTTTAATTTACTTATTACTTAGATTCCTTGGACATGATTAAGAAGAACCACATACTAAATTAAAATAATTTCACCCTATGTGTTCAACATTGAAACATGGAAATTTGTATGAATGAAAAGTAAAACTATGATAATTCCTATTCTATTTAGAAGAAACTATAAACATTTTGTTATATTTTGTTAATTCCCCCATAAGAGGCTAGGTGGACATGAAATGAATTTTCTTTGAAAAATATTTCCCAACCTCTTGAACTACAACTATACGAATTGAAATATGTGGTATAAAGAAATCATAAGTAGAAACACTTCATGAATACTGTGAATTATTTAAAAGGTTATGTTCATGTTTCCTACACCACCAAATAAATGATCAACTTTTAATATAATATTTTTATTAATTATTAATTCCTATTGGTCATAACATGATTGATGCTACTGTATGTGGTGCATTAGTTGATAATACCCCAATTTTTGCATGAACTGTAATAAAAAACATGGTTTAGAAAAGATAAAAAATTGGTTCAAGGTCAATTGTACCCATTCGAGGTTTCCATGAGCTGTAGAGTTCTGTGTTTGAGAAGAAAGTTGAAATGATGTTTAAAGAGGTTAGTAACATTCTCTGAAAACATGCTCTTTCCAAAGGGGAATCCCAATATCCTCTTTCGATCCATTGTAGAATCTATTCTATCGACACCCACTATTCTGACCAATGCCCTCAATTTAAAGAACCTTCCAAGATTTGTGAGGAAACCTTTCCAAGACACCCCTATAAACAGACCATTAGTAAAGAAATATTAGGTCCACTTGTTCAAATACCCTATGATGGGGGAGGGGTGAATCAGAATATGAAAGATTAAAAATACTAACCCTTCAAATCTTGTTTCATCATTAAACAAAACACAGTCATCTCTTTTCCCCATATCAATATATGAATAGAAATAATGCACATGACACATCAATTTTAATTGGTTCACCCTCATAGGGCTATGTCCATGGAGCATACAATGGTGATGTTCCACTATACCAAATCTAATAAATCTCACTAGCAATTATAATTTTTGGGATTGATCACTTATATGACCAGGCTCACTACCTTTACATGGTTTAGGGTCTACTCACCACATTCCCAAGGGTTACTCCCTATGTCTCTTTATTTGGATCACCACTAGTGGAAAAGATCACCATCTTCATATTACTTCACTCACTACTCTTTGAAGGAATCCACTCATAGTTTATAAACTTGTAGGCCCCATCTTTTTCATGAAATCATGCATCCTAAACTATAGGTAGATGCTCTATTGAATCTCATTTTTCACTTGTGGATGGGATCTAGTTTTCTATAACCTGTTATGTTGGGGAAATTCTTTTCATAAATTGTTTTTTCCCTTTTCAAACCACCTTCTTCCTCTTACAACTTTATATCATGTATGATTCATGGACTAACTCCTCTATGTACTGCCTTCACTTTCGCTTTTGTGTACCGCCTCTACGTATCATCCCTACAAACTTCTTCTTTGTACCTATTTCATATACAGAACTTAGTTATTATACAAAATTCCTATTTTGTGGACTGATTTTCCTCCATGAACGTCATATTTTCCATATAAGACTTTTTTGTGGGCTACAGTGCCTCATAAAACCTCTTCACAAACAGTTTTTGTGAACTCCTTCTCCTTTTGTGGAATCCTCCTCACGAATCACTTCCCCTTCACATACTTTTTTCCAGCGAACCACTTCAGAATTAGTCGAATTCCTAGAGAAAAGATGTTTTCTTATAAAAATATATCTTTTTAATGAAGTTATTAGTACTCTTTATATATGAAAATAGATTCTCAAAATCCTCTAATCCTAGATTTACCAAAATATTCAATGTGGTATCTCCTTCCTTGCGTACAGCTCCTTCCACGAGCTGTTTCTCTACGCAGTCCATGTACTACCTTTCTTCCTTCACAGTGGCCAAAATCATTGTCCCATTTTTTCCAATGATTCCCTTTACATCTTCACAAATCACCATATTGTTTTTGAAAACAAAAATCCATCCTACATACCATAAGCCTTCCACATACCACTAGCCTTTCCATGAACCGACATTGCTCTATGAACCGTTCCTCCTACGCAGTCCATATGCCATGCTTCACAGACTTATCTATTCCACATACCACATTTTCCATTTTAAAAAATATGTTTCATGGTATGACTACTATGTACCACTATGACAAAAAAGATTCCTTTTCGAAAAACCAGACACCTGATTTTGATGCCCAAAAATTTGGCACACACTAGGAAACCGCACCACCTTAAACACCTACTTTGGAAAACACTAACCATACTTATTCACAGTCATTTTCCTTTTTCAATAAACACAATAACACCCATAAAACACAAAGACTAGACATTGAGGTATTTTTTCCCAATAATCACCCCCTTTGGGTTTGTTGACAACACTTTCATAATTTGATATCTCATTAAATCTTCTTCCAACTTCTACCAGAATTCGCTTCTTACGATTAAGATAGTGATCAAGGATTTAATCAACACATACTCTATGACCACATGATCCATGATATGTGTATGAAATAAGAGTATAATGCAAAGTTCATCAATGAATCATTTAATTCCATTCCAACACAACTCTTCTACTCTCATCATGAACCTCAGCTATCATGATATGTATCCTTTTATCAACCACTTCAAGCATCGTCAGATTTAATACCCCCCTCATCACTACTCCCCCAAATAGTTTCATCTCATCTTTAACTCCCCCTGTCTCACTGCCCCACCTAACACTTCTCCCCATGTCTTGATTAAGACATTTTATCCTTTTAAACAACCACAATTCCCCTCTCTTTTTCAATGAACCTAAAGGATATTCCTTTTAGGTATAAAAAATGGTAAAGAACATATATTAACACATTATGGGAAAACATACCATGCCTCAGGGAGAGGGGGGTTCCCACATCCACACATTTTTCAAGTAAGGGGAGTCGACTGAAGTACTAGATCCAGTCGATATCTGTCAAATTATTTTTTGGGTAGGGCATTTTTCATAATGTCTACAACTTTTTGTTCCGTAGGAATATAATCTAACTTCACAAGACCTTACTACAAACTATCCTTGATGAATCAATACTTTAATTCAATGTTATTGTTTCCTTGAGTAACAAATTGGATTTTTCGCAAAGGTTTATAGCACTTGAATTATCGCAATGGATTCCGGTCAGAGCATTCACTTCAACTCCATATCCTTAATATAATACTTCATCCACAATAATTGTGTAAATTATTTATTTTATGAAATATACTTAGATTTCACTATGCTCAATGAATTGTAATCTCATTTCATTATTAGACAATAAATAAACAATACAATAAGATAGAAAGAACCTCCTGAAATATATTTCTTATCATCTGTTGATCCGGCCCAATCTTCCTATGTATATCCCAATAAATATTTTTGAGATTTTCCATTGTACATAAAATTGAAATCCACCATTCCTTTAATATACCTAAGTATTTTTTTTACTACAATAAGGTGGATTTCCTTGGGATTAATTTGATACCATGTTGCTTGGAACATAACAAAAACAATATATGGTCATGTTGTTGTCATGTACAGTAGGATACCAATTATTTGCCAATATTTTATAACAATAAATGCATTGCCTTCCCCATACATTGATAGTTTCATTCAGGTAGCCACTAGAGTCTTTATCTCTTTGAAATTTTACATTCTAAAAATGTTTAGAACATCCTTGGTATATTTATATCGAGAAATGAAAGTGTCATTTCTTCATTGTGTCACCTGTAAATCAAGGAAAATGGTCATTTCACCGATTATTAGCATTTGAAACTCATTTTTAATGAATTTGGAAATTAGTCTACATTTCACTTTATCTGATCCTCTATAGATTATGTCATTGATATATACCTGCTCCATAATTCTTTGATTACTATCACGGTTGACATATAGATTGTAATCAAATCCACCACATTAAAAATTGAGCTTTTTTTTTCAGAAACTGATCTAACCTTGAATACCATGCTCTTGGTTCTTGCTTCAAACCGTATAAAGCCATATCCTATTGACAAACTATATTCTCATCTTCATGAATAAGAAAAAAATCTTGAAACTCAATATAATATTCTTCTTCTAGAACACCATTCAAAAAACTATGACTTGACGTCCATATGGAAAACATTATAATATTATTGAACTATTATTTCCAAGAATAATTTATTTATATCTATCCTTAAAACATGTGAAAATGTTTCATCAATATCGATAAACTCTATCTAGGAGTACCCTTTGCACACTTGTCATTCTTTGTTTCAAATAACAACACCATATTCATTAATTTTGTTATGAAAGATCCATTTTGTAATGATTACATTCTTATCTATTGGCCTCGAAACAATCTCCCATATTTTGTTCTTCTCAATTTGGTCAAGATATTAATTCACATCTTAACCCCAACTATCATCTCTAGCTACTTTACTAAAACATATTGTCTCAACATATGATAAGTATGATGCTTGTTATAGAGTCTTCATCCTCTTTATTTGCACTAACACTATCTGATCACCAATTATGTTTTGTATTAAAAATTCTGCTCTTCTCACTGGTTTTTATGCAGATACAAATTTATCCTTATCCTTACCATTATCTGAGTATTCTTCTTAATTAGCCTCTAGAACTGGAGTATCCCATGATCTACATATTTCTTCATCACTATCCTCCTCAGACTGATCGTGTATTTTCTGAGGATTATTCTTATTCTCCACTATGGTTATATCATTTCTTTCAACAATATTTCCTAGAATTTTTTTAAGGAATTTATATGTTTTTATTTTCCTTGAGTAGACATGAAATATCCCTTCATATCTATAGGATTCAAATTCCTATGTTTCTTTTTTTTGAGAATAAAACACTTACTTCTGAAGATTCAAAAGTAATTTAATTATGGCTTCTTTACATACCAAATCTCATACGAAGACTTCAATTATTTCAGACATAGTAACTCTCTATTTGATTTGTAGACTGCCATCATCACGAATTCATTCCAAAATTTATCTGGAAGGTCTTTCTCAGTGAGAATTTTTTTGTCCATGTTGTTGAAAATACGATTTCTCTTCTCAACAACTCCATTATGTTGTGGAGTTATTACAACAAAAATTTGAAACATTATCCTATGTTTATCGAGATAATACTCTATATGGAAATTTGGGAACTCTGTTCCATTATCTATTCAGATCTTTTGGATTGTTTGACCAAACATATTCTCAACTTCTATTAGATATGTTTTTATATAATTAAATACCTCATATTTGCAGGTGATGATTGAAACCCATTCCATTATACTATAATTATCAATGAAGAGAACATAATATCTCCTTCCATTAATAGATATTGGTGAAATTGGTCCGCACACATCAATATGAACCAACTCAATAAATATTGTTGAACTTTGATCTTTTTCCTTATATGTATTTAGAATGATCTTCCCTTGTTGGCATGTATCGTACATATGTGTATGATCATGTGATAACCTAGGGATATCTTGAGTAGCATCACACTTCACCAGATCTTCCAAAGATGTTTGGATCAAGTGACCAAGATGTTTATTCCACAACTTATTTTCTTCATCATTAGACAGAAAACAATATTTAATTATCCACTAATGAGGTAGATATTACTTTTGTATACTTTTCCTAAAATATCACAACACTAAATTTTGCCTTGATGGCACATAATTTCTTGGAAAATCTTATGCCATGTACTAAGTCACACAACTGACTTACAATTAATAAGTTATGAATAAGACCTTCAACAACCAAGAAATATGCATGTCTCATGTCATTTATCCCGAACAT
Organism: Viscum album; assembly: GCA_963277665.1. Classification (NCBI taxonomy): domain Eukaryota; kingdom Viridiplantae; phylum Streptophyta; class Magnoliopsida; order Santalales; family Viscaceae; genus Viscum; species Viscum album. The sequence goes on from OY728156.1 coordinate 827,974,644, forward strand.
TTCATTCCTATAGATAATGATTTTCATTACTATATTATTATCAAATATTATGTTAATTTCTTTATCATACCTGATTATCATCACCAGATCCATGTTCCCTATCATATGGGAGGTGCATCCATTGTCAATGATCCATATCCCTATGCAATCTGATGCCTTTAATGCAATTTCTATAACCAATGCCTACTGAGATTATTTATTTTTGATCCATGTTTTTGACTTCATACCCTTCATGTATTGATACTCTTAAAATTCCTTAGAATATGATGGACCAACTTCATCTTGTAGAGCTGCAAATTGATTTTCTATTTTCATCTCATTGGATGATACAATTGTCTACTTATTATAATGAACCTCAGTTTTCTTTATAACATTCCTATTTGTTAATGATCATTATATTTAAATGTGTATGAATCCTCCACACTGGAAATAGTGACCATAAAATGATGACCTAAAAAATTGAGCTCAGTATGACTGCCTCTATTGGTCCTATTCCCTTCGGTACCTCTTTGCTATGGAATGAAAATTTTGTTTGTTTTATATGATTCCATAATAATAACATATTATATGGGGTTAATTCCGGTGATCCAATACTGCTCCACTGGTTATCCCTTGGGTTCTCTAAATCTTCTAATTCTACTTTATACTCAAATCAATATTTAATCTCATAGTATGTGCTTGTGGTCAGACTTCAACCATTACTGCTTTCTATTTTTGATCAATCACCATACCTTCCTTATCATTTGAATTTGACTATTTCTTCTATTCTTCTTGAAAACCATGCCCCACTTTCATCTTTTATTTTGATTTTGTTATCTGTTTTCACAATTTTATTCTGTGATTCAACAATTTATCTTGATTCTTAACACATTGTTGTAGACCGAAGACTTACTCTTCAAGTTATTTGATACATTTTATTTTATCTTTTCTAGTTTCAGTAAAACATTCGATCTATCTTTTAGGTTCTTCAATTTTTAATTTTTACTCAACCACAATTTTTGAGAATTCTAGGGTTGAATACTTCAGTTTTTCTATTTCATCATTCATATCAGACTTCTCTTCTTCATTCTGCTTCATATGGAGTTTGAAATCACAATCCACTTTGTTAGAATTATTTGTTTTGGCTCTCTAAATATCAACCTCTTCAAGGGTATCCTCTAATATAGCATGAAGATCAAATCTTTATTCTACTTCTCCTTCATCATTGCCACTTTCTTCCTTTGTTTGGGAATTTCCCAAAACTGCAACTATAACATCCACTTTATGATCTTTGCAGTCCTCCAAATCTTCTACCTTAGGTTCTTCTGAACATTCATCTTCTTTTAAAAGAAGATTATTCTTTTTGAATACACTTTTCTTCCAACTTTTCCTACCATTCACATTGTTAGAATAATTCTTATGGGGAATATCATCATTGTATTCATCATATTCTTAATGTTTATTAGGATACTTTATTAAAAAATGTCTAATATTTCCACATTAGAAGCACTCAAGATGAAGTTTACCTTTTAAATTTACTCTTCTTCTTTGTGGGGTTGAATATAGAAATTTCATGAAACCATATAAATTATCTTCCTCCTAAATATATTCAAAAGATAGCTTCTTTTTGGACTTGAATGCCACTTCTATGGACTTACCCTTTTAGACAACATAATTATCATAATTTCTCTTTTCACATGAAATGAGCGTACTATGCAATTTATCCAATGTCATATCCTTAGGATATTTATCTTCCAATACTGAAAATTTCAGATTAAACCAATGTTGAAGCTTCCTTAAGATACACTTCACAATATTAATATCTCCAACGACTTCTCCAAGACCATGCATTTCTTCCACTACAACATTCACCCTTCAAATAATGAATCACCATATTCATTTGGGTTCATTCTTATATATTCAAACTTTTCCATAAAACCTAAAACTTTTCATCTCTTCCCTTTGAATATCCTTCATAGTTATTAAACAAATTTTCCCACATAGCATGTGATCTATTACATGACATCACCTTTGTATAAATTTTATTTGATTGGGCTCCCCCTAAATCATTAATACATTTAGAATTGATATCAAATTCTATTCTTTCATCTTATGATAATGAACCACTATTGATATCAGTTGATATTAAATTCATAGATGTAGTGAATACATCTATTCTTAATGATTGGAAGTAATTTGCATCCAATTATTCCATAGTTGAATGTTTTTTCTGTCAAATATCGGAAATCCTTTTTGATTGACGATATCCATTTAATCTATTGAGAGGGAACAACTATGTTTTAACCTTTTTCTATGATACCAATTGTTATGTCTACTAGGTCAACTACCCTAAGAAGGGGTGAATTAGTGTATGATAGATTAAAACTACTACCCCTTTGGATCTTGTTTCATTGTTAAACAAAACCCACTTCTCTCATTCTCTTGTAGTAATATAAGAACAAAAATGAAATCATACACATGACACAACTATTTTACTTGGTTCACAATCACAAGGCTGTGTCAAAGGAGAATAAAATGATGATATTCCACTGTACCAAATCCACTAAATCTAACTACCAATTACATGGTTCTAGATAGATCACTTCTATACCTAGGATCGTTTCCTTTACAAGGTCTATGGTCTACTCTCTACATTATCAAGGGTTAGTCCCTACGTCTCTTTCTCTGGCCTACTACCAGTGGAAATGATCACTGTATTCCTCATTCTTCACTCACTACTCTTGGAAGGGTCCACTCACAGTTTATGGATATCCAAGTCCCTTCATTATCATGAAGGAATGTATCCTCAAATAAAAGTATATGCTCTTTTGAAGTTACTTTTTCACCTGTGGATGAAATACACTTTTCTGCAAACAGTTGGGTTATAGAATTTCCTATCATAAACTGTTTTTGTCCCTTCACAAACCACCTACTTACTCCATGAACTTCATAGAATGTATTATTTTTGGAAAATTTCATCTGTGTACTACCTCTGCTTCTTCTACCTTGTAGCACAATAATGTACCATCCCTGTAAACTACTTATGTGTACCAATTTCACATACTAGACTTCCATCTTCCACAAACTGCCTTATTTTCCGCCATTTCCATTCTGCATACCACCTTATGCATTCCACGAACTGTGGTTCATGGTCCATGTACTGTGAACTCATATGTGGAAAACATTCCTTTAAAAAAACCAAACCCCCAATTTTGAGGCCCAAAAATTTGGCGAACACTGGGAAAATGCACCACCTTAAACACCTACTTCAGAAAATACCAACCATACTTATTCATGGTCATCTGAATTTTTCAACAAACAAAATCACACCCAAAACATATCTAAGTACAACTTAAGGTAATTTTTACAAAAAAGAACCATACTATCCATCTGACCCTGGGTAGATAGACATCCAAGCCTATAGAAAAGGGGGATATTTAAACCAACCACAATAACTATGGAACCAACTGGGGTAGAGCAGTCATACATCACCACCAACCAAAAATCCTCACTCACCATAAACACATTTCCAAAACCCCCTCCAAAACCCAAGACTATCCTAGAGGGAATGATAAACAAAATGTCTATAAATAGTCTCCAATTCTAATAAAACACCCAAGCTACCATACAAGACCTAAAAACTCAAATAGGCAAACTCCCAAACTCAGTGGGGGAAATCCAAAGTCATGGGTTGGGTAAAATACCGTCTCAACCACTAGTAAACCCAAGGTATAAGGTAAATTTTAGTGTTATCACCCTTCAGAGTATAATACAACTTGAAATCCAAATGAAACATCTATTAAATTCATCCAATCCTATGGAAACCACCATACGAACATTTGAAAATGGTCCAAATAAGGAAGAACCTTATCTTGAGAGAATCCCTATAAATGGAAAGAGAGTTCCATTTGATGAAACAAATATCTAAAAAATTCCACTTTAATTTACCCAAATGGACACCCAATCAAGGGGATAAAATAAACTGATCTTGATAAACAAAAAATTGGAAACTTTCAAAAAAGTATAGGTTAACATCACCTAGATTGACGCAGTGAAGAAAATTCCATGATACACCAAGTTTCTAAAGGTGATGTATACAAAAAAGAAGGAAACTTCAAGGTGATGAAAGGGTGAGATTAGAGAGGAACATATCGACATTTATTGATTCATCACTTCCCACCAAATGTAATGATCTTGGAATATTCTCAATTCAATGCACCATTGGGGAGTATGTCTTTTCTGTTTCTATGCTTGATTTGGGTGCTTTTACAAATGTGATTCCTCACTCTATTTTCTCTTTATAGAAGGTTGTATAATTGAACCCCACATGCATATTTCTTCATCTAGATAACTGAATTACCAGACACACTGCTAGTGTGTTAGAGGATGTTCTTGTTTTGGTAAAAATTTTAATTTTTTGCTTATTTTTATGTGCGTAAAATAGAACATATTAGGATGAATATACATGACCCAATTATATCAGAGAGGCATTTCTTTAAAACCTAGAAAACCATAATTAATTTCCAAAATGGTACATTATCTATGGATTTTTGTGGTTATATTTTGCACTTCAACATCCTTGATGCCATGAAACACCAGTTAGAAGAACATTATTCACTTTCAATTAATTCTATTAATGTAATAGATTTACCTAAAAAAATTCTTTTCATTCCCTTGATACCATTTATAATTTTTCTTAATTGATAGACATGCTAGTTAATGAATCATGCATTGAATGTGGTACCAGTTTAGAAAAATGTTAAGAATGTTCTTTAATGGATGATTTATTGAGAATTAAGGACCCCATGACCATCGATGATTGTATTAAGATTGTAAAATATTATCACTCATTTTAGGATGTTACCATTGAGCAGTTGTTTGATATCATTGACCTATCACTCTAAAATTTAACCCCATAAATCCAAAATACCCCTAAATTGGCACTTTAATGGCTGCCTCAAAATTTAAAATATTCATATATTGAGAATAGAAAAAATATACCTATCATCATTACTATTTAACTACCTTGAGATCAGGAATTCTGACTACTTGACCGTTTGAGAGAGAATAAATAGTCATTGGGATGAACACATGATGAAATTCCTAGTATTACCCATTAATTTTCACACATCATATATTGTTAAATGATGAGGCTAGACCAGTGAGGCGTGAAAAATGTCAACTGAACCAAAACCTCCAAGATATTGTTAAAAAAAGGCAACAAAATTTATAGATATTAGAATCATTTACCCGATCTATGAGAGACAATGGTTCAGTATATTGAAATTTTTTCTTAATAAAACTATTTCAATGGTAATAAAAAAAATAAAAACAATGTATTGGTTCCAAATCATGGGAAGAATAGTTGGCATGTATTTATTAGACTATCATTGACAAAACCAACACACTAGGAAGGAACATTTACCATCATTCTTCATTGACCAAATGATAAAGAGGGTATCTAGGATGTCACACTACTATTTTGTTGATGGGTATTCTGGATACTTTTATATCCATATTTCCCTTGAGGGATAGGAAAAGATATCCTTCACTTTCACCTTTGGAACATTTACATATATGAGGATTCCATTTGGTATGTGTAATACTCTGGGTATATTCTAGTGATTCATGGTAAGTATTTTTTCAGATTACCTAGACAATTGTATGGAAGTATTCATGGATGATTTCACTATTTAAAACTCCTCTTTTGATAAGTGTTTGAGTAGTATGGGATCTATTCTACGTCACTATATTGAAAATAATGTTGTATTAAATTATGATAAATTACATTTAATGGTGTGAAAAGGTATATTACTTAGAAAACTCATTTATTAGGATGGTATCCAAGTACATAAATAAAATGTAAACATCATTTCATTCATAGTATTCCAAAAAAAATGTGCAAGTCTTGTGGTGATTCTTAGGTCATGATGTATTTTATCATGTTTCAATTTGTGACTTTAGTAAGATTTCACTCCCCCAATATCAATCACTTAAAGAATAATTTTTTTTATAAATAGTATGAAGAATCTTTTAGAAAATTAAAATGGAGTCTCAAATCACCCCTGATAATCCAACCACCTCAATGGGATTTAGCATTTGAGCTCATGTGTGATGCCTCTAACTTTGTAGTTCAGGTAGTATTTTCATAATGGGTTAATAGAGATCTACATTCCATAGCCTATGAATCATGCATACTGGAACCTAACCAATGAAACTGCACCAAAACTAAAAATAATTCCTTGCCATTTTGGTTGAATTGGATAAATTTAGTTTAAACCTTTTTGGGTCCAAAGTAATTGTTTTCTTAGACCATGAAGCCCTTTGGTATATCCTTAAGAAAACAGAAGAAAAACCACGTCTCATTCATTGGATGATCCTACTTCAGGAATTTAATATAGAAATGGGGATAAAAAAAGAGTAAAGAATTTGGTAGCTAACCTTATTTGTAGGATCATTCCTTCCATTGTCATTGACTCAACCCCCTGTATTACCATTAATGACATGTTTATTGATGAGAAATTATATCAAGTGTATCGTTTTATTCCTTGGTATAATGAAATTGTAGATTATTTGGTTTCATCTTTCATTCCTCCTAATTTTAATAAAAAATAATCAAATAGTCAGAAACATGAGTCTCATGGGTATATTTGTCATGACCCCTACCTTTAGCGCACATTTAGTGATAAATTCCTTAGGTATTTTGTTACCAATATAGTTTTATTATATATTTAGGTTCTTACACACTCTTTCTTATAGGGGAAACTTTGGTCCCCAACTGACTACTTACAAGGTCTACAATTTGGGTCTCTTTTGGCCACCACTATTTTGGGATGCCTAGTATTTATGTAAATCATGTAATTGCTATCAAAGAATTAGTAATGTCTATAAAAGAAATAAATTATACAACAACCCTTTCTATTTCACAAAATTTTTGATTTTTGAGGCATTGAAATTTGGGGATAATTCCCTAATTAATGTTAGAGCTTGTACATTCTTCTAGAAGTAGATTATGTGTCAAAATGGGTAGAGGCACAAGCGACAAGGACTATAAATTCCAATATAGTTGTGGAATTTCTTAGAAACCACATTTTTTGTTGGATTGGTTTTCTAAATTTCACCTTCAGTAATCAGGGTTCTCATTTTTAAAATCAAACAATACAGTCACTTTTGTTTCGGCATGGGGTCAGGCATTGAGTTTCTACAACATATCACCCAAAAACAAATGGACAATGGGAGGTGTCAAATAGAGTTGTAAAAAAAATTATTGAAAAATGGTTCAATCGAATGGAAAATATTAGAGTCTTAGAATCAATGATTCATTATGGGATGAACTTACTAACTTTAAACTCCCATTTTAATTTCACTATATCAGTTAGTTTTTGTAAAGAGTTTTCACTGCCCTATTGAGATTGGGCTTCAGGACAACTGATCCATTAAACGATGAAATTATAATCTTTTTTTGTAGGTTATCAAAGGATTTTATAGATTTAAGAGCTCTAGTAAATTGTAAGATACTTATATGATAAATTCTAGATTTAAAAGGAGAAACCAAGGCTTCCCCTAACTACCTTATCTGTAATCTTTAATTCCACATTGGGAAGAAGGTCCTCATTTTAAAAGCAAGGTTGAAGTTGCATCCAGGTAAGCTTTGTTCCTACTAGTTTGGCCCATATTCTATTACTAATGTTTATCCATTTTCTTTTTTTTCATGTTCAAAATAAAGAAACAAAACAAAACTTTACTATCAATGGGAATCGGTAGAAGAACCTTCATGAATCTATTCTAGAGTCCCCTATGAAGGAACTCCAAGTTTGAGAAAAAAACTATAAATGAAACCCATCAGGTTTTATCATTATTTCCCACATTAAATTTTACAATATTCAGTAAACTAAATACTCTAGGTGTTGGGGGATGGGTACACTCATGGGTTAGTTAGGATTTTTTATCATCTCTCTTACTTTTTTATTGCTTATTGCATAGTGTTTTTTGTTTTCCCAGTTCAACTATGTTTGTTAGGATATTGATTAACTTTATTATTTTTCTCTTTTTTTGATTCATAGTATTTTTACATCCAATCCTTTCACCCCCACTTTTCTATCAAAATATTCATTTTTAATTCCCACTTAATCAGAGAAATTATTGAAAATGTATGATGAATTTCCATATTTCTTTTTTTTAAAATTTTGTTTCTTTTACTACTGGAATGTCTATTTTATCATGAATTTAACATTAAGGTGTTATTTTTTCTATAATTTTTTTATGATATAAATGTTTTTATCTCTATGAAATGTTTGATATTATTAATACCCCATGTGTGAGTAGTTTATGGGAAAATTGTGTCACTTAATATCTACACACATATTTGAACTCAACCATGAAGTGTGAATATTTATTACTTAATAGATGTAAATATAAGTTAGTTTTATTTTTATATACTTTCCAAAATTAATTTTCCATTTGTTCATTCCTTATATTATCTATTTCAATACTATACAAGATAGACCTATTTGTGTGTATCATTTATCCGACTATTGTATGCCTTAAAAATAAATAAATAATTAAATAAATAAATATAGATGGGAGTGATTAAATTTACAACATATGGGGATATATAGTTTTGGATATTATGTTTTGACTTCTATGAATGCTTAAGTGATTGTGTATTGAAATTTGATTGTAAAGTATGTAGGGAAGGTTTGGTGGAAAGAATCGTGTAAGTAGAGTTTTTTTAAAGTAACCTATATTTACTGGATAAAAAGTGGAAAGAATAGAATGAATGTGTCATCACACACACATATGGAGTGTTTGTGAAGTGGTTTACTTTTTAATTATTTTCTTATATTGGTACCATGAATCTCCAAGTATTTAGTTCTGATATAATTTCTGAGACATATTTTTCCATGATCACTAAGAATAACTCCTTAGTGTGGTTTTTTATTTGATAAAATTTATATAAAGAATTAAATTTTCAATGTTAAACATTCATGATGTTTTTAATATCTCCATTAATGTATTTTAGAAATGTTACTTTTCTTGAGAGTGAAAATTTTTACGTGTGGGGGTGTAATCACAACACAATTCACTATTTTATTTCACCCTTACACCACTATATTAAACTGATTTTATGTTATAAATTTAAAATACAATAATAAATTTAAATTAATGTTTTATTAAATTATTTAATTTATATCACTACTAAAATGACTACTTGACTTGTTTTTAAGTTTTCATTTTAGGTGGAGGTGCTTTAGAGGACCTAGGATGCAGTTGAAGAAAAATGGGACAAACTGCACAAGATTCCAAGAATACATGTGGTCTTAAATGCACACATCAAATAATACAAGAATAAAATTTGCCTAATATCTTGGTCTATGATCTAAAAATTATTTCTATTGAAAACTTATGAAGACAAAAAAAACCAAATTTCTAAAAAATGGGGTACATCCAAACTCATCTATCCAAGAAACCGAATTAGATAAAATTCCAAATTGTTTAAAATATTTCATCTGTATTATAGGATGAATTTTTCCAAATGATGGAAATTTTTTGGTGGATATAGTAAATATGTAAGTAAATTTTTGTGTGTGTTAAAAGTGATATAATACTGTTTGGTCACCCAAAACAATGATCCAATTGTTATTTTGAAATATAGGTGCCCAAAACCACCTCTCACATTGGCTATAAAATGGTACCTTGGGAACCCCATTTTTAAGCTCGATTAGGGAGTGAAGTTCTTAAATTTTTTAGTTCCAAAGGATTTATATAATCCCATTAGAGGTTATAAATATCCCTATCCCTATTTAGAGATATTAAATGAAGAAGAGGATCCACTTGAGCTTCCTCCTCCTCTCAATGGTGAGCTAAACAATGGGAATTTGTTGTGAGGGAGGTACACATATTATAAATGGAGTTAGACACATTTAATACATCTGGTTTTATATATTTTGGGTCTAAAAACATTTAATTAATATTTATCTTACTTTTATTTATATTTTAATTCTTTTTTATGATTCAAACAAATGGAATTCTTTTTTACTTATAACCGATCAGTATGATGTTTTTAGTGTGCGACTTATCTTGTTTTGATTGGACAACACGAGAACCATTTTATTCCCCACTTATTTGAGATTTGATTTTTCTGGATGTATTATACAATGAAAATAGCTATAACTTAGATATATGATTGATATGTTAAATTTTGGTTCAACAATAATTGATTTAAAATCATGGAATTTAATCGTGATTCAGATAAATTTCAACCAAAGACTAACTTGAAACCTTATAAGAATGATGAAATTTAAATGTGTTTAGTGAACTCACAACAAACCCTTTTTGTAATATTTTTTTTTTCAAAATACACTTTTTTTACAACTATTAAACACTTAAAAATAAATCATTTTATTTTTCAAAATATTTTCAAAATCTCCCATATTTTAGTCCCTTTTATTAAAAATACACACTTTAAACCTCTAACACTCCTTGAGAGATGACCTAGGGCCTTTCCAAGAATATAAATATACTTTAACAACATAATCAATTTTATAGGTAAAAAAACACATCGACCATGCTAGGGTATCATAAAAACCCTGACATCAATAGTAGAGCATCTATTTTCTCAAGTCTTATACTTGGGAAACTAATTTTCAAGGCTTCCTCTAGAGTCACCTGATGCATATAATCTGATTTTCAGGAATGCCAGAGTTAACCTTATTTGATCATGATTTATAATAATAATTTTTTTTACCTCTCATATCCTCCCTAATTGATATGTCCCATAAGGAATTTTCAATCATGAATTCCCATGATAACAAGGGTCTCTGTCATTTAGACATTAGTGAGAGCATCCTAGTTCCATACAATTCAATCTGACCAACCTCATCCAAAGTATGATTAGATTGAGTGTCTGGTGGATTCCCAATCCCACTAATTAAAGTATTAGCACCTAGATATTTTATGAAATATTTCCTTCAAATATATTTATTTTATTTCATATATTGAATTATATGTAATACCGAGTTTAAATGAACCGTGATATATTATTAAAATATTATTATGTGGCCATTATAACCTATCCATTAATTTGGATAGTATAAATAATATTAAATAATTTATAAGATATATAAAATAAAACAACTAAATATAAATATATTCATTAATTCTCAAGAAATAAGAGTTCAAGTTTTAGCAAAGTTATTATGCTTAAAAATAGATTTTTTTTTCAAAATGTTATTTATTTATTTCTTGTGAGAAAATAATATAATTTATTTTTGAAACTTTTAAAAAATTTGATTCATAAAACTATATATATATATTTGAAACAATAATGTAAAAATTATCATAAGGATGATTTTTTGGTATTCTATGAAAAATATATTTTCGAGTGTATAGTGAAAAATAATAACTTTTATTGAAAATGGTATTTTTGTTTCAGGCATGTACACAGTTACATTTTTTTAAAAAATTATTTTATAGTAAAATTAGTTCTATTATTTTTTAAATAATCCAACTAAGTTGATTTGAATCAATTTTGTGTTTAAATTTTGTATAAAAACATTTTTATACGTAAAAATGTATTTTTCTAATGAATTATTCTTATGAGCGCAATGCGTTTTTATATTAATAACTATTGGTAAATTATTTTTATGAAATTTATATATATTATATATTCAATAAAATAGTTTAAACATTCATCTATTTTTTTACTATGCTTGAGATATGAAGAAATCCAGTCTTATGGTTAAAAAGAATATTTTTCTAAAAGAGATTTTCATCACGTTTTGCACACTTCTTTTAAAATTAATTTCTACCACATATATGTATTGAATTTGATAAAATTTATTCCATATTTTTAATAAATATTTTTAAAATTTTTAAATAGGTCCCTTTTATTTTTGGTCATTATGAATATTAATCATGATAAATTTTATCATCTCAGTAAAGTGTAAATCGGGTTAATAAACTTTGAAACTAAATGATAAGGCCATAATTTTGCATTATAATTGTACTATGAGGAATATAATTAAGAAATTATCATATTATTATTGAAATTGAGCTATTTAGTGGATGTTGGACATGAAAATAACCTATATAATATTTTAAGCGAAGACAGTTACAAAATGTCAATATCTTTATTTCAAATTTCTCTTATATATCCACATAGGTAAAAAATAATTTTATGATTGAAGATATATATATATTTATATATATTTTGATATCAATGTATTTTTTTCATCATATTAATTTATTTATATTTTTTATAAACTATATAATGACCTTAAATTCTTATGAATGGACGATACAATATTTCTCAAATTAATAAAAATAATATAATAAATGATTTTAAAAATTATTAAAATTAATGTAATTTTAGTGAGTTAATGTGACCCAAGGATTTTTTTAGATTAATATGTTATATTAATGTTATTTTAAAAAATTATATTCTAATACACATTTTTATTGGTGTACTTAAAGTCAAATTAAATGAATAGTTTTAAAAATAACATTAATTATATTTTATAATAAATAATATTTTATTAAATAAAATAAAATTCATTAAAATATTATATGAACAAAAATTAATGGGATATGTATTTAAACATTAACCCTGGTATATTTATGGGTCCTTTATCATTTTATAGTAACACTAATAGCTTTTAAATGTTGTAAAACTTTAATGTTATGATAATTGTCAAAAGGGTTAATGAAATGTTAAACCAAAATGATAATAAGAAACATGTGATCCAAACTTTTTCAAATTTTTTTATACGGTCTTATTTAGGGTCATAATCATATTAGATTAAAATATTATCAATTTGGGTCTATTTTTATATTAAAATAATTTTATTTAATTTAACATTTTAAGAAATTCCAAGGGTGACCCTCTTCTTCATTATAAAAGGAAATCAATCCTTTCTCTTCATCACACCACATTGAGCCACATATATTGACAAAAATATACCGTGTTTTCTTATAATATTCTTAATACATATTCTAGAGGTGATGTCCTTCACAAAATACTAAACCTAGATCCCTTAAGAGGGGATATAATGGAGTAATTTTATAGAAGAGATAATAGCCTTATCTGGTCACTTTATTTTTAATTATTCTTTTACCTTATATATATATATTATATTCTTAGTAAAATAATAACTATAACATCCTCAATATAATTTTATTTTATGATTATGATACCATAGTAGTACAAAATTCATTTATGCAAACAGGTTTTTCACAATAGTTTTCTATTACAAATGTGAAAAAATTATTTTCCATGTCAGTTACTTAACAATAGATGTGGTAAATAAAATGAACATAGTTTTAATGTTATTTAGTAACTAACTGATGTGAGAAAATTGATTTTTTACATTTTTTATTAAATAAATTATTCGGAAACAATGATTCTTCATATAGGTTATCAAATAAACAACATTAAAAACTTTTTTAATTTTAATAAGTTGATGGGTCCAATCATTTTGGTTTCATTATTTTGCACGAATGCATTCAATTTTATCTCTACATAGTGAACCATTACTCTTTAATCTTTGATCTGTGGATATGAATCTCTTTATTCTTCAATCTATGGAATTGAAACTCTTCACTCAAAAATTCCATAAACATGAATATATTTTAGTTGGATTCCACCACTCCAATTGACCATCACCTATCATTAGACACTTCTTGACCCTTCTTAACATTTTCATTTACTTCTAAATTGTTCTAGTTCATATATAAATTTATGGGTTGTTATTTTTGTTTTAATTTTCAATGCATCCAAGGTATTTTAATTTATATTTTTCATTCCAATTTTCAATTTATGTCACTTTATATTCCCTATTTGTATTTGTAGTTTTTATTATTCATTAATATTTTGTTTTTTTTAATTGACGAATGACTGATTTTAAATTATGTTCTATGATTTATTATAAAATAATGATAAGTAAATATGTTATTTTTTTATAAAATATGTTTTATTTATGAAAAATTTTATGATATTGTTTATTGTTATTTATAAAAGTAAATTTAAAATTAAATTTCAAAATATAATAACTTATTTTCAAAAAATGATATTTTTATAAGTAATAATGAATCAAAGTTGGATTAATTTACTAAAAACAACTGATGAATATGAGGAAGGAATCGATGTTTATTTGGAATTTTCTTAATGAAAAATTCCAAAAAATGTCCTATTTTTTCTCTATTCTTGAAATGTTTAAATATGAAGAAGTTAAAAAGAAGAGAAATTTTTAATCATTTAATTTGATATGGTTTTAATATGAGATATATCCCTTATAATTTTCATGGTGAAATATGACAGAACCCCAGATCTATTTATGATGATTATTTTCAAGATGATAAGTTTGATCAAATTGATGAAATGATTTGTCATATTGAGGGAGAAGCAATTGTGAAAGAAACAATAATTGAGCATCCATATGGTGATGCCATAAAACCATTTTATCCAGGTTGTATAAACTTTATAGTTTTATAATTAGTGTTATGATTTAGTAACTTGAAGGATAAAATTGGAAGGATTGAAAATATTTTTTCCATGTTACTATAACTGTTTAAAGATATACTTCTTAAAGACAATAATCATCCAGATTCAAATTATTATGTGATGAAAATATCATGCCCTATGCATTTGGGGTATAATAAGATACATTTATACCTGAATGAAATGTGAAATATAGGAAGGAATATTATGGTTTTTCATAATTTACTTAATGTGGGACATCATAGTATAATTTGAAGAAAAATCATTGTATGATTTAGAATTTATAGCTAATTATACCAATGAAATTTAGTTTCCTCCGATAAGTCCATGTTTGAAATGATCATTTTAAAATAAAAATTATGTTAAAATTTAAATATGGTATTTAATGAGGGGATATTTTATGGAAAATTATATCATCTAGCTAATTTTACACAGTGGAAGAAAATTGATCAATATTTTTTTATAATAAAAAATGAAGTTAGAAATCTCATACTTTTATTGTGAACACATGGAATGAATCCATATCGATGCATTAATAGAAAAAATTATTCATAGTCTATTTTAGTATAAATTTATTACTTATGTTTTTAAATTTTTATTAAGTATAAATATAACATGTTATGTTTAATGATTTTTGTACCAAAATATATTGGAAATGATATTGATGTTTTATTATCACCATTAATTGATTATTTGAAACTTTTATGAGAGAAAAGTATTATAGTGTATGATAATGATAAAATAGAACATTTTAAACAACATGAAATGATTATTTTCATTATAAATTACTTACTTGTATATGAAATTTTTTATGTGTATAATGTTAAGGCACGTAAAGATTTTCCAATTTTTGAACAACAAACTTCATATTGTCAACTGAAACATGGGAGAAAAAAGTATACATGGGTCATCGAAGTTTTTAGTTTACAAATATGAAGGATCCTAAAATTTGATAGAGTGGTATTAGAGTCTTATATAGGTATAATTTTTTTTAGTTTTGAGTACTTTTTTTTGGGTTTTAACTTGGAGTGTGTTTGGGTGTAACTTAGAGAAAAATTAAGTAAGAAGGGTTGTTCACAGTTGGTGCACAGTTAAGGAAAATCGTGCTCCCCAACCCAGAAAACTGTGAAACCCTATAGATTATGTATTTTTATGATTGGATTATGGTTTGTCTAACCCTATACCATCTTAGTATTTACCATGTACGCTTATAAAAAAGAGGTACGATTTAGGTGCACGGTAAGAGAAAACTGTGCGCCTTTTCCCTACAAACCATGCACATGAATTATAGTCACCCAAAAATTAGATTTTAAATATTCAAAAACTCCAAAACTCACATTATTCAACCCCGTTATACTATATGTGGTATTTCATGATTTTTGAGATCTATAGATGAATTATAAGCCTTCCTGACCTCCGTTCTTCATGATTCGAAGCCCGGATCAAAGATCCTCACCCCTCCTGGTAGGTGGATCTAATCCCGTTGTTTTTGTGTTCATACTCCTTTATTATCTAATTATTTTAATGGATTTTATCTTATTTTTTTTGCTAGATATAGATCTATATTTTATTAATATATATCTATATCTAATAGATATAGAATTTTTTGATCTAGGTTTAGGGTTTTAGATTAGGATCTCTTTCTACGTCGTTGGGCTACTCAAATTTTTGAGATTTCTGTTGGGTGATTGTTTGTAAATGAATAGAGGTAGGTAGTATAGTATTCAAATCCCATATTCATGATTTTGATTATGTGTATGAAAATTTTATAATTTCTTGGGTTTTTTTAGAAATTAAAAATTTTAAATTGAATTAATTAATGTTTTCAATTAATTAATTATGAAATTTAAAATTTTATTGAATAATTGAATTGTGAATGGAGAATAATTAATTTGTAAATTAATTATTGGATGTTGAGATTGTGATATTATTAATTAGTTTTTGAATTAATCAATGGAGTTTATTTGGTTAATTGATCATTTAATTAATTAATGGAGGAGAAGTGATTAATTAGTTGGTGAATTAATTAATGGAATAGATTTGGTTGATTGAATGTAAAATTAATTAAAGCAAATTGATGTGATTAATTAATTTTTGAATTAATTAATGGAATTGGATTACTTAATTTCAGAATTAATTAATGGAATATTGTGTTGGTTAATTGTGATAAGAGGATTAATGTGGACTAAACTTGATTAACATGATATATGTGAAATGTTTGTGGGACATGGTCTGATGCTTCCAAATCCCATGTGTGCAGGACATGGTCTGTTACTTTTGAATCTAGTAGTGATAAATTATATGTGATATGTGTGGGACATGGTCTGGTATTTACAAATCCCACATGTGGGGGACAAGGTCTGTTGTTTCTGAAGGCCCTAGTGGCAAGTATGTGTGGGACATGATCTGCTGCTTCCCAATCTCTTGAGGTCCTAGGCATGATGACCTAGACCCAAATTATTAGCATTGGAATATTTTTATAATAATTTATTTTATAAATTAAAATTAAATGGATAATGAAATCTGATTTTTTTAATGAATTTTGAATTGATAATGTGAAATGGTTCAGAATCTAACACAGACCGAAGATTGTATTGAGGTTTGGGTATCTTGTGGAACCTGGGGGTTCATGTAGTTAAATAAAAAATTATTGATTATGTGATAATAGTTTACTTATAAATTATAATTATACCTTTATACAACAGAATACAGTTTTATTGACTTCATATTATTTTAGACACCATTGGTTATGTCCTATTGAGTTATATTCACACCTTACCCGGGCTTATTGATTGGTACCTTCTTAGAATTTTTTTTTCTTGAAGGATTAATGTAAAAATCCCTAATATAGATAGATAATATGTGGATGGATTTTAGATGAGGAAACCAAAAGTGGTTTAGGACCTTCTTGGGAGTCATCAGTGTCTTTTTTTAGTTATCATTTTATACACTTTGCACGTAAATTATCATGACATGTTTTCTAATTTTGTTCGATATTTTATTTACTACATTGTTTATCTTGATTTATTAGTATTTTTATAGTTATATATTCTTATTCTATTGTTTTTTTATTTCCACGAGTGTATTACTCTAATAAACGAGGGTTTTGTCTCCCCATGATTGAATTACCAAACCCTCACTATTATTCAGAATCCTCTGGCATATGGGGAGGCATGCCTAAGGTCATGAGGAAGTCTGACTCGGGGAATCAGTGTATGGAAACTAGGTTGGGATGTTAGAAAGTTGTATCAGAGCCCAGTTTTCTTTTCTTTTTCTTTTTTATTACTATTTAGGAAGGGTAGACAATAGACTAGGAAGAGTCGGTCCTTGGTTATGAGCTAGATCATTGGAGTTGTAAACCCATGTATGGGGGAAAACCCAAGTACCATAGATGGGATTGTTATTATTGTCGTTTTCTATTATAGTATAATGTTATTTTACCTTTGTAAATTCACTTGTTGTTTTATGTGGTTATTATTTTTTAAAATTGTTGATAATTGACTCATGTCCTAGCATAGCATGATATTTGAGTCTGCATGAATCATTTTTGGCACTCAAGATTATTTTGTGACATGAATAATTTTTGGCACACATGAAAAACCAGTTTTGGGTATGTTTTTTAACTTGAACTATTTTTCCTTAATTTTGAATTTGAAATGAAACCATACTAAATAAAAACTGATTTTTTTTTGTAAAATTATGCAATATGTGAATATATGGGAATCTAATGAGAAAATTGAATTGTGAGCGTGCTTACCCTTTGTTAGTAAGGACCTAGGTATAGGATGGTTAAGGGTAGTAATAGCACCTCGATTTTGACCACATGGCAAGGTTTGGTGGAAATAATTATTGTAACTTGTTGTTTTTTCCTCTTATGTAAATGTGATAAAGTTGTGTTATGATTCCTAAGACGTTTTTTTTCTAATTTTAGAGATATTATACCACGATGACACCTATTTATGGGATGAAATGAGGATATGGATGGATATGCTCCACTATTGGTGTAACCTAAGGAATCGGTAGATCTGGGTGAGGAAGTAGGGGAGAATTATTGATATAACTTCACTCGGTTCATGAAATTCATGGAAAGAGACCTGGGGTGAGTTTTGAAAATCATGTTAGACCTAATAAGAGAGTTTTAGTTGGAACAACCTCTAAATTTTTAGGGAGAGGGTAGAACTAAAGGGGATAAGTTTGGGATTCAGTATATCCAAGCTATACTTGACCACATGGAGACTCCTTTTGAAAAGATAGTTAAGATGGATACTTTTATGCTATAAGGATTAGTGAAGTGCTGGTGGGATGTCTAGGTTCTGATTGGATGTGATGATTTTATGTTATGGAAGTAATTCATGGAGAGGTTCTTGGAATGATTCTATCTAGAGATGATGAGGTAGGAGAGAGTAACTAAGTTCGTGAGGTTGAATTAGAGGAGAATATACATGATGGACTATGATGGGAATTTTACATATTTTCATCACTTTGAACCAACATTGGTAGGAGATTAGACTACTGTCACAAAGAAATTTAAAGATGGTCTAAAATGTAAAATTTAGTCCCAAGTTTTTATCATTATATTGAATAAGTTTATAGAAGTGGTGAATTAGGCTCTCATACTTGAGGGGAACTTGAAAGTGGCATCCAGTGGTGGATAGGTGGTTTCTACTAGATGATATGGGGTGAAAATTCTGAAAGAAGGAAATATAGTTATAATAATTTCCCCCAAATTAGTGGTAAGAAGATTAGCCCAGAGGAAAGTCCATATATGAGCTTACCCATGTGGTTTTCCATCAGTTTGGTAGGATAGGATAAGATAAATTCATAAACTTTATCCCCAACCACAATTTGAGTGCTGAGCCTATGACAATATGGGTCATCTACAGAGGTTCTGTAAGAAACCGAGACCAAAATTTAATAACGGGGGAGATAGATAGAACCAAAGTGCGGTAAGGGTATATTCTACACCATATTAGTTTGGAAACTATATTTATACCGACTGAGGTGGTAGAGTAAGTGGACATGACACTTCTAGGAAAGAGCGCCCATATCAAAAAAGTGGTGCAACTTAGGGGAGTCAGACTATATCATTGGGAATTAGGGAAGGAAAATTATAGGTACTAAAACCTACACTTGTTGATAATGATTCTAGACCCTCGATCATGGTAGGTACTATTCTTGTAGCTTCTACATCATCTTGTGCCTTATTTGATACTGGCGCCTTTAATTCCTTTATATATGAAAAACTTGTTAATGATTTGAGCCTAAAAAATGGAGTTTTTGTGTTGGGTAATGACTATAGACACACCATTGGGTGTATGGTCTAGGGAAATCTATTTATGTAAGGTGAATTATATAGAAGTCTATGAGTATAATTTTATGTGGGATCTCTACATTCTAGGCATGTCAGGATTCGACTTTATTCTGGGTATTTAATAGCTAGGGATATACCAAGTCCAAATTGACTATTACTAGAGAATATTAACCTTTATGTCTCATAAGGGTGACAAGTACATTTACCATGGGGAATGGGATATCAATGCGAGCTAAGTAGGTCCAATTCATTAGCAACTGGGAGATCTCGCAGCCCAAGTTTCTAGTCTATTGCTAGATGATTGATGTGTAGAGTAGGATGTACTTATTCCTATAGTTGATCGGTTTAAGGTTGTATTTAATAAAGGATTATTAGGAATACCACATGATAGAGATGTGAAATTCACTATTGATATCAAGATAGGGATAGATCATCCTTTTATTCAACCATATAGAATGACACTCATAGAGCTTTAATATCACCAAACTCAGCTAGACGAGTTTTTGGATAAGGGTTTTATCTGATCGAGTATGTCACATTAGGGTTCACCAGTAAAACCCAAATAATTTAAAAAAATTACATATTAGAATAAATATTATTCTTTCTCTATTTACATGAAACACCATGTTAAGCTTAGGTTATACACCGTACTAAGTTAACTTGCGTTATACATAGGATTGGGTTTTACTGCCTTTTAATGGTGTACCAATTTTTAAATTAAAATTTAGAAATTTAATAATTTTTTTGTCAAAATAATCTTAATTTTTTAATTATTAATTTCAAAGATATCCTAGGGTAAATTTTTTGTATTTTTATAAGAAGTTTCATTTTTTTATGAATAGTAAAAAATAATGCATTTTAATTAAAGACAACCTTTTCATTTAAATAATTATTGGAGCTAAATTATATTTTAAATTGGTTTTTAAAGTCACAATAGATCTATTATTAATATACTAATCCAATTTAGGTAATTAATATCAATTTAATATTGAAATTAGATATAAAAACTTATTTAACCTTTTAACGATTCTACTTTAAAAACCATCTTTCTCGCAACATTTATGTGATTATCATTAACAATAATTTTTCCACTTATGTTATTTGAATTTTGAAAAATGGAAAAACATAGTTTTAATCATTAAATTTTTTTTGGTCTAATAATATCAACTCAATTTTGACAAAAAAGATTAGTGAAATTGATTAAAATTAATTACGGTTATTAAGGTAATATTAAGCTTAATAAGAGACTGAACCTTAATATTAAGGACCAAAATGATCTGGAAACTTGTCAAAAATACATTAGATTATAATAATTAGAAAATATACAAATTTGGGTCTAATTTTATGACCTATTGGGATAAATTTAAATGATATATCTCTATTTAAAAGGTTAAGTGAGGAAAAAGACAAAAATGGAGCTTTCCTTACCTTAAACATTTATAAAACTTTGAAATTTGTAAAATATATCATATTTTCAGTTATATATATAATTTTTAAAGATAAATGGTTTATTATTATCATATTAATTTATCAATAATTATTAGAGATGTTTTAGTCACATAAAATGCATAAGAAACACCAACGTAGTGATTATTTAGTTAATAATTAACTAAAATAAATGATACTATAAATATTAAAAGTGAAGTATATTTATTGAATTGGTGTCATTAATTATTTTTATAAATGAATATATCTTTTTACCTAGCTTTAAATGTAATATATTTTAATTACAATATTTTTTTATATTTTAAAATTTAAATTTGTTAAATAATGTCAAAATTGACATTATTGTTATTTTACAATAAATGGTATTTCATTAAATGATTTAAATCATATATTATAAAATTGATTTTTATGTATTAATAAATATTAAATATGGTATATTAATGGATAAATTTATATTTTATAGTTAACATATTGACCCATATACTATAAAAATATTTTTAAGGTTGTCTGAGTTTATGCAGTGTTTTAGCGCATCAAATACGTTTGTTTTAAAATTAATTTCCAAAACACATGGGATTTTTATTATATAAATAATATATAATATTGGTAATTAAGATTATATATGTTTTATAATAAATCTCATTTTATTTTATTACAAATGGTTAAATTAATTATATTATAAAACCAAGAGCTTTAATAAAAACCAAAATGATAAAATTGGGGAATCTTAGAAGTTAAGGAACCAAATTATTAAAATGCACATATTTTTGTGTGTTAAATGTTTTAATAGACCATTATTCCCCTTTAATCCATTATTTTTCTATATTTGAGGCACCTTTGGTAAGGCATACTATCCACTAATGTATACCTTTTAGTATTTACAAGAGTGCCCCTCCCCCTCTACTATAAATAGGTAAGAACTATACCCCTTCATCAAACCTCCCAAACCACATTGGATCTTCCATACTCTACCAAAATAGTCTCCCATCATTCCTTACCTAGACCAAGAGGCCTCCCTTTGGGAAGTAAGAAATCTAAGGAATCCTTTTGGTACAAACCAAAAGGAGTTACCTGATTAAGAGGTAACTTCTTCTCTCAAGATTTCTAGTATCATTTCCATTATACACCCCCCTCAAATATCTTTATCCGATCATTATATAAAAAAAATAGTATAATAAATATAATATTGTGTTTTTATGTAAATTTTTTTACCTACTCTTACACGCACCTCCATATAATGGGTAACGAACATACTATTTATGTGTACGAAAAGTTACTGCATCATGGAATGATGATTGTTCATTTTTCCTTTACCACCTATGATGGTGGAAAATATGATGGAAAATATATTTATATATGTTATATATTATATTTATAATATCATTATACTTTGTTAATTTTTATTTAGAAAATAACTTTATGCTTTCCATCTTGTGTAAATACAATAATTTTCTTTAAGGAAGCGTGGACTACAACACCCTAAAAGAGATATGACTCATTCTTTCCATACATGGAACAAAAAAACACTAATATAATTTTAGGATATTTCCACACTTATATATACACGGTTTAAAAAACCATGGCTATAGCCTAATATAACCTCACAGGTCTTAATCTACACATGGAGCTACACCCCCAACCCTCGTAATTCCACCCTCGATGTCGATTTCTCATCCCCACGAGTCGGTGAACCTACTCACCCGATGCTGCCACCCACATCCAAATATTCTCCTCCAATGAAGTGTCCACCAAACCTCGATCCTCCTTTGAAGATGTGACCACCCAACCTCAGGACGATCCTCCTCTGATGACGTATCCACCGAACCTCCCCACAATCCTCTTCTTCCAACACGGGTCCACCTTTCCCTCCCCCTTTGGGCCAACCTCTTCCTCGACTCACCTATTTTTTAGGTCTTCACACATTCTAGGAATCCCTCCACATCTCACCAGTGAGTGGTTTATTACTCACAACTTGTGAGTGGCCTTCGGTAGGGTGTGTTTGAGTTTTTTTTTCTATTTCCTCAAATTTATATTCTATTTATGATGTTGGGGTTTTAATTATCACTGATTTTATCTAATACATAGTAGCATACATATGAATCCGGATGGTTCTAATTCCTCACATGCCCTCTAATTTCTACCATAGAGAAGGGGTTTTTTTTTATTTCAGATCCACAAACTCTTTAATTTGCATTTGGTACATTTTATTGGTTTGGATATCTTGTCTTCTTAATTGTCACATTTTTCAATGATAGGTTTTATTTGTTTTCACTTATTACACCGGGAATGATTTTTTTTTGATTTTTTGTCTGATTTTCATTGGGTATGATTTTATTATGGAGTTTAAATATGAAAATACTAGAAATTAAAAGTTATGATGATATTATTTTAAAATGGATTAATGGTATATGGTGAGTTATACAAGAAAATTTCATAAATATATAGTATTAATTGATTATTATTACTTTGGTTAATGTAAATCTATGTTTCATAGTGATTGATATATGACATATCATGATATTTTTTCAGTTGTTGATTCAAAGTAATGTTTATAGGATTTACTAAATTGTATGTTGACTTATAAATTTTTTTTAGAGAACATCATTTTACCATATAAATAAAATCCAATATTATTATGATGAGTCACATAGAACATGTATTTTCCAAACCTACGATGTGATAGATTCATATGAGATTGTTTCCCCATAGGGTCTTATTCATTTCCCACTGGGTGTTTAGTCTTAGGTTTTGCTTCTAGATGTTAGTCCACACTACCCTATACCTCCATAACAATTCTTATAGAAATAAACACTTTGGGTTAAGAATTGGTAAAGATAAGTGTTTACCTGAAACTTTATTTATCAATGTATTTAAAATAATAAGGATTTTTCCATATTGTGTTTTTTAACTCCTTAAGATTATAACCATGGGTTGTCAAAGTATATTGTTTATTTCCTCGGTACTCCATAGGTCTCTATAGGTCCTTCATGGATGGATCTTGAATTTCTCCTTAAGTTTGGTAACCTGTTAAATGTTGAGTGTTCTTACTTACCTAATGGAAGTGTGGGGGATGATAAATATATTATAAAATATATTATAAAGGTGATTCGAATTGATATTTTTTTCTATATACATATGAGACTATTGAATAATCCTTGAAACCTTGGTTGTTCAAACACAATTTATGGAACCCCATCAAGTTTCTACACTAATCTAGTGGGATCTATAATTGGTATAATAAAAAAATTTCCTCTAATTGGATTTATATTTTTTTAGGTCCTACAATTTTTTTTTGAAATATATGATCTGAAAAATAAGAAGTTTTATTTAAGGTCCTTGGATAGAAAACTCAATTTATATTTTTATTGAATTTGAATAGAATGTATTTGTTAAAACGTTGAGGAACATGAAGAAATAAGAGGCTACAATTCAAATAAATAATTCCTAGGAGAAGGTTATTAAACAACTATTTGAAGGTAATAAAATTGGTTTTCCTTCTACTAAATCTACTGAGAACTATTATTGTAATGAATTTAGGTCATGTTGGGATGAAGTTATTTCCATTGAATCCTTCAGAGATAACAATTATTAAATAATGGATTGTCTTAAAATAGACTATATTGAAGTTATTATATACATATGTGAATACATCAAGGGTATACGATATTATAAATCATACTTATATTTAGATTCTAAGTCAATGAAATATAAATTCACCAAAAAGGTAAGTAAATGTATCACCATCAGAAAGTTTATTGAAGATGAGGAGATATTTTTATCACTTTTAAATGGAAAATTGTTTATAAATGAATAAGAATTGAAAAGGAGAGTTTTTTATGAGTTGGTTATTATAGAAGTGGTCTTTGCACTAGGAAAACTATATTAGACCTCTATGAATGTCAATTATTTATACCTGGAAGTTAAATATAATATTATTAAAGAACTAGATATTTCTCTTATAAAGGCTAATAAAGTGTATGGAGATCTGATTCCAAAGTTACAAAAGGGCTATGAAGAAATGATAAAATATCATGAATATGATATGTGTTATCGAAATCTATAATGATTAGAGTAGTAGGTAAAATTGATAAATGAAGAAGTCACCCAAGTATAATCATTACATGTTTTTAGGAAAATAAGATTAGCTACCACACAAACTAATGAGGATAATATTACTAATAAAAAGACTCAGAATTATGTCAAAATAAATTTAATTGATCCACTAATTTTTTCACTGTAATCTCATGGATGAATGTGATAGACTATCCTGATAAATCAATTGGTACTCATGCATATTTTTCTATTACCCATGGTTTCAAAAACAATTTCTATACAAATATGGGTGTGATTAAATAATGAGAATCCATCCATATCATCCAATTTGACTACGAGCATGAATAAAATACTTGGATCTCTAAATAAATCTCATGATCATATTGTTGTTGTCGAAAAATAGAAAGTAATAAAAAATTTATATACTACATACAATAGAAATAGAAGGTGATTTATTTGTCAATAATAGTGATACTAGACATTTGGATAGAATATTAGTGAATGTTGGAATAATATGTCGACCTATGTTGGATATATAAGGTCTATCTTCTGAGGGAGAAGGCCATATTTTGAAAGAAGAACTGTGGGAAAAATGAAGAATTCACAAAATAAGATTAATCTATTTATAAGAAATAGATTTCATTATTTTGAATATATTTGTTAAATATGAAAAAAATTATCATAGTTAAGATTCTTGTTTTCATATAACAACTCAACACAAAGTACATACTAATTTCAGAATAAGAGCCCAATAAAAATTGAAGTAGGTAAAAAAAGTAAATGAATCTATCTTGGGGAGAAAAAAAATAAGGATATTATATCATGTAATATCAATAATTCAATGAAAGGGGTTGAATAGGATGTTTAAATAGAGATGAACTGCCTACACTATGGAAGAATATTCCAGATTATGGACCATTGAAAATTGGCCATTAACATCATGACTGAGGGAAGTGAACTAAAGTAACAAATGGAATCAATTCAAGAAAGGAATCATAGAATTCATTTAATTAAAGATATAGTAGAAGAATAAGAGTAATATTGGCTTATAAATAATGATAATCTAAATAATATTAAAGAGATACATGGAAGATACAAAATTCCAAGTCATATAAAAAATAAATTCTTAACCTCACTTCAAGATGAATATGAATTATTGATATAAAAATATAAAACATTAGTGGCTCTAAATATCAAGAAATTTGTTGTAGAAAAATGTTTTCAAACACATTAATTAGGTATATTTTGTTCCTAAAGGATGTGTGATCATATGGTCAAAGTAATTGGTAGAGCCTGAGAAGATGTATCTAATGGGAAAGAATAGAAGTGATCTATTTTCAAAAATAAGGTTGCATGTTCCATCTTTAATGAATGAAAAATTTGCAGAAAAGAATATTTTCCAATGGTCTATATATTTTGAAAATCAAGGATGAATCTAGAATGAATAGATCTCAATATTTAATATATGGGAAAAAAATATTTTTTTGGATTGGGATATATATCATGAACTTATTACCCTGATTATTTGTTCTAATTTTTGTTGGGAATTAAAATTGCTAATGAAAAAAGGGCTGAACTACTTAGAAGTTATTATTATTACACAATTGTGGGTTTTATCCATCATGGTTCATTCAAACTGTTATAACTATCTCATAAAAATACCAAAAAAATCTAATGGTTAAGAAAAGAATTTATCTTTGAAACAAACTATCCATGATGAAGATTGTTGGGAAGAATTCATAGAGGCTGGGGGGTGCAGGGGGAAGTGGGTGGGGGGTGCTGGTTTTGGAGGGGGAGGGTGTTGGGGGGATTGGGGGGTAGGTGTAGGGGGACTGGTGCGGGGGGGGGGGGGGCAGTGGGGGTGTAGATGTATGGCTGAGGGCTAGGGGGAGGGGCTGGGGGGGTGGGGGTGATGTTGGAGGGGGGAGGAGTGGTGCTGGGGGGCTAGTGTAGGGGGGACTGGTGCTAGGGGGATGGTGCTAGGGGATATGGGCAGTGGGGTGCAGGTTGGGGTGTTGGGGGTGGGATGGAGGGGAGTGGTGCAGGGGGGTTGTGTAGGGGGACTAGTTCTTGGGGGTGGTGTTGGGGTGTAGGGGGGCAATGGATGTGCGGGTGGGGGGCAGGGGGTCTGGGGTAGGGGTTGTGGTGCTGGGGGTTGGTGTAGGAAGGGGGGTGTGCTGGGGGGTTGGGGTGAGTGGTGGAGGGGGCTGGTGGGGAGGCTGAGGGCTGGGGGAGGGGCTGGGGGGTGTTGAGGGGCTAGGGGGAGTGGTATAGGGGGTGAGGGTAGGGGGACTGGTGCTGGGGGCTGGGGGGAGGGGCTGGGGGGAGTGGTGTAAGGGGGTTGGAAATCAAATTTTGGAAGTGTTTTGGAAATGAACAGAATAAGGAAAATGTAAGGGAATGAGAAATAAAAGATGAATAATCGTTCCCTTTATATTATATTTGTTGATTATATACTGACCATGCACAACTTGTTTTATATGATTTCATATGGTAATTGAGATATATATTGGAAAGATATTCTAAGAATAGATTATGTAATGGAAATGATAATATGGAAGAATGGGGTATGCTTCATGGATGTGTTATTTCTAATATTTATGCATGTACTGATGCAATTATTATTGATATTATGATGAACAACATGTGTGTTTGTGGATATTTTTTGTTGACATGGCCACCATAAATCATCAATATAATGGGAGTGACTAAATGATGATATTGTGGTAATAATTGAAAGGAATTATAGAATCTATAATGGTAATGGATTCATGTATCATTTATCATCACTTATCACAAACATATAAGAAGTCATTATATATAATTTATTTTTACACTATTTCCTTACAGGTGGTTTCTTATGATGAGGCCGGTTCAATCCACCACCATTGATGATAGTGAGTTCAACATCAAATTTGGGTAAGATTTATTTCATTTTTATAATTTGGAAAAATTTTAATTATGGATTTTGTGATTTTTGGGTTATTTATGTTTTTTAGTGATTTCTGGATGTCGTTGAGGTGGATTCGAGTTTCCATTGATGAAGACTTACATGTGTATGCATATACATATATATGTTCCCCCTTTATATATATTCACTCATGGAAGTATGAATATATATATATTGGGGCTAGGTGTGCTTATATATAGATATGAAAAATGCAAACATGTGTAAGTGTAAAGAGGTATATGCAAGTATAAACATATATCTAAGGACCCCCCTTGTGCATATTTGACCACGAAAATATGTATATAGGGGATTGGTATCCTTATATATATATGTGAAGTTTAAATTCTTACAAGCAGAAAAAATGAAGATTTGAGTTGTCATCGTAAAAAACAGGGTGCCTTGAGGTTGAGGTAAGTTCCCTATGCCTAACCATTTAATTTGAATTCTATAATTGCCCGAGTATTTTAAAAACTTGTTTTCATTATTATATAATATTTATATAATATAAAAACTGGTTTTGGATCTTTGAAATTACATTTTAAACTATATTACATGATTTCCCTAAGTCTTCAATGTGGACTTGTAGAAAGTTTCAACCAACTCAATAGTAGAAAATGAAATTTCCTTCACTTTAGAGATGATAGTGCCCTCATTTTGAGAAAACATGAATCGAGCATTCTCATACAAATATAAAACATAAAGAAAATATTTTTTTTAATTTCATCAAACACAAACAATCAGGCTTGATAACTTGACACCTTCTTTAGTAACATCATTGTAAAACACTTGAACAAGAAAAATACAGAATTTAACCTATTAAAAAAATCCACCTAGGCATGATTCATGGTGTGACCAAGGGTTTCACACCATGAATCCCAACCCTTGGTAATTTCAAGGCTTGAATAGAGGTTCATAGCCAATAATTTATGACATAAGGGGTTCACCTCTCAACCAACCCCATTAAAGGCATAAACCCGATGGGTCATAGCATGAAAGGATACAATATCTTAAATTTCAGTAATTTTCACCCTAAACCTCCGCCAACATCCACCCAACCTCAGAGGATCCAAAAGGGGACTAAAACCAAATCCAAAAAATACCTTTTAGTAACATCTAATGTTCAGATTTCTAATCCAAATTCCAATTTATTCAATAACCCATGTTTCATATTAAAAAATGAAAATTTCCTCAAAAAATAATGAATCAGAAACTTGTGTGGTATTACAAACTCCCCAACTTAACACTTATTATCCCCAAGAAGCCATGGTATTCTTCAAAACATGCCTCACAAACTACTATAACAGTCAATTCCCTGAGAACTCACTATTATCCATATCATAATTCTAAACATGTTTCAGTTACACAAATCCAAACATCAAGGAATGCTTTGAACCAGAAGTTGAGCCACTCACTCACGATAAGGAAATATAAAATAGAGGATCTTCCCACACTAGCATCACTTTACCTCAACCATTCAATGATCGGACTCACTGCAACAATGAACAATATGACATGAGGGCTAGTCACCCAAAACTGATATGATTCTCCCCACCATAGGAGTACCATTATCATTGAACTTCCAAACCAAACACCTGGTCTCTGTAGCCCATGTTCTATCCATCACTAAATGCATTGAATAGATGTGTCTGACCAACTTATCCCTAAATTCAATATATAAAATATCTATTTCCACCGACTCTTGGATCACCATAGATCATCCATTCCAGCCAATGATAGTAAATAGTGTGCTCCCCACCCTATGGCTTCCCATACAGGGTTCGTATGGCTTCCCATACACCACTACTCAACTTCAGATCCAAACGGGTCCTATCAGAAAACCTCAATGACAATACCCCTATGAAGGACCAAAAACTCAAGCTATCGGGGGGGGGGTGCTGAGTTTTTTTGTAAGGGTAAGGGGGGTGCATGGGGTGGGCGGGGCGTGTGCTGAGGTCAGGGGGCAGGGGGTGGGCATGGGGGAGTGATTGGGGGTGTGTAGTGTGTAGGGGGTGGGTGGGTAGGGGGTGGGGTGGAAATGGGGTGTGTTGGGGAAGGGGGAAGGGGGTGTGTAGGGTGAGGGGGAAGGGGGTGTGCTGGGGGGATGGGGTGGGGGTGCAAGGGGGAGGGCTGCTTGGGTGATCCAAGAAGTGTGCAGGGAAGGGGGGTTGTGCTGGGTTATTTTGCAAGGGGCATGGGTAAGGTGTTAGGGGGTGTGATGGGGGTAGGGGGCAGGGGGTGCAAGGGGGAGGGGTTCTAGGGGGGGGGGGGGTCCAATTAGTGTGCATGGGAGGGGGGGGGGGTTGTTGGGTTCTTTTACAAGGGACATGGGTTGGGTGCAGGGGGGTGTGCTAGGGGGAGGGGGTAGCGGTGTAAGGGGGAGGGGTGCGAGGGGGGGTGTTTCCTTTCTTATGGTATGGAATTATGGAATTACTTCATGATGAACCAGTCCTGATCTTTGTAAACGTGAAGATTATTTCACATGGAATTTTTAGATTTATAACTTCATACAATGATCCATGGATGAACCTTGTGAGAATGACTACAGTATTATTTTTTATTGTGTTATATGATTTTTGAATTTTCTAATATGTTTTGTTTTACCTTAATTTTATGTGATGTGAACTACTATTTTCTACATTGTATTGTAGATATTTGTGAGCTGGTTCTAGACTTCATGAATACTTTTTCTTATAGGGAGACTCATGTAAGTGCAGTTATGTATTTTTTTATATTGGGAGTTCTTTAATTATTAGTATATAATCAGATTTAGTGTATAATTTAATTTGGACAGTGAGTACCACATTGATCTTCTATGTGATAAAATGAGTAACTCATTCTAATTTTGTAACATGGTTTTTAAACCCAAGAAATATATTTAGTGTTTGGGAAATTTTAGCAATAGTTAGTAGATCCTCTCACCTGATAAATGTCAATGGGTTGGGATGTAAGTAGGGAGGCTGATTAGTAGGAGCAGGGTGGAGGGGGACTGGTAGGGGTCGGGTGGAGGAAACTGTCAGGGAGGACTAGCAGGGGGTGGGGGGGGGACTGGAAGGGGGACTAGAAGGGGATGAAAGGGGGCTGGAAGGGGGGGGGGAGACTAGAAGGGGAATGGGGAGGGGAAACTACCCAGGGGGAGGACTGGCAGGGGGAGGGGGGAACTGATAGGGGGAGGGGGTGCAAGGGGATGGGTGGGCGGGGGTGCGGGGGGGGGGGGGTGGGGGGATTGGCAGGGTGAGGACAAGGTGGGGTGGGGGGACTTTTTGGGGGGAACTAGTAGGTGGGTGGGAGGGGTAACTCGTAGGTGTGTGTGTGTGTGTGGGGTGGGGGGGGGGGGTAACTGGCAGGGGGGATTGGTAGTGGGGGGAGGACTGGAACAGGGGTGGGGAACTCGCAGGGGGGTGTCTAGGAGGGGGGTGTAAGGGGGAATGTGTGTGAAGGGGGGTGTCCAGGAGGGGGGTGTAAGGGGATGTCTGGGGGGGGGGGGGTATTTAAGGGGGATTTCCAGGGGGTGGGCTACTGTAGGGGGGTGCTAGGGGTATTCAAGGGGTGTCCAGGGGGGGTCAATGAGGGGGGTTCAAGGGGACATGGGTGTGTAGGGGGGGTGTCCAGGAGGGGGGGGGGGTGTCCAGGTGGGAGGGGGTCGGGGACATGGGGGTGTTCAAGGGGGTGAAAGGGGCTGTCCAGGGGGTGCAGGGGGTTGTCTAGGGGGGCGAATAGGGGTGCAGGGGGTGTTAAGTGGGTGTAAGGAGGCTGTTCAGGGAAGTTCAAAGGGGTTTTCTATGGGGAATGGGGCATGGGGGGGGGGGGGGGTTGTTCAAGGTGGTGCAAGGGGCTATCCAGGGGGGGTGCAAGGGGCGGTCCATGGGGTATGGGTGTGTAGGGTGTGTTACAGGGGGTGTACGGGGGCTATCTAGGGGGTGAAAAGGGGCTGTCCAGGGAGGGCATGGGGGTGAAGGGGGGTGTTCAGAGGGGTGCAAGGGGGCTATCCAGGGGGTATGGGGGTGTTCAATGGGGTGAAAGGGGGCAGTCTAGGGGGTGCAAGGGGGCTATCTAGGGGCATGGGGGTGCGGGGGGGGGGGGGGGGTGTTCAAGGGGTTGCAAGAGGGTTGTACAAGGGGCATGGGGGTGCGGGGGGGGGGGGGGGTGTTTAAGTGGGTTCAAGGGGTCTATCCAAGGGGTGCAAGGGGGATATCTAGGGGGAAGATGGGTGTAGGGGGTGTTCAAGGGATTTCAAGGGGGATGTCCAGGGGGCATGGGGGTGCAAGGGGTGTGATGTGGTTGTCCAGGGTGTGTAAGGGGGCTCTCTAGGGGGTGAAAGGGGAATCCTAGGGGGTGAAAGGGGATGTAAAGGTGGGAAAAGGGGTGCATGGGGGGGGGGTGTTCAAAGGGGTGTAGGGGGCTATCTAGGGGGTGCATGGGGCTGTCCAGGGGGGTGCAAGGGGGCTATCCAGGGTGGGAACTGAATTTATTTTTTATACCATATAAATAATATCGCCACAGTTTTAACTGTGGTAGTAGGGTCCTACTTCCAATATTAAAATTGTGGCAATAGGGTGACTAATGCCATAGTTAAAACCATGGAAGTAGGGGAATACTTCAATAGTTAAAACTGTGGAAAGAGGCCCCCTAATGCCATAGTTTAACTGGGGCACTAGGACCCTATTTCCATGATTAAAACCATAAAATAGGCCCCTAATACCACAGTTTTAAATGTGGTAGTATGAAAGACCTACTATCACATTGATAGCAGCCATGGTTTTCCGAAACTGTTGCAATAGGCTATTGCCACAGTTTTCCGGCCTACGAACATGGTTCCAAACCATGGTCGCAGGTGAATTTTCCAGTTGTGAAAGGATGGTTTAAATAAACCTATGTAACATATATAATATATATATGACACTGGAATTATAATATACATATGTATCATTTAGTTTTCATTATTTTAATACTATAAAGAAATTAAAGTAGTGTTCATGCGTACGTTTGGCCCACTGTCTCCATGAAGGTTGTACTTCATTTCTAATATCCAAATATTATGGACTAATATAAATACATATATATTGAATATATATGATAATTAAGTAATTTTTTACATTCTAGAGATGCTGATACCATGATCTAATTAATGATAACAAAAAATTAATAAGTTAAAACATGCTTGGAAAAACTAGGCAATTAACACAAAAAATAAGGAAAATAATGAAATATTATTATCAAATGGGTTAAAAAATAATATAATAAGATTATATATGAAATTATAAATATTATTATGGTTATGGTACAAGTTACTAACACATTTCAATACTATTATACATGATTATAAATACCACAGAACAAAAAGGAAGGTTAAGGTAAGGGAATTTCATCTCAATTTACATTTCATTGAGACTTATTTGTTATTATGCACCAATTCACTTTTATTTGGTTTATATACATCCTTTTTCTTGTTACATCATAAATCATATTATTTTCATGATTTTATATGTTTCATTTAATTTTATATCTTTCTGGATATTATGATCCAAATGTTTCAAAGTGGTACTATACACTTTGGATTGCTTAAAGATTATTCTTATTAATATTGTTCTTAGTGACTATATTTGAAA
Organism: Viscum album; assembly: GCA_963277665.1. Taxonomy (NCBI): domain Eukaryota; kingdom Viridiplantae; phylum Streptophyta; class Magnoliopsida; order Santalales; family Viscaceae; genus Viscum; species Viscum album. Next base: position 828,008,486 of record OY728156.1, read on the forward strand.
TTCCACTCGCTTTTTTGATCGTTAAGTTTATCTTGAAACAATAACGTTATTGAAATAATTATTAATTGTAAATTTACTTGTATATATATATTTTTATATAATGTTTATTAGTATTTCCTAGACTTTATAGCATTTCTATACGATTTTTACATTTACAATTATTTGATTATTTGGGGAGTTATTGATAATTACATATTATTTATTAAATACAGATATTTTTTGAGGTGTATTATTTATTTTGATTATTTTATATGAGGAATTATTTGGACTATAAATGATGGGTGGAGCCAAAATTTATGTTTCTCTTTGATGCATTGACAAGTTCTCATGAGACAAATAAGTTAGACAAATTAAAAGAGTTTCTATCCATAGTTTTAAACCATATTATAAAGGGTATTAACAATATAGGTTTTCATGTTCCTTAGACATGATTCCCATTAATAATACATTTTCCTCATTTAGTTTTATATATTATTCATCCATGAGATTTTTCATCGACATATTGATTGATAAATTTCATTTCATTTAATTGAGTAAATGACATGTGTTTCAGTTTCTTACCTTTCCATCTTGATTTTTCCTTATCTATTTATTTCATTGGGATCTATTATCTATTATTTACCTTTCTATTTTAATTTATTATCACTGATTCATTATTAATTCCTCTTTACATACCCTTACTGAGCATTTGAACTCACCCTTAGTATGTTTCATTTCTCCAGGTAATGGATAAGAAATATTAGAATAATCTTTCAAGGAATGAATTTATTTAATTTATTTATGTATCATTTTTTTAATTTATATTTACCAATGTATTATGGGTATCGTGTATGTAATCTTGATATCCAATATAGCTAAACTGATTGGTCATTTGAAATTTGAGTCCTTATAATCATGCCAATGTAATAAGATAATGCACCTGCTCTGGACTTCTAGGGTTGGGTCCTTACAGTTGGTATCAAATAGAGGTTTAACATCAACCATGGAAACTAGATTTATAAAAACATAGATTAGGTAATATAAACATAATATAGTATTTTAGGATAATTATAGAAGAACATCCAAGAATTTTGGTAAGGTAGATATTATTTTGGTATTCCTAGAAATACATCCCTTTGGGGATACTATAAGTGGACATGGTTCTGGTACATATGAACCTAGGAGAAATAAATCTGATAAGGTGTTCTAGACCTGACTCGAGGTAACCTGATACATGAAAATGATCCTTACTATGCACCTGGTTTGACACTCCTAGGGTATATTCTCAAGATAATTCACATTTTCTTTGCAAACTATTATAAAGGATTTTGAAGTAAAGATTTCCCCAAAGTATCCAAAGATTATGATTCTAGGATTAATGATTCACAAATTTATGTGATATACCATATTTTGAATTAAAATTTATTTTATGATTTAATCCAGTATATTCCATTATTTAGAAATGGTGCATAGTAAAAGGAATGTGAACCTCACCGATGCACGTGATCCAAATATTAAGAAGGATCATATATTTCATGTTATGAAGCCAATATTTAAAAGGTAAATAGTCTCCCAAATATTATTATCATATTTGGAAATAGTATCATGTGACAATGAGATGAATAAATAATTCCCCAATTCCTATGTCTTTGAAGGAAACCAAGACCAAAAGAGGTCATCTGAGGACCATGAAAAAGGGAATGAGTCAAAGAAGACGAAGGGAAAGAAAGATTTTACCACATGTGATAATTGTGTCAAGAAACACCACAATACTTGATTAAAATTAATGGGAGATTTCTAAATGTTTGGAAATAAAGGCTATGATGCTTGTGATTTCAAGTGTAAAAAAATGGTTTCCAACATACAATGCTTCAAATACAAAGATATGAGACACTATGAAAATCAATGTTTTAAGAGACAAAGGAATATACCCCAAATGATTCTATTAATGACCAAGTTATAATAATCCTAAAGATGAAGAGGATTTCTTGATATTCCTATAATGATATTATGTCATTTTAATATTTTATTAGCAATGTATTGGTTATAAGTATTATGGAATATATAAGGATTATAATGTAGTAATTTTTAATTAAGGATTTGAGATCATATTATGAATAGTACCAAGAAACTTTATTCAGTAAAAATATAAACATTTTAAAAAACACATGAGTGAGGGAAATAAAACCCATAATATTTTCTAGACATGGAGATAACGATGGAGAAATGATTGATTTGGAAAATTTTTTAAAACATTGGAACTTATTAAATACTTGTCAACAAGTGTTCTATTCTATCACTGATGGAGTTAACTACACTTTTTTATTTTTTGAATTTATCCAATAACATGTGTCTTACTTAAGGCATAAGGAACAATGAATGTTTACAATAATGTTTTATAGAGATTAGAGTGATTAATATATTTTAATAGGATACATGATACAGTTATTCACATGTTTGGAATTTGAAATTTTGAGTAACTTCATATTCATTAAAAGTTAATGATAAGTTTATTTTTGAAATTCAATGACCATGTTTCTAAAGTGTTGGATTATAAAAATTTGCAAAGGATAACTATTTAGAAAATGGTTTAAGTTGAATATTGAATATGGTTTTAGATATTGATATATTATATCACTATATGATGAATCTTGTTCTAAGATATGAAGTAAGAATAGTTTAAGGCATTGAAAAAGGATAAGATTACGATGATAGAAACATACCAAGTAAGTATATTTACTTATATTCTTTGAGAGTGAAAGAATTAATCAAAAATAGGAAAAATGATCTTGAAACAAAAAATTTTGTCCATGTAGATTCATTTTTGATGAATCTAATGGCCCTTAGATCATCATAGATTTAGGGAGTTGTGATTGTAAACTTTATCCTAACCATTTTCTCTAGAACCCTCCATTAGAACTTGATTATTATATTTTACTTGTATATAAATGTTTTTATTTCCCACCTATATTCTTATACTGAGTAACCTAGTTATGTGACCATTTTAATTTCCTTTATCTCTTATTAAGAAGGTTTTTATATTAACCCTATTCACGATGTGGGGTTTTCAACAATAATATTTTCAAATATCAATTCCTTGATTAATAAGATCAAGTTTAAATTGAAAGGATTCATTTTAATTAATGTTGGGAGAATATAACACCCCAAGATTTTAAAATATTTACATGTTATAATAAAAGTTATTTTGTCTCTCGTTATACACAACACCATGTTACACTTACGCTACACACCACACTGAGTTAGCTTGGATTACATGCAAGACTGGGATTTACCACATTTTATTTGTATAACTATTTTAGAATTAAATTTTATATATATTATTTTTCACAATAAACTTTATTTTTGAATTTTTAATGTCAAAATTAGCCTAGGGTGAATTTTATGTATTTTTTAAGAAGTTTCATTTTTTGAAGAATTATAAAAGATAATAAATTTTAATTAATAATAACCTTTTCATTTAAATAATTATTAGTGTTAAATTATATTATTAATTTGTTTTTAAAGTAAAAATTGATCTATTATTCATATAATAATCCATTTTAGTTCACTGGTATCTTTATTATTTTAAAATTATATATAAAAACTTATTGAATGTTTTAGATTTTCTACATTAAAAACTTGATTTCTCACAACATATGCCGGATTAGCAGTAGTGTTGATTTTCCAACTTCTATGATTTTTATTTTTAAAAACATAAATACATGGTTATAATCATTACAATATTTATGGTCTAATAATATGAACCTAATTTTTTACAAAAAATCATAATAAAAGTAATTGAAATTAATTACAGTGATTAAGGTAAGACTAAGCATAATGAGGGATTAAACCTTAATCTTAAGAACCATAATGACCTATAAACTTTCCCAAAATACATATAATTCCAATAATTAGACCATATCCCCCCTAAGATCTAATTTTATGTGTTTTTTGGAAATATTTTAATGGAATTTCCTTATATGAAAGTTTAAGTAAGGAAAAAGACAAAAAAGGAACTTTCCTTACCATTAACATTTATAAAACATTGAGATATGTAAAAAACATCATATTTTAAATTATATATATAATTTTTAATAATTTAGGGGTTATTTTGTTCATAATAATTCTTCAATAATTTTTGGAGATGTTTTAGTTACATAAAATTATTAAGAAATTCCAACATAGTGATTATTTAGTTAATAATTAACTAAAATAAATGATACTATAAATATTAAAAGTAAATTATATCGATTGAATTATTTCCATTAATTATTTTTAGAGGAATATATCATGTTATTAATATTTAAACTTAATATATTTTAATTCAATTTTTTTGACATTTTAAAATTAAAATTAAATAAATAACTTTCAAATTGACATTATTATTATTTTACAATAAATGATATTTTATTAAATTATTTAAATCCTATATTATAAAAAGTGATTTTAATGTGTTAATTAATATTATATATGGTCTATTAATGGACCAATTTATCTTTTATAATTAACATATTTATCTATATACTGCAAAAACATTGTTATCGTGTTCCGGGTTTCAACATTGTTTTAGCGCGTCACATGCGCTTGGTTTAAAATTAATTTCCAAAAAATATGAGATTTTATTTTATAAATTATATATAATATTAAAAATCCATTATATATATATTTTTTCTTATAAATATTACTTTATTTTATAATTAATGGTTAAATTAATTATATTAGAAAACTAGATGGTTTAATGAAAACCAAATGATAAAAATGGGAAATATTAAAATTTAAGGAACAAAATTATTAAAATGCACATATTTTTGTGTTTTGGAGGTTTTAATACACCATTATTACCCTTTAATACTTTATTTTTTTTAGTTTGGAGGCACTTTATGTAATGTAGACTACCCATTATTGAACTCCTTTTTGTATTTACCAGAGTGCCACTCCCCCTCCACTATAAAAAAGCAAGAACTCTACCCATTCATCACACCTCTCAATACACATTGGCTCATAAAAAATCTACCCAAATAGTCTTATAACATCTCTCCCATAGACCTAGAATTCTCCCTTTTGGTATGAAGCAATCCATGTAAGCCTTTTGGTACAAACCAAAAGGATTTACTGGATTAAGAGGTAACATCTTCTATCAAGACCTCTAGTTTCATTTCCATTATCCACCCCATCAAATATCTTTATTACTTTATAATATAACAAAACCAGTATACCCGATATAGTAGTATTTTTTTTAATGTAAATGGTTCTACCTACACTTACACACACCTCCATCTAATGGGTAACAAACATATTGTTTCTGGGTACGGAAAACTACTACCTCATGAATAAATGATTCTTCATTTTTTTTCTATACCACCTATCATGGTGAAAATTATGATGAAAAATCTTTTTATATATGTTATATATTATATTTATAATATCTCTATGCTTATTTAATTTTAATTTAGAATATACCTTTATGCTTTTCATCTTGTGTAAATACAGTAATTTTGTTTGAGGAACTGTGGACTACAACCCCCTCAAAGCGATATGACTCATTTTTTCCTTACATGGAATGTATAATGGATGGTTTTAATAAAACTACTTAAAATATATAACATTTATATTATAATGGAATTATAATATAAAAATTTATCATTTAGTTTTCATTCTTTTAATACAATAAAGAAATGAAAGTAGTGTTCATGCGTACGTACGACCTACCGTATCCATTAACAGTGCACTTCATTTCTAATATCAAAATACAATGGCCTATAATAAATAAATATATAATGATTATATATGATGATTATTTCATGTTTTACATCATGGATATGATTATACCATGATCTAATTAATGATAACAACAAGTAACAACATAAAACATTCTTGCGAAAACTAGGCAATTAATACCCAAAATAGTGAAAATTATAGAAGATTATTATCAAAAAGGTAATAATATAATATAAGAAGACGATATATGATATTATAAACATGATCATAGTTATGTTACAATTTAATATTTTTTTTAAAACCACTATATAGGAGGATAAAGAAAACACAACAAAAAAGAGGGTTAAGGTAAGAGAATTTCATCACAATTTACAATTCATTGATACTTATTTGTTATTATGTGCCAATTAACTTTTATTTGGTGTATATACTTATTTTTTTCATGTTATATCATGAATTATATTATTCTAATGATATTATAAGTTTCATTTAATTTCATACTTTTCTGTATATTATGATTCAAATATTTCAAAGTGGTATGAGCCACTTTAGTATGTTTAAAGATTATTCTCCTTAAAATTATTCTTAATGATTATCTTTTCAATCTCAATTACTTTTATGATTTTTAACATTTTATTGAAACAATATATTTATTTTAATTATTTTTCTTTGAAAATTTACAAGAATATCCATATTCTTACACAGTAGATATTAGTATTTCCTAAACCATATACCATTTGACATACGATGTCCACTTTGAAAATTATTTAATTATTTGGGGAGTTATTGATAATTTAATATTCTTTATTTAATACAGATATTTATAAGTAATATTATTTATTTTTATTATTTGATATTAGGAATTATTTGGATAAGAAATGAGGGGAATATATAGGACTTCATATAGATCCTTGATTCATCGACATGTTCTCATGAAGAAAATAAGTTAGAAAAATTAAACAGGTTTCTATCTATTGTTTTAAAACATATTTTGAAATGTATTGATGGGTTAAGTTTTCATGTCTCCATATAATGAAAAAGAAATATTTGAATAAGATTTCAGGGATGTGGTTTATTTCATTTATTTAGGTATCATTTTTTTAATTTCAATTTCCAAATGTATTATGGGTATCCTGTATGTAATTTGGATTTACATGACTGATAAACTAATTGGTCCTTCGGGATTTTAGTCCCTGTAATCATGCCAATTTTATATTATAATGCACCGGCTTTGGGATTCAAGGGTAAGGGCATTACATACCAAGAGTTGTTTGTTAAGAAGGTTGATGGGAATCAATGATTGTGCATTTATTACCAAAAGTTTAACCAGATGATTGTGAATAATTGGTATCATCTTCTGCATATTGATGATATATTTGACTAGTTTAGAGGATCTTGTGTGTTCTCGAATATTGACTTGTGATTAGGGTATCATCAGTTTAGCATTTAGTATTTTGATATACCGAGGAATTGTTTTGAAGCAGGTATGGCCTGTATGAGTTCATCGTAATGCCGTTTGGGTTGATGAACGCACTAGAAGTGTTTATGGACTTGATGAATATAATATTCCATCTGTACCTGTATTAGTTTTTAGTAGTATTTGTAGATGACCTTTGGTATACTCCAAATCTCATGACGATAATGCACAACACCTTGAAATCATCTTGAGTACAATGAGAGAGAATCATATGTACACCAATATATATAAGTTTCAGTTTTGGATTGATTAGGTACACTTCTTGGGGCACATCATCTTGGAGAAGGGTGTGTTAGTGGACCCATTGAAGGTTAGGGTAGTAGCTTCTTAAGATAATTTCAAGAATGTTTTTGATATCCAAAGATTTTTGGAGTGAGTAGGATATTATCAGAGATTCATTCATGACTTTTCCTGATAGGCATAAATGCTTATGTGCTTTAAAAATGGGGATAAATATTGAACAGTCAGAATAATGTGATAATTCCTTCTAGGATCTAAAGAAATGCTTGAAATCGGCACTGATCGTGTTCCTACTTGAGCCAGGTGAGGAGTATACGGTATATTGTGATGCTTAGAGTGTTGGAATCAGAGTAGTGTTTATTTGTGGATATTGAGTTGTGGTATACAAGTCTCAACATTTGAGCCCACATGAATGAAACTACCCTACAAACAACCTCGAGTTGTCTACAGTGGTGTATGCTTCAAAGTGTTAGTGGCATTATCAGTTGGGAGAAAATGTTTCTATATATAAGATCATAGGAGCTTAAAGTATACCTTTTTTCAATGAGACTTGAATATTTAAAGTGGATATGGTTTAAGTACATGAAGTAATTTGATTTTGAGCTGACATATACACCCATGAATTGAAATAGTGTGGTAGATGATTTAAGCATGAAAACACAAGCTCAAGCTGTTTAGGCATCTATTGATGAGTAGAATATGATAACTCCACTAGCTAAGATGCATGTTGTGGTTTAGGAGAGTTAGGGGAATATGACTCTGGTATCAGTTTCGGTGGAGTTTTAACCTTTTAGAGTAATCAAGGATAGGTAGTATGAGGATCCAAAATGTTTATATTTGAGGGAATGCCTTGATGGTGGGGAGAAACCTTCAGATTGAAGCATAGATCAGGGTGAGATCTTCTTTTTTAGGAATCATATTGTTGTGTATATGAGAATGCAATAGAAGTTGATGTGGTAATTTCATACCTCGATGTGGGTGGTACATCTAGGTGTGAAAAAAATTATACTGTGAACTATGAAGATAGTTTTGGTGTCTAGGTATGAAAAAGGAGATAGCATGGTTCATGATATGTTGCCTCTCCTATCAGTAAGTGAATATAGAGAATCAATGAAATAGAGGTATACTATAGTAATTTCCCATTCCATAGTAAGAGTGGGATGATGTGACAATATGATACTGGAATTTTTGGTGGGTCTTCCGAGAAATCCCCAAAAGAATGATGCTATTTGGGTTATTGTGGAGAAACTGACGAAGGTAGTGAATTTATTGAATATATAGAATGATTTATCAGTGGTTCAAATAAAATATTTTTATGTCCATGTGATAGTCCATTTTCATTATGTGTCATATAATATTTTTTAAGACCATGATTCACATTTCACTTTGTGCTTTTAGAAGGGATTATAGAAGGTGTTCGGTACATAGTTTTTTTTTGTGTATGACTTTACACCCAAAGACATATGGGTAGTTGTAGAATGCTATACATATATTTGAGAATATCCTACGAGCAAGTTTTCTAGAATTCAATGGATCATGGGAGAAGAACATGTGTTTAGCGAAGTTTTCCTATAACAACAATTTTTATGAAATGATACAGATAGAACCATACAAGGTTTTTTATGAAAGGCCATGCCAATCACATTTATGATAGATGGAGGAATGTGAGTATATATTGTTGGGACTAAGTCTCGTGCATGAGACATCAGAGCAGGTTCAACGGATTTGGAAATGTTTTTCTATGGCTGAAAGTAGACATATGTAATATGGTGATATACATCGCTGCCCCCTAGAATTTATTGAGTGTGATCTTATATTCATTTGGATGTCTCTTAATTTGGGTCACTACAGGTTATAGATATGGGGATAGTTATCACCCAAGTTTGTTCGCTCATTTAAGGATGTTGAGAGAATCAGATTAGTTGTGTACTGACTGTCTCTTCGACAGAAATATAGTGCTACACATGACCTTTTTTAATATGCTAGAACTATGATGGTATCACCCTTACCCTTATCATGTGATCGAGGTGGGTTATGTTGATATTAACATAGATTCATCCTTTTAGGAGCATCCGATACATGTGTTGGATCATAGGTATAAAGTGATGTAGGGAAATATTGTGATGATATTTTATGTATTTTGGAAACCTAGAAATGTACAGGAGGAAACATGTGAAAGGGAATCAGATATAAGGGCTCAATGTCCTGATATGTTCAACTTTGAATCTTAGAGATACTTTGGAGTGAAACTCAAGGATGAGCTGTTATAAGGTGGGGAGATTATAAGAGCTTGAAATTTTTTGTAGTTGTATCATGCTATCTTATAGGTTTTTCTGTTTAGTGTTGAGTAATTTTTATTTGGCTTTTAACATGAAGTTTGTTTGGGTGGATATTTGAGAACAATTAAATAAAAAGGGTCGAGCGTGGTTGGTGCACGATTAGGGAAAACTGTGCACCCTAGCCTAACAAACTGTGCAACCTTAGACAGTGGGAATATTCATAGTTGGCACATAGTTTGTCTAACCATTCACCCTCTTAAGTGTAACATTTCACCCATATAAAATAGGCACACAATTTAGGTGTATGGTTAGGGAAAACTGTGCACCTCTACCAAACAAACCACGCAAGAGTGTTAAAGTCACCCAAAAATTAGATTTTAAATATAAACCCCTTAAACTCACCCTATTCAACCCCCATTAGGACCTAGCTACTATACATGATTTTGGATCTCTCTGAATGAATTCCAATCCTTACTAACCTCCACTATTTGAGATTCGAAACCTAAATTAAAGATATATACCCCTCTCGATAAGTGGATCCTATCCCATTGATTTCCCATTCATCCTACTTTATTCTCCCAATATTTTTATGGATGTTTTATTATGTTTTGATATATCTAGATTTATATTTTATGAATCTAGATATTGGATTGTGGATGTATATCAATATTTAAGAGATATTGAATTTTTTAATCTTGATTCAGGGTTTTAGATACATATCTCATTCTATGTCATTGTTATGCTCAAATTTTGGGGATTTTCATTGGGTGATTGTTCATCAGAGAATTGAGGTTGGTGGTTTAATATTAAAATCCCATAGTCATGATTTTTATTACATGTATAAAAATTGTAGAATTTATAGAGTTAATTTATAAATTTAAATTACTAAATTGAACTAATTAACGTGGTCAATTAATTAATTATGGAATTGGGGATGTAACATCCCATCCCAAATGCCACTAAACCAGTGCCCTAAACCGGCGGGTCAACAAGCCTCAAGCGCACCTCCCCATATGCTAGAGTCTGCCAACTAGAAGTGAGGGTGTAAAGGCGGCATGGTGGGGACACTATAACCACATACCAATGTAAGAAAAAAGATATCTATGTAATATAAACAATAGAAGTGAATATATAGAGTGCAGATGCAATAAACAACTGAAATATAACAAGCTTTAATAATAAATGAAAATGTTGTAAAAATCCCAAACAAAAATTCAATACAATACAAAATCAGTCACCCAATGGGCCAAAATTATAGATATAATTACAAAAGAAACTAAAATTAAAGTACATGCCTCTACTTATAACATTGAAACAAACCACGTACCCGATCTCTAGACAATGTCGAACTGCAACAACCCGATAAATAGAACCACTAGAGCAGCTCTGCTCAACCATGAAACACTAGGCCTCATCCCTATCCACCATAAAACTCATGCTCAACTTGAAATGCATACATAAGTTCTATACATACACTGGGGTCCACGTACATGGATGATAGAGAATCTCAGTAGGACACCTTGACAAGTAACTTATAACCATGCTGTTATAAATGTATGAAAAAGGAAACTGCCCAACCTAGCTAAGGCATAACAGAAAAAGGTAGTAAAATCACAATGTTAGCCCAAAGTCAAACCTAGGGTCTGTAATCCCTTTAAAATGGAAAAGTTCCACCCTGGATGTCCATATCTATATACGTATACATGTATAGTCCCATACCTACACATATAAACATAGAGATGAATATTCATTAGTTTTTTAAACCAAATAACAAGAAACCACATCAGCAGTCAATTATTGGGTCAATAATGCCAATCTCTTGGACATCTTGTGCAAGGGAATTGAGCTGGACATCATTCCACTCAAGCCGTGTATCGTTAATTCAATCTCTAGGTCCGTATTACCATATATATATACATGATTTGCCTAATGCTAGAATTATATATCTGAGCAAGCTATGTCACCATAAGGGGATGCTCTTCCTACATCTGGGTTCACCCATACTCACCTCCAATCACTAACAAGGATACTTTATACAAACAATCAATCTTCTAATGAAGGATACCATATACCAATAGTGAATCCTCTAAAGAAGGATTCTTGGGAGTACATCTGTACGTATTATAAAAGACCACTGTGTTAGTTGCTATTCTACCCATGTATGTATGTTCAATCCAATGTCTGAGCCCTAGGTACTGGTCTGTAGGTGGTCACAACATTAGGAACTCAGATAATTCATAAGCGGCTTACCCTTACGAGACCTATAAAGAGATAACTCACTAGTGAGTTTCCATGATAAACCCCTCAAGTCTCATAACAGATCCAAAAGAGCGTAATCATTCTGATCAAAGGTTGAGGAGATCGTAATCATCCCCACCACTCAGGAGGGCGTAATCTACCATGAGTCTTGGGAAGTCATTCCTATATAAAGAGAGAACTCATCAGTGAGTCATCATACTACAACCCTCACGTCTCATAACTAATGCGAAAAAGCGTAATCATTCTAATCAAAGGCAGATGAGATCTTAATCATCCCCAAAACTTGGGAGTACATAATCTACCATAAGTCTTATGTCACCATGCCTGAAATCGAGATGAGCATAATCAACCTCATCATATATCATCCAGCCTATGAGTCTGTTCAAGGTGTTCCTATTATGGGAATCCAACCTCAAGGCATACAAGTCAACACGTAATGCTCAATATCCAAATACTAGGACACACCTATGGACATCCCAAAAATATATATATCACTACACACACACACACACATCCAGGTTCAACAGCCAAGTCCCGGGTAGTACCTCTAGGTATACCAGTAAATATTAGAAATAACATGTCTTAGAAGCCGGATATCAGGTAATCACATCTAAAAATCCCAATAAGCAATACAGATCCTAGGAAGAATATATGAGAATCCCAATAGAAAGTAAGATGCCTCGCGTCAGACTCAAAAACCACCCACCGGAATGAACCTCTAGTAAACACTACAACATCAGTAGAACCAAGTCATATATAAATAAATGGGTGAGGGTGGACCAAACACCCAACCCAAAACTCCATCCATGAACCCAAGGGCTAACCAGTTTGGTACAGGTTCTAGGTGATAACCACACACCATCTCTAGCCAAACCTGATGTAACAACTCAGGGGCGGTCAAACAATGGGCACCCATTGGGTACCTCGAGTCAAACACTAAGAGGAATTATACTTGAGATATTCTAGGTAAACATTAAGGTAAGGGATACTATAAGTGACTCCCTAGATCGGTAAGTAAGATAAGGAATCCCTAGTGGATCCTTAGAAGCAACTTGTCTCAGGACCTCATAGGCCAGAAGGGCATGTCCCACAAGGAGAATATCCTCAAAAGAAAAGTTCAAGGGTGACATCTCATAGCTCATCTCAGATCAATATCTAAAAATGGTTGGTCCGAACACCCAACCTATCATTAACACTCTAGTAGCACTCTTTGGAGACAAATGAATTCGATAACTGGAGGAAAAACCTATCCATTTAGATAAAATCCCCCAAAAAACCATTCAGAGTCCTCAAAACACTCCAGAGGTTTCACCATCGTGATCTATGCATAAAAACACTGATAATGGACTACTCTCGGGTCCAATTTTGACATTGGGGAAAGGAGACATGAAAATCCCTCAAAGGGGTGAGAATAGGAAGTACATGACATGTCCCCATGGGGACATGATGTATACTCTCGCAATGCCACATGGGCATGTACCTACACTGGCCTGGGCGTGTAAACACCCTAGGTACACAATGTGTGAGGAGGATACATGATGTGTACCCGACATGGGGTACATGGCCATGTCCCTTAACTAGACTGGCCAAATACTTTTCTAGGTCATATACTTATACATGGCATGCTACCTTACATGGGGTCTGGCCCTGTACTCCTACACAACCAAGTACCATTATATGGGTAGACATGCTCGGGTACTCGACTACAAGGTCGAGTAATAGTACACAACATGTACACCCCTGTACATGATGTATATTACCAATAATTCATATTCCCTAAATAATAATAACATGCGATGTGTCCCCCTGAACCACACAATGTGTAAATTGGGTTTTCAAAAAAGAAAAACTTTAGATCTCTTGAAACCACCATTTTTTCCTCTAAATCATTAGATCTGGCCACTAGGCACCGTATAAAAGCATAATAGTGGATTAAATATGAAAAAAATCTAAATTTATTTTTCGATAAATCTAAAATTGGAATAAATTCAGGAGGAAACCACCAAATATTTGGTTGATTCCACCATCCTCGGATGTTGTACGATGAGCTAGCATGTCAAGGGCATCATGGTGGCACCCCATTTACCTTACCCCCCTCTCTCTTTCTCCCTTTACCTATTGTCCCTTAGGTCGCAACATAAGAAGAGGCGAACAGGAGGAGTTTATGAGAAGGAGGAGGAAATAAGATAAAGGAAAGGAAAAGAAAAAAAGAAAAAGAAAAGAAAAAGAAGAAAAAGTGGCTCGGGCCTGTCCCGGTGCCCGACTCAAGTTTATTCCTTGCCTAGGCTAAACTCTCCATTCGAGACTCAATAAAAAAGAAAAAATCTCAATCCGATGCTCCATTAAAAATTTATGACTGAATGAACCTGCACATATAATGTAATATTTAATTGATTAAATATTAAATATTAATTATTCCAAAAAAATTGAAAGAGCTCAAAATTCTACCAAATTGCTACATTAGGATAAACACCCTATTCCGGGACTTAAAGAGTGGTCACAAATATTTTCTACGATCATCTTCTAGGGGGAAAATACCATTTTACACCCTTACGAGCATCTGAATTCAAAAATTAAAATTTCTGATCAAAACCGATGTCTGGAAATGCACAAGTCCTTATAGGGGATTTAATTGAATAATTAAATTGTGAATGCAGAATAATTAATCATTAAATTAATTATTCTATGTTGAGATTATTTTATGATTAATTAATTATTGAATTAATTAATGGAAATTATATGGTTAATTGATTTTTTAATTAATTAATGGAATAAATGTGATTAAATAATTATAGAATTAATTAATGTAATAACTATAGTTAATTGATTGTTAAAATAATTAAAGGAAATTTATGTGATTAATTAATTTTTGAATTAATTAATGGACTTAGATTAATTAATTTATGAATTAATTAATGGAATATTTTGATGGTTAATTATGATACGAGGACTAATGTTTAATAATCATGATTGATGTGATATATATGAAATGTATGTGGGACATGATAATCTGTTTCCAAAGCCCACGTGTGCAGGAAATGGTGTACTTCTTATGAAGCCCATAATGAAAAAGTATTCGTGATATGTGTGGTACATGAACTTAAATTTACAGAGACCACATGCATAGGATATGGTCGGCTATTTCTGAAGCCTGTAGTGATATGTATGTGTTAGACATGGTCTGCTGCTTCCGAAGGCCATGAGGTCCTAGTCATGAAGAACTTGACCCAAATTATTGTCATTGGACTATGGTTCCAATTATATATTTTATAAATTGAAATTAAATGGATAATAATAGACCATTATTTTAATGAATTGTGAATTGATAATCTGGAATGGTTCAGACCTCAGCAGAGGGAAAAGAAGGTATTGAGATTCAGGTGTCCTAGGGAACCCGAGGGTTTATTAGTTAAATAAATAATAAATGAAAATGATATAATAATTTACATATGGATTATACTCATTTCTTTATAGAAATTCATTAAATATTATTGATTAGATATTATTTTAGAAACCATTGGTGGTAGCCTACTGAGTTGTACTCAAACCCTACTCGGGTTGCCTGATTAGTACCTGAATAGACATTGTGTTTTATGGAAAGGTTAAGGGAAATGGACCTTAGATAGATTAATGAATTGGGGATGGATCTTGTATAAGGGAACCATATGTGGTTCAATACCCTCTTGGGATTCATCAATGTCTTTATTTTTAGTTTTCATTTTAGACACTTGAGATGTACATTAACATGACATGTTATCTACTTTAGTTGGATATTGCATTTCCTAATTTGATTATACCGAGTTATTGGAATTATTTATGGTTATATATTATTAATCTATGGTATATTTATTTCATCTGGATTATTAATCTGATAAAATATGGTATAGTCACCCCATGACTGAATTATTAGACCCTCACCACTAGTCGACAACATTTGGCATACGGGGAGGTGCACCTGAAGTCATGCAGTGGTCTGGATTGGGGCACTGATATGTGGTACCTAGGATGGGATGTTTTATGTGAGAGTTTGTTTTTTCGTAAAACCCTCAATCAATATTTTCCCTTTTAATGTAGCACAGTGGTGACCACAGGGTTGTCTCTCGAGGAGGTTGCAGTTCGAGTTGCAAAACTGTCACTTTTGTTATTATTATTTTTTGCCGAAATGAAAATGGGGATTTGATCAAAAATTTGAAAATAAAATTTTAATTAAATAATAAAGTGAAATAATTTTAAAGGAAACATAATGTGGGTTTTAAATCAAGAATAAAAACACCAGTCGCAGACAAGCTTCACCCTCTCGGACACACCCCTCTTCCCTGTATATAAAAAATATCTCTTATTTTAAATTCCTAAATGTACCCCCAAGGACCCCCAGGTTTACACTCAAATTTGAAAATACATCATATTTAAGACTTCAATATTATTGTGTTCCCGCCTGTAGAAGTGATTCAATTACTTAAATACCTCCAAGTAATTGAACCCAATTGAATTCGCTATGCTCAATGGCAAAACCTCACCAAAGAAATTTAAATAGAGAAGTCAATTGTTCTACTTTATAGATGGAACAATGATAAAAAAAGTGTTGAAAATATATTTAATAAAGAAAACAGCCAGATTAATTAAAAAATATAGGTTCAAGAGAAATTCAAAAAGAGATTACACATTAAAATCCAAACCCGGAAGAGAGTGTCCGTCAGGTGTCGCTGTCCGCAACCACTTTCGGCTTAGCCTCCCATCACTTGAGAAGCCTTCATCTTCTCTATTTAATCTTCAAAGGATTTCATCTTCTTAAGGATAAAAATCTCCACCTTCCCCTTCGCTCTTTCAAGCCAACTCCGTTTGTGATGGATGGAGTGGTGAAGAATGGAATGTGATTTAGAGGTAGGAGCTCCTCTCCTTTTATAGGCATATTTCATCATCAAAAAGTTGTCACGTTTTTGACCCATTAATTGGAAGATTCACACATGGACCTATTTATAAATATTTTTCATAAATGTGTTTTTCATCCACCCTCCAAAAGTCATATTAATTGGTCACGTATTGGAGGAGTTATGATTTTTCTATTGAAAATCTCTTTCTCCAGATGAAGCTTCCTGGAAGATTCCTTCAAAACTCTATCACTCAACGACCATCATAAAAAATTCTAAACGGCTTTGAATTCATTTTGGAGACGCGTCTGGGAGTCCTATTTCATATCCAGGTGCAATCGCATCATTTGGAGGTGTTTAGACCAAAATTTACTTCCATTACTATGGTGGAGTCCATGCAGTCCACCCAAAAAATTTGTCAACTTCATTGATTTTTTGGGCATTAAGATGCATGAATCATTTCTTGGGCCAGCAGACAAATATGATGGAAATAAAATAAGGATTCCAAAAAAATTATAATCACAAAATTTAGATATGTATTTTATAATAAATGACCAAAATACCACTGTGATAAAAATATGTTTAAAATCCAGAATTATGCAATTTAAACTTTTTAACCCAAAACACACCATAAATCCAAAATTGTTACAAATAAGGTAAAATTGTTAAATTTGTGAGGTTTAAATCATTTAAATAGATATTAAAAATATTGGAAATATTAGCTCTATCAATTCCGCCACACTCGGCTCTTGGACTCCTGGGCAGGTGAGCACGAAATCAAGAAAAAATAAAACACACACCAATGGAGTTTACCAATTTACCACAAAGAATTAAAAAGATATCATGCCGAAAAAAAATATTTAAAATTCTCAATTGAAATCATTCAATCTATTTACACGTTTTTTTTCTTCTCATGGACACAACACACTTACCTCACATTCATTTTCTCTCAGCACACAATATAGATTTGCAACAAGGCTTTTCTCATCCAACTCATGCAAGAATTACCATAGGCTTGATAAATTTTTACATCTCCACCCGATGTGAACCAAGAATATGTGATTATCATGAGGAAATTACAGGGTTTCATGTGGCTTGGGGTTGGTAGGTTTTAAATGTGAAAAATCCTGTGGCTGAATAAGGAGGGTCTGGCTCTTTTTGAAGCAGAAATGCATGATTCTAATTTTTACTCAATTATGGTCTATTCCATATTCTCCTAAAATAATAAGATCTGATCTTCTTTTTTCCACCCCATTCCATGAATATTTCAGTAGAAAATATGATTTTTTGTTGGAATCTCCAGATAGGCACAACTCCATTTCATTTGAGAGCTCTAGATAGGCACAACTCCATTTCATTTGAGAGCTCCAGATAGGCACAGCTCTCAGAAAAATAAATTCCAGCATCACAAACTCACCTTCAATGTTTAAATGTTTTCTCAAAGTAACACCAAATTAGGTATCACATCATGAGTCATCTTCCCCCCACACTTAAGTTCAATTAGATCAGGCATTTATACTTCCAGAGCAGGTTGGAAAGGGAAATTTGTCTTGTAATGTGGCTAACCTAACAGGATATACATGGCTACTAAGGGCTCAAGAAGGATAAAATGTTCAAGGAAGGCTGAAATAAAAAGGATAATCATGAAAAGGAGGCTCCAATATTCAAAAAAATGCCTCAATCATTTTAATCCCTAGTAACGCAGCCCTCACATTTTGATAGAAATAAATCAAGTTCTATTTTAAACAAACACGAATTGGTTCTCTCAAGAAAGAGGTAAATGTGAAGAAGATGTAAAAATGGGTCCAGAGGCCTCATAGTAATGAGAATTTCAATCACAATGTTAGTGATATGTTCCATGAGATTTATAAATCAGTGGTCATTTCAAGAATTTTCCAAATTTTTGAACTTGAAACAATTTCATTTTCAGCACTCATTTATGTTCAGTTTCAAAGGATCAATTGGTTCACTCCTTAGCACGAGTTTCAAATGAAATTCAAGAAATTGCAAAACCTTTTTTTTAAAAAGAAACACAAAGAAAGAAAAAAAATGGAAAGAAATTTTGAAAACAAAAAAAAATTAAAAAAAGTTCGGAAAAATCTACTCTACCCAGTATTGTGTCCCCCCACACTTATTTTATGCTATTTCCTCATTGTGTAGTTTTTTTAGCGTGAAATTAAGGAAATTAAAGGCAAAGAAAAAAATAAATGATAAGGAAAGACACAACCTAGCATCAATTATATTCTGCATCATGAAGTTGAATCTCCTCCCCTGGAGGATCTTAAAAAAAATTTCGAAATAGCTTCAGCCTATGCCCATTGACAGTGACTGATGTCTCTTTGTCTGGATCTTTAATCTGTATTGAACCAAAAGGAAAAACATGAGTTATAATGAATGGGACAGACCATTTGGAACAAAATTTACCAGAAAAGAGTTTCAATCTGGCATCAAACAGCAGAACTTTGTCTCCCTCCTTGTGTTTTTTGTTTAGAATCCTCACATCATGAAAGGCATTGTTTCTCTCTTTGTATAACCTGGAGCTTTCGTATGCATTATTTCTGATCTCCTCCAGCTCCTACAAACAATATTTTCTTTCTTTCCCAGCAGAATATAGGTTCATGTTACATGTTTTTACAGCCCAAAAGGATTTGTGTTCTAACTCAACTGGTAGATGACAAGCTTTTCTATATACCAATCTAAATAGAGATATTCCAATTGGGGTTTTGAAAGCAGTTCTGTGGGCCCAAAGATCATCATCAAGTCTCAAACTCCAATCCTTTCTATTTGGGTTCACTGTTTTTTCTAGGATTTGTTTGATCTCCCCATTGGACAACTCAACCATTCTGTTTGTTTGAGGATGATAGGGCGTAGAGACCCTATGATTAACATTGTATTTATTCAAAAGAGATTCCAAAGTCATATTACAAAAATGGGTACCTTGATATGTAATTAGAAACTTTGGAAATCCAAATCTTGAAAACAAATTTCCTTTCAAAAATTTAGACACAATCTTAGCATCATCAGTTCGGGTGGGGATAGCCTCTACCCACATGGACACATAATCAACAACTAAAAAGATATAGAGATATCAAAATGAATTAGGAAAAGCCCCATGAAATCCATTCCCCATACATAAAAAACATCAGAAAACAAAAGTGGGTTTTGTGGCATCTCATTCCGCTTGGAAATGTTTCCTTGGAATTGACAATTTTTACAGGTTCTGCAGAATTCGAAATCATTTCTAAAAATGGTGGGCCAGTACAATCCAGAATCAAGAACTTTTCTTGCTGTTCTCTGTGGTCCAAAGTGTCCTCCATAGTTTAATGTGTGGTAGAAATGTAGGATGGATTGAAATTCAGAGTTTGGAATGCATCTTCGTATTATTTGATCACTACCAATGTCCCATAAATAAGGATCATCCAAAATGTATTTATTTGAATCACTCTGAAGTTTATCAATTTGATTTTTGAAAAACCAATGGGGGTGTTCATCAAAAGCCGAATAGTTTAAAAGATTAGAAAACCAAGGTATTTCACTTTGAGCAGCAAATAAATCCTCATCTAGAAAGGTTTCCTTAATTGGGGAACACATCTGAAATTTTCTATTCCCAATAGATGGTATCCTGCTCAAATGATCAGCAACAAGGTTCTCACATCCTTTCTTATCTTTTATTTCAACATCAAACTCTTGTAAAAGCAAAATCCATCTCATAAGTATGGGTTTTTTCATCATGTTTCTTTATCAAGAATCTGATTGCAGAATGATCAGTAAAAGCAATCACCTTGGAGCCCAGCAGATAACTTCTAAATTTGTCTAGAGCAAAGACAACAGCCATCAGTTCTTTATTAGTTGTTGTTTAGTTTTATTATGCTTGATCAAGAGTTCGGGAGGCATAAGAAATCACATGAGATTTCTTTTCTGTCCTTTAACTCAATACTTCCCCAAGAGAAAAGTCAGATGCATCGATCATTATTTCAAAGGGAATGTCCCATTTAGGAGGTTGAACAATGGGAGGGGTTGTCAATTTTTTTTCCAGCTCATGAAACGAATTTATGCAATTCTCATCAAAGACAAATAGAACATCTTTTTGGAGTAATCTGGACAATGGAAAAGCAATCGTACTGAAATCTTTAATGAATCTCCTATAAAATCCAGCATGCCCAAGGAAGGATCTCACATCTCTCACAGTTTTTGGGTATGGTAATGAGGAAATGACCTCAACTTTGGATTGATCAACATGAATTCCATCACGGGACACAACATGTCCAAGAACGATACCTTTAGCAACCATAAAATGACATTTTTTATAATTTAGAACAAGGTTCTTTTCAATGCATGTTTTCAGGACACGTTCCAAGATTTTCAAACAACTTTCAAAAGATGATCCATACAGAGTGAAGTCATCCATAAAAACTTCCATTCAAGTTTCTAAAAATTCATAGAAGATGCTTATCTTACACCTTTGAAAAGTTCCCGGGGCATTACATAAACCGAAGGGCATACTTCTATATGAAAAAGTTCCAAATGGGCATGTGAATGGGGTTTTCTCTTGATCCTCAGGTAAAATGTGAATCTGAAAATATCCAGAGAATCCATCCAGAAAACAGTAGTGGGTTTTTCCAGCTAGTCTTTCAAGGACTTGATCAAGGAATGGTAACGGGAAGTGGTATTTCCTTGTAACCAAATTGAGTTTCCTGTAATCAATGCACATTCTCCATTTATTTGGAATCCTTATGGGGACAAGATCACCAAATTCATTCCTTGAGATTGTAAATCCACTTTTTTTAGGAACAACATGGACTGGACTTACCCATTTACTATCGGACATGGGAAAAATAATTCCAGCATCCAACAAGGTGGTGAATTCTTTCTTCACAACCTCCAAAAGTGTTAGGTTCAGTCTTCTTTGAAATTGTCTTGCCGGTCTAGCGTTCTCCTCTAGTAAAATTCTATGCATGCAAATTGTGGGGATGATTCCTATTAGATTAGAGAGAGTCCATCCTATGGATTCCTTGTGGGACTTGAGAACTTCCAACAATTGGTTTCCCTGGACTTCGGAAAAATATTTTGAGATGATTACAGGGAATTGTTCATTATGATCTAAGAAGGAATACTTTATGTTATCCAGAAGGGGCTTCAATTCTACCACAGGTGGGTTGGTTTCATTGATAACTGGGAACACTTCAGAAGTTAGATTGTTTGGTGAAGCTCCATGTTCATCATGGTTATCTCCTTCTATGATCTCAAGACTTGTTTCATGTGAAAAATTGGAAACCTCTCTTGGAATACCACTAACAGATTCAGTGGTTTCTAGAAATTCATCTTCATCATTGCTCAGATATCCAGTCTCAATATCCCAAGACCCTTCACAGTCTATAATTTCATCCTCATTTTGATCTGATTAAGTATCATACAAATTTGAATCTTTTTCCACATCAGTTGGAATTTCATCACAAAACAATCAGGTAAGATGCCATATGAAAACCAATCAATCATGTTTACATGGGGAGTTGAATGATCCTCAACTGGGTGTTTCATTGAATGAAAAATGTTGAAATGAACAACATCTGCTCCAAATTCTACTGAAAATGTTCCCTTGTGAACATTGATGATTACTTTTGCTATTTTTAGAAATGGCCTCCCAAGGATGAGGGGAGAATGTGTGCTAAATTGATCATCTTCTATATCCAAAACCTAGAAGTCAATAGGAAAAATCATGTCTCTCACTTGAAAGAGAACATCCTCTATAACTCCAGCAGGTTTGGTGGTACTTCGGTTTGCGAGTTGAATGATAATTCCAGAGGGTTTCAAGGCTCCAACCTGAAGAGATGAGTAGACATAATGTGGCATGACATTGATGGAGGCCCCTAGATCAAGCATCACATATTTGAATTCACATTTCCCAATGGTACAGGGAATGGTAAATGTCCCATGGTCTTTACACTTGATAGGAAGTTCATGTTGAATCATCGATGAAACATTCCTTCCTAAGTTTACTTTTCCACCCCCTTTGAAATTTCTCTTATTGGTACACATGTCTTTCAAAAACTTAGCATACCTCGGAATTTTTTTCACATCATCGAGCAATGGAATATTGGCTTGGACTTTCTTGAATGTTTCCAAAACCTCCTTATCCAATTATTTTTCAGCACTTGACTTTGGTGGTGGTTTACACGTTGGATAAGACAGTGGAGGTTTGAATGTTTTTGGGGTATTCTGAGTATGTTTTGGAGGAACATAAGGACCAGACATCCTCTTCCAATAATTATTTGTTCTTTCAAACAAGATTTCTTGTCTTGACTTTGAGTTTCTATCAACTTCAGATTTTTCAACATTTTTATCAGGGGTAGGATTTTCATCAACAGTATCAGCAGAAGGCTTGATGTTCTCAATCTGCGGGTTATCCAATTTTGTTCCACTCCTAAGTTAAATTGCACTCACATTTTCCTTCCCATTATTCCTCGGATTTACTTGTGGTTGTGAGGGTAATCCACCACTCATTTGATTTGTTATGAAATTAATACCAGAGGCAAGTTGACCCATTTGAGTCATCAAGGTATTCTTTTTATTTTCTTGTTGTTTTGTGTATTCTTTTAGTTACCTCATTTCCTCTTGTTGTTTCCTCATTGCTTCTTCAAGGTTCCTATCAGAGTTTTGAGTGGGAGGGGTAGGGTGAAAATTGCTTCCAGAATGAGCATTGGCTTGCTCATTGAAATATATTGGTTGAGAATTACTTGATTGTCCTTGGAAGAATCCTCTTGGTTGTTCAGGTTGACGAAATATTTCATTTGTGTTGTTGTTCCATCCTTGATTGAAATTTTGGTTGTTTTGTAATGGTCTTTTCTGGTTTGTTTGAAATGGTCTTCCAGGAAAAACTGAATTGCAGTTCTCAGGAGGCTCTTTAATTTGCAGGCATTGGTCACTAAAATGTTCATTTGAAGAAAAAATCCCACAGTGGACATGTAGTTGGAATGACACTTCAGGTTTGGGTTGGGTTGGTCGGGTGTTAGACATCATTATTGACCTTTCCAAGGTGGTAAGATTAGATAGTTGACTTGCAATTGTGTTGTTTTTGGGACTAGTAGTAGGGAATTCCTGTGCAGCTTTGACATGAAGAAGGCCTCTAGTTCCAAATTGTTGGGCATTCTGGGCCATGTTTGCAATTAAAATCCTAGCAGCAGCTGCTGTCTTATCAACTAAAGCTCCTCCTACAACAGCATCGATCATACTTCTATTAGTGAGACACAATCCTTCATAAACGTATTGAATGAGAAGCTGGTCACTGATTTTATGATGGGCGCAACTAAAACAAAGACGTTTGAACCTTTCCCAGTATTCGTGAAGTGTTTCTCCTTGTGTCTGCCTAATTCCACAAATCTCCTTTCTAATGGAGGCAGTTCTAGATGCATGGAAATTTTTTTCAAGGAAAATATTTTTTAATTCATTCCAATTTCTAATCAAGGTTGAGTGAAAATAGAAAAACCATTCCTTAGCAACTCCATCTAGAGAAAAAGGAAATGACCTTAGCTTCATTTGATCGGCATCAACTCCATGAGGTTTCATGTTGACACACAGGTAACTAAATTCCTGGAGGTGTTTGTGTGGGTCTTCCCCAAGAAAACCATTGAATTTGGGAAGCTGGTGGATGAAACCAGACTTGATTTCAAATCCAGCAGGGGCATCAGGGTACTCTACAGGATTCTCAGGATTTTCGTCATAGGACGAATTCAGTTCTTTCAAAGTTATATTTTCAGCCATTTGGATTTCAGTTTCAACTAAGTCCCTCCTAGGTGTATTGGTGGAAGATTCAAAACTTGAAACTTGTAGACTATTACCTCTAACCCTAGTGTGAAAAGTTCTATCAATTTCTTAATCTAAAGGTAACAAGTTCGGTTCAGAAGTTCGGGTCATGCAATAAAATAAAATAATTAGAATAAAATCAACTCTAGATACCTCCACGAAAATGATGCTAGTTGATGTGAGCGTTTGTCATGTCGTAAAACCCTCAATCAATATTTTCCCTTTTAATGTAGCACAGTGGTGACCACATGGTTGTCTCTTGAGGAGGCTGCAGTTCGAGTTGCAAAACTGTCACTTTTGTTATTAATTTTTTTTGCAGAAATGAAAATGGGGATTTTATTAAAAATTTGAAAAAAAAAAATTAATTAAATACTAAAGTGAAATAATTTTAAAGGAAAGATAATCTGGGTTTGAAATCAAGAATAAAAACAGCAGTCGCAGACAAGCTTCACCCTCTCGGACACTCCCCTCTTCCTTGTATATAAAAAATATCTCTTATTTTAAATTACTAAATGTACCCCCAAGGACCCCCAAGTTTACACTCAAATTTGAAAATACATCATATTTAAGACTTCAATATTATTGTGGTCCCGCCTATAGAATTGATTCAATTACTTAAATACCTCTAAGTAATTGAACCTAATTGAATTCGCTATGCTCAATGGAAAAACCTCACCAAAGAATTTTGAATAGCGAAGTCAATTGTTCTACTTTATAGATGGAACAACGATAAAAAAAAGTGTTGAAAATATATTTAAGAAAGAAAACAACCAGATTTATTCAAAAATATAGGTTCAATAGAAATTCAAAAATAGATTACACATTAAAATCCAAACTCGGAATAGAGTGTCTGTCGGGTGTCGCCGTCCGCAACCACTTGCCGCTTAGCCTTCCATCACTTGAGAAGCCTTCATATTCTCTATTGAATATTCAAAGGATGTCATCTTCTTAAGGACCAAAATCTCCAGCTTCCCCTTCTCTCTCTCAAGCCAACTTACTTTGTGACGAATGGTGTGGCAAATAATGGAATGTGATTTAGAGGTAGGAGCTCCTTTCCTTTTATAGGTAGATTTCATCATCAAAATGTTGTCGCATTTTCGACCCATTAATTGGCCTATTAACGCATGGACCTATTCATAAATATTGTTCATAAATGTTTTTTTCATCCACCCTCCAAATTTCAGATTAATTGGACACATATTGAAGGAGTTATGATTCTGCTATTGAAAATCGCTTTCTCTGGATGAAGCTTCCTAGAAGCTTCCTTCAAAAATCTATCACTCAACAGCCATCATAAAGGATTCCAAATGTCTTGAAATTCATTTTGGAGACGCATCTGGGAGTTCTCTTTCATATCCAGGTGTAATCGCATCATTTGGAGGTGTTTAGGCCGAAATTTGCTTCTATTACTATGGTAGAGTCCATGTAGTCCGCCCCGAAAATTTGTCAACTACATTGATTTTTCTGGGCATCAAGATACATGAATCATTTCATGGGCCTAAATAAAAAGATGATGGAAATAAAATAAGGATTCCAAAAAAATTCTAATCACAAAATTTTGAAATTTATTTTCTGATAAATGACCAAAATACCCCTGTGATAAAAATTTGTTAAAAATCCAGAATTATGCAATTTATACTTTTTATCCCAAAACACACTCTTAATCCAAAATTGTTACAAATAAGGTCAAATTGCTATATTTTTGAGGTTTAAATATTTTAAATATACATTAAAAATATTGTAAATATGAGCTCTATCAATTTTACACAATGAATATTTTTGACGATTAAAAAATACATTCAATGGATCAAAAGAATTTGATATTTCTCCAAAAAAATTACACCAATCAATATTTTGGGTGGTTGAAAAACATTTATCTCACATTAAGAAAGAAAAAAAGATCTAGTAATGATAGGAATATTTTGAAGAAAAAGAAAATATTTTTTGAACATCCATATTAGAGATATCATAATGCAAAACATTAAATTGATGTCATGAATATGGAGAAGAATAAAAAGTATAGATTTATTTGAATGTGTTAGATATTAATAGAAAAAACAATGATGGATTGAATAAATGATTTGACTTACCATAAATAGGAATACATTTAGAGTTAACTCCCACTACTAATGAAAGAGGAAAATAGCTTCTTTAGTCCTTTCATAAATTATCCAAGAGGGATAAAATTATCTTTTATCAATGTATTAATGGTATAAAAGTACTACATGGTTATTCATCGACTGTATAAAAATTGTGTCACTAAATTATTGGAAGTATACAGGTATGAAATATCATGATTATCACACCGTGATGAAATAAATCTGACCTATTGCATTACATGGACTATTTCCTAACCATAGTATAATGACTATCATGGAAGTGTGTTTTTTTTCAATTCAATTTTAAACTAGGTTATTGAATTGAATTCATCAAAACAATTATAGAATAATGTTGTTTTCATACTTTGTCAGTAGGAAATTTGTTTTCCTCCATATTTTTTTGATATCACGGTGCATTTAATAGTTTATTTGGTGTGGTAAATAAAGATTTTTGGTTCTGTATATGTATATTGGATGTGTCATTTTTAAAGGTATATGAAGATATTAAAGGGATATGTTAAGAATCCCTATCTAAATGAATCCTCTATTTTTGATAAGTATAATTCTAAAGAGGTTTCATAGATTTATACAAGAAACTTGTCTGTAGTGAAGCACATCGATTTTCCTACATCTTCACCTGAAAAAGTCAATTATGAGGGAAATATGATCTATGTCTTGAGATTAAAATTATTGATAGGTGAATTGATAAATAAGATACATTTATACATCTTGAATAACATAGATGATTATTATCCATATATAACATTGAATATTAATGTGTTAAAATATTGTTATCTGAAGAAGAAATATATATTGAATTTGAATGAACATAATTTCTTTCCATAGTTTAATGTGACTATGAATGGTAAATAAGATTAATCAAAATAATTGAGATTGTAAGTAGTTGGTCTAATTATAAATTTAATAACATTGTTCGAGTATGAAATTAATGAATATACATTTCATACAAAAGATAAAGATAATAGAAGTGTGGTTCAGAATAGTATTTTATTGGTTTTCATAGAAGAAATTATTTTTTTGAGTGAAAAATAAAAAACCCAATATTCATGTCAAGTTCATATTATAGAGTCAACAAATATATATGGGAGGTTGATTACAATAAAATTTGAGTTCTTATATTTAACTACAAATATGATATCGATAAAAAAAGTGTTAGACAAGATGAATTCATTATGAAACTAGTTAATCTAAATCGATTTCAATAAAAAATTCATACTTATATCCTAGAAACATATGGAAATTTTTTTTATGTTCTTGATCCATTCAATATTCTTTAGAATATCATTTTACAAGAAAAAACAGCAAGTTGGTGATGACATTGTTGAATGAGATGCTGGTTTTTATGATATCCCAGCTTCCATGGATAGATTAATATAAAATATTTATTACCATGTTGTAGACATGGTTTCTTCCATAAGGAATTATCATGAGGATGGAATTTTGGAAAAAAATATTAAGTAATTTAGTACTATTATAGCTAACACATATTTATTTTTTGTATACCTTTTTAAAATTTAATAAAATGTTTGATATAATTATTTTATTTTTTTTATTAAAACACATGTTAAAACTAACAAGTCATTTTTTTAAATTAGTTTAGTTTAGTTTTTTTTATCATTACGTAAATTATGTTTACCCATACATAACTTTGTAAATTTTTTATTTTATAGAAAAATAAATAATTTTAACTTAATATGTTTAAAAATAAACAAAATGTATAAAATATTATATTCAAAGAATATTTTCTTGGTTTAAAAAATAGTGTAATATGATAAATAATTTATACTATTCATGTAGTATTTTTAGACTAAATCAACTCTATATTGGTTTATTACATTGATGATGCTCTAAAGAATATGATAATGAATGGTTTATTTAGTGTGGTTTTTTTTGTATCATTTTTAAATTTTTACTAAAATTTTCATATAATAATTGGACTTTTTTTTTATTTTTTTTCTGTTATTTTTTCTCGCATTAATGTTATTATCATTTTAGTTAAATACATTAACAAATATGAAATTAAATTAGTTTAGTTTAGTTTAATTTTTATTGAATAATATTTCAATTTTATTTCATTTTATTCGTAATAGTTGTGTTTGTATATTTTTGTACTAATATTTTATTAATTTGATTTGTAGGATAATGGAAGATAAAACATCTTATCCACTATGATATTCTAGGGAGGATCATACATATACATATAAGGAGGTCCATACACAAACTCATGGTGATAATCCTTCTCATCCTTCTACATAGATGAAATTTACTTCCATAGAGGGAGAGAATACTTTGAGGGTTAGTAAACAAGGAGACACAAATTTACCAAAATTTTCCATTGTCTATAGTACAGACCCATGGATACCATTATAATTTTATGATAATGATATTCCTAGGGGTCAAAATTTATTAAAATTGAAGACATTTATAACTGTTCATGATAAATGGAATGTTATTATTTTTATTTCTGATTAGAGAAGTGTTGAAATGGTAAAAATATCTTAATTATGAGAGAAAATTTTAGTAAGATCATTGATTATGACTCTAGTTTTATATTTTAACTAATATAGTTTTTCCACTCTATATAAGATGAAATATGATACAGCTAATCCTGGAGGAGTTAAGAGAAAATATTTAGGATTGGATTATTGGAGATGGAGGGATTTTTAATCAATCCACATATGGGATTTTATATTTGGGTATATACAATATCAAAATCCATGTGATATATATCTATTTCTTGGTGAAGATACATAGAAGCCGTTTATTGAAAATAGGCAACAAGAATAATTTTTGGAGGTTGAAATGTTTTCTTTTAAAAGTTTTTTATATTGATGATCATATTAATGATCATATTAATGATTTTTTTATTATTAATTTACTAAAAATAAGGGTATATCATCAAGAGGTCCAATCTAAAAACATATAACCTCATAAATTATCTCTTGGAGGGTATACATTGTTGGAAGAAAAAATGATAAATGAAAAATTTCAAAACCAGAGAGATGAGTCTTAGGATTTTTAGAGGTTGAACCTCACCCTAGATAGACATTATTAATGGAAGAGGTATAGAATGAGTAGAAATGGACAATATCTTACATAAGTATCAAGGATTTTAGTTGAGAGGATTGTAAAAAGTCATATAATTTATATATTTCATTTATGTTAAATAAATTATTTTTATATTATGATTCACTATTTGTTTTTTAAAATATTCTATACATGAATCCCTTGAGGAGAAAAGAACATAAGGGAAATCTATAGATGGGGGTAGGAAGGATATTTTAGCTAATACATTTAAAAATCATGAACACCCAGGTTGTGTACGAGGGTACCCTAATGGTGTATCGGTAGAAGAGTGTTTAGCCAATCTGAAGCTCTGATCTTGTCCTCCATCATCTAACCCAAATAATGAACATTAGATTTTCTAACTCCTACACCTAATCATACATAGTTTCCCATTTATTATGAGTCATATTTTAATGATCCCCAACATCATATTATTAGAGATGGGGTTATATATTATATTAGGGATACTTCAAATTATCATTTGATTGAGATAGATAATGTTTTGATCAATATACATTATAATATAGTTAGATCTGTAAAAACACAATTTCATATAGATGAGGTTACAACTGTTGGAAAAAATTATCATCTATTTTTTTTTCTTTTTCCATCTTTACTTTCTAAAAATGTATCATTTAGGTTTGTGTAGATTATATCATTTATTTATTATTAGTTTTAATTTTTTTAGAATTTTATAATTTATATTTTTATCTAATTTTTATAGGAATACTCTACATGTAATGAAATACTATATATACAATAATAGTTACATGATGTTATGACTTAATATATAACTTCTTATGGACTTGATAAATTGTCAACATATTCAGATTTTTATGGGATGTTTTTGAAATTCCAATGGATCCTAAAAGTTTTGGGCATAAAATGACTGTGAAACTTATAAAAAGAGATATCATGGTTCTTGTAACTAGAGATGAGTTGGCCATCAACATGATTAAATTATTTTCCATATAAGTCAATTATTTTATATCTTTTAGTTATTTTAATTTATTAAAACATAATAATTATATTTTTTTGTGTGTTTTGTATCTTTATAATTTTTTTCATTAAAATTATATGAAACTAGTATATGGATTTATGGGACCATAGTTTATGTCTCTTATAGAGAGGACAATGGGGGATAATGAAAGAATAGTTTATATTTGATAAATATTTCAAAATAATACAATTCTGTGTTCTATTTTTACATATATTCAATGGCATGAAACATATATTTCATAATGTTTTACATATCTTAACTGAATAAACACTGGCATTATATTTTTTTGTATATTAGTGGGAATTGAATGTTTTTTTTTCTAAGGGAGAAGAGACTTTACTGGATATTAACAATCCATGGTGATGTGTGAGATAACTTTAATAATGTGTTTAAAATATAAGTTTAAATATTGTATACATTTATATATTACAATGAAGTTTAAATTTATTTTATACTTATTATTTTAAAATAGGTAATGGGATTATTTTAGAGAGATAATGAGAAAACATTGTTTAAAAATCATATCTGTAAAAGAAAAGGTGAATTCTAATTAATAATTACTATATTTTAGCCTTAAGTACCTAAAATTATATTTTTAATATAATAACTATTTTTAAATAGAAGTGTGATATGAAAGGAGTAAAATAATGTGGATACTATAATATATGATTTATGCCTAAAATAATTACAACCCGGATAGTTACAAAATTTCAGAAGTTTAGTTTTTGTTATAAAAATTTCCTTTGATTTTTCATTTTTTATATTCAGAATACTCGTTCAAAGGTTTCTTTTTAATTTATAGATTTTTGATTACCTTAAAACAAATATTGGAGAGGACCTAAGAAACTTAAAAATAGAATGGTAGGATTAATTCAAAGGTATTATTGGGTTTTATTTTATTAATAATATACATTATAAAGTTAAATTTTAAATTGTAAAGATAAAATACATTGATTTTTTGATGATAATCTTTGGTCTTATGCTACTATTTATATATTTATGGTTTTATATTTCACTATTTGGCTAGTCATTTTCTTGTAATATATATATATATATATAATCATTTTTCATTTTTATTATAAAATAAATGACAAGAAAAACTGAATATCAATTTGATTTTAATATAACATATTGGGAAAACAACTCCAAATAATAATTTTCAGATAGTTCCTTGGATTTATTTTTTGGGAACTTATCACATAAATTATTTTAAAACTGATGTGATAATGCATTTATCATGTTATTTTAATCTAAAAATGGACTTTAAAAACTATTTTTGTTGTCATTTTTCTTATAACTGATGTGGAAAACCATGTTTAAATATGTCACATTTATAACATCAGTTTTAAGGAAACCAATGTAGAAAATATATTTACAACGTCACTAGAAATAACATCATGAGGTATCCAATTTTGAAACACCAAAAAACTGATATGATTTCTTCACCAGTGATACCTTTATTCATCATTTTTCTCTGAAATGGGAAATTGAAAATATCGCTCATGCATACATATAGCTTACTGTCTCCACATAGCAATAAAATTCATTTCATACCACCAACTTTTATAGATGAGTATAATAATGGTTTAGTGTTTATATATGACATGTATGAAAAAATTATACTTCTAAAATTATAATATCACATCTACCTTCATACCTTCCAAACTATTGAAAAATGATAATGTTGATCATGCATAAGTATGACTCACCATATCGATGAACGATGTAATTAATTTTTATATTACTATATTTTTTTAATGATTCTTAAAATTCCTATAATTAATATATATAATATTATATAGATGAAGGATATATTATAAAAATACAAAGACCAAAACTATCGAACCAGAATATAGATGAAAAATGAAGAAAATATCACCAAAAATAGTGATTTTAATAAATAAGTGTTAACGAATAGTTGATAAAAGGTTATAATTAAATCATATATGGTATGATATATATTATTGTCTAGTGTATATAATTAGACTTTTAATTTTTATATAATTAATATACTTATTTTCCTGATATTTAATATTTCATTTGTTTTTATTATTTAATGGGTCTTACGATTCAAAATAATCCAATGTGGTAATCTATTTTCATCTCACTTTAATTATGTAGGACACATGCCATATGCACCACTTGCTTCATTTATATGGTTTATATACTACCTAGGATTGTCTTGTATGAATATTCTCATGAAAATCGTAGGATATAAAAATCAATATGTGGTTCTTTGATTCATGGGGATTATGATTCCAATTATACCAATGCAGTAAGGGTTTTATATTACAATCTCATTGTTTATTAGGATTATTTATGATTATGTTTATGATGATTAAATATTATGATATAACTCTCAGTAAACACATGAATTTCTTTCTAAATTGGTTATTTCATGAAAATATATATTTTAATTTCATTTTCCTCACCTTAATTACTTAAGAGACCTAAATATTTTTTAAGGTAAATCAATTTTATTAATTTTTTTAGTCAAAAAACCTTTTTATTTCACATCTATGTTTTATAAAAATGTTTTAAATAAGGTTTTAACTATTATACTAAAAAAATTTAATTTAATTTTTAACTATGTATAAATTCTTTCAAATATTGTTTAAATGGAATATTCTTTTCATTTTCTAAACATGGTACTTTTTGACATTTTACAAAAAATGTGAAAGAAATGTTTTCTTTTAACTAATATGTAAAGGACAAAATTTACCACCATCATGACTGATAAATGTTTTGAATATTACTTTAAAAGTTTCCAAGGTTATTTTCAAATTAATTTTTGTCCACATAATATTTTGTAAATTTTTAGATTTTAAATAAGTGATTTTAAAATGGAAATGTTATATTCCTAAGGAAAATTTTAATAAAATTTTGATGTTATTTTTATTTATAAAATAAAAAAACATGATTTCACTTATTATTTACTTGAAATATGATGTAATGATACCATCTTTATTACCTATCTAGATGATTTATGTTAATGAAAATAAGATTTCTATGAAACTATTCACTTTTTCGTGGGATATACAATGATGAAATGATGAAATGTTTATGAAACCTGTTTCTATTCTATGGGTTATACTATAATAAAATGTCTATGAAACCAATTTTCATTCATGGGTTATGATATAATGAATGTTTTATAATCTTTTAAAGCATATATTTACAGTTTTAATTAAGTGATGGTGGTTATGTTATAACCAAGCATGATACTTTTGTTATAACCATAGACGATGGTTACGTTATAACCAAGGACAATGGTTACAATATAACAAAGGATGATGGTCACACTCTAATGAAGGATGGGTGGGACCTATATATCCCTTCAATTCATGGGGTAAATATTTATATATCACAATACAAACATGAATGTAATGGGAATGGAACCTAGTTTAGTAAGAAACTTTGTCCACTATGATAGTATTGGGAGTAAATATTTACTTCTACAATGGTTTGAGGAGTGAAGCCATTCCACTATGATAATCTTGGAAATGAGGCTTGACTACTATTGAAATTATTTTCTATACTTATGTGTATTAAAAAAAAAATTGTCTTATGAAAGTTGTATGTTCTCGTGGCTCATGTTCTTTGATTCTTTATGAGTCATGTATTATGAACTTATGTGATTTATTCCATGACTCAATATTATGATATATGATATATAGGGTTTGGATTTCAAATGTTATGATCGTTTTATCATACCCTTATGAACATTGTATTCTTTTTTTATCATTTCAATCTTCCATATTTACCCTTACAGGGCATTGGAACTCACCATTTCATATGTTTCCTTCTCACGGTTATGATGAAAGTTTCTTGGAGTTATATTTATAATAAGGGTGTTAATTATAAAGAAAATAATTTAGTATTCTTATAAAATAGTTGTTTAGGTGTCTATGTTTCCAAATATACAGGAACTATATGATTCTAACATGGATCATTATGATATGAAATGAATATTAATCTAATAAGATGTTATATTTATGTATGAAAATTCTCAGTCACTATAATCATTATCAGAATAATGTTTAGCCAACATTTGGGAAATAGGATGAGGTTACCTTAGTGAGATCCATGGGGATAAGTCTATGTATAGGATAAATTCTAAATGTTTTGGTAAGGATCATGAATGACCTAGTTTAAAACCAAGGTGTCATAGAATAAGGTTTCACATTATATATATATATATCCTATAAGTGATTTTTTTGATGATGTATTTTTTCACAATGATTGTTATATATCATAATATTATTTATGGTTTTAGTTAATGGATGTAACTTGAACGAATTATGTTAATGCCAAATGCAATAGAAAATGCAATGTCTTTCCTCCCAGGAAAATGAATTTCATGATATTTTGAATGAAAAATACCATTTCTATGATCACAAAATTTTTTCAAGCTATGATTCATGTTAAACTTCTAAATGAGAAAAGAAAGGATCAATTTTATGTTGAATGCTACATGAGGAAACTTCCACCTTCATTTTTTTGGTTATACTAATCCACTACTTGCTGATAAATAGATCAGTAACATTGAGAATTTAATTTCTATTATCCCATGTTTAAGTGATAAGAATTCTTTTTGGATGTTTATTTTTTTGAAGGAGAATAAGATAAATTGTGGACTCTTATCAAGAATACAATAAAATAAGAATAAACTAACTCTATATAGTGGGATAAGTTTAAGATCCTATTTTTCAATAATTAATTTCCTAGTATTATTTTTTTGAAAATTAAGAGAGAATTTCTTAAGCTAATGAAAAAGTATGATGAATTTATTGGTACTTATACGGAAAATTTTACAAGTCATGTGAGGTATTCTTATTGTATTATCATCCAACCTGAAAGTATGGTTTATCTATTCTTCAAGGGATTAAGACCAAATCTACTAAGAGAGTTATCCACAAGGGACATCAGTAGTTATAAAGAAATCATTTCATGTGCCATCAAGGTAGATATGGATATTGTAGTTACCCATAAATATCATGGTTTTGATAATAAAAGAAATATTTAATTCAAATGAAATTCTAATAAACATGGAGATAAAATGATGAGACTTATTTTATACACAATGTGTGGAAGGAAACATGGAGGAAATTATATTATGGTAATTAGTAAAATTTTCAAGTGTTTAAAGGATGGTCAGTAGAAAATTAAATTCCCATGTTATGGAAAGAAGTTGGCTAATGATGTGAATAGAGAGAAAGATCCACCAAATGTACCACTCAAACACCAGTTCTATAAATTCAAGAAGTTTGGTCATTATTTTAATTGGTTTCATAATCCACAAGATAATGAGGATAAAGATAAGAAAACAGGGATGTTAAAGGAAAAAAGGAAAATATTGTTAAATATAAATAGTTTAATTTTTTCATTATAATTAAGGAACATTTTTTCCTCCACTCCAGGGTTGGGAATTTAATGTAAAATTTTATATGAATACGCCTTATGAAAATATTATTGTTCATAATTTAGTGAAATGTTATCCGATTAGGATCATTTATTAGATCTATATATAAATATTCTAGAATAAATAAATCACATTTGATATTCTAAATTATCTAATGATCATCTATCGGTCAAGGATTAACCCAAAATTCCAACAAAAATATTTTTTGTTAACAAAAGAGCTTATTTAATGAATTAATGGTGAATTATCTTTTGAAATAAAATAATATTTTATTTTGACAACATTTTGGGAAATTATTAGGGTATATAAATTTTAGTATGAGAATTTTATAAGTGATTAACATTATTTCTAGATAATAATTAATTTGAACATGGAAAGATATGAGATCAAATCATTCCAATTTTTGGGATTCAACTGTAGTCAGTCGTATTTTGAAGCAACCTTATGGTTAAATATTTATTGAATGAATTATGTTTAACCCTGGATGTTATTGGATAAATTGTCGTATCCATTTTGGTTTTTTTATATGTATAAAAATATTTAATGACTTATGTATCATATTATTCATTAAAAGTTAATTTTAGTGTTTTAGGAATGAAAAAAAATTATCTTGAATATTCATTTCTTAGAGTAAGAGATTAAGTGGAAGTAAATAAAATCCAAACCAAAGGATGAATTTTAAAAAATAATTATATTGGTATATGATCTGTTTGAGGAAATGATAGATAAATTGTGATCCATTCCACATCTTATCAAGTGATATCAATGTTGGAAAAACGTTATGCTGACAATCATTAATGTAAACTAGAATTTGAGGTTGGTTAAAAGGTTTTAATATGAGTTTCTCCATGGAAGAAGATTATGATATAATTAAATAAGGTAATGATTAACCATAGGTATATTGGCCCTTTATATATTATTTATCTAATAGGGATGATAGTTTAATTCTTGGTTATTCCACCAAACCTCTCCCTAGTTCACGATGTGTTCCATGTATCTCTCCAAAGGAAGTATATACTTGATACATCACATATAAAAACTATGAGGTAATATCATTTCAACATGATGTTTATTATTATTAAAAAAAATTATAAATCATGTATCTTATAGATAATGTTCTATGGAACAAGAATACTCTCCTAGTGAAAGTTCTATGATGAAATCAAAAATTCAAAGAAGCTACGTGGGAACTTGAGGATGTAATGACACAAAGATATCCTCATTTTATTGATTAATATTGTTGAATTTTTAGGGAAAAATAATTTTAAAGGGGTTGAATATAAAAACCTAAGATCTTATGAAATATTTTATTAAAATAAATTTAATTTATTTGATAGCTTTCAATACACTCAACACTATGTTTAAACAAAAAAAGATATATTATTAAAATAATATAATGTGACTATTATAAACTAGTGGTTAAATTAGAGGGTATGAATATGATTAAATAATTTATTTGATATATAAAAATATCCTAATTAATATTAATGTATTGATAAATTATATGAAAATAAGAATTAAATTTTATCAAAGTTATATTATGCTTAAAAAACAGATTTCCTTTTACATGATTTTTATTGGTTTTTTTGAGAAAATACCATATTTAATTTTTAAAAAAAATATTATTTCATAAAACTATA
Organism: Viscum album; assembly: GCA_963277665.1. Lineage (NCBI taxonomy): Eukaryota > Viridiplantae > Streptophyta > Magnoliopsida > Santalales > Viscaceae > Viscum > Viscum album. The sequence goes on from OY728156.1 coordinate 828,046,354, forward strand.
TACTTTTTTAAATCAGAAAATAAAAATAATATTGGGGTGAATTTTTAATAATGTTTTGAAAATATTTATTTTCACATGAATAGTCAAAAATACTATTTTTTTAAACAATATATTTTCTTTTGGAATGTACAAAGTTACATTTTGTTTTAAAATGGGTTTCAAGTAAAATTATTCCTATTTTATTTTAATTAATCCAATTAAGATAATTGAAATCAATTTTATGTTTAAATTTTGCATAAAAAAAATTTCATACATAAAAAAGAAATTTCCTGAAAAACTATTTTGATATGAACAATGGTTTTTTGTAAAGCCCCTGAACCTAATATTCCTATTCTAGTTCCTAAAATTATTAAATTGGTAATATGTATAAGATATGACATACCAAGGACCAAATAGTTTAGTAGTATCATAAAACTAGATACAAACACAAATATTACATTACAACTTGAAAGGAAATACAACAAAGAAACAAAATTGGAAACACCCCAACTATCCAAGATTATCCACTCATGTCAATAATAATATACATCATGGAATATTAGGGAAAACTTAATAAATGGGTGAGATAATATTCTTAGTAAGGGTAAGCATGCATCAGAATCTGTCATAAATAAACAAAAACAAAAAGGAAAGGTGAATGCCATTAAAACAAAATCTTGAGCATAATATGGAAGGAATAAAAGCTGAACAAATAATTCCATATAAATAATATCAAAATAATTAAAATTAACCATGGATATTATAATATTATAATAATCGCATGGATTATCATTAACTAATCTCATAATGAGGCAATTCATAATGTTGTACATCATAAACATACCGTAAAGGCTTCAAACAAGAAAACATACATAATCTGGTAAGATGATAGAAAATAACCAAAGTAGATTGTCTTATGAGACCTAATGATGATTCAAGGGTGTATAGTGGGACATCATGTCATTTACTAAGTCTAATACATTCCTCACATGAAAGGGGTGAAATATAATCAACATATACACTCATATTTAAACCAGCATATGTAATGTTAATAACATTCCCCAAACAATAAACATAATCACAAACCATCCAGAGTAATATGATAAATGGTGTCAAAATATCATGTCCATAGTAAAAATTATCATAAAAATCAATAAAATATATTAGATGGTATCATAAGATATCAACCTCAATTATTCAGAAGATTCAACAAATAGTGTTGACATAGATGAAAATATTCTAATAAAATATTCTAGAAATTTTTGATAGAAATACAAAATTGATTTGATGATGGATAATACATTAGAATAATAAAATTATAGTATATATATTATATTGGAGTTACCAAGTCACATTGGATAGTATAGGAAAGGAGAGGATAAGAAAAGAAAATAAATTAAAAGAGAAAAGAGTATTTTACCTCTTGAATATCATTTCCTTGGGAACCTCCTTAAGACACCTATATTTTAACTTTTGTTAATAAAAAAAGTCTTGGATATGGGAAAGTGTATTGGGAAAATAATTGAGCATAATTTATATAATATCCATGTCTTAGAAGGTGTGAGGATAATGGTTGGTGAGGGGTGATATTTATAAGTAAAGAGAGGGGTGTTTTTTGATTATTTAATACGTTTATTTATGATTTTGGATCAAGATTATCAATAGTGTTGATTCTTGTCATTATGTATAGACAATAGGGCATGTGAGTTTTGTCTAATGGGTTAATACCTTAGAAATGAATAAAAAATCATGTATTTAACTTATGATGTTAAACACGGTAAATTACTATATTTCACAATTTATCAAAAATTAAAATATTTTAGAAAAATACCCAAAAATCACCCTCACAATTTTGTAACAAGTAGATTTAAAAAATAGAATCAATTTTATGAAAATATTTTTTTCAATATTAGAAATTCAATTTTTAAATAAAATAATCATTTATTTATAAAATATCGATTATAATATTATAATCTATTTTTCAACACTTTGAAAAATTAATTATAGTATCATAAAATAATCTTATAATTATAATGAAACAAAATATTCATTTATGAATATATTTTATGAAATTTAATTTTCTTTTATATAATTATATTAATTATAAAATTGTAAAATAAACATTTACATTTTACAAATATAACAACACTTAATTTATCATTTTCAAAACATTTATTAATTATTACATGATATAAATATAGAATATTTTCATTAATGAGATACCTAAATTTTATTTATAATTTTATAGGTGAGTTTATTATTTAAATGGATAGATTAATATTCCTAATGGTCACATTACTATTCCAACGATCATGTTAATATTTAATAGTATATCACAATTCATTTAAGCTCGATGTTGCATGAAATTTAAGATATCAAATAAATTGAATTTATTTAAGAAGATACATACCCTAAAATATTGGTTTATTATTTCCCCCCCCCCTTTGGAAAATGTTAACCTTGGAATTATTTAGAGTATGACCTTTTAAACAGATGATGGTGGTTCTTCTTCATAGTATCCTTAGGTCCCCACAACGATTCTTCCATTTTATGGTTTCTACAGAGAAATTTTACTAGTAAAGTTGTACAATTTCTAAATAATTGTTATATAGTGTAAAGAATCTCAATAGATTATTTACAATAAAAAAAAACAGGTTCCAGTTCTATTTCTTCAAAGGTGAGAACATGTGTTTGGTCTGGAATGTACATCCTTAACAAAGATATGTGGAAAACATTATTTAATTTCTAAAGGATAGATAGAATCTCTAAATGATAAGACACCACTCTAATTATTTCTATAATTTTAAATGGTCTGATGTACCTGAGGCTCAGTTTCTTATTCTTATAAACATGGGCATACTTTCAGAACAAACATGATCTCCCAATTGAAACTCCAAATCCTTTATCTAGTGCACATCATAACTATTTTTCTACTTTGAGCTATTTTAGTATAATCCTAAATATTATTTACCTTTTCCATTATCTCTTCGATAAGTTCTAGGAATATAATTTTTCTCTCACTAATTTCATCCCAAAAAGTTGTAGTATGAAATCTCTTTCTATACAATGACTCATATGCCACCATTTGATTACTAGAATGGAAACTATTATTGTAGGAAAAATAAAAAAAAGGTAAATACTAATCCCACATACCATGAAAGTTAAGTGATAATGATCTCAACATGTCTTTTGATATTTGAATAGTCTTTTCAGATTTTCCATTGGTTTTGGGGTGATAAGAAGTACTCAAATGGTGCTTAGTATCCAAAGACGTATGAATAATATTCCAAAATTTTGATATAAAACAAGGATCTAGATCAGACACAATTGATATTGGTGTACCATGAAGTCTTAAAACATAATTAATAAATTGTTGTGCAAGTTTATCTAGTGGAAAATCCTCCCATATTGCGAGGAAATGTGTATATTTTCTAAGTCGATCAATAATTACCCATAGTTCATCTTTATTTCTTGAAGTATTTAGTAATCTAGTGACAAAATACATAGTAATTTCATGTCATTTAAAGGTAGTAATAGTTATTGGTTTCACTAATCTTATTGGATATTGTCTTCAAGACTTCACATATTGATAAAATAATCATCTTGATACATAATAAAAAATTTTCCACTTCATATTGTCCAAAAAAATGTTCCTCTAAATATCTATACATATTAGTGATACCAGGGTGTATAGAAAATTTTGAGCAATGAGCATCATTCAATAATTCCCTTTTTAGCTTGGGTATTGAGGGAATACAAAGCCTATTCCCAAATTTCATAATTTCATGTTCATATACGAACTGTACCAATTTCCTATCATCCACTTATTTAATTTTCTTTTGAAAATTATTATCTTTATACTGAGAACTTTTTATAGTTTCCAATAAATATGGTTTGGAAATCGTTCGAAAAATTAGTGTTGTTTAATATTTCAAGATAATTCCCATATCTATATTTACTAGATTCATATACATAAGATCCCCGTCAATCCACATTTTTTTTCAGAAATCCTTGATCCTTCCTGCTCAATGCATATAATACCTTTTTTTCCTTCCTTGGGTGGTAGTGTATTGAACTATCATAATCCTTGAGTATCATGATCCCTCATCATTGCAACATGTTTAGTTGTTTCTGTGAGAATATATATTTACAACTCTTATGATCTATATATATCTCATATCCTTCACCATAAAGATAGTTCCTCCATATCTTCAGAGAAATGATTACAAATTCTAACTAAAGATCATGAGTTGGATAGTTCTATTCATATGTTTTTAACAACCTCGATGCATAGAAAATAACTCTTTCATTATGCATAAGGAGAAAACCATGTCCTTTTATTGACGCATCGTTATAAATCAAAAACCCATAATTTATCTATAGTATAGTAAAAATAAAATCATTAACTAATATCCTATACAATTATTCAAAGCATTGTTCATATTCCATTATCCAAAAAAACTTAACCCCTTTTTGAGTAATCTTGGTTAAAGAGTTAGCTAGTCTGTAAAAATTATAAATAAAAAGCTAACAGTAACATTATAAATCAATAAATATATATACCTCAATTATGTTCATTGGTGTAGGCCATTATTGGGGTTCCTTTTTCCTCAAAGGATCAACTGAGATTCCATCCTTGGAGAAAATATGACTAAGAAAAGAAACCATTTTAATATATAATTCACACTTTCTAAACTTCCCAAATATATATTTTATACCAAGAGTCTCTAATATAATCTTCAAGTGGTTCTCATGGTCCTCATAAGTTTTTTATTACACCAAGTTATCTTCAATAAATACCATAAAAATTTATAAAGATATTTATTGAATACACTATTCATTAGATCCATAAAAATTTGGTGCATTAGTTAGTCCAAATGGAATTACTATAAACTTGTAATGTCCATACCTTGTTAGAAATTATGTCATTGTAATATCTTCATTATTTTCACATGATTTATGATATCCAAAATGAAGATCAATCTTTTAAAAATAATGTACTTCATGTGGTGGTTAGATATTTCATCAATAAAGGCATAGGATACTTGTTCTTTATCGTAATTAAATTTATCTCGCTATATTAAAAACATAACCTCATCGATCCATCTTTCTTCTTAATGAAAAAAAACAAGATCTTCCCATGGTTAAGAACTAGGTCATATAAATCCCTTACCACTCAATTCATCTAGTTGTTTCTTCAAATCTATTAACTCTACTGTGGCCATTCTATAGGGAGTCATTAATATTAGTCTTACCTCTAGGATTAAATCAATAGAAAACTCAACATCCCACTTTAGAGGATGTGCATGAAATTACTCCAGAAATATATCAATGTATTCTTGTACAATAGGTAAATCCTCAATTTAAAATCGTATTTTTTTATCAATAGGTTTTATCTACTCTTCTTCTCTAAGAATCTCATTTTAAAGAGCTAATGGAGGTGGGTCCAGATATAAATTATATGAAGAAGTATCCCCTATAAAGGCAATAAATTCCATATCTTCATCATGAATCATAATTTAATCCTATTTTCAATTATGTTTTGAATTATATTTTGGAATAAAGTCTATACCAAGGATTATATCAAAATCAACCATAGGTATGATAATAAAATTATAAATTATATCATGTTTATGTGTCATAATAGGAACCTGTTGACACACAATTATTATAATTAGGACTCCACAAGTATTTTGACTAAAAAATTCCTTTTTAAGGTCAATTGAAAATATATAGCTATTATATGAAACTGGGAAGATATAAAATAATGTGATGATCTAGAATCGCATAAAGAATTAGCTAAATTTAGGGAGATGATTAATGTACCATCCACCACATCATTAAAAACATCAACCTTGGTAGTAGTGGATATAAAATCATCAACTAGTTCCCTTATCCTTTTTTGGGAAAATCTTCCTTGGCATATAAGAAAATATTGTTCATAGTGTTTCATATCATTATAGATGAAGAATTTCACTTTTTCAAATTTTTATTTCCCTTACAATCAGGGGCCTAGTGGCCTTTTTCTCTACACTAGTAAAAATATCCCATTACCAATAGGCATGTTCTTTGATGTTTATTTCTAGATTTTTTTTCATGTTGGAAATTATATTCTTCCCTTATTCCCATTTTATTTATTTCCTTTTCTATAGTAATTAGAATTCCTCTTTTTATCTTGCCTCCTTTTGAATCGATATGGCTTGGAAATTGTTTTCTCTATTTTGATTTCACTTGATACTATATCCTCATATGATGAGAATGTTTTGGAGACTAGTTCCCTTCATAGAATTTGATAAAGACCATATAATAAATGATAAATATTTATCTTTATATTTATGTAGTTTTCCTTATGCCATGATAACCTTGTAAATTTGGCTTCAAACATTGAAATATTTTCCTCTTATTTCTATTTTAGACTCAATAATTATCTCTCTTTCTCCGATCACTATGTTGGGACCAAGTTGATTCAAGAAGTTTTTGAGTGAATAAAGTATTGTATTTTGTTGTCAAGGAAGTTTGAGGGTAAAGGAAATAAATTCAATTTATATAAGTGGGTGAAGAAAGATAAGAAAGTTAATATAATTTACATAGTAAATCTGACGATGCTTTTCTGGTATATATTTCAAAATTTTCATAAGTTGGTTGGTGATCTTGTGACGCAATAATTATGAAGGAAAGGGGGAAAAATATATTGTCAATTTTCATGGTTGGTTTTAGAGAAGCAGATTTCTAAGGTGGCATAGTTCTCTAGTGTTTGTCAAAATTTTGGGGTATAAAATTTAGAGTTAGGATAACATTAGGAATAGTGTATTTCCTAGAACATGTTATTAAAACATGTAAAAGGTATGAATTTTTAAAGATATGATTCATGAAGAGGAAATTTCTGAGGCATAAATAATTCTGACATTGAGCTGCATGATTACGATGAGATTTGCGAATGGCCGGGGAAAGGAGCATTGTAGTTGAGCATTACAGTGAAAAGGGTGAAGGAACATTGTGGAAGTGCAAAGGAAAAGGGAGCATCATGGTGGAAAAAAATAATTTTATGGAATGATTCGAGATTATGATGAGCTTTGTGAATCTAGAAAATAGATATCATGATTTACAAAATAGAGTGAATTCCAGAGGAAATTTTAGAGCTCTGAAATTTGGTGCTGAGGTGGCTAGAAGGTTCTGGAGTCTGTGGGAAATGCCTATAAATTGGCCCCTACCTCCTCTGGAAATGTAGATATACTTAAGGAGAATTTTAGAGGTCTTGAATTGTGAAGAATTTTATCAAATAAAGTGATCTCTGTGAAGTCAGTATTCTCCGCGAAGGAAAGGCGCTTCACTATGAGCCGTTGAAGTTCGTGAAAGAAGTGAACTTGATAAAGACCCATTTGTGCCTTTTGAAATAGCAAGATCTACAAACTAGTAAGCTCTATGATCTAGTGAGCTCTTTGAACTAGAGATCTTTGAAAAATATAGTGCTCTGCGAATCTGGGAGCTTCACGAAGGAGCTCTATGAAGGAGCTCTACGAGATGAAGATTTGAGTACCCAAATTAAGCAACAAGTGCTTTCAAGTTGATCCAGATAAGACTAGGGTATATGACTAAGTGTGATTATGAAGTCTAGGTAGTTACAATCAACTTATGGATAGGAAATAGAAGGGATATTTCTAAAGATCATATTTGTGATGGTTTTCCAAGAAGCACAAAGATATTGAATTACCATATTTGTGATAAGAGTGTGCACACACACTTGATGATAATCTCCCAAGTGATACATGAGTGTAAGGGTACATAATACTTATTGTAATCCACATCAAAGGATTTTTTCTAGTGAATTGTGTGGTACTAGATTATTTCTGTACCATACCAAGGATGTAGATACTCTTGTTGAGTAGCGAACCCTGTAAATATTGTGTTCCTATAGTTTTGCGTCTTCAGTAGGGATGAACTCTTTAATAGGAGGCAATGGTTCTTTCAAAAAGAAAGAAAACATAAAAGAAAAATATATCACTAATTCACCCCTCCCACTCTTAGTAATACTTTGATCTTGAATGGGTAACTTCACACTATTAATGAGGGAAATATTTTTTTTAATAAAATTTCCTTATAGTCCTTGTATTTTATATTTTCAATTTCTTCTTCCACCACTGTGTTTTAAGTTAATAACCTCCATTAATATATATCTCCTGAGAGATGATAAAATTCCATGATAACCTTCTCCCTTTCGTTACTTACCAAAGACAAAAATATCTTTTCTAAGGAACTAATCCATTCCTAACTAAAAATGCGGGGTAGTACAACTAAATTATAGAGTTTTTTGTTGAATGATGTAGTTTAACATTGTTACAATTCATTGTGGATTGGGATGATATATGTGAGTAAGATTAGTTTTCATAATCTGTGTCAATTTTCCCATTATGGTTATTAGTTTTTCAGATCTAGTTGTAGCTCAAGATACAACATCATTATCTTGGATAAGAGGGAAATCACTATATGAAATACATGCATTTATACGCTTTCCATTCCTTTCACTTGGTGCCATTTATAAAAAATGGTGTACACTATTTTTGGTTATGAAATTTTAAAACTAGTAAAAAACATAAAAAAATTATGTATAAATAATATCAAAATCATAAGCTCTGTTACCTTGGAAATATTCTCCAAGTTAGATATAGGGTTATGTTTCCCTAATCTATATTTCCTTGAATAGAGTTTCCAAATCTTTTACTAAACTTTATCTAATAACAATTGTAAACACCCTGACCCTATAAGCTCAGAGCTGGTGCCTTAATTTATTACATTGGCACTAAGTACAAGTGATCACATCCCAAAGGACCGAATAGTTTAGTAGCTTTGGAAAACTGGATACAAAGAAAATTATTACATTACAACTTGAAATGAGAGATAAAAAGTTACTCCTTTTGAAACACCCCTATTTTCTATGTTTATCCCTATATATCATTTTTAAAAAACATCTTAGAATTCATGGGAAAAATAAAACATAATAATGGGGTGAGATCAGATAATCAATCAGGGTATGAATACAATGGATTCTATCAAATATAAACATAAACAATAAGTTAATGTGAATTCCAATAAAACATAATATTTATCATAATATGGTAGGTAAATTTGATCAAATAATTCCATATAAATATTCACATGAGAATGAAACTTAACTATAGATATTCTAGAAGTCAAATAATCAAATTTTTTATAAATAAATAATATCATAGTGAGGGAATGCATAATTCTGGACATCATAAACATACCGTCAAGGATTTGACCAAGACCCTATACATAATCTGGTAAGATATAAGATAATACCCAAATTAGTTTGTCTCATGAGACCAACTAATGAATCAAGGGGATATAGCGGGCCCCACCTGTCACTTACTAACTCAAATTCATTCCACATATTAAAGGGTTGAAACATAATAAGCATATATATTCATATTGAAACTAGGATATGAAATGTTACAAGCATCCCACAGACCATAATCTTAATTATAAACCATTATGTATAAAATTACGAACAGTATCAAAATAGCACATCCACATTCAAAATAATCATAATAAATTCAATAAAATATGGTAGATGATTTCATAAGACATCAACCTCAATTAATCATAATATCCAACTAAGGGTTTTGATATATATGAAAATACTATAATAAAATCATTGAGAAATTATTGAGAGAAATAACACTTTTCCTTGAAACCATTTAATAAAAAAGATACACAATTTTAAAAGAAAACAGTTTATTTGAAAATTACCTTGTAAAAAATTAAAATAATCCTCAATACATTATGGAATCATGAAATTGGAAAAATCCTCTCATTATATATATATATATATATATATTTGAAAACATTTCTTTTTAATTTTGAAAAGTAACATTTAAAAGTGTATTTTAAAAGAAAGTGAGAGCATTAAGGGAATGAATAGATTATGTTTATAATCTATAAATACACATAAATAAGTGGAAATACAGCATAATATAATCAAAATTAATCTCACAGATCATCATATCTGGACAAAATTGATGGGGTTGAAGTTTAACCCAAAAAATGGAAATTGGGTCCAGAATTCACATACCACTTTTTAAGAAGTCAAACCATATGCACCATAAAATTAACTGTCATAAAATGAAACATTTAATTTCATAAAGATAAATAGATTAATTATATTATATATTAAAGCTCTGTATGTACACCACACCCAAGAAAAATGGTTGAATGAAGAATATATCTCACAAAAGTAAAAGTGAGATGAGAAACCCTTACCTTGTGTACGAAAGTGTGATGAACTTATACTTAATTTCTGGGATTATAAATATAGATTTATTAATTACTTAATTAAAAATCTATTGAAAAAATATTTTTTTATTATAATTTTATTAAATTAATTTATGTGCATTTTTGGGAGTTATAATGTTTATTTCATTGTTCTAGGATCGTTCATTTCATAATTTTATGGTTGTTTCCCTTGAGTATAAATATGGGAGTTCTTATAAAATGGAAATAAATTCTAAAAAGTGAAAATATTTAGTATTAATAAAATTAAATCAGTTTAAATGATCTCATATATCATTTGGTTATATGGTATGAGGATGATCCAAAAGATAAAGTGTTGATGAAAATGTCTTAATTTATTTTGGCAGTTTTTACGACTATAATAAAATTGTGTAATTTTATTTAATATTATGTTTATATATTGGTTTTAGAACATGATATAACATATAATATGTATATTAAAATCCTTTTTAACCATAATAATGGTTTTATGACATGTCTTGATGGTGCTAATGGAAAATGAAAACTCATCGTCCACGGAGGTTGTGAATCGACACATCATGGTCAATGTTTTCATTTTTAAAATAAAAAAAGCATGGATAAGTTGTTTGATGACGGATAATATATAATAAAAATAAAATAAAATTATATATATGATATCAGAGTTATAATTCTAATTTGGATATGGGAGGTGAGGAGAGGATAAGAAAAGAAATTAAATTAAACGAGAAAGAAGGATAATTTTACATCATGAATATTATCTCCTTAAGAACCTCCTCAAGACACTTGGATTTGGTCTTTTGATATTACCAGAAGGTATTAGAAACGTGAAAGATTATTGTTAAAGGAATATGGTAGAATTTAAACGATATTGAAGGATTATATGGTGTGGGGAGAAGGGGTGGTATTTATAGGGGTGGAAATGGGTGTTTTTTATTATTTCATTCATTCATTCATTTATTATTTTGGATCATGACTATAAATAGTGTTGATTATTATGAATAAGTATTGTAACCAATTCATGTGATTTAGAACTGGTGGGTGATTACATCATCAATGACTCAAACATTCATGTATTTGTTGGGACCATTTCTTGTATTTGTTGTTAATGGATGCCAATATGGTTTTCAATGATGGTAAGATGAAGAAGGAGACCTCTAAAGTTAATAGAGAATGGTTTAAGTGATAATGACTAGAGAATTGTTATGAAATTATAATAATTGGATCCCACTCATGGGAAATTCACTATGTGGTGTCCATGAATGGGTTGGTTTAAAGTAAAAAGGCATCCACGCATTTCAATGCATACTTAGTTTTTTAACTAAGTATTTTGGTGGATTTACTTAAAAAATTTGGGCAGCCAAGAAACCCACCTAACTAACTCTGAAAAGGGTATATATGGAACTCTAGGTTGACCTCACCCAAGGGAAGCCTGCTAGGAGAGTCATCCAATCGCATGAGGGGCCACATAGGCCCATGAGAGTGCATGAGGGGAAAAGACCATGCATAGTTGGGACGAAGCCCGCACAGAGGGTGGGTATAGAGAGAACCCATAGAGAACATGATACAGGGTAGTATTGTGGAGGTAGATGGATTAATATGAGCATATGTTGGAGTGGCTTGATACTTAAACCATGTCTGATCCACGTATTCATTTCAATGTGGGAGGTTGATTTTAATGAACTGAGAAATCTCGACTGTCCATCTAATTTTTCATGACATATCAGTCCTTCATCTAATACAACACTTATCCATCTAATCTTGGTATCTCATCGCATCCATTCCCCACTAGTTTGAACTAGATACATCCAATAGAACATGCAACATTTGATGAGGCATCACCGTCATCCACTTCTTCTAGTTATCATCGGTGCCATTGGTTCTCACCGGAGCTAATTTAGAATCTTGACTGGACCATAATGATGAATCCCATAAATATAAGGAGGGTCATTGGATCATACCAAGACAATTAATGCAATATTAATCTTGTACATATGTGTAAAACTTGAATAAGAAGCTCAGACGAAGAAAAAAAAGCTGCGAGGCCATGTGGATGGTTCAAGTTTATGTTTTGAAAAAAGATTATATGAAATCTTGATCACATGCACATTATCAATAAAAAAAGAGATATTGGAAGCATGTATGAAATATAGACTTCCCAAGATATGAAGCATATCATTATCTGTGGTTTGGAGTTTTAAATGATGGAGATCTCGGCTAATTCAGATGGAATATTTGAAGATCTTATCTCTCTAGATTATGATGTGAAAAATATTTGATCTATTCCTTCAAAAGGGGAAGCTCTGAGCCTAAGGCGTGGGATTCCATTCACCACCCAAGAGAATTTGTTTTCATGAAAATAGATTTTATGTGCTTTCAATCTAGGAAGGTAAAGTAAAGGGACCACAAACCGGGAAGGGTTCATGAGGAGTTAACTGAAATCCATCCTGGTACACAAAGAACCATACACTTTTTGAAAGGTTGATCCACACATCCACTGCATGAAGAAGAATATCTGTGTATCTGTTACATGAGGAAAGAAGATCCATGAACCTATTTGGTTCCATGAAGAGAAGGTAAACATAATCCTATTTGAATGTTGATGTTATACTATTTGTAGGGTTTGTTTTGAAGAATAGAGAGTTCTCACAAAGATGGAAAGTATATAAATTCATTAAACCTTGTGTACGATGTAAAGATACCCAAACCATGTGAAAAAAGTAGGAGAAAGGGAAGAAAAGGCCTGAGTCCATTTGTGACCAAATTTTTGTACATGCATACATGCACCCATGTTCATTATTTAAAGTAACTCAAGGCAGTGTGTGTCTGTACAAAGAAGTATCACTCATTCAGGTGTGCACAAGGGAAAGTGGAGTGCACTTACATGGAACACATGAACCTACATGCATGATATAGAGACACTCAAGTGTGCGTGTGTGTTAATGAAAAGAAAGAGGGAGGAGAAGATAAAGAAAGGGGAATACATATATGCACTTATTATTTGAAAATATCCAAGGCGGTTTGTGTGTGAACTTGTGTAAAAATTAGTAGAATAAGTTTTAGTACATTCTATTTTTTCACTAAGGAAGAATATTGAATATAAGGGTATCAATTTAGGACTTCGATTCAAGATGTGTGTGGTGATGAATAGAGACGAAGACTTCCTTGCCAATCTATTGAAGAGACTATCATGTTGATAAAATTAGGAATATATCACCAAAGGCAGTGAGCTAGGGGGAGTCAAAGAATGTGATCCAAGGGATGAAATGAGCTATCCCTAAATTTTTTTAAAGGAAGTGTTCCCAGGACAGAGTGACTATTTCCAAAAGTTTGTAATCCAAATATAGTGAAGATTATTGGACTTTGGTATGATTTAAAACATTTCATATTATGCTCCTTAGACATATCCCTTAGTGGTGAACCTAGTAAAAGTGTTGTGATTTCCTTCTGCATGCGAATTTTTAATTACTGCACATATCCAGCATACAGGTTTAAACAATTTCCTACTGATGTGGGAATAATATCTATCATTTTTTGGAAAAAAGGTGGAACCTTAATTCACACCCCCTCTCAGGGAAGTCTAAGTTCCTATAAGTGTTATTATAGTGAAAGGTTAACTTATGATAGATACTCAACATATAGCTATTCTCTATTGAATATTTGAGTTTCTTTCCTAATTCATTAATGAAGTGAATTTTGGAAGAATATTTAGTTGTGTCCAAGTAAAAGTCAATATCTAGAAAAACCATGATGAACAAGAAAAAGAAAGATAGGAGATAGTTGAATAAGTCCCTGAATCTTAAAAATAATGTAGTATCAGGTTCTACGAGACTTTGTTATAATAAATAAATATCATGTATGGAAAGTAAAAAAATTAGGTGTCTCAGGTTTCCACCAAAGAGAAGGACAACCATTCTACCTTACAAAAATCAAGTGATCAGGAAGTATGTGTTAGCACTTTCCAATTTTATCCTCAAAATAAGTATTCCAACACAAGTGGGGATGTTGACCAATATAAAACCTCACATAAACTTGTAATTGAGAAATTAAGAAATTATCTGCATGATATTCTTGAAGAAAGAACTGCCTTTGTTTGCAGAATCTTTTAATATACGTAGTTAGAGATCACCCAGTTGGAAAAGGAAGCTGATAGTATAAAAAATGGTTTGGATGAAAATTGTCTTGAATTTTCAAAACTCTCAAGATAGATTGAATCCTTTAAAGAAATAAATATGGAATATGAAATATGTTCCATAAAATACCTAAAGGATGTTGAAGAAAAGTATGAAGTCATAAGATCTCTTTATGAAAAGATCCTTGTGAATGAAGTGGAATTTAAAAGATTGAATATGTCTTGTGAGGAGAATATGATTATGACTGAAGATTTAAAAATAATTTTAAATATGAAATTTCAGGATTTAGAAGCCTATTTGGTCAATCATGAGAAGAAATCTTTTGAGAATTCACCAAAGAAGGAAATAGTTGCTACTAATATTCAATGCTCATTGGAGGATTATATTGTTAAAAGGCCTCCAACTTATGTTAAAAATCTCATTACCTCACTCATTGATCTATCACAAGAACCTGAGAAGGTTCATGTACCATCCATATCATCTTGTACTCAGGTTTCTAAATCTATTTCTAAAAATAGTACAGGTTAGAAGAAAAATTCTAAACAAATATGGATGAAGAAAGGTGATAAGAAACCTACCACCATTCCTAGTGTGGATATGAAAAATAATGTGGAAGATATTTCCACAAAGAGAGCCCAACAGAACTTGAAAAAGACCTAGTAACCTTATACAGATGATTTTAAGAAGTCAGGATTTGTGGGCCAATGTTGGTGCTGTAATAGTTTTGGGCCCTTGGAATTAAATTTTAGGTACAATCCCCATAATTAAAAAGAACTAAGGAAGCCCATCTCTAGGAAGATAAATCTGGAGAGAAAGAAATAACATCCACAGATCCAAAGCCATATGTATACTGCAAATAGATTTGGAATTCTTGATAACATCTATGATGTTTGTAGTGGTAGTGATCACAATGTTAGTGAATGCACATAACAACATACATCTAAATCTAACAGGAAGATAAGAACAGAAAATATGGAAAAGAATGAAGAAGTTTCCTTAGGAAGTGATCAGGATAATGTTGTAAGACCAGATTATTCCAAGAAGGATCCAAGAAGAAAATGTGATAATACATTGGATTCTAAATCAAAGGAGGTTAATGAATGTGAATATAAAGTAACTACTAATAAGGATGAAACTTAGAAGAATCCATGTGGAAGATCCAATATTTATTCCTCAGTTCCAAATAAAATATTGGTTATCTGGACATAAGACTTGGAAAGATTGAGAAAAATTGAAGATGAAAAAGCCAAGGATAGTACAAATGGAAAAAAGAAGATTCCACATGATTAAAGTAGAGTGAATTAAAGGTTTATAGCAAAAGTAAACTCATGTGTTAAATAAGTTCAAAGTGAGTGATGCATGAAACTCAGTCAAATTGCTAAAGGTTTTCGAACCTTCCTACTAGATCATGAAGTTACCCCAAAGGGGAAGAATAGTTTATGATCCATAAAGAATGTTAAGAATAAATGTTCACTAAATAAAACATAAGATAATGTGAAGAGATCCATGCTACATCAACACAAATCAGAACAAAAGTTTAGATATGGATGTATGAAGACTGGAGGAGATGGAGAAACTTTGTTGAGAAAACCATCTCAACCTTGCTGTTCACATTGATGAAGCAATAATGATCCACCTTATTCTATTAAATCACCGTGTATTGTATTTGTGGATATTATACATGGAATTTAAGGTGAAGAAAATTATTATGGGTAGAACCTAAGAAACATTGATGAGGAGTGTTTCCCTTGCGGGTGATACATATGAACAAGCTTCCAGAATTTTTATTTTATTGAGAATAAAATTAATTTATCTTGTAAATTGATTAAGGATAATGTCATTAACAAGGGTGTTTTAGGTTTATTGTTCTTAGAAATATTCAGCTCACATTTATCTTCATCCTGTAACAAAAGTGGAAAACCCTTGAAGGAAAGTACATGAGTTATCATCTCATAAGGTATCATATTAGTGGGTAATGGAAAACCTTATTATCTAATTCAAATCCTCTTTTTTTTCTACACCGAGCATGGATCATGCATACATAGAGTGAAATAATGGATAGAAATTTCTTAATTATGGATTGATACCCTTTTCATATGAACTTTGTATTTATTTTCAATAAGTGGTAGAGAAGTGAACTAAAATTTTGAGAAGTAAAAAGGGGAGAGAAATAAAAGTGAATAAGAATAAATTTTCACGTTGACATTGACACATTAATTTGATATAGAACTTTGGGTATTTCTAACAATTCCAAAGGGGGATATTATTGGGACCAATTTTTTGTATTTATTGTCAATCGATTTCAATTAGGTTGTTAATTATGGTAAGAGAAAGAAGGAGACCCCTGATGTTAATGGAGAATGGTTAAAGTGATCATGTATGGATAATTGATATGGAATAATAAGAATTAGATGCCACACTTGGGAAATTTTATAATTTGTGGCTATTCATGGGTTGGTTTATAGCATAAAGGTGGCCATGCATTTCATTGCATACTTGGTTTTCAACTAATTATTTTTGTGGATTTGCTTAAAAAATTGAGCAGCCAGCGAACCCACATCTCTAACCTTGACCAAGGGTAAATGCATGAATACATGTCGACAACACCTAAGAGAAGCCTACTAGGTGAGTTTTTTTTGACCGCATGAGTGTTGTGTATCCCCACAGGAGTTCATGAGGGGATGATCCCTTGCATAGTTGAGCCAAATCCTGTGTAGAGGGTGGGCACAGAGCGTGCTCGTAGAGAACACGATATGGGGAGGTACTGTGGAGGGAGTGGGAGTAATCTGAGCATACAAAAGAGCAGATTGATACTAGAACTCTGACTCACTTGTGTGTTTGTTTCTATGTGGGATGATGATTTTAATAAATAGAGTAATCTCATTCATCCATCTAATTTTTTGTGATATCTTAGCCACTCATCTAATCCATAACTTATCCATCTAATACTAGCTGCTCATCACATGCACGCCCCACTAGTTTTAATGAGAGACATCCAATTTCACCTGTGACATTTTATGAGGCAACTCCATCATCTTCTTCTTCCAACACTCACCGATGCCATTGATTCTCACTAGAGTTGACTCTGAATCATGAACATACCATCATGATTGATCACTGACATCTAATGAGGGTTATTATATCATTAATTGAAAATATATGAAATAATTGTCTTTCATTCATGCATAAAACTTAAAGAAGAAGCATGGATAATTCAAGTGAAGCTTCGAGACCATGTGGATGATTCACGATTAAGTTTTGAATGAAGATTGCATGCCATCTTGATTGCATGCACATGATAAATCCACAAAAAGATAGATATTCCACACATATGAAAAGAAAACTTCCCATGATATGCGGAATATCTTTATACATGGTTTGAAGTTTTAAATTCTAGAGATATCAACTGATTAAAGTGGAGGATTTTAAGATCTTATCTCTTGATATTCTGATGTGAAAAGATTTGATCTCTGCTTATTAAAAGGGAAGCCCTAAACTGAATCGGTGGGATGCCATTTGCTACCTGAGAGCTTCTATTTTCAAGAACATAGAATCTATGTGCTTTTAATTTTCAAATTGAAAGAAAAGGGACTATAAATGATCAAGGTTTCAAAAGAAGTAAAATTTGAACCATCCTGGTACATGAAGAACCACACACTCTATGCAAATAATATCCATGCATTCTCTATGTGAAGAAGAAGATCCGTGCATCTCTTTCACAAAGGAGGAAGATCTTTGAACCTATTTGGTTCCACAAAGAGAAGGTAAAAATCATCCTATTTGAACATTGAAGTTATACTATTTGCAGGGTCTATTTTAAACAATAAATATTTCACACAAATATGGGCATTATCTACATGGATGCACTCATGTGTATGATGTAAAGATACCCAAACCTAGTGAAAATCAAGGAAGCGAAAGGGAAGAAGAGGCTTGAGGCCCTTTGCGAAAAAATAGACGTACGTACATGAATTCAATCATGTGCATTATTTGAAGTAGCTCAAGGAAGATTATGTGTTTTCAAAGAATTATCACTCACTTGGGTGTGCACAAGGGACAGTGGAGTGCACTTATATTGAAAACATGCACTTACGTTCATGATTTAGAGAAACTCAAGTGTGTGTGTGTATGTGAATGCAAAGAAAGAGACAGGAGAAGAAAAAAAGGTACATACATTCATGAAATTTTTATTTGAATACATCCAAGGCAGTATGTGTGTGCACTTGTGAATAAAGAAGTAGAAGAAGTTTCAGTTCATTATTTTTTTGCACTAAAGAAGAAGATTTAATATAAGGGAATCAATTTGGGACTTCAATGCAAGAAATATCTCATCCTTAATAGAGACACAGGATTCCGTACGAATACATTGAAGATAAATTCATGTAGAAAAACTGAGCAAGACTTCATCAAAGGCGGTGATCTAGAGGGAGTTAATGGAAGTGATCTGAAGGACACAGTAAGCTATCCCTAAAGTTTGGTAAAGGCAGTGTGCCTGTGATAGAGTGACTATGCCCAAACCTTTATAATCCAAAACTAGTTATGATTAGTGGACTTTGGTATGACCATAAACCTTTCACCATATTCCTATTGGATGTAGCTCTTAGTGGTGAACCAAGTAAAAGTGATGTGTTGTCTTTCTGAATGTGAATGTTTTAATTGCTGTACATATCCATCATACAGGTTTAAACAAGATCCTACCAATGTGGGAACAAGATCCATCTTTTTGTGACAAAAAGGCGACACCCTAATTCACCCCTCTCTCAGGATGGTCTATGGTCCTACATTATTTTACTTATAAGGTTAAATACCATAAAATTCTGTATTTCACTATTCATAAAAAAATCAACTATTTTAGAAAAATCCAAAAAATCAAACCTAATTATTTTTGAATTATGGATTTTAGAAACTGGCTCCATTTTATGAACATAATTTTACAAATATGATAAATTTAATTTTTAAATATCTTCATCATTTATTAATGAAATTATGTTTTTAATATCATAATAGATTTTGTGGCACTTTAAAAAATTATTTATGGTATCATAAAATTATATTATAATTATAATGGAAAAAAAATATTAATTTATAAATCTATTTTATGAAAATAAATATTATATAAATAATTATATTAATTATAATATTGTAAATAAACATTTACATTTTACAAAAATACTAACACTTAATTTATCATTTTTAAAACATTTATTTACTTATTCCATGATATAAATATATAATATTTTTATTTATTATATAACTAAATTTTATTTATGGTTTCATAGCTGAGGTTATTATTCTAATGTATAGATTACTTTTCCTAAAGATATTATTACTATTCCAATGGCCATGTTAATTTTTAATAGTATATCACAATTCATTTTAGCTCAGTGTTGAATGAAACATAAGCTATATAATAAATTGAATTTATTTAAGAATATATATACCATAAAATTTTGGGGTGTTATAGTTTTTATGTTAATAAATTAAATTAATCACTATTGGTGAATTATTTTAATGAAATATATATATATATATAAATATATATATATATTAAAATTTTTATACATTCATATAATATTTTTACTATGCATGATATTAGAATAAATCTAGTTTTATGCTTAAAATTTGTATTTTTCTTAAATTGGTTTTCATCATGTTTTTCAAACTTATTTTAAAATTAATTTATACCACTTATTGGTATTTAATTTAGTAAAATGGATTCTATATTTTCAGTCAGAAGGTTGAAATTTTTAAATTAGTTCTCTTTATTTTTGGTCAATATAAATAGCAGTTGTGGTAAAATGTATCACATCTGTGAAGGGTAAATTAGGTTAGTCTAGGTTTAAATGAAGTGATTAGGTCATAATTTTTCATCATAATATTTATTAGATAAATTTAATTCTACCATTATCATATTAGGATCAAAATTGAGTTGTTTAATAGACACTTATCCTTGAAAATGACCTATATAATATTTATAGCAATGATAGTTACAAAATGACACTCTTTTAGTTATGAATATATTTTATATGTCCACATAGGGAAAAAATAAAGCTATGAATGAATAAAAAACATATTTTTAGCTTTAAAAAATTATTCAAATGATTTAAATTTATTTATAATTTTTAGAAGTTATATAATGACCACTAATTCTGATGCTACACTGGTGCATTATTAATCCAATTAATAAAAAAATATAATAAATGATTTTAAAAATATTTAATGTAATATAATTTGAGAGATTTAATGTTTGAAATGATATTTTTTATATGACTATGATATATTACTATTATTTTAAAGATGTATATTTGAAATACCTCTTTTTATGGTTGTATTTAATGTCAAATTAAATGAATAGTGTTAAAAAAATGACATTTTTGATATTTTATAATAATTTTTTTAATAAATGATATAAAATTAACAAAAATACTAGATTAATCTAAATAAATGAGATATGATTTTAAAAATACAACCATATTCCATTTAAGTGTGATTTTTCAAATTATAGAAACATTATTAACCATTAAAGGGTTGAAAACATTAATATTATTATAATTGTCAAATGGGTTAATAAAGGGTTAAAACAAAAATATGAAGGAAAAATTTTCTTCCAAACATGTTCAATAATTATTATATGACAGTATTTGGAATCAAATTATTATTATATTATAATACTATCAATTTGAGCCATTTGGAGATAAAAAATAATTTTGATTAATTTAATATTTTAAGAAATTTCTAGGGTACCCCTCCCCTCAATTATAGAAGGGTAACCTTCCTTACCATTATTCACACCATTTTTTGTCTTATAGATCTACAAAACCCTACCATGTTCTTTTATATATTCTACTAGACACATTATAGAGATTCTATTATTCCCAAAATACTAACCGTAGAGCCCTTAATAGGATATCTAATGGAGTTATTTCAAAGAGGATGTAATCCCCTTAATCAATCACTTTATTTTTAATTATTATTATACCTTATCTAAATATAAAATATTACTCATAAAATAATTAATTCCACATCCAAAATATACATAAATATTATTACAATTATGAATACACCTCTATTCACCATCATTTTATCAAATGGGATGTGAAAATATCACTCGTGCGTACGTACGACTTTCTATTTCCACATGGAGATACAATTCATTTATCATCACGATATTTTACAGATGGGTATTATAATTGTTTTAATGTTTATATATGAATCTTATTAGATAAGTATACTATAATAATCATAATATCATATCTACCTTCTTACCTTCTAAATTGTTGGAAAATGATAAGGTCGATCATGCGTACGAGTGGACTACCACCACCACGATGTGATGTGATTCATTTTTCATTTAAAATTTAAATGGATGGTAATAAGGATATATTTTATTAATAAACATGATACATATTATATGATATTTATTCTATAAATGTGAGTTATTTTTTACATTTATTTCATTCCATCTATCAAGAAAATGAAAACAACGTTCCTGTGTATGTATGGCCGACCATCTCCATGAATGGTGTAATTAATTTTTAATATATATATTTGATGCACAATTTTTATAGGGTGTATAAAAAAATATTTAATATTACCTAAGTATAGTCTAGTGGATAACACTAGGTAGTCTCCAGAATAGGAGTGCATACAAAATAGTTTTTCACTTAAATTTGGTAAATAGGTAGATGTTGATTCTTAAATTGATTAAGTTAAAAAAAAGAATGCAATAAATTTTGAACACAAGTGATGTAGATAGTTATGGGTTTAGGGTAGGATAACCTATTTCAATTTCATCATGGTCATAAAAATCAGTTCCAACCTTTTCCTATTGAATGATAAATGAATGACTCCTCCATCAATTTTTCAGTCACCCATGGTTGAAGGAAGCATTAAAAAACACTTATATGCGAATCAAAGTTCATAAAATATTACCAAAAAATTATGTAATGTACTGATCAAGAATTTTTTCTCCTTATAATTCTAGAAACAATTCACTTATTTCACACACATGCCAACGATTGCTAGATAATCACCACCTAACAAAATTTACTTGATCGAGAAAAATTGCACATGGAGGAGGGAGTTTAATGTTCTTCATCTATGATTGAAAACAAAACACAAAATAAAATTTCATTAATAAAATTGGAAACCACTAAAATATAGATAATTCAATAGAGTTTTACATTAAAGAAAAAGACTCTGACATTACAAAAGGTAAACTCCCCCTTCCCCGATCACTCAAAATCCTTACCCTTCCATGAAAAGTGTAATATAGATGAAGGGTGAAGAATAAGGAATTACAAATATATGTAAAATTAAATAAATAAAAGAGATAAATTTTAAAAGTTCTTCTATCTGGTGTCTCAAAATAAATGGGAAGGAATGAGATGCTTTGAGAGGTAGGAGCTCTCCTTCTTTTATAGGCATAATTTTCTTTCAAAAGTTGATGAATTTAATCCCAAATTAATGACCTAATAAATCCTTTAATACTTCCTGAAAATTGTTTAAAAATTAATTCTTAATATACCTTAAAAAGTTCAGATCATTTGAACGTGTGTAGAGGTAGTTTGTTCCTTTTTTACTCTGTGGATTTATTCGGTCTATGTAGACATATCATATTACACATATCCGGATTATCATGCATTAATGACCAAGAAAATGGCCTAGTCACATGTGATATCCTTCATAATTTTTTTTCCAAAACGTGTTTTTAATCCACCAACCTAATTTTAGAGTATTTTGGGAAACCATTCACGAGATAGGAAACCAACACAAAAAATTGATAGTTCTGTAAACAGTTTTCAAGGCCCAAATTGTGAGCTTGTTTTGAGCTTTCATATAGTCGATTAAAATTTTTGTACAGAAGGATTAAATGTGGCCCATGATGTGCAGAAACCTAAAAATAAATAATTTCATTGTTAGGATCAACAACTAAGATGTTTTTATAATAATACCTAAATAATTTAAAATCGTTAAAAATATAAAATATGTCATTTTTACTATTAAGCTCAAAATACCACCAAAATCATAAAATATAGAAATTTCACTTAAAATAAAACATTGCTAGGATTTAAAACAATTAAATTAATTGTAAAATTTTTGAAAATATTTTCTCTATCAATTCTTCCACACTTATCACTTGGGATGCTAGAAAAGTAAACATCAAAATCAAATCAAACCAAATTCAAAACGCATTCCCTTGAGATCAACCAAATCCACACCAAGAAACAAAAATTTATCAAGCCACATAAAAAAATTATTTAAGTTATCCATTTAAATCATTTAATATGTTTCCTATTTATTTCTCATCCCACGCACACAAAACACCTACATAAAATGAATTTTCTCTCATCTCACAAATGTCAATTTTAAACATGGCTTTTCTCATCCAAACCCAAGAAAGAGTCACCATAGGCTTGATAAATTACTACTTATCCTCCTGATACTAGTCAAGGACCTATGTTTATCATGAGGAATTTTTATGGTTTTTCGGTGGCTTTTGGTTGGTTGGATTTAGATGTTGAAAATTCTGAGGCAGAATGGGGAGGGATTGAGTCATTTTGAAGAAAAATTGCTTGAATCTAATTTTCACTCAAGTCTGGTATTATCCTCATCACCTTTGTAGAAAATCAGCCCCATCATCATAAAAAAGGAAGTAAATTTTACTCTATTAATCATTTCACCACAAAATATTACAATCTACTCAAACATAGTTTTTCATGAAAGCTCCAAATAGGCACAACTTTCTTTCTCATTTGGATGTTCTAGAATGAAAAAACTTATTTTGTCATGAAAACTCTAAAATGGACTAACTCTTAATAGAATTAATTATTCAGAAAAAAATAAACATTTTTGACATTTAATTTTCCACCCAATGTATCCCAAAATGAATTAGCACACCACAAGATAACTTCCCCCACACTCAAGTTCAATTAGATCACATAATTTCACTTCAAGAGAAGGTTTGATAAGGAAAATTAGATTGTAATGTGGATAAAATAATAAATGAATTAATAATTTAAAACAAAAGTACCTCAAACCCTCATGTTTTGGAAAAAATTAATCAAATTATAGTTAAATAAATCATGGTATTTTTCTCTCAAGAGATGAGGTGAAAGTAAAGAATATGAAAACAATGATTTAGAAGCCACATAGGAAAGTGACTTAAAAAATAAAGATAGTGAACTATGGATTGGGATTCAAAAATATGACTACATTTCATGAAATTCCCCTAGATTTTAGGTTGAAACAAATTTATTTTCAGCATTAATTTAAGATCAATTTCAAGGAATAGATTGGTTTGGTCATTGAAATGGGTTTAAAAAATGAAAATGATAATCAGTTTACTTCAAAATTTTCAAAAACACACAAAAATTGAAAAAGAAATACAATTTTTTTTTAAATTTTTTTTTGAAAAATAAAAAAACATACAAATGAAATTATTAAACTATTAATGTTTCCTCCCCGAAACTTAAATGATGATAAGTCATCAATACATTAAAATGGATTTAACTTGTTAAAATATTTGAAAACAAATCAAAAAAAGAAAGAAAATTTAAAGGATAAGTACGACCTCATGGATTTTAATGATAAATAGATTGGAGAAGTTTGATCTCATACATTGGATCTTTCATATTTCTTAGTAAAGACATGTTGTACCAGTAATAGTATTATTTGTGTCCATGTATACCACAACACTAGAAAAAACCTTCAAATTTTGTTCTTCCAGGATCGTTTTCAATATTTCCTGATATTTGTTGCTTCCATATTGAAATATGGACCTCACTCTTTTTATGGGGTTGTGGTGTCCTTTGAAATTTCTTCTCTTCTCTTGAATTGGGAGATTGAACCTCAATTTTCATTAACCACACAAACTTGGTTTTGATTTTTACCTCTTTTAATTTAAATAAAACATGGGTCTTTTGAAATTTAATGAGTACAAATTAATATTTTTCTTATAATACACTCTTCCCATTGGTTTAAGAACATCGTTTACATACCTCTTCAATGTTAATGGGGTTTTATCTAACCTTAATTATCACATGTTGCATAGTAAGTCACATGGAATTTTTTTCAGATTGTTCTTCTTCCTTGACAAAAAGTTCCTTCCAGAGATCTAGGATAATATTATCAGGTTTCTCCTCTTTGAGTATATACTTATAGATCCCATCATCTTCTCCTTATTTTGATTCTACAACCTATTCTAACAAACTATCCAAGAATTATTAGGTTTTCACTTCTGATTTTTAGTTGGTTCTTATCCTTATTTATGGTAGATTGAATTTAGTGAATTAATTCTTGACAGATTATTCATGGATTCGAGTAAATTGAAATGTACTCGAATATCTCTAAGTTCTATTGAGAGTGTTCCCTCATTCTCGTTGATGATGTTCTTTTCATTATTTAAGAATTGTCTCCCTTGGATGATGGGAGAGTGTGATGAACTCCTATATTATTCTATTTTCATCACATAAAAGTCTGATGTGAATAGTAGATCTTTGAACTTTATAAGAAAATATTCTAGAACATATGTTGGGAAAAATATGGATCTTTTTTCGAGCTGAACAACAACTCTAGTAGGATTCAATTTTCTAATATAAAAATATATAAATACAGAGTGAGGAATAACATTTATTGAAGCTCCAAGATCACATAGTGCATCAGTAAAATTTAAAGAACCAATGGTCCAAGTAATAGAGAATATCCCTAGATCTTGAAATGTTTGCAGTATCAGTGGTGTGATATATGCTGAGACAAATTTTACTAATTTAATTCTCTCATTTCTATCCTACCATATCATTTTTGTGCACAAATCCTGTAATGTCCCTAATATGGGTGCCACTAAACAGGTTCCCCAAACCCGGTTGGTCACATGACCTTAAGTGCATTTCCCCAAACGCCAGAGGCTGCCGACTAGCAGTGAGGGCCCAGGTCTAATAGTGGGAAAACGATGCCCTCATTTTTCAAAGTGTAGCGAAGAGAAATACTATATAAAACACACAACAACAATGGAAGCAATAAACCATACATGTTTAAAATAAACAACTACAGTAAAAGATAACCAATAGTAATATATAATGATGCAACATGTCTCAAGTTCTAAGAAAACATCCAGAACATGTTACAAAACAAAACAATACAATACAATACATAGTACAAAAAAATAGATGGTAGCATCGTGAGCCTATGCCCGGTCCCATGCTCCCCTACTCCTCAACAGTAATCAAGTACCTGTATAGGGACCCTTTCCTTTATCCACACCTACAGAAATGTAATCTGTTTGGGCCGAAGACATGAACCAAACAGGCTGTGAGAAAAATTCCCAGTAGGCACCCACCAATAGCCCGTGCCCAACTGTGTGAAAATATGCAACAATAGTGTGAAGTAGTAAAATACAAAAAACTAAGCAGTACTCAAAAGTAACTAACTTTACCAGTTATATTTATATTTTATTATACATTTAATCGTTCATTATAATGAAACCACCACAGTGAATTTCTATGTAAACAGTCAATGTCCTCAGACACGCAAACCCTTACCCTCAGGTAATTAGAAACGCAACCCACAGGTAATTGCCCACATTCATACCATACATTTCCCTCAGGCGTACGAAGTGTCTCCCTCAAGTACAGAGTTTATTGCCCACAAGCACGGAAGAAGTTTCCCTCAAGCCGAAATAACCATTGCCCTCAGGCTAAAGGTAACACTTCCCTCAGGATAAGTAAAGCACTACCCTTAGGCTAAGAAAGTAACCGGACCATGCCCAACGTATGAACAAGCAATTCACATACAATTCCTCTTGAGGTAAAAGTAATGCGCAAAATAAACATGGCATACCCTCAGGTATCCTGGCCAAATGGCTAAATAGAGGAATGCACCCCTGGGGTGGTCCTGGATCCAATTAGTGATCCCAAACAACAATTTATTATCACATTTAATTACCTATAATATTCTAGGTATTTAATACAGCTAGTTCCTCAGCCGAACGACACCCCAACATGGGTTCATAGCACAAAAATACGCACAAATGCACAAAAGTTGGAAATTAAACACCGAGCCACCTACCTTAAATGCCCCTGAACTGTATATGCGAATGACGATCCTCGAATCATCCTAGAACGACGTAGATCTGAGGGGAAAGAAAACCACTTTCAAACTCAAATAACTTCCCTTAGAGGAAGAATTGTCAAGAATGGCTCTAGGAGAGTGGAGGGCATACCTATGCTGTTCCAACGAGATTGTCAGAGGAGAAAACAGATTCCCGATGCTTGATCTGGAGATCCTCGAAGGTCTGGCCTTCTCTCTCGACTCCTTCCTCCGGTTCTAAGCCAATCCTGTGAGTAGGGTTGGCTACTGGCCATTTTAAGTGAAATAAAAAAACTACACGACATGTAATTTTCTCATATAATAGTTCCTTTGGCGGCACCGCCGCACTGTTCATCCATCAACATGAGTACACGGTGTGTGAAACCAGAGTACACGGCATATACTGCCGCTCAGCTGGAGGCTTCCTCCACCGCCTTACTATTTTCCAGCCGATTGACTACACAGTGTGTAAATTTACACTACATGGTGTGTAGTGGGTTTTTACACCCTTCGCCACCGACATGGCTACACACCCTGTGTACTCATCCCACACAGCCAAAGTACATGACATGTGGAATAGTACTCGGCGTGTAGTCCCAAAATTTAGGATTTTCCCCATTTTCCTTATTTTCTCAAAAACACTTAAGGAAAATAGAAAAGAAGAAACCCATACCACAAAAAATAAGAACCGGGTTCTTAAAAAACTCCCACTTAAAGCAATTCATCCCCGAATTGCCCTTCCAAGGGTGGCAGAGATAAAGCTGTGAACAACTATGGCGACTGAGTACATACGTCGGTCTCCCGCTCCCAGGTTTCATCCTGCACTCATCCATGCTTCCATAGCACCCGTACGAGAGGAACTGACTGGCCTCAGAGAACCTTCGTGCTCTTATCAATGATACAAATCAGATGATCCTCAAAGGACACATCTACCTCCATCTCAACCTGCTCGGGCTAAATGACGTGAGACGGGTCTGAATTATAGTGGTGCAACTGAGATACATGGAAGATGTTGTGCATGGCTCGGTACCTCTATGGTAACTGTAACTGATAGGCAACCAGCCCGACTCTCTCTAGAATCTCAAATGGCCCCACATACCTCGGTGAAAGTTTACCCAGTCTCCTGATCCGCCTGTGTCCCAACCTCGGTGAAACACGCAAGAAAACCTGATCCTTGACCATAAACTCCAAAGGTCATCTACGGTGATCAACATAAGATTTCTGACGAGACTGTGTGGTAGCCTTCCACTTCCAAATTAACTGGACCTACTCAGAAGTCTCCGGCATGAGACATGGTCTCAGTAAAGCCACCTCACCTGCTTCTAACCAGCATAAAGTTGATCGGAATGAACAACCATATAATGCCTCGTAAGGTTCCATCTCAATAGTTTCCTAAAAACTATTATTATAGGCAAACTCGATGAAGGGTATATGATTCTCCTAGGAGCCCCCAAAGTCTAGGATGCAAGAGCGCAACATGTCCTCTAGCACCTGTATCGTACGCTCTTACTGACCATCGGTCTGAGGGTGGTAAGCTATGCTCAGAATCACCTGTGTACCCAGTGCCCTCTGAAAACTCTTCCAAAAAAGAGACGTAAAACGGGCATCCCTATCTGAAATGATAGAAAGAGGTACCCCATGAAAAAGTACGACCTCTCAGATATACAGCTACATGAGCTCATTAAAACCGAAGGTCTCCATGATTGGAAAAAAGTGAGATTCCTTCGTAAGTCTGTCCACAATGACCCACATGACATCATTGCCTCGAGGTGACCTCGGTAAACCAGTCATGAAGTCCATCACAACATCATCCCATTTCCACACTGGAATAGGTAACTGCTGCAACAGTCTGGCTGGCCTTGGATGCTCTGCCTTCACTTGCTGACTGGTGGAACACCTCATAACAAAACCAGCTACTTCTCTCTTTATACCCAGCCACTAGTACTAACGTCTCACATCACGGTACATCTTGGTAACTCCTAGATGAACTTCCCAAGCTGAAGCATGAAACTCCCATATTATATCCTCGCGTATATCCCCTGGAACCCATACTCTTCTATAGAAATGCTATACCTCATCATCACCTATCGTCCGCCCAAGAGGAGGGTCCTCACTTGCCACCGACTCCCGTAGAAATAGGCCTTCTGAATCAGATAGTTGTCTCATCCTCACTCTATCCAGGAGGGTAGAAGTCACGACTAAAGATGAAAGATATATTTTCCCCTGACTATCATGCACCACCAAATACATCTCAGAGAACAAATCCATGAGATGCCACTCACCACTGGCCTCCTACACTGCTTGTATCTGAGTCCTCCTGCTCAGTGCATCCGCTACCACATTACCTTTACCAGGTGTATAAGCAAGATCAAAGTCGAAGGACTGAAGGTATTCGACCCACCTTCTCTCTCTCAGATTCAAGTAACGTTGAGTAAAGATATACTTGATACTTTTGTGGTCTGTGAAAACCACAAAATGATCTCCCAAGAGATAATGTCTCCAACAGAGCAACGCATGAACAACTGCAGCCAACTCGAGATCATGCATCAGGTAATTCCTCTCATGTGGCCTCAACTTCCAAGAACTGTACACAATAACTCGACCGCCCTGCATCAACACTACTCCCTTCCCAATACCTGATGCGTCACAATATACTCTATAGATCTTCCCTTAATCTGCATGTATCAGGACTGGTACTGATGTCATCCTTCCTATCAGGTCCTAAAAAACTGCCTCAAAAGATTCCGACCAAACGAACTTCACACCCTTCTTAGTCAAACCCTTCAACGGTGCTGCTAAGTGGGAGAAGTCCTGGATGCAGCGTCTGTAGTAACCGTCCCACCCCAATAAACTCTGTATCTCAAACACGTTCTTAGGATGCTCCCAGGAAACTACTGCTCTCGCCTTATCTGGGTCCACAGAAACTCCTACCTCTGAGATGATATGACCTAGAATGTTAATCTGGTCCATCCAAAAGTGTCACTTTGAGAGCTTAGCTTATATATTATGCTCTCTTAGTGTACTCAATACAATCTCAAGATGGGTGGCATGGTTGTGTCGAGTGTGAGAGTACACTAAGATATCTTCCATGAAGAAAACCACAAAATAATCCAAGTAAGGATGGAACACACGATTAATCATATCCATGAAAACTACTAGTACATTTGTGAGTCCGAATAGCATAACCAAGTACTCGTACAAACCATATCTGCTCCGAAAAGCTGTAAGTGGGATATCCAATGGTCTCACACACAGCTGATGATATCCCGATCTTAAGTCAATATTCAATAACACTCATGCCCCACGAAGTTGATCAAAAATATCATCAGTCATAGGAAAGGGATATCGGTTATTAACCATCAACTGGTTCAGCTTCTGATAATCCACGCAGAGTCTGAGGGGTACTGTTCGCCTTTTCCGCAAAAAGGACCGAAAAAACCCAAGGATAAGTACTTAGTCGGATGAAACCCTTTGCCTGTAACTCCCCTAACTACCTCTTGAGCTCCTGTAACTCAGGTGTAGCCAACTTATAAGGAGGAATGGATACCGGTGCTGCTCCTGGCACTAGCACAATAGAGAAATCCGTCTCACGCTCCTCAGGTAGACATGAAAAGTCTTCTGAAATAACATCCTTGAAATGATTAACCAATGGAGGGAAATCCTTCTGACAAGTCCCCTGATCATCTAGATATAAACTCGCAATCTGGGATGTGACTCCACCCCGCCCATAATGCTCTGGTCCAGCTCTACTTGCCTGAACATACCATTCACATTTGTATAGAAAATTTACGACCACTGGTGACGTGAAACTCACCCTTCGATGATAGCAATCTACAAAGGATTGAAAGGGAACCAACCAGTCCATTCCAAGAGAGACATCATAACTTTTCATCTCTAATACATAGAGGTCCCAAATAAAGTGACACCCACCAACCTCAAGGGGGAACTCCTTGCAATGACGCACACCAGCCGTTCTAGTCCCCAACGGAGTGTCTAGAGTCATAACATTAGAAGAAAAAGAAACACAGAGCCCAAGGCTCTCCAAAATGGGTATAGATATGAAACTATGTGTAGCACCTGTATCAAAAAGTACTGAAGAGAAAACAGAAGCTACTATAATAGTAACTCTAATAGTAGAAGGTCCGGGATCTTGCTCCTGCTGGGTCTGTTGCACTGCATATGCCTGCCAAGTGTCGCAGCCCTGCGACATAGCCTGGCTACCCTGAGCTATCCCACCCTACTGTCTCTGAGATCCTGGTGTCTGGCTACCACGACCATGACCACCATCCCTTTCTGCATGCCCTGACGTATTCCAGTTTTCTGACTGGTAAGAATATTCTGGTCCTTCTCCTGCACACGAAGTCTATACAGAACCAATCTCACTAGCCACTGGTGGAAACACCCAACAAAAGCACTACAGATGACCCATCTTTTCGCAATCTCTACACTCCATTAGATCACGTGGACACTGTGGTCTCTTATGCCCCTCTTTACCACACTAGTAGCACCTGACTTGACCACCTGAAGAAACTTCCATGCTGGTACTGCCACCGTGAGAGAAATTTATCTATCGCTTCCTATTACCGGTAGAAATAGTACGAGAAACTGGTTCCGAACCGCCCTGGCCTGCACCACTAGCTTCCCTCAGGTTCCTCTCCGTAATCAGTGCTTGGTTCACAATATAATGTACTGAAGGCAATCTGAAAATATTCACCAGTGCTCAGATGTCATATCGAAGACCATCCTAAAAGCGTTTGGGTCTCAATATATCATCACCCACTAGAACGGGTGCAAAACGCTGAATCTCGGTGAAACGAGCAGAATAATCCATCACCGACATAGTGCCCTACTACAGATTCATGAACTCTCGAGTTCTATCTGCCCTCATCATCTTCGGAATGAAGAAGTCGTAGAAGATTTCCTGAAAATCATCCCACACCATGTCTCTGTGATGCTCTGACTGAGTGGTAACATCCCACCACCACTTGGTGGAATCACGCAGAATATATGTCATGAGCTTGACCCTCCTCTCTGGAGGCATCTCAAGATGCTCGAAGATAGTCTGCATAGACCCTAGTCAAGAATCCACAGCCTGTGGTCTTCCATCCCCTAAAAATGTAGGCCGATGATGCTACTGGAATATACGAGTCAGCTCAGCCATAGATGTGGCTGCCGGCGGTGCTCCCTAAAAGGTTTGCATGAACCACATAAAGCCTTCACAGAACTGCGCATCCGTGCCTGTGTCCGGTATAACGGTTGGCACCGCATCTGGATCTCCTGGAGGATCCACTAGTATCCCATGGCCCACCATCTCTAGAGTGTAATCGTTGCCACTCTCCTGGCGAACAACGTGTGGTCATCACGACGACATGATTCTACACGGTCAAACACACACCTTAGATCAAGATTATCACAGTTTGAAACAAAGTGTCCAAAAGGGGAACAGGAGGAAGAAGGCATTCAAGATTGCACAACAAGACTACACAACATGTATGCCGACTACATGGAATGTACATGACTACTCTTCCCCTGCCCGGGTCCTTCTACACAGCTAATCAACATGGATCCCGTTGAACAAAACTACACGACGTGTTTATAATCTACACGACATGTACGGTGTAATTTTCCAAGTGCCCGTGTCATTTGTGACATGGCTGACCACTCGGCTTGATACTACACGGCATGTTACACCCACACACGGTGTGTACACCACTCCGTCTTCGCTTCCACATGGCTAAGTCCACACGGTCTATCCTCGGACAAGACTACACGACATGTCCCATAGGTACACGAAGTGCACTAGACGAGCTTCACCAACCCGTGTTGTCAGTTTCACGGCTGGATACATGGCTCACACTACACGGATTGTTCCATATACAAACGGCGTGTACACGAAAGGATTACACTGAATCGTGTTGTTAGTTACACGGCTGGATCCCAGGTAAACACTACACAGTGTTTATATCCGGTACACGGCGTGTTTTTCCCGAGCATTTCCCCTCCCCGTGTCCCCACCAACACGGTCATCGAAACGGAAGGCGACTACACAGCGTGTACTTAAAAAGTTTTATTTTCATCCCAAATAGAAGAACACACAGTGTGTGTTTGATGAACTACACGGTGTGTATACTGGGTTTTTCGGATAGTACACCTCTGAAACTACTCCGGAACCCAGAAAATACTGAAAAAAACACCTAAGTTCCAAATTCTGATCTGTAAGGGCCCATAATCCCCACAAATCAGTGTTTGGAATCTTATATATGTTATAACAAGATAAACAACCAATGATCAACCAATTTACGGTCAATGAGGGCCCATACACCCCAAAAACCAATGTTTGGAATCCATTCTATCAAGGCCTCTCACAAAAATACCCTATCACATAGTAGGTATTTATCAAAACAACTATCATAACAATATGCTTTTCTCGCACAATGACTATAACAACAACATGCACTTTCTAATGTGCCTACATGGCATGGAACTATGCCTGGAATGTGATTTCTAACATGTGCCTAAATGATGCATGAGATGGAATACCCTCATCTCATCGGGTTGCAACTAAATGAAACCCATGGATAAAACATAAAAAATCAAAATCACAAGTACGTCACCCAATGGTGAAAATCAGATCAATTGTAAAATTTGAAAATCAGAAAATTGCAACAACCGAGGTAGACTGGATTTTCCCTATACACGGGTTAGCTACTCCCGGGCACAACTCATTACCAACTACCAATTCCATCCTATCCCTAAATAAGGCTCCAAATAGTAAGTCAATGAAAAAGAACTCCTCTGATACCACTTTGTAATGTCCCGGATCTGGCTGCCACTCAACGGGTGCCCCGAAGCCAAATGGTCACATGACCTCAAGTGCATTTCCCCAGATGCCAGAGGTTGCCGACGAGTAGCGAGGGACCAAGTCTAATAGTGGGAAACCTATGCCCTCATTTTTCAAATTGTAGCGCAGCAGAATACCAGATAAAACACATAGCAACAGCAGAAGCAATAAACCATACACATTTAAAATAGAAAACTGTATTAAAAGATAACCAACAGTTATATATAATGATGAAACATGCCTCAAGTTCTAAGAAAACAGCCAGAACATGTTACACAACAATATAGTACAATACAATATAGAGTACATCAAAAAATACAAAACAACCGATAGTATCGCGAGCCTAATCTTGGTCCCATGCTCCCCTACTCCTTAGCAGCAATCAAGTACCTATATAAGGACCCTTTCCATTATCCACACCTATAGAAATGTAATATGTTTGTGCCAAAGACATTCCCCAAACCGGGTGTGAGAAAAATTCCCAGTAGGCACCCACCAAAGGCCCATGCCCAACTGTGTGAAAATATTCAACATCAGTGTGCAGTAGTAAAATGCATTAAACTAAGTAGTACTCAAAAGATACTAACTTTACCAGTTATATTTCCATTTTATTATTAATTTAATCATTCATTATAAGGAAACCACCTTATTGAATTTCAATGTAAACAGTCAGTGTCATTAGACACACAAACCCATACCCTCAGGTAATTAGAAACGTAACCCACAGGTAATTGCCCACATGCATAACAGACATTGCCATCATGTGTACAATTTTTCTCCCTCAGGAACAGAGTCTATTGCCCACAGGCACAGAAGATATTTCCCTCATGCTGAAATAACCATTGCCCTCAGGCTAAAGGTAACACTGCCCTCAGGCTAAGTAAAGCACTAAACTTAGTATAAGAAAGTAACCAGGCCATGCCCAACATATGAAAAAGAAATTCACATACAATTCCTCTTGAGGAAAAAATAATTCGCAAAATAAACATGGCATACCCTCGGGTATCCTAGCCAAATGACTTAATTGAGGAACTCACCCCTAGGGTGGTCCTGGATCAAAGTAGTGATCCCAAAAAATAGTCTATTATCATATTTAAATACCTATACAATTCTAGGTATTTAATACATCTAGGGACTTAGCCGCACGACACCCCAACATGGGTTCGTAACACAAAAATATGCACAAACGCACAACAATTTGAAATTAAACACCAAGCCACCTATCTTAAATTCCCCTGAATGGTATATGTGAATGACAATCCTCGAATTGTCCTTGAACGATATAGATATGAGGAGAAAGAAAACCCTGTTCAAGCTCAAATAACTTCCCTTAGAGGAATAATTGTTAAGAATGACTCAAGGAGAGTGGTGGGATTACCTGTGCGGTTCCAATGAGATCATCAAAGGTGAAAACAGATTCCCGACGCTTGATCTGGAGATCCTCGAAGGTCTGGCCTCCTCTCTCGGCTCCTTCCTCCGGTTCTAAGCCAATCCTGTGAACAGGGTTGGCTACTGCCCATTTTAAGTGAAAAAAAACAACACGGTGTGTATTATAGACTACACGACGTGTACTTTTCTCATTTAACTGTTCCTCTGGTGGCACCGCCACACTATTCATCTATCGACATGAGTACACGACGTGTGAAACCTGAGTACATGGCGTGTACTATAGCTCAGCTGGTGGCTGCCTCTATCTCCTTACAATTTTCTGGTCGACTGACTACACGGCATGTAAATTTACACTACACGACATGTATTCTTTTTTTACACCCTTCACCGTTGACCTGGCTACACACCCTGCGTACTCATCCCACATGGACAAAGTACACAACGTGTCGAATAGTACATGGCGTGTAGTCCCAAAATTTCAGATTTCCCCCATTTTCATTATTTTCTCAAAAAAACTTAAGGAAAATAGAAAAGAATAAACCCGTACCTCAAAAATGAGAACCGAGTTATAACAAATCCTTCAAGAATTTTGCATACATTGGGATTTTTTGGATTTCCTATAGTACTGGTATATTGATATCCACATTCTGGAAGGTTTCTTGAATCTCCCATTGAAGTCATTCTTCTTCACCCTTATTCATCTCAACTAATGTAGATGTGAATGGTTCTTGGATATCCTTTTTATAGTTTTTTTTTTGTTTTTGAAATTTTTTTTCTGGACTTACCTTCTTGAACATTATTCTTTATTATTTTCTATAATGGTATCCTTTTGGATGGTTGGGTTGAGCTTCTTGAGATTTCTTAGAATCATCATAATTACTTTGATCAGATGGTGTGAGATCCTTCCTACTTCTTATTGTTATCATTCTAAAATTCTCTTTTGGGGTTGGGATTGTTTGTTAAGAATGTTTGATTGGGGTTTTGGACAAGATTTCAACAAGACTTCCCACGGTGTCTTCCATCTTGTCAAACATATGATCTAGGCCCTTATACATGGATTGTTTATATTCCACATAAGGTTGTGTGTTTGTGGATGGTTTCTCATATGTATTTATTTGGAATTGTGGTAGCTAAAAAGATTAATGTTGTTCGAAGGTCTGTTTATATGATTATTATAATGGAGGGAGGTTCTAGTATTTCTACGATGGTAAGGGGGTTTACTGGGGTATGAGTTAGGATTGAATGATCTTGTCTATTTTTGATGGTTTTCATATCCTTTTTGGGATTAGGGTTGATGTGGTTGATTATGTTGGATTTGTCTTGGTTTAAAGTATGCAACACATTATTCTATCCCCCATATCTCAAGAAACTAGTCTGTATAATGAGTGGAAGAATAAAATAACCCACATACCTAAGTTGAATCTTGTTCTCCATTTTATTGAGTTAGACCTATTTTATGGACTAGGATTGTGAGGTCATTAACTTTGGTTTCTATAAATGATGATAAATTAGATGTGTTTTTCTCATGTATCTCCATGGAACCCATACCTCTTGTTCCAAATGGTTTCAAGTTTTGAGAAATCATCTAAATCAGTCCACTAACATTAGCAGGTGACTTTTTGTTCAAATATTCTCTCGATGAGGAACCTAGTATATTTCGATCATTATTAATAATTACTTAGTATATCAACATAAGGAATTGGTGTTCCTTAATTTCTTATTGTGGGCACCTAGCACAAATCATTTTGAAATTCTCCTTGTACACATAGAGGGTCTCTCCAATTGATTATCCTATGATGTAATTCTCATTTTTGGTGGCAGTTCTCCTGGATGTGGGAAATTATCTATGCATGAAGAATATTTTTAAATCCTCCCAGTCACGTATATCTCCTGGTTATAGATTGTACAACCATTCTTTAGCTCCTCCAATTTGGAAGGGGAATTACCTCCATTGAAATTGGTTTTTAGGTTCTCCTCTTGGCTTGAAGCATGAGCAAGTGAAGTTAAATTCAAAAATGTGATGATATGGGTATTCTCTATAAAGAATATGAAATTTTGGAATCATGGGAATAATATTGACACACAATTCAAATCCATTTAGGGCATTAGGTGCAACGAGTTGTATTTTAATATTGAATTGAGGTGCTCATAGATCACCCAAGGTTTGGATGGGATTAGAATCCATAATTTTGGGTTTAGAGTGAACACTTAAAGTGTCACTTGAATCAAAAATGTTTATTTACTCAAAATTAGATGGAATTTTTATCTCAGCTTGGTTAATGTTCTTTCAATTTTAGGATCAAATTGATTTAAATGGTCAGTCAAACTATGAATCATTTAATTTTGAATTTTTTTTATTATGTAGCACTACCTCCCATATAATAGTTCCATGTTTGATGCATTCCCATTATGGGTCATGGAAAAAAAATATTTAATATTACTTGAGTATAGTCTACTGGAGAACCCTAGTTAGTCTCTAGAAGTAGAATTCACATAGAATAACTTTTCACTTAAATTTGGGAAAGTAGTTGATGTTGATTTTTAGATATATTGAGTTTAAAAAGAAATAATGCAATAAATTCTGAACACAAGTGATGGAGATAGTGATGGTTTTTGGGTAGGATCTCCTTTTTCAATGTCATCATGGTCATAAAAACCAGTTCCCATCACTTTCTATTGAATGATAAATGAATGACCCCTCGATCAAGTTTTCAGTCACCCCTGGTTGAAAAAAAATCAATGAAAACAACTCCTATGTGCATGAATGTTAATAAAATATTCCCAAACAATTAAGTAAATTTTAGATCGAGAATTTTTTATCCTTATAAATTTAGAAACAATTCATTTATTTCACACATGTGCCAATGATATCTAGACACTCACCACCAAACACAATTTTCTCGATCAAGAAAAATTACACTAGGTAGAGGGAGTTTAATGCTCTTCTACCAAATATATAATAAATGAATGAAAAAACAAAGATAAAATCACATTAAGAGAATTGGAATCCACTAAAAATAGTGACCATTCAAGGGAGTTTTACGTTAAGGAAAAAGATTCTGAAATTACAAAAGGGAATCTCCAGCTTCCCCAATCACTCAAAATATTTACCCCTCCTTGATAAGGGTAATGGAGATGAATGGGTAAGAAGAAGGAATTAAAAATAAATGTAATTTAAATGAAATAAAAAATATAAATCCTAATTGTTCTCATCCTTGGTGTACCATAAGAAATGGGATGGAATGAGATGCTTTGAGAGGGAGGATCTCTTCACCTTTTAAAAGAAGTTTTTTTCCATTGAAAGATGATGCATTTCATAACCAATTAATGACAGAATAAAATGATTTATACTTCATTAAAGTTATTTATAAATTAATTATCCATTTACCCTCAGATTTTCAGATTATTTAGTCATGTTTTGAGGTAGTTATGGCCATTTTACTTCGCAAATTTATTCTTCCCAGGAAGACTCTCCACATTTCATATATCTAGATTATCAAGCATTAATAACCACATAAAAGATTATTCACATGTGATAGAATGCGTAAAATTGGTTCCAAAATGTGTTTCTACACAACCCATGACTCTCTGAGTATTTGGTCTCACCATTCCTAAGTTATGGACCCAACACCAAAAACCGATAACTCTGCAAACAGTTTTCCAGGCCCAAACTGTGAGATTATTTGGAGCTTCCATACGGTCAATTAATCTTTTGGTCTAAAAGTATGAGATGATTCCTAGGATTTTTAGAAACCTAAAATATAGAATTTCATGATTTATATTAATATAAACAACATTATGGATAAAATACATAAATAATTTAAAAGTGTAAAAAATCCAAAATATGTCATTTTGAAGATTAAGCTCAAAATACCAATAAAATCATAAAATATAGAAATTTCACTTTGAACAA
The DNA here is from genome assembly GCA_963277665.1 of Viscum album. Classification (NCBI taxonomy): domain Eukaryota; kingdom Viridiplantae; phylum Streptophyta; class Magnoliopsida; order Santalales; family Viscaceae; genus Viscum; species Viscum album. Next base: position 828,085,982 of record OY728156.1, read on the forward strand.
CACATTGGTGGGATTTAAAAAATTAAATTCTAGGTAAAATTATAAAAAAATATTTTTTCTACAAATTCCCCCACACTTATCACTTGGACTCTTAGACAAGTAAACATCAAAATCAAATCAAATAAAATTCAAGACACATACCCCTGAGATCCACCAAATCCACTCCAAGAAACACAAAATATGTCATTCCTCATATAAAACATTATTTTATGATCTCTATTTATGTCATTTGAAATGTTTCCACTTCATTAATTATCCCATGCACATAAGAAACCTACCACACATGAATTTTCTCTCATCTCACAAATGTCAATTTTCATCAAGAATTTTCTCATCCAATCCTATGATGGTGTCACCATTGGATTGATAAATTCATACTTTTCCACTTGATGTGAGTCTAGGAACTGTTTTTTATGAGAAAATTTCATGGTTTTTCTATGGATTCCAGTTGGTGGAATTTAGATGTTAAAAATTATGTGGCCCAATTAGGAGGGCTTGAATCATTTTGAAGAAAAATTTCATGATTCTAATTTTCACTCAATTATAGCCTCCTACTCAACCCCTTTATAGAGAAACAACACCATCATCATAAAATGACGAGGAATTTTCACTCCATTCATCATTTCACAACAAAAAATTTCAATATTATCAAACATAGTTTTTCTTAAAAGCTCCAGATAGGCACAAATTTCTTTCCCCTTTAGATGCTCCAAAAAAGAACAACTTCTTTTATCATGAAATATACATAAAATAAAAAATTTTATCAGAATGAATTATTCAGTAGGAACATCATATTTTCAAAATTTAATTCCCCCCAAATGTACCCCCAAACCAGGTAGTACACCATAAGACAACTTCACCCACTCTTAAGTTCAATTAGATTATTAATTTGAACATAAATATCAGGTTGGATGATGAAAATTGGCTGGTAGTTTGGTTAACCTAATAAATACCTCAATCATTTAAAACACAAGTTCCCAAAACTGTCATGTTTTGACAGGAATAAATTAAATTATAGTTAAAGCTATCATGGTCTGATTCTCTCAATAAATGAGGTGAATGTAAAGAATATGAAAACAATGGTTTAGAAGCCTCATAGGCAAGTGATTTAAAAAATAAAGATAGTGAAAAGTGGGATGGGATTCAAAAATAAGAGTAATTTTCATGAAATTACTAAAGATTATTACTTAAAATAAAGTCATTTTTAGCATTCATTTAAGATTAATTTCATGGATTAGATTGGTTTACTCATTGACATGGGTTTTAAAAATGAAAAAGATAATAAATTCAATTAAAATGTTTCAAAAACATAAAAATAGAAAAAGAAAGAGAAATTTTTTAAAATCACATCTTAAAAAAATAGAAAAACATACAAATGAGAATTATAAACTAAAAAGGTTCCCCCCCCCACATAAATGATGCAGTGTCCTTAATGAATTCCAATTTATTTAACATGTAAGCAGATTTGAAAATGAATCACAGAAAGAAATTAATTTAAACGAGAGGTATGACCTGATGGATTTTATTAAAAAACAGTTTGGAGGAGTCTGATCTGTGACACAGACTCTTTCCTCTTTCCTGGTAAAGACATATTGTATTAGAAAGATTATGATTTGTGTCCATGGATACCACGACACCAACAAAACCCTATATTTATTTTATTTTGGGATGGTTTTCAATCTTTCTTGATAATTATTTCTTCCATTTTGAAATATAAACCTCACTACTTTTAATGGGTCTTGGTTTCCTTTGAAAATTACTCTTTTCTCTTAATGTGGGAGGTTGACCCTCAATTTAATTTACCCACACAAACATGGTTTTGGTTTTTACCTACGCACATTTAAATAAAACACGTCTCATTAGAAATTGATTGGTTAAAAATTTAATATTTTATTGTGATCCACTTTTCCCATTGGTTTGAGAATATCCTTCATGTACCTTTTTAGTGTTAATGAGGTTTTCTCTAACCTTGTTCATCTCATGTTTCATAGTAAGGCATATAGAATGCTTCTCAGATAGTTCTTATTCCTTCACAATAAGTTCTTTATGAAGATATTTGGTATTCTTTTCATGTTCAACTACTTTGAGTTTATACATCTTGATCTCATCATTTTTTACTGACTTTGATTCTCTAGCCTCTTCTAGAAAACTATCCAATAATTCTAAGGTTGTATCTTCTGAATTTTCAGTTGGTTATTCTTCTCTTTGTGGTATATTTCATTTAGTGATTGAATTATTGATAGATTCTTCACAAATCTAAGTATATTGAAATGTAATTGACTCTCTATGAGAACCACTGAGAGTATTCCCTCGTGCACGTTGATGATGGTATTTTCAGTCTTTAAGAAGGGTCTCCCTAGGATGATGTGTGAGTGTGATGAACTATAATCTTTTTCTATTATCATCATATAAAATTCTGCTGGGAACATTAGACCTTTTACCATTACAAGATCATATTTTAGAACAGATACTGGAAAAAGTATGGATCTGTTTGTTAGCTGGACCACCATTCTATTAGCCTTTAATTTTATAATATATAAAGATATAAATAAATATCGAGTAATGAAATTTTTTGAAGCTCTAAGATCATGTAGTGCATCTGTAAAATTTAAAGAACTAATGGTGTAGGGAATAGAGAATGGCCCTAGATCTTGATATTTTTGTGGTATCAATGGTGTGATCAGTGTTAAGGCGCTTCGTCCTAAGATGATTCTCTCATTTCCATCCAAATTCCTTCTTTTAGTAAACAAATCATTCAAGAATTTTTCATACATAATTTTTTTGCATTGCCTATAGTAGTGGGATGTTGATCTCCACATTCTAAAATTTTTCAAGAATCTCCTATAGTGCGGACATGTTTTATTTAAATGTGAATAGGTAAAAATCAATTTCTGTTTTTAGATTATTCAACCCTTCCTCAGATGCTCCTTCAAGAGAGAAGAGGAATTCCCTCCATTGAAATTGGTCTTCAAGTACTCTTCTTGGCCCAAAGCTTGAGCAAGTGAAGCTAAATTCCTAAATGTGCTAATATTGGTCTTCTTCTGTAAGACCATGAAATTTGGGATGCATTGGAATCACATTGAATAGCCATTGCAAATCATTTGGTGTATTAGGTTCAATGAGTTGGTTATTTTGAATAGTGAATTGATGTATGCATAGATCATGCAATATTTGGCAGGGATTTCCAACCATGATTTGGGGTGTAGAGAGAATACTTAGAGTGTCACTTGAATCAAAGAGGTTTATTCCTCCAAATTAGATTGAATTTTTTCCCTATTTGGTTTGTTTTATTTAAATTTCATGATCAATTTGATTTAAATGGTATGTAAAAATACGACTCATTCAGTTTTGAAAAATATTTTTTTGTTAATTAGCACCACCTCCCAGGAAATTGCACAAATTTTAATGCATGCCTTTCATGGGTTGTGGCAAAACAATATTTAATATTACTTAATTATATTCTATTAGATAACCCTTGGTAGTCTCCAGAAGAGGAGTTCACACAAAACAATTCATCACTTAAATTTGGGTAAGAAGTATATACTGATTTTGAAATTGATTGAGTTTAAAAATGAAATAGTGAAATAAGTTTCAAATAAAAGTTATGGAGAGAGTGATGAGTATAGGGTAGGATAACATTTTACAATGTCATCATGGTGATAAAAATCAGTTCCCATCTCTTCTTATTGATTTATAATTGAATGAATCCTCGACCGAGTTGTCACTCACCCCTGGTTGAAGGAAGTAATTAAAACCAACCATGTGTGCATGAATGTTCATAAACCATTCCCAAAAAATTAAGGAATGTCCCTATTGTGAATTTTTTCTCATTATAAATCTAGAATCAATTCACTTATTTCACACACATTCCAACAATCTCTAGACACTCACCACCTAATACAATTTTCTCGATTGAGACAAACTGCACTATAAAGAGGGAGTTTAATATTCTTCCACAAAAGTTAATGTAAATGAATGAAAAAGAACCCAAAATTAAATTTTATTAATATAATTGTACACCACTAAAAAAAATTTCATTCTGGATAGTTTTACATTAAAGAATAATACTTCAACAATACCAATGGGAAACTCCCCTTCCCTGATCATACACAATATTTTCCCCTCTATGAGAAAGGTAATTGAGATGAATGGGGAAGAAAAAGGAATTAAAAATATATGAAAAAGTAAAGATGTAAAAGTGATAAGTCCAAAAATTTCTTCTCCTTGGTGTGCAAGAAATAATGGGAAGCAATGAGATGCTTTGAGAGGGAGGAGATCTCCTTCTTTTATAGACATAATTTTCATTAGAAATTTGATGTGTTGAATTTTTAATTAATGACTGAAACATGTGTTTAATTCTTCATGAAATATTTTCATAAATTTCTTTTCCTTTTATACCCAAAATTTTAGAGTATTTGGACATTTTTGAGATATTTATCACCGTTTTACTTTGAGAATTTATTCTGCCTAGGCAGACTCTCCACATTTCAAATATCCAGATTATGAAGCTTTAATAACCATGAAAACAACCTATTCACATGCAAGCTCCTTCGTAAATGTTTTTTTAAATTTTTCTTGTCAAATATACCCACTGAATTGCAGAGTATTTGGGCCCACCATTCAAAAGATATGGACCCAACACCAAATATCGACAGTTCTATCAACAGTTTTCAAGTTCCAACTTGGGAGCTTGTTTTGAGAATCCATATGGTCGATTCAACTTTTGGTTCAGAAGGATGAAATAAGGAATAGTATGTGAAGAAATATAAAAAGAAATAATTTCACAATTTAGGTATATAAATAAAAATTTATTTCCAAAAGACAGAAATAATGTAAAATTGTTAAAAATCCAAAATATGTCATTTTGAAGAATAACCACAAAATATCACCAAAATCATAAAATGTGGTAATTTCACCTAAAATTAATCATTGGTAGGATTTGAAACAATGAAATTATATGTAAAATTATTGGAAATATTTTCTCTATAAATTCCCCCACACTTATCACTTGAGCTCCTATCTAAGTAAATATGAAAATCAAATCAACACCAATTTAAAACACTTACCCATGTGATCCACCCAATCCACCCCAAGAAACAAAAACATACCATGCCTCATAAAAACCATTATTTTATGTTATATATTTATATCATTTAATATGTTTCCACTTTATTCATCCTCCCACTCAAAAAAGACACCCACATCACATGAATTTTCTCTCACCTCACAAATGTCAATTTTTAACAAGGCTCTTCTCATCCAAACCCATGAAAGAGTCACCACATGATTGATAAATTCGTAATTCCCAAATTGACGTGATTCAAATAACTATGTTTATCATGAGAACTTTGCAAGGTTTTTTGTGGCTTCTGGTTGGTTGGATTTATATGTTAAAAATTCTGAGGCTGAATGAGGAGGGCTTGGATCGTTTTGAATCAAAATTACATGATTATAATTTTTATTAAAGTATGGTCTCCTATTTAACCCTTTTTAGAAAATCAGCTCCATCATCATAAAAATGCAAGGAATATTCACTCTATTCATCATTTCAATACAAAAAATCTTAATCCTATCAAACATATTTTTTCTTAATAGCTGTAGATTGGTACAAATTTATTTCTCTATTGGATGCTCGAAAAAGGAACATCTTATTTTATCATGAAAGCTCTAGAAAGGAATAAATTTTAATAGAATGGTTTCTTTTTACAGATACATCGGATTTTCAACAATTAATTTTCAATCCAATATATCCCAAAATAATTAAGAACACCACAAGAGAGCTTCCCACACACTTAAGTTAAATTAGATCATGAAATTTCACTTGACTAATAGGTTGGATAGGGAAAATTTGATTGTAATTTGGATAAGCTAAAAAATTCATCAATCATTTAAAACATAAGTACCTAAAACCCTAATATTTTGATAGGAATAAATCAAATTCTAGTTAAATAATTCATGGTCCGATTCTCTTAAGAAATGGGGTGAATGTAAATCATATGACAACAATGGTTTATAAGCCACATCGGAAAGTGATTTAAAAAATAAAGACTATGAATTGTTGCATGTGATTAAAAAATCAATGTACTTTTCATGAAATGCACAAAAATTTGACCTTGAAACATAGTCCTTTTCAGCATTCATTTAGGATTAGTTTCATAGAATAGATTGGATCACCCATTTACATGGATTTCAAAAAATAACTACGATAATCATATTAGCTCCCAATTTTTAAAAACACACAAAAACTAAAAAAGAAACCCAAAAATTTGAAAATAATATTTTTTTTGAAAAATAGAAAAATATACAAATGATGATCCTAAAATAAACAATGTTCCCTCTCCCACACTTAAATGATGTAGTGTCCTAGATGAATTCAAATGGATTTAACATGTAATAATATTGATAATGAATTAAAGAAAGAAAGAAAATGTAAATAATATATATGAATTGATGGATTTTATTGATAAACAGTTTGGACGAGCCTGATCTCCTACATTGGATCTTTCCTCTTTCTATGTAAAGACATGTTGTACAAGCAAGAGTATGATATGTTTCCATGGATACCACAACACTAGCGGAACCCTTGAAATTTATTTCTTCCATGATGGTTTTCAATATTTTTTAATAATGGTTGCTTCCATGTTGCAATATGATCCTCACTCTTTTAAAAGGGTCCCAGTGTCCATTAAAAATTCATATCTTTTCTTGATGTAGGAGATTGACTCTCAATTTTATTTACCCACAAAAATTGGTTTTGGTTTTTACATTTCAACATTTAAATAAAACATGTCTCTTTTGAAATTGATTGAGTAGAAATTTACCTTTTTCTTTTGATCCACTCTTCCTATTGGTTTTAGAATATCCTTTACACACCTATTCTATGTTAATTAGGTTTTCTCTAACCTTTTTCAACTCATGTTTCATAGTAAGTCATATGGAATGCTTATTGGCTAGTTTTTATTCCTTCACAACAAGTTCCTTCCGAAGATCTATGATAATTTTTTCACATTCAACCTATTTGAGTTTATACTTCCCGATCTCATCATCTTATCTTGATTTTGACTCTCCAGCCTATTCTAACAAACTATCTAAGAATTCTGAGGCTTCATCTTCTGAATTTTGAGTTGGTTCTTCTCTTTCTTTATGGTCGATTTAATTTAGTGAATGAATTCTTGACACATTCTTCATGGATTAGAGTATATTGAAATGCAATCAAATATATCCATGATCTATTTAGAGTTTTCCCTCAGACACATTGATGATAGGGTTTGAAATATTTAAGAATGGTTTCCCTAGGATGATGGGTGAGTGTAACGAACTCCTATATTCTTCCGTTGTCAGCACATAAAATTTAGTTGGGAATAGTATATCTTTGACCATTACAAGAACATATTCTAGAACACCTATTGAGAAAACTATGGATCTATTAGCGAGCTGGAACAACAATCTAGTAGGATTCAATTTTACAATCTCGAAAGATGTAAATATGGAGTGAGGCATAAAATTTATCGAATCTTCTAGATTATATAGTGCATCAGTAAAATTTAAAGAACCAATAGTGTGGGGAATAGAGAATGTACTTAGATCTTGACATTTTTGTGGTATCAGTGGTGCAATCAGTATCGAGAGGATTTTTCCTAAGATAATTCTCTCATTTCATTCCAACCTTCTTCTTTTTGTGAAAAACTCCTTCAATAATTTCAAATGCATAGTGATTTTTCAGATTCCCTATAGTAGTGGGATGTTGATCTCCACTTTTCTGAATGGTTTCATGAATCTCACAATGAATTCATTCTTCTTCACCCTTCTTTGACTCGACTAATGTAGATTTTAATAGTGCTTGGATATCATTTTTCTCCCATTTTTGTTTTGGAAAAGGTTTTTTAGCCGTACCTTCTTGATCCTTGATCTTTCTTCTTTGTTGTTATGGTATACTTATGGATGGATGGGTTGTGCTTTATGAAATTTCCCAGAATCATCATCCTCAATTTGATTAGGTGGTGTGAGATCCTTCCCGCTACTTTTTATTATCACACTGAGATTCTCTTTAGGGTTTTTTATTGTCCAGGAAGGAATATTTCTTGGGTTTTTGGAAATGTTTTGAATAATACTTCTCATCGTGTCTACCAGCATATCAACCATATCCTCTAGACCCTCATATTTGGATTGTAGCTATTACATAGAAGGTTGTGTTCTGGTGGATAGTTTCACATATATATTTCATTGTAATAGTGACAGCTAAAGGATTTTTGTTTTTGAAGGGCTATTTATAGTATTGGTGGAATGAAGGGAAGTTCTGGTATTACTGGCACTGGTAAGGAGGTTGTCTGGGGTACTGATTAGGATTGAATGATCTTGTCTGGATTTGTTGGTTTCCATATCCTTACTGGGTTTGGGGATGGCGTGGTTGATTTTTCTATATTTCTCTTGGTTGAAATGATGTAACATAGTATTATGTCCTCTATATATCAAGACACTAGTCCATATAATGAGTGGAATAATAACATAAACCACATACCTGAGTTGAATAATTTTTTCCATTTTATTGATTCATAGATATTTGATGGATTATCCTTGTGAGGTTATCAACTTTGGTTTCAATCAGTGTATATGAATCATATGTGTTTACCTCATGTACCCCCCTTGGTTCCCTTACCTCTTGTTACAAATTGTTGTGAGTTTTGCACAATTTTCTCAATCAGACCTCAAACATCATCATGTGAATTTCTATTAGAGATAATTTAGATGTGGAATATAGTATATTTTGATCATTTTAAATATGTATTTTGTAAAAAAACATAATAAACTGGTGTTCCTTTATTATTTGATGTAGTCATCTAGCACAATTATTTTTGAAATTCTCCTAGTACTCATAGAGGGTCTCTCCTATTGATTATTGTATGTCTCAAATATCCTTTTTGATGGCAGGGATCCTGAATGTGGGAAAGTATATCTACATGAAGTATATTTTTAAATTATACCATTAATTGATCTCCCATAGGTTATAATTTTACAACCATTCATTAGTTGATCCTTCAAGTGAGAAGGGAAATTCCCTGTATTGATATTGACCTTCTAGTGCTCCTCTTGGCTTGATGCTTGAGAAAGTGAAGATGAATTCTTCCATCTGCAGATATGGGTCTTATCCTATAAGACCATGAAATTTTAGAAGAATGAGAATCATATTGACATGAAATTAAAAATCATTTGGGTAGTAGGTGTAATGAGTTGGTTATTTTCAATAGAGAATTGAGGTGCACATAGATCGCACGAGGTTTGGTTGGTATTGTCATCCATGATTTTTGGGTTCAGAGTGAACACATAGAGTGTCACTTGAATCAGAGAGGGTTTTATCCTAAAATTTGGATTGAATTTTTTTTCCCGGTTTGGTTAGTGTTCTTTCAATTTTAGGATCAAATTGATTTAAATGGTCAGTTGAACTACTAGTCATATAGTTTTGAATTTTTTTTTGTTAAGTAGCACTGTCTCCCCAGAAATGACACTAATTTTGCACATGATTATCATGTGGCATGGAAGAACAATATTTAATATTACTTAATCATATTTTAGTGGATAAACCAAGGTAGTCTTCAGAAGACGAGTGCAAACTAAACTATTTGTCACATAAATTTGGTAAAGAAGTATATGTTGATTCTGAAATTTATTGAGTTTAAAAATAAAGAATGAAACACATTTTGAACAAAATTTATGGAGAGAATGATGAGTTTTGGGTAGGATCACCTTTTTAAATGTCATCATGGTCATAAAAATCAGTTTTTGTCTCTTCCTATTGAATGATAAATGAATGACACCTCGATCGAGTTTTCAGTCACCCATGGTTGAAGGAAGCAATGAAAACCACTCTAGTTTGAATAAAAGTTCATAAAGAATTCCCAAACAATTAAATAAAATCCCTATTGGGAATTTTTTCTCCTTATAAATCTTGAAACAATTCACTTATTTCACACACATGCCAAAAATCGATTGACACTCACCAACTAACACAATTTTCTAGATCTAGAAAAAATGCACGAGGTGAAGGGAGTTTAATGATATTACACTAAAGCTATAATAAATGAATGAAAACAAAACCCAAAATACAATCACATTAATATAATTGTACACTAATAAAAATAAAGACCATTGACAAGAGTTTTACATTAAAGAACAAAACTCTGACATTACAAAAGGAAAACTACCCCTTCCCCGATCAATCAAAATATTTACCCCACCATGATAAGGGTAATAGAGATTAATGGGGAAGAATAATTAATTAAAAATATATGTGAAGGAAAATAAATAAAATAGAAAAATCTAAAAATTTATCCTCCTTTTCATCCTAAAAGGAATGGGATGGACTGAGATACTCTGAGAGGGAGGATCCACCCTTCTTTTATTGGAAGAATTTTACTTCGAAAGTTGATGCATTTAATACCCATTTAATGACAGAATAACATCTTTCGTCCTTCATTAATGTTTTTATTAAATTCCTTGTATGTATACCCTAAAATTTTCAGAGTATTTGGACATGTTTCTATGTAGTTACAGACATTTTACACTGTGAATTTATTTTTTCCAGGAAGCCTCTCCACATTTCACATATGCAAATTATAATGCAATAATGGGCATGAAAATGGTCTATTAATGAGTGAGAGCTTTCATAATTTTTTTCCAAATCATTTTTCTAATCTACCCACTGAATTTCAGTGAATTTGGACCCACCATTCATGAGATATAGATGTAGAAAAAAATAGACAGTTCTGTAAGTAGTTTTCAAGGCTCAACATGTGACCTTGTTTGGGGCTTCCATATGATCGAGTTAGATTTTGGTACAGAAGGATGAAATAAGGCCCAAGATGTATAGAAAACTAAAAAGAAATAATTTATCTATTTTGGTTCAATATAAGAATCTTTATGGAAAAAATATAGAAATAATTTAAAACTTTTAAAAATCTAAAATATGTAATGTTGATGATTAATGTCAAAATTCTGCAAAAATCATAAAATGTGGATATTTCACTTAAAATAATAATTTGGTGTGATTTAAAAAAAATTAAATTCAATTTAAAATTATTGAAAATATTTTCTATATAAATTCATCCACACTTATCACTTGGACTCCTAGACAAGTAAACATCAAAATCAAACAAAAAAAATTCAACACAGATACCCATGAGATCCACCAAATCCTCATCAAGGAACAAAAATATATCACGCCCCATAAAAAACCATTATATAAAGTTCTCCATTTAGATCACTTAATATTCTTCCACTTCATTTCTCATCCCATTCACACAATACACCTACCTCATAGGAATTTTCTCTCATATCCCAAATGCCAATTTTTAACAAGGCTTTTCTCATCCAAACCCTTGAAAGAGTCACCATAGGCTTGATTGATTCCGACTTATCCCCCAGATGTGTGTTAGGGACATCTTTTTTATCATGAGGTCTTTTTAGGGTTGTTTTTAGCTTCTAGTTGGTAGGATTTAGTTGTTAAAAATTATGTGTCTGAATAAAGAGGGCTTGACTTGTTTTGATGAAGAATGGAATAATTCTAATTTTCAATCAAGTATGGTCTCCTCATCACCTCGTTTGTAGAAATAATTTCCATAATCATAAAAATGCATGAAAATTTCACTCTATTCATCATTTCACCACAAAATAAAATTAAATCTTCTTAAACATAGATTTTCTTGAAATATCCAGATAGGAACTACTTTCTTTCTCCTATGGATGCTTTAGAAAGGCACAAATTCTTTTATCCTGAAATCTACATAAAGGAAAAAAATTTAACCAAAATAATTATTCAATAATATTATTAGCCATTAAAAATTTAATATTCCACCCAATGTATTTAAAAATTAAGTATCAAACCATAAGACAGATCCCCCCACACATAAGATCAATTTGATAAGGACATTTTACTTTAAGAGTAGGTTGGACAGGGAGAATTGGATTATAATGTGGCTAACCTAATAAATTCCTCAATCATTTAGAACACAAGTACCTCAAACACTCATGTCTTGATAAGAATAAATCAATTTCTAGTTAAAGCAATCATGGTTTGATTCTCTAAAGAAACTAGGAGGATTAAAAAAATGGGAAAATAATGGTTTAGAATCCTCATAAGAAAGTGATTTAAAAAATAAAGATAGTGATCTGTGGCATGAGACTAAAAAATCAGAGTACTTTTCATGAAATTCAAAAAGATTTAAACTTGGAAAAAAGTCATTTTTGAACATTCATTTAAGCTCAGTTTCATGGAATACATTGGTTCACTGTTGACTTGGTTTTAAAATGACAATGATATTCATTTCAGCTCAATATTTTATAAAACTCACAAAAACTAAAAAAGAAACACAAAATTTTGAAAAAACATTTAAAAAATAAAATAAAAAAACAAATGAAAATCAAAAACTACAAAGGATCCCTCCACCACAGATAAATGAAGTATTGTACTCAAAGAATTCAAATAGATTTAACATGTATGAATATTTTAAAATGAATCACAATAAGAAATAAAATGTAAAGGAGAGGTATAACCATATGGGTTTTATTGATAAATAAATTGGAGGAGTCTGATCTCCAACACCATATATTTCCTCCTTCTTGGTAAAGACATGTTGTACTAGAAAGAGTATGATTCGTGTCCAAGGATACCAAAACACTTGCAAAAACCTTTAAATTTTGTTATTCTGTGATGGTTTTTTAGTCTTTCTTGATAATTTTTTCGTCTATGTTTCTATATAAACATAAATACTTTTAATGGGTCATCGAGTCTTTTTAAAATTCATCTCTTATCTTGAAGAAAAATATTGACCCTCAATTTTCTTTACCCACACAAAATTGGTTTTGGTGTTTACCTCTGAAATTTAAATAAAACAAGTTTCTTTTGAAGTTGATTGAGTACAGATCTACTATTTTCTTGTGATCCACTCCTCCCATTAGTTTAAGAATATCTATTACATACCTATTCAGTTTTAATGGGGGTTTATCTACATTTTTTAGCTCATGTAGCATAGTAAGGAATATGGAATGCTTCTTGGAGAGTTTTATTCTTGAATACTAGTTCTTTCTAGATATTTGTGATAATATATTCATGTTCACCCTATTTGAGTTTATACTTCTTGATCTCATCATCTTATCCTGATTTTGATTCACCGAACTATTCTAAAAAACTATCCATGAATTATGAGGTTTTGTCTTCTAAATTTTCAATTTTTTATTCTCTTTCTTGGTGGTAGATTTCATTTAGTGAATGAACTCTTGATAGATATTCATTTTTTAGAGTATATTTAAATTCACTCGACTATGTACGAGCTCCATTGAGAGTGTTCCCTCATGCACATTGATGATGGTATTTGTAGTATTAATGAACAGTATCCATAGGATGATGGGTGAGCATGATGAACTTATATATTCTTCCATTGGTAGCACATAAAATTCAGTTAGGAACAATAGGTCTCTGACCTTTACAAGAAAATCTTCTAGAAAACCTATTGGGAAAATTGTGGATCTATTTTCGAGCTGGACCACCACAGTATCAGCCTTCAATTTTTCAATCTACAAATATATAAATATAGAGTGAGGCATAAGATTTATTAATCCTCCTATATCACATAGTAAATCCTTAAATTTTAATGAACCAATGGTTTAAGGAATAGAGAATGTCACTGGATGTTGACATTTTTTTGGTATCAGTGTTTTGATCCGTACTGAGACACTTCTTCCAAAGTTTATTCTCTTGTTTCCATACAACCATATTCTTTTAGTGAACAACTCCTTCAATAATTTTTCATACTTTGGGATTTTTCATATTCCCACTAGTAGTGGGATGTTTATCTCCACTTTTTAGAAGATTTAATGAATCTTCATATGAATTAATTCTTCTTCACCCTTCTTTGATTCAACTAATGTAGATGGGAATGGATCTTGGATATCCTTTTTCTCCCATTGTTGTTTTTGAAAATGTGTTTCTGGCCTTACCTTCCTGAACATTTTTCTTTCTTCTTGGTTGTTATGGTCCCCTTTTGGATGGATGGGTTGATCTTTAAGATATTTCTTAGATTTATCATCCTCACATTGATCAGGTGGTGTGACCTTCTTCCCGCTTCTTATTGTTATCATGATGATATTCTCTTTTGGGTTTGGGATTATATAGGAAGGGAGTTTTCTTTGGTTTTTGGAGATTATTTCAACAATACTTCTCACCATGTCTTCCAGCTTATCAACCTTATCCTATAGGCCCTCACACATGGATTATAGTTGTTCCAAAAAATATTCTGTGCTGGTGGATGGTTTCTCATATATATTTATTTCAAATGGTGGTAGCAGAATGTATTATTGTTATTGGAAGGATTGTTTATAGTACTTTTGGAATTGATGGGGGGGGGGGTTGTTATTGCTACAACTGGTATGGAGGTTTACTACGATACATGTTTGGATTGAATGATCTTGTCTGGTTTTGTTAGTTACCATGTCCTTGCTGGTCTTAGGGTTGATGTGGTTGATTCTCCAAGATTTTTCTTGGTTGAAAGGCTGCAACACATCATTATATCCCATGTATCTCAATAAACTAGTCATTATAATGAGTTGAAGAATAACATAAACAACATAAATGAGTTGGAACTTGTTTTCAATTTGATTGAGTTAGAGATATTTTACGTACTAACCTTGTGAGGTCATTAACGATGGTTTCAATAAATTCCGATGAATTATATGTGTTCAAGTCAAGTATCCCCTGGTACCCATATTTCTTATTCCAAATTATTCTAAGTTTTTCTTAATCTTTACAATAAGACATCAAACATTAGCAGGTTAATTGTTGATCAAAGGTCCTCTTTATGAAGCATATAGCATATTTAAATCATTTTTAAGAATTCCTTGGTAGAAGAACATAATGATTTGATGTTCCTCCCTTTCATGACGAGGACAGATAGCACCAATATTTTTCAAATTCTCACAGTAATCATAGAGTGTCTCTTTAGTTGATTATTATTTGACTTAAATTTATTTTTTATGGAAGTCCTCCCAGATGTGAGAAAGTATCTCTGCATGAAGAATATTTTTAAATCCTCCTAGTCAGTGATCTCCTCTGGATGTAGATTTCACAACCATTCTTTATCACGTCCTTCCTGTGAGAGGAGAAATTCCCTCTATTGGAATTGTTCATTAGGTTATCCTCTTGGATTGAAGCTTGAGCAAGTGAATATGAATTCCTACATGTGATGATATGGGTATTCTCCTATAAGATGATGAAATTTTGGAATCATGGAAATCACATTGAAACAAAATTAAAAATAATTTGGGGTAATAGGTGGAAGGAGTTGGTTATTTTGAATAGAGAATTGGGGTACGCATAGATCATGCAAGTTTTGGTTGGGATTTGCATCCATTATTTCAGGTAAAGAGTGAACAATTAGAATGCCTCTTTAATCATAGAGGTTTATTTCCTCAAAATTTGATTTTTTTTTTTTCTCATTTTCATTAGTGTTATTTCAATTTCCCGATCAAGTAGATTTAAATGGTCAGTTGAACTATGTGTCATTCAGTTTTGATTTTTTTTATTAAGTAGCAATGCCTCCTAGGAAGCAATGGAAAGTTTGACACATGCCTATCATGGGGCTTGGTAACAAATATTTAATATTAATTAATTATAGTCAAGTTTATAACCCTAGGTAGTCTCCAAAAGAGGAGTGGACACAAAATAGTTTCTCACTTAAATTTGGGAAATAATTTAATATTGATTTTGAAATTTATTGAGTTTAAAAAGAAAGAGTGCAATAAATTTTGAACACAAGTGATGGATAAAGTGATAATATTAGGGTTGTATTTACTTTTTCATTGACATTATGGTCATAAAAATATGTTCCCATATCTTCCCATTGAATGATAAATTAATGACTCCTCGGTCGAGTTGTCAGTCACCCCTGGTTGAAGGAAGAAATTAAAACCACTCATGTGTGCATGAAAGTTAATAAACCATTTCTTAACAATTATGGAAAGTCCCAATTAATAATTTTTGTCCTTATAAATCAAGAAACAATTCACTTATTTCATACACACACCAATGATCATTAGACACTCACCACCTAACACAATTTTCCCAATCGAGACAAACTGCACTAGACATAGGGAGTTTAATGGTCTTCCTCCAATGAAATAATCAATGAATGAAAAACAACAAAATTTCATTAAGAGAACTGGACACCACTAAAAATAGAGATCATTCAATAAAGTTTTACATTAAAGAATAAGAATCTAACATTTCAAATGGGAAACTCCCCCTTCCCCAATCACCCAAAATATTTACCTCTCCATGAGATGGGTAATTGAGATAAATGGGTAAGAATAAGGAAATACAAATATATGAAAAAAATAAATAATAGAGATAAATCTGAAAAGTTCTCTTCCTTGGAATTATAGAAGGAATTAGATGGAATTAGATTTTTTGAGAGGGTGGAGCTCAAATTATTTTATATGTAGAATTTTTTCTTCAAAATAAGTCACTTTTCATAAAAAATTAATGATAAAATAAAGTATTTTTTTCCTTCATAAAATTTGGTCATAAATTTTGTGTACGTATAAACTCAAAATTTCAGAGTATTTGGATGTGTATCGGGGTATTTATGGACATTTTAGTCTTTAAATTTATTATACCCAGGAAGACTCTTCACATTTCACACATCTTGATTATCATGAATTAATGACCATAAACATGACATATTTATGTGTAATATTCTTCATAAAAGTTGTTTCAAAATGTGTTTCACATCCATCTGCCGAATTTCAGAGAATTTGGGAATAAAGTTCACGAGATATGGACCCAACAAAAGAAATCATCAGTTATGTAAATAGTTTTCAAGGACCAAATTGTAAACTTGTTTTGAGATTTCATATGGTCGATTCAGCTTTTGGTAAATAATGGTGAAATGGGGACCATGATGTTTATAAATCTAAAAATAAATAATTTCACGATTTTGAAAAATATAGAAAAATTTGTGGCCAAAATACATGAATAATTTAAAACTGTTAAAAACCCAAAAAATGCCATTTTGAATATCAAGATCAAAATACCACCAAAAATACTAAAATGTGGAAATTTAACTTAAAATATCACTTTTGTGGGATCTAAAAAAATTAAATTCACTGTAAAATTATTGAAAATATTTTCCATATCAATTCCCCCACACTTATCACTTGGACACCTGGACAAGTAAACATCCAAATCAAATCAAAGCAATTTCAAAACATATTCCCATGAGATCCACCAAATCCACACCAAGAAAAAAAAATATATCATTCCTAAAAAAAATATTCCAAGTTATCCATTTAGATAATTTAATATGTTTCCACTTCATTTCTCATACTATGCACACAAGACATAAACCGCACATGAATTTTTTCCCATCTCACAAATGTCAATTTTCAACAAGTCTTTTCTCTTCCAAACCCATTCCAGAGTCACCATAGGCATGATAAATTCCTAATTCTCCACCTGATGTGAGTCAAGTACATGTTTTTATCATGATGTCTTTTCATGTCTTTTCTATGGCTTCCGTTTGGTAAGATTTAGAAATTAAAAATTATGAGGCTGAATGAGAAGGACTTGCCTTGTTTTGAAGAAAATTTGCATGATTATAATTTTCACTAAAGTATAGTCTCCTCCTCTCACCCTTTTTAGAAAATCAGCACTATCATCATAAAAATGAAAGGAAAGTTCACTAAATTCTTCATTTCACCCCCCAAAAAATTCAAACATCTTAGAATTTTTTTTCAGGAAAGCTCTAGATAGTGACATCTTTATTTCTCCCTTAAATTCTCTAGAAATTAACAAATTCATTTATCATGAATGCTAAAGAAAGTAACAGCTTTTTTCAAAGTGAATTATTATGTAGAAACATCATATTTTCAACATTTAATTTTCTACCTAGTGTATCCACAAATGAGGTAGCACACCAAAATAAAAATTCCCCCACACTTATGTTCAATTATATCATGAAATTTTACTTCAAGATAAGATTAGATTAAGAAAATTGGCTTTTAACGTGTCTAAACTAATAAATTCCCTAATCATTTAAAACACAAGTACCTCAAACCCTCAAGTTTTGTTAGAAATCAATCAAATTCTAGGTAAATAAGAAAAGTCATGGTTATCTCAATAAATGAGGTGAATGTAAAGGATATGGAAACAATTTTTTAGAAGCCTCACAAGAATGTGATATAAGAAATAAAGATATTAAACCGTGGCACGAGATTCAAAAGTTAAATTACTTTTCATGAAATTCCCAAAGATTCAAACTTGAAACTAATTCATTTTTAGTTTTCATTTAAGCTTGTTTTCATGGAGTATATTGGTTCTCTCATCAAAAAGGTTTTCAAAAATGACAATGATAATAATTTTATCTCAAAGATTTCCAAAAACACACAAAAAATTGAAATGAAACTCAAAAATTTGAAAAACACATGTTTTTTTTTTGAAAAATAGAAAAACACACAAATGAAAATCCTAAACTAAAAAGTTTACCTCCAAAAAAACTGAATGAAATAGTGTTCTCAATGAATTAAAATGTATTTAACATGTATGAATGTTTAAAAATGAATCACAATAAGTAAGAAAACATGAAGGAGAGGTACAACCTGATGGATTTTACTGATATAAAGATTGGAGGAGTCTAATATCCTACACTGGAACTTTTCTATTTTCTATTAAAGAAATGTTACACCTCAAATAATATGATCTGTGTCCATGGATACCACAAAACTTACAGAACCTTGGAAATTTTGGTCTTTTGGGATGGTTTTCAATATTTTTTGATATTTGTTACTTCCATGTTGCAATTTTATCCTCACTATTTTTAAGGTGTCATGGTGTAATTTTAACATTCTTCTCTTCTCTTGATGTGGGATATTGACCCTAAATTTTATTTACCCCCATTAACTTGGTTTTGGGTTTTACCTCAACACATTTATATTAAATAGGTCTCTTTTAAAATTGGTTGAGTAAAAATTTACATTTTTATTATGATCCACTGTTCCCTTTGATTTGAGAATAATTTTTACATACCTCTTTAGTGTTAATGGGGTTTTATATAACCTTTTTTAAATCATGTTGCGTAGTAATAAATTTTAAATGTTTCTCAGCTAGTCATTCTTCCTTCACAACAAGTTCCTTCTGAAGATCTGTGGTAATCTTTTCATGTTCAGCCTCTTTGAGTTTATACTTCTTGATCTCATCACCATCTCTTGATTTTGATTCTCTAAACTCTTCTAACAAACTATATAATAATTTTAAGGTTTTTTTATTTTAAATTTTCTATTGGCACTTTGACTTCTTTGAGGTAGATTTCATTTAGTGAATGAACACTAGAAAAATTCTTCATGAATTAGAGTATATTAAGATACACTTGACTATCTTTGAGATCCATTGAGAGTTTTCCATCATGCATGTTGATGATGGTCATTACTGTATTTAAGAACAGTCTCCCAAGTATGATGGATGAGTGTGATTAACTCCTTTCTTCTTCCATTGTTATAACATAAAATTAATCTAGGAATAATAGATCTTTTTCCTTCACAAGAACATCTTCTAGAACACATGTTGGGAAAAATGTGGATCTATTTGTGAGATGGACCAACACTCAAGTAGGCTTCAATTTTCCAATATGGAAATATGTAATTACATTGTAAGGCATAACTTTTATTGAAGCTCTTAGATCACATAGTGCATGAGTAAAATTTAAAGAACCAATGGTTTATGGAATAGGGAATGTCCTTAGATCTTGAAATTTTTGTGGTATCAGTGGTTTGATTAGTGTTAAGACACTTTTTCCAAATATAATTATCTCACTTCCATCCAACCATATTATTTTTGATTACCAAACCTACAATAATTTTTTATACATAGGGTCTTTTCATATTTCATTTAGTAGTGAGATATTGATGTCTATATTCTAAAAGGTTTCATGAATCTCTAGTTGAAGTCATTATTCTTCAACCTTCTTCGACACAACTAATATAGATGGTAATGTTACTTTGATACCATTTTTATCCATTTTTTGTTTTTGAAAAGGTGTTTATGGCCTTACCTTATTGATACTTGTTCATTATTATTTGTTGTTATGGTGTCCTTTTGGATGGATGGGTTGAGTTTCATGATATTTATAATAATCATCATCCTCACTTGGATCAGGTGGTGTGAGATCATTCCCACTTATTTTTGTTATCATGATAACATTCACTTTTGGGTTTGGGATTTTTTGGGAAGTAAGTTTTCTTTGGGTTTTTATACAACAATTATATAAGACTTACCACTGTGTCTCCCGGATTATCAAAATTATTCTCTAGTCCCTCATATATGGATTGTTGCTATTCTATATAAGGTTGTGTACTGGTGAATGGTTGATCATATTTATTTCTTTGTAATGGTGTTAGATGAAAGGATTATTGTTTTTGGAATGGATATTTATAGGATTTTAGGAATTGAGGGGGGTTCTTGTATTATTTTTGTTTGTAAAGTGGTTAATTGGGGTACTAAATAGGATTGAATGATATTTTTTGGTTTTTTTTGTTTCTATATCCTTGCTAGTCTTGTGTTTTATCTGGTTCATTCTATTGGATTTGTCTAGGTTGAAAGGCTACAATGTAGTATTCTGTCCCTTGTATCTTAGGACACTAGTCAGTATAATAAGTGGATGAATAAAAAAACCGCATACCTAAGTTGATGCTTTTTGTCCATTTTCTTGAGTTAAAACTATTTTACAGTCTAACCTTGAGACATTATGAACATTGGTTTCAATCAAAACATATGATTTAGATGTTTTTACCCCATGTATCCCCCTAGTTATCATACATCTTGTTTCAAATTATTGTTAGTTTTGTGCAATCTTTTTAATTAGACCTTGAACATCAGTAGGTGACTTGTCAAACAAATCTCATCCTGATGAGGCATTTAGTCGATTTCGATCATTTTCTAGAAGTCCTTGGTTAAAGAACATAATGAATTGGTTTTCCTCCATTTCCATATGCGGTTAGAAAGAAATTTTTTTTTTGAAATTCTTTTAGTACTCAAAGAGGGTCTCTCTAGTTGATTGTTGTATGACATAAATCTCGTTTTTGATGACAGTGCTCCTAGATATGGGAAATTATTTCTTCATGAAGCATCTTTTTAAATCCTCCCAGTCCCTGATCTCCCATGGTTGTATATTTTACAAAGCATTATTTATCTTCTCCTTCAAGTGATAAAGGAAATTCACTCTATTGAAATTAGTCTTCAGGTGCTCGTCTAGGATTGATGATTAAGCAAGTGAAGATTAATTCCAACATGTGATGATATGGGTCTTCTCTTACAAGACCATTATATTTTGGAAGAATGAGAGTCATCTTGAAATTCATTTCAAAATCATTTTGGGTAGTGGGTGAAATGAGGTTGTTATTTTGAATAGTGAATTGAGGTGCCCATAGATTTTATAAGGTTTGATTTGGATTTCCAGTGATGATTTCAGGTTTATAGAACACTTAGAGTGTCACTTGAATCAAAGAGTTTTATTTCCTCAAAATTGGATTGAATTTTTCTTCTTCTAATTTTGGTTAGTGTTCTTTCAATTTTAGGATCAAATTGATTTAAATGGTTAGTTGAACTATGAGTCATTCAGTTTTGAAAAATCTTTTCTTTTGTATTGTAGCACTATCTCTCGGAAATGGTGCCAAGTTTAATGTAAACCTATCATGGGTCACGGTAAAACAATATTTAATCTTACCTAAGTATAGTCTAATAGATAACCCTATTTCGTCTCCAGAGGATGAGTGCACACAAAAGAGTTTTTCACTTAAATTTTGGAGAGAACTAGATATTGATTTGTAAATTTAATGCATTTAAAAAGAAAGAATGAAATAAATTTTGAACTCAAGTGATTGAGATAGATATTGGTTTTTGGGCAGGATCTCATTTTTTAATGTCATCATGGCCATAAATATCATTTCCCATATCTTCCTATTGAATGATAAATAAAGGACTCCTCAATCGAGTTGTTAGTCACCCCTAATTGAAGGAAGAAATGGAAACCACTCATGTGTGCATAAATGTCCTTAAAAAATTCCCAAAAAGTTAATCAATAATTATTTCTACTTATAAATATAGAAACAATTAACTTATTTCACACACGTGCCAATGATCACTAGACACTCACCACCTGACAGAATTTTACTCAATAGAGAAAAACTGTACTAGGTGGAGGGAGTTTAATGTTCTTCCATGAATGATATAATAATTTAATGAAAACAAAACAAAAAATTCAATCCCATTAAGAGAATTGGACACCACTAAAAATTTAGATCATTCAAGAATGTTTTATATTAAAGAACAAGACTCTGACATTACAAAAGGGAAACCCCCCTTCCCCAATCACTAAAAATATTTAATCCTACATGAGAAGGGTATTAGAGATGAATGGTTAAAAAGAAGGAATTACAAATATATGGAAAATAAATGAAATAAAATAGAGAAATTGTAAAAGTTAATCTCCTTGGTGTCCCCAAAGGATTGGGATGGAATGAGATGCTTTGAGAGGGAGGATCTCTCCTTCTTTCATATTCTGAATTTTCCTTCAAAATTTTTTGCGTTACAACACTAATTATTTAAAAAATCACAAATTTTATCCTTTATTAAAGTTGTTAATAAATTATTTGTCTTTATATGCTCATAATTTCGTATTATTTGGACATGTATTGAGGTAATTATATCTATTTTACTCTATGTATTTATTTTACCTCAGAAAACTCTCTACATTTTACATATCTGAATTATCATGCATTAATGATCATGAAAACGACCTATTCATGTGTGAGGTCCTTCAAAAAAGATGTTTCCAAATATTTTTCACATCTAGACACTGAATTTCAGATTATTTTGGACCACCATTGATAAGATATGGACGAAACACAAACAAATAGACAGTTCTATAAATAATTTTCTAGGCCTAACTTGTGAGTTTGTTTTGGGAATCCATATTATAGATTCAGAATTTAGTAAAATAGGATGAAATGAGACCCATGATTTTTAGAAACCTAAAAAGAAATAATTTTAGAATTTGGATTAAGATAGAAAAATTTATGGCCATAATTCAGTTATAATTTAAAACTGTTAAAAACCCAAAATATTCCATTTTGACGATTAAGCTAAAAATACCACCAAAATCATAAAATGTGTCAATTTAACAAAAAATAACACATTTGTTGGATTTAAAAAAATTAAATAAAATTTAAAATTATTGAAAATATATTCTCTATAAATTACCCCACACTTATCACTTAGACTCATGGACCAGTACACATCAAAATCAAATCAAAGAAAATTAAAACACATATCCATAAGAACCACTAAGTCCACACTAAATAACAAAAAATGTATCATGCCTTATAAAAAAATTATTTCAAGATATCCATTTTAATCATTTAATATGTTTCTACTTAATTTCTCATCCCATGAACACAAGAAACCTACCTCATATGAATCTCCTCTCATCTAGAAAATGTCAATTTTCAAAAATCCTTTTCCCATCCAAACCCATGTTACAGTCAACATAGAATTGAGAAATTATTACTTCTCCATCCTATTTGAGTTAAAGAACAATGTTTATCATAAGTAATTTGAAGGGTTGTTTGATGGATTCTGGTTGGTTGGATTTAGATGTTAAAAATTTTGAGGCTAAATGATGAGGGCTTGGCTCATTTTGAAGAAAAATTGCATGATTCTATTTTTCACTCAAGTATTGTCTTCTCCTCACCCCCTTTTTAGAAAATCTACCCCATCATCATAAAAAAGTAAGTAAAGTTTACTCCAATTATCATTTCACCAGAAATTTTTATTAGTATTCTTTAACATTGTTTTTCTTGAATTCTCCAGATAGGCACAACTCTATTTCTCCTTTGGACACTCTAGAAGGGCACAAATTCTTTTATCATGAATGCTATAGAAAGTAACAGATTCTATTAGAATGAATTATTTAGCAAAAACATCAACATTTTAATATTTAATTTTCTTCCCATTATATCCCTAAATGAGGTATCACACCACAAGACAACTTCCCCCACACTTAAAGTACAATTAGATAATGAAATTTCCCTTCAAGAGAAGGTTGGATAGAGAAAATGGGCTAGTAATTTGGATAACCTAATTAGTTACTCAATAATTTAAAACAAAAGTACCACAAACTCTCATGTTTGGAAAATATTAAATAAAATTATAGTTAAAGCAATCATGGTATGGTTCTACCAACAAATGATGTGAATTAACAAAATATGGCAACAATGGTTTAGAATTCTCATAGGAAAGCAATTTCAAAAATAATGATAGTGAAATGTGGCATTGGATTCAAAACTCTGGGTACTTTTCATGAGATTACCATATATTTGAACTTAAAATAGTCATTTTTAGCATTCATTTAAGATCATTTTCATGGAATAGACCGGTTCAATAATTGGAACGGGTTTCAAAAATGAAAATGATAATCATTTCAGCTAAAAGCTTTCAAGAACACACAAAAATTGAAAAAGAAACACAAAAAATTTTAAAAGATTTTTTTTGAAATATAGAAAATCATACAAATGATAATCATAACATACAAAGGTTCCCTCCCCCAAAATTTAATTATATTGTGTCCTCAATGCATTAAAATGGATTTATCATGAAATAAGATTTGAAAATGAATCATAGAAAGAATGAAAATGTAAAAGATAGGTATGACCTGATGGATTTTATTGATAAAGAGGTTGGGGGAGTCTGATCTCTTACAGTAGATCTTCAATTTTTCCTAATAAATACATGATGTATAAGAATGAGTATGATTTCTGTCCATGGATATCACAACACAAGCAAAAAACTTTAAATTTTGTTCTTCTCAGGTGGTTTTCAATATTTTCTGATATTTTTGCTTCCATGTTTCAATATGAACCTCCCTCTTTTTAAAGGGACATGGTGACATTTGAAAATTCCTCTCTTATTTTTTATGTTGGAGATTTACCCTCAATTTTATTTACCCACGTGAACTTGGTTTTGGTTTTTATCTTTGAACATTTAAATAAAATAGGTCACTTTGGAAATTTATTGAGTATGGATTTACCTTTTACTTATGATCCACTCTTCCTATTGGTTTGAGAATATCCTTTACATATCTCATTATTGTTAATGGGGTTTTCTCAAACATTTTCAGATCATGTTTCATAGTAAGGCATATGAAATTCTTCTCGTCTAATTCTTCATCCTTCACAACAAGTTCCTTCCCGATATCTATGATAATATTTTCATGTTCACACACTTTGAGTTTATACTTCTTAATCTCATAATATTCTCTTGAATTTGATCTTAAATCCTCTTCTAACAAACTATAAAATAATTATGAGGTTTTATCATCGGAATTTTCTATTGGTTCTTCTTCTTATTTGTGGTATATTTCATTTAGTGAATGAATTATTGAAAAATTCTTCATGGGTTTGAGTATATTGAAAGGCACTCATATATCTCCAATATCCATTGAGAGTGTTACCTCGTGCATTTTGATTATGATCATTATTGTATTTAAGAATGTACTCCCTAGGATAATGGGTGAGTGTGATGAAATCTTATCTTTTTCCATGGGCAGCACTTAAAAGTTAGCTAGGAACAGTTGATCTTTTACCTTTACAAGAACATCTTCTAAGACACTTGTGGGGAAAACCATGGATCTCTTTGCGATCAAGAACCCCAATCTAGTAGGCTTGAATTTTCTAATATTAAAAGATGTAAATACAAGGTGAGGCATAAAATTTATTGAAACTCATAGATCACATAGTGAATCCATAATATTTTAAGAACCAATGGTGTAGGGAATAGAGAATGTTTCTAGATATTTACATTTTTTTCAGTATCGGTGGTGCAATCAGTTATCCTTCTTCCTAATATGATTATCTTTTTTCCATCCAAGCTTCTTATTTTAGTGCAAAAGTCCTTAAATATTTTTTCAAACATAGGGATTTGTTAGATTTCCTCTAGTAGTGGGAAGTTGATCTCCATTTTTTTGGAAGGTTTCATGAATCTTCTGTTTAATTCATTCTTCTTCAAACCTCTTCGACTAAACAAATGTATATGGTAATAGTTCTTTGATATCATTTTTTTACTTTCTTTGAAAATGTGTTTTTGGCCTTATATTATTGAACCTTGTTCTTGATTCTTTGTTGTTATGGTCTCTTTTTGGATGGATGGGTTGTGGTTCAGGAGAATTCTCAGAATCACCATCCTCACTTTGATCAGGTGGTGTAAGCTTCTTCCTATTTCTTATTGTTATCATACTGATATTATTTTTTTGGGTTTTGGTTGTCTAGTAAGGAAGCTTTCTTTGGTTTTTTGAGTTGAATTAAACAACACTTTCCACTGTGTCTTCCAGCTTATCAGACTTATCCACTAAGTCCTCGTACTTGGATTATAGCTATTCTACAGAAGGTTATGTGTCGGTCAATGGTTGCTTTTATGTATTTATTTGGAATGGTGGTATCTAAAAGGATTGTTGTTGTTTAAAGCTATATTTATAGGATTGTAGGAATGGAGGGGAGTTCTGGTATTGGTGCTTCTGCTAAGGAGGTTGATTGGGGTACTGCTTAGTATTTAATGATCTTGGCTAGTTTTGTTGGCTTCTATATCTTTGTTGGGCTTGGGGTTGATGTGGTTTATTATGAACGATTCTCCTTGGTTGAAAGGCCACATCTTATTATTCTATTCCGTGTATTTTAGGACACTAGTCATTATAATGAGTGGAAGAATAACAGAAACCACAAACCTTAGTTGAAGTTTATTGTCCATTTTCTTGATTTACCACTATTTCAAAGACTAACCTTATGAGATCATTCACTTTGGTTTCAATCAACATAGATGAATAATATACTTTTACCTCATGTATCCCCCTAGTTCTCATACCACTTGTTCCAAATTGTTGCGAGTTTCATGCAATATTCTCAATTAGACCTCAAACAATAGCAGGCGACTTATCGATCCAATTTCTTCCGGATGAGGCATCTATAAGATTTTGATCATTGTCCTGAATTCATTTCTAGAAGAACATAATAAATGAGTGCTCACCATTAAATAATGTGGGAAGCTAGCGCAAATCTTTTTGAAATGCTCTCAGAACTCATAGAGGGTCTCTCTAGTTGATTTCTGTATGACGTAAACCTCATTTTTGATGGCAGTGCACCTAGATGTGGGAAAGTAAATCTGAATTATGTGTCTTTTTAAATCTTCTAAATCACCAATATCCCATGAATTAAGGGTTTTCAACCATTATTTAGCTTCTGCTTCTATTGGGGAGTGGAATTATCTCCATTGAAATTGGTCTTCAGGTGCTCCTCTGAGCCTAAATCTTGCCCAAGTGAAGTTGAATTCATGTATGTGCTGATATGGGTCTTCTCATTCAAGACCATGATATTTTTGATGCAGGGGAATAATATTTTCATGCAATTGAAAATAATATAGGGTATTAGGTGAAATGAGAATATTATTTTGAAAATCGAATTGAGGTGTTCATAGATCATGCAATGTTTGGTTGGGATTTCCAATAATGATTTCGGGTTTAGAGTGAATCTTAGAGGGTAACATGAATGAGAGAGGATTATTTCCTAAAAAATGGATTGATTTTTTTTCTCAGTTTGATTAGTTTTCTTTCAATTTCAGGATCAAATTAATTTAAATGGTTAGTTGAACTATGATTCATTCAAATTTGGGAAAGAAAATTTAATATTAACTAAGTTTATTATATTGGATAACCCTAGGTAGTCTCCAGAAGAGGTGTGCACACACCACAGTTTTCACTTAAATTTGGGAAAGAAGTAGATGTTGATTTTTAAATTTACTGAGTTTAAAAAGAAATAGTGGAATAAATTTTGAACAAAATTTAATGAGAGATTTATGGGTTTCGTGTAGGATTTAATTTTTCAATGTCATCATGGTTATAAAAATCAGTTCCCTTCTCTTCCTATTGAGTGATAAATGAAAGACTTCTCGATCGAGTTGTCAATCACCCATGGTTGAAGGAAGAAATGAAAACCACTTCTGTGTGCATGAATGTTCATAAAAAAATTACCAAAAAATTAATAAAAGTCTAGATTGGAAATTTTTCATCCTTATAAATCATGAAAGAATTCACTTATTTCATATATTACCCAACAATCACTAGACACTCACCACATAAAAAAAATTATCGATAAAAAAAATGGCCCTAAGCAGAGTGAGTTTAATGTTATTACACCAAATATATAATAAATGAATGAAAATAAAAACCAAAATACAATCTAATTAATATAATTAGGCACCACTAAAAATAGAGATCATTCAAGAGTGTGTTTCCTTAATGTACAATATTATTATATTACTAAAGGGAAATACTCTTCCCCAATTACTAAAAATCTCTACCCCTCCATGATAAGGGTAATAGAGATGAATATGAAGCACGATTAATTATAAATCCATGAAAAAAATAAATAAAAGATAGAAATATGAAATTTTTTCCTCTTTGGTTTCCCAAAAGGAATTGGATAGAATGAGATACATTGAGGGGGAGGAGTTCTCCTTATTTTATAGGAAGAATTTTCCTTTTAATGTTGATGCATTGGATCCCCAATTAATGACTAAATCACTCATTTTTTCCTTTATGAATGTTGTCCACAAATTTCTTGGTAGTATAACCTAAATATTTCAGATTATTTGGATGTGTGTCAAGGTTGTTATGTCTATTTTACTCTGTGAATTTATTCTGCCTAGGTAGTCTCTTCACATTTCACATATCCAGATTATCATTCATGAATGACTATGAAAAAGGCCTATTCATGAATGAGAGAATTTATAAAAGTTGTTCCAAAATATTTTTTTCGTCTACCCACCTATGTTAAAAGTATTTGGGCCAACTATTCATGAGAGGTGAACCCAAAACCAAAAATAGATAGTTCAATAAATAGTTTTCAATGCCTAACTTCTGAGCTAGTTTTGAGCTTCCATATAGTCGATTCAACATTTGGTCCAAAAGGATGAAATGAGGCCCAATCTGTGTTGAAAACTAAAAATAATTTTTTTAAAGGTTTGGGGCTGAAGCCTCATATAATATTAAAGCAAAGTAAAGACCTCTTTCAACTATGTAGAGGGAGATCCATTACATAGACCAAAGGCCCAGTGGGAATTTAACCCATTACATGGCCCATAGGACAAAATTTTTGGCCCAAAGCCTATTCTATGAATAGTACCATTACAGTACCTGCATTCTATAGTACCACACAATACCCACCGCCGATACAGTACCCTGCCGCCACTACAGTTCCTTGACGTCGCTACAGTGTCGGCCATTGCTATAGTGCCACTACTGCTACAGTGCGCTACAGTACTGCTATAGTCCAACGTCCCATGGGGTTTGATCCTCCATTTTTCTTGTAGGATTATGAGGTTCTTACCACTAAGACAAACCCCAGCTATGTTGAAAACTAAAAATAAATAATTTAAGAATTTTCATCAATATTGGAAACTTTATGGACAAAATACAAGAATAATTTTAAACTATTAAAAATACAAAATATTTCATTTTGAAGATTAAGCTTAAAATACCACCAAAATTGTAAAATATGGAAATTTGACATAAAATAACACTTTGGTGGGATTTAGAACAATAAAATTTATTGTAAAACTTATGAAAATATTTTCTATATCAATTCCACCACACATATCACTTAGACTCCTAGATAAGTAAACATCAAAACAAAATCTAAGAATATTCATAACACGTACCCATGATATCCACTAAATATACAACATGAAACAAAAATATATCATGCCTCATAAAAAACCATTATTTCATGTTTTCCATTTAGATTATCTAATATATTTCCTCTTAATTTCTCATCCCATGCACACCAAACACCTACCTTACATGAATATTATCTAATCTCACAACTATCAAATTTCAACAAGTCTTTTCTCTTCTAAACCCATGAAGGAGTCTCCATAGGCTTGATAAATTATTAATTATCCACTAGATATGAGTCAATGGCCTCTTTTTATCATGAGTACTTTTCATGGGTTTTTTGTGGCTTCTAATTAGTAGAATTTAGATATTAAAAATTCTGAGGTCGAATGAGGCGGGCTTGGCTCATTTTGAAGAAAAATGGAATGATTATAATTTTCACTCAAGTATGGCCTCCTCCTCACCCCTTTGTAGAATATTTGCTCCATCATCTTAAAAAAGAAGGAAAGTTCAGTCAATTCATTATTTCACTACAAAAAAATTCAATCTTCTCAAACATAGCTTTTCATGAAGGGTCTGGATAGGCATAACTTTTTTATCCTTTTGATGCTCGAGAAAGGGAAAACATATTTTATCAAGAAAGCTCTAGAAAGAAATAGATTTAACAGAATGAATTATTTAGCAGAAACATCATATTTTCAACATTTAATTTTCCACCCAATGTATCCCCAAATGAGGTATCACATTACAAAATAGCTTCCCCCACACTTATGTTCAATTATATCATGTAATTTCACTTCAAGAGTAGTTTGGATATGGAAAATTGGCTTCTAATGTGGATAACCTAATAAATTCCCCAATCATTTAAAACATAAGTACCTCAAGCCCTCTTGTTTTGACATGAAGAAATCAAATTATAGTCCAAGTAAGCATTGTCTGGTTCTATCTAGAAGTGAGGTGAATGTAAAGAATATGAAAACAATGGTTTAGAAGCCTTACAAGAAAGTGATTTAAAAAATAAAGACAATGAACGATGGCATGATATTAAAAATTCAGTGTACTTTTCACGAAGTTACCAATGATTTGAATTTGAAACAAAGTCATTTTTAAAATTCATTTAATCTTAGTTTCAAAGAATAGATTGTTTCACTCATTGAATTGTGTTTTGGAAATGAAAATGATAATCATTTCAGCTCCGAATTTTTAAAAACACTGAAAAACTGAAAAAGAAACATGAAAATTTGAGAAACACGTTTTTTAAAACAAAATTGAATAACATAAAAATGAAAATACGAAACAAAAAAGTCCCCCCACACATAAATGATGCAGTTTGATCAATGAATTAAAATTTATATAAAATGTAATGGATTTTTAAATGAATAAAAAAAAGTAAGAAAATGTAAAGGAGAGGTACAACCTGATAGATTTTATTGATAAATAGGTTGGAGGAGTCTGTTATCCTACACTAGCTCTTTATTATTTCCGTGTAAAGACATGTTGTACCCAAAAGAGTATGATTTTTCCATGGATACCACAACACCAGAAAAACCCTTGAAATTTTGTTCTTCGAAGATGGTTTTCAATCATTCCTAATATTTTTTTCTTCCATTTTGCAATATGAACATCACATTTTTAAGGGTTCATGGTGTCCTTTAAAAATTACTCTCTTCTATTGACACAGGATGTTGAACCTCAATTTTCATTACCAACATGAAATTGGTTTTGTTTTTTTTTTACTTCTGCACATTTAAATAAAAAAATCATCTTTTGAAATTGATTGAGTATATATTTACCTTTTTTCTTGTGATCCACACATACCATTTGATTGAGAATATACATTACATACCTCTTCAGGTTTAATGGGGTTTTCTGTAACCTTGTTCAATTCTTGTATCATAGTAAGGCATATGTAATGTTTATCAGTTAGTTCTTCTTTCTTCACAACATGTTCCATATGAAGATCTGTGATAATCATTTTATGTTCATCCTCTTTGAGTTTATACTTATTGATCTCATCACCTTCTCCTTATTTTGATTATCCAGCCTCTTCTAACAAATAATCCACGAATTATGAGGTTTTTTATTCTGAATTTTATGTTGGTTCTTCTCCTTATTTGTGGTAGATTTCATTTAGTGAATTAACTCATGATATATTCTTCATGGATTTGATTATATTGATATGCACTCTAATATCTATGAGATCCATTAAGAGAATTCCCTCAACCATGTTGATGATGGTCTTTATAGTCTTCAAGAATGGTATCCCATGGATGATGGGTGAGTGTGATGAAATCATATCTTCTTCCACTATCAGCAGATAAAAGCAAGTTGTTAATAGTATATATTTGACCTTTACAAAAAAATGTTCTAGAACACCTATTGGGAAAACTGTGGATTTGTTTGTGAGTTGAACAACCACTCTAGTAGTCTTCAATTTTCCAATCTGCAAATATGTA
The DNA here is from genome assembly GCA_963277665.1 of Viscum album. Lineage (NCBI taxonomy): Eukaryota > Viridiplantae > Streptophyta > Magnoliopsida > Santalales > Viscaceae > Viscum > Viscum album. The sequence goes on from OY728156.1 coordinate 828,118,191, forward strand.
AATATAGAGTAGAGAATAAAATTCATTGATGATCCTAGATCACATAGTGCATTAGTAAATTTAAAGAACCAATGGTGCAAGGAATAAATAATTCCACTAGATATTAACATTTTTGCAACATCAGTGGTGTGATCTGTTTTGAGATGATTCTTCCAAAGCCGAATCTCTCATTTCCATCTAACAAACTTCTTTTAGTATACAAATACTTCATGAATTTTTGAATACATAGAGATTTTCTAGATTGACTCTTATAGTGGGATATTGATCTCCACATTCTAGAAGGTTTTATGAATCTCTTATTGAATTCATTATACTTCAACATTCTTTGACTCAACTTATTCTGATGAGAATGGTTATTGGATATCCTTTTTACATCTTTTCGGTTTTTGAAAAGGAGTTTATGATGTTACCTACTTGAAATTTATTATTTACTATTTGTTTTTATGGTCTTTTTTTGGATAGATGGGTTGAGATTTAGGATATTTCTTATAAAAATCATCTTTAATTTGACCAGGTGGTGTGAGCTCCTTCCTACATATTATATATTATTATCATTCTGACATTCTCTTTTGGGTTTGTGATTATTTGGGAAGAAAGTTTTCCTGGGTTTTTGGACATGATTTCAATAATACTTCCCACAATGCCTGTCAAATTATAAACCTTATATTATAGGCCCACATACATGGATTTTAATTGTTCCCCAAAAGGTTTTGTGTTGGTGGATGGCTTCTCAAATGTATTTCTTTGGATTGGTCATACTTGAAAACATTGTTGTTGTTGGAAGGGATATTTATAGGATTTTTGGAATGGAGGGGGGTTCTGGTATTTCTACTACTAGTAAGAAGGTTGATTGGGGTACTAGTTAGGAGTGAATGATCTTGTATCATTTTATTGGTTTCAATATCCTTACAGGGCTTGGGATTGATGTGGTTGATTCGGATGGATTTTCCTGGGTTGAAATGTTGCATCACAATATTCTGTCTACTATATCTCAGGACACTGGTCAATATAATGAGTGGACGAATAACATAAACCACATACCCGAGTTGAAGCTTGTTATTGATTTTCTTGAGTTACAACTATTTGAGGGACTAACCTTGGGAGGTTATCATCTTTGGTTTCAATCAATGTAGATGAATCATATGTTTTTACATCATGTAACCCCTATTTACCGTACCACTTCTAAATTGTTGTGCATTTTTCACAATCTTCTCAATAAAACCTTGAACAATTGTAGGTGACTTGTCGACATGAGCTCCTCCTAATGAGGAATCTAGTAGATTTAGATCATTTTCAAGAAGTACTTGGTAGAAGATCATAAGGTATTCATGTTCCCTCATTTCTTAATGCAAGAAGCTAACAGAAATCTTTTTTAAATTCTCCCAGTACTCTTATAGGGTCTTTTCAATTGATTGTCGTAAGATTTAAATCACCTTTTAGATGGAAGTTCTCCTAGATGTGGGAAAGTGTCTCTATATGAAGTAGCTTTTTAAATCCTCCCAGTCACTAATATCCCCTGGTTGTAGATTGTACAACCATTCTTTAGCTTCTCCTTCAAATGAAAAGGGAAATACCATCCATTTAAATAGATCTTCAGGTGATTGTCTTGGTGTGAAGCTTGAGAAAGTGAAGCTAAATTTCTACATATGCCGATTTGGGTATTATCCTACAAGGCCATGAGATTTTGGAATCACGAGAATCATATTGAAATGAAATTCAAAATCATTTGGGGTAGTAGGTTCAAGGAGTTAGTTACTTTGTATAGCGAATTAAGGTGCACATAGAGTGACTAAGGTTTGGTTGGGATTAGAAGAGATGATTTTGGGTTTAGAGTGAAAACTTAGAGTGTTAGTTGATTCAAAGAGGTTTAATATTACCTAAGTATAGTCTTTCAGATAACCCTAGGTAGTCTATAGAAGAGGAGTGCACACAAAACAGTTTTTCACTAAAATTTGGGAATGAAGTATACGTTGATTTTGAAATTGATTGAGTTTAAAAAGAAAAAGTACAATAAATTATGAACACATGTGACAGATATATTGATTTTTTTAGGGTAGGATCACATTTTTCAATGTCACCATGGTTAAAAAAATCAGGTCCCATCTCTTCCCATTGAATGATAAATGAATGACTGTTCGATCGAGTTGTCAATTACCCCTGGTTGAAGGAAGCAATGAAAACCACTATTTTGTGCAAGAAAGTTCATAAACTATTCCCAAACAACTAAGTAAAGTCCCATCAACAATTTTTCTCATTATAAATCGAGAAATAATTCATTTATTTCGCACATATGCCAACTAACACTAGACATCACCACATAACAAAATTTGCTCGATCGAGACAAACTACACTAGGAAGAGGGAGTTTAATGTTCTTCCACCAAAGATATAATCAATGAATGAAAGAAATACCAAAATAAAATTGCATTAATATAATTATATACTACTAAAAATAGAGATAATTCCAAAGAGTTTCACATTAATGAACAAGACTATAATATTACAAAAGGGAAACTCCCCCTTCCCCGGTCAATAAAAATCATTATCCCTCCATGATAAGGGTAATTGATATGAATGGGGAAGAAATAGGAATTAAAAATATATTGAAAATAAAATAAATAAAAAAGAGAAATCCAAAAATTTCTCTTTCTTGGTGTCCCGAAAGGAATGGGATAGAATTAGTTGCTTTTAGAGGGAGGATCTCTCTTTCTTTTATACGATGATTTTTTACTTTATATGTTAGCGCATTGCAACCCCAATTAATAGCTTAATCCACATTTTTTCCTTCATGATTTTCTTATAAATTCCTTGGTGGTATAATCTCAAAATTTCAGAGTATTTGGACGTGTCTCTAAGTAGTTATGGCCATTTTACTCTATGAATTTATTCTACCTAGGAAGACTCTCCACATTTCACATATCCAGATTTCCATTCATTAATTAAAATAAAAAGGACCTATTCCCATGTGATATACTTAACAAAAGTTTTTCCAAAACATGTTTCGTTTCCACCCACTAAATGTAAGAATATATGATCCCCCCCATTCATGCGATATATATCCAACACTAAAAATCAACAGTTTTGTAAATAGTTTTCATGGCCCAACTTATGTGATTGTTTTGAGCATTAATATAGTTGATTTAGATTTTGGGAAAGAAGACTGAAATGAATCCTTGGATGTGTAGAAACCTAAGAAGATATAACTATATGATTTTAATGAATATAAAAACATTATGGACAAAATACAGAAATAATTTAAATCTTTTAAAAATCTAAAATATTCTATTTCGATGATTATGCCCAAAATTCCATCAAAATCATAAAATGGGGTAATTTCACTTAAAATAACACTTGGTTGGGATTGAAAATAATTAAATTCAATGAAAAATTGTTGAAAATATTTTCTATATTAAAATTTCATGAAATAATTTTACCATGTATATAATTAATGTGTATTAAATTTATATCATGACTAACATTCTAGAGATTATGGTACCATGATTAAAATACATGTTCCGTATCTACTAAACCAGAGATAACTTGAAACAACTATGTATATATCACCCATAATAGTGATTTTAATAAAGAAGTGTTAAAAAATAGGTGATAAATGGTTGTAAATAAATCATATATGGTCTGATATATATGATTATCTTTATTTATTAGATATATAATAAATTTTAATTTATTATACAAGAGTTTATAATGTGTATGAATGAATTCATACCTTTAGAAAGGGTTTTTTAGTCTCTGTTTTGTTTATGGGAGACATATTTCATATTCACCACTCATTTTATGTGGTGTATATAATGAAAAGTTGACATGTTTTATCATGGATATCCTTGTTTTCATGATATTTAATTTCTCATTTTATTATATTCTTTAATGGGTCTTAATATTAAAAATATTCCAAAGTGTTAGGGGATTTTTGTCTCACTTTTATTCTATAGGACATATGAAATATTCACAACTTGTTTATTTTATGTGGTTTTACTAGGTTTTAATTTTCACTAAATTTTTAAAATGGAATATTCTTATGGTTTTTTGAACAAGGTTCTTTTTATCTTTATACCAAAAATGTGATAGGAATGTTTTATTTAAACAGATACGATTTGAACTAAATTTTTTTCCATCATGACTAATCAATGATTTGAAGATTTATTTATAAGTTTCCATGTTCATTTACATTGAAATTGTTTTTGATAATATTTTTTAATTTTTTATATTTTAAATAATTGATTTCAAAGTGGAAAAGTAATTTTACTCAAGGTTGTTTTAATGATATTTTAATAGTATTTTTGTTCATCAATAACAGAAATCCTTGATCTCAAATATGATTTACTAGGTATATGATCCAATTATATCTTCATTATTCTTTCCCAAGATGGTTTATGTTTTTGATGAAAAAATTTATATGAAACTCCTTCTTTTTCCATGGGTTATACTATGATAAAATAATGAAATGTTTATGAAACCAATTTCTTTTCCATAGGTTATGCTATGAAAAAATGATTATGAAACCCATTTCATTTCATATAGTCTAATATGATGAATTTTTATGATATTTTGGAACATATATTTATTATTTTTGTTATGTGATTGTGGTTACATTGAAACCAATGTCAGTGGTTACGTTATAACCAAGGACATTGGTTTCGTTATAACCAAGGATGAGGGTTGTGTTATAACCAAGGATGGTGGTCACATTATAACCAAAGATGGGTGGGACCTATATATCTCTCCATTTTAGTGGATAAAGATTGATATATCATGAGATAAAAAGGAATAGAATGGGGTATGAACCAAGTTCAGTAAGGGGTTTTTTCAACCATGATAGTATTGGGAGTGAACCTTGACCAATATGATGGTTTTGAGAGTTAATCCATTACACTTTTATAGTCTTTGAAATAATCCTTTACCACTAAGGAAATGATTTTATATGCTTATTTGTATGATAAAAACGTGAATTATTCCAATTATATTTTCTCATGGTTCATGTTCTTTGATTCAAATATGATTCATGTCTTAAAAACTACAAAGATTTATTCTAGGACTCGTGATTATAATCTATGATATATAGGGTATGGATTGAAAATGTTAATATGAATATCTCATACCCTTATAATACTGTTATTATTATGTGATAATTGATATCTCCCTTATTAAACCTTACAGAGAATCTGAACACATGATTTACTATGTTAGCTTTTCCCTAGGTTATGAAGAATGGTTTTAGGAATGATATGTCTATTAAGAGAGGTAGTTTTTAATAAATTTATGGGAGTATCTTATTAACCAGTTGTTTATGTGTCCATGTTTTTAAAAATACTAGAACAATACAATTATGGCATGGATCATTATTATATGTAATGAATATTCATCTAATAAGATGTGATATTTATGTATAAAAATTATGGGTCTATATAGAAGGAGGCTTACAAATCTGATGTAATAAATTTACCTACCCTTCATGTCCCTTGACAATGAACTAGTTTCCTTCATCTCTCCCCACATATCAATAAGTAGGAATATATGAGGATGAAGATAAACATACTTCTAGGTATAATCTATTACTTGAATCCATGATATATTTCTTCCCAAACCAATAGGCCATGCCCCTAATGAGTGTCCTTCCTAGGGGTAATCCCCAATACCTAATCCCCCCAATTGTTGATATCATCCCAATAATGCAATAATGAGAGTCATCTAGGAAAAACTCATATACATTAGATCCACTAAATCCTCTTTTATTACACACTTTTACAACACAAATGTACCTACAATACAATGTTAAACTACAAAAAAAATATCTCAGTTTGATGATGTAAATCTATGCGGCAACATTCTTATTGTATGATGTTAAAGTACATGGAATTGTCCCATCATATGGCTATATACTATACACCATGAACTATATGGGATTTAATTTCCATTATGAAATATTAGCACACCTCCTTGTAGTTCAAACCCAATATCATCAATCCTTCATTATCCATCCTTAAATTTACTCTCAATTCTGTTATTAACAACTTCAATATCCTATCAGAGATATTTTGCCTTTAACTACATCATAATCTATAATATCTACACATATACCTATATTTTTTAAATATATAAACTAAAGCACTAAACCATGTCTTGGTGAGATTCACAGTTTGGTGTTTTTTATTGTGTAAAACCATAATGTGGTAAAGATCACCACATAATGTTTCAGGATTATTTTATTTCTATAATGGCCGAAAAATCAAGTTTTCTAATAATTGTTTATCATTATTGGATTATCACGTAACATTAATGGTAAAAGGTGTTTAAAAGTTAAATAAATTAGGAAAAAATTATAAATTTGTAAGTTTAAATGTTGTATGAGAGTTTTGAACTCTTAGAGTAATAATTAAATGAAGTCATATTACAAAGGGAATATTGTATTTGATCATCTATGGTGTATGGTGTATGATCACCATATATCTATATAATAATATCCCTTAGTTAATTTATTCTATTTAAATTTTAGGATAAGGTTATAACACACCTTTAAAGCATAAGGTATGAAACTATAACATTCAATGATTATAGTATTTGGTGTATTTCATTGGAGAAAAGAACCTTTAAGATATGGTTAAATGATATCCATTAACATCATTAACTAGTCGATGATGATAATTTATAGTGGGAAACATATATTTGTTGGTTTATAAAAATAATTTTACTTATTCTTATCTCATATTATCTTTGAGTTTTGTTTCCTATTATTCCAATACATTTTGGTGTATTACATTATAATAAAACCCTTATATTGAATTAGATCCATATCAATGATGAACTGAAAATATTATATTTGAAAAGATGTATTGAAAACCATATTCATTTAGAAACATGGAATGTTCTTGGATGTTGTGTCTTCCATGTTATATAATTTAATTAAGACCATTTCATAGAATATATAATTATTTCATGAAATTTTATATAAAAAACATAGTATCAAAAAACAAGGTATTTTATATGTCATGGTTTATACATTAAAACTATTTTTTTTGTGAATTACATGGAAATGTGATTTCAATATGACTATGAAATTGTTAAATGATAACATTCCTTCTTAGTATTATGAATGTCTTTGAGGGTTATACTTGCTCCATGAACCACCTTCATTGGTACCCATCCTATCCTGATAATAAGGAATATTAAATGATCTTTGAAGACCATGCCGAATAGGACATATATTGATGAATAAAAAATATGGTATATAATGAAAAAAATTAGAAGAATTACCCTATTCATATAATTTAAGGACAATAGAAAAGATAAAATCCACTGACTATATCTATAACAAAAATAAATAATCAACCCCACTGCATTAATGTAATGTCATACATAACAAAAAACAACTGAATGATACTAAAAGTAACACCTAGGAAGCGACCATAAACTCCAATGGCTTCTAAACAAACAATCTAAGATTGTAAATCCCAACTTGATCACCAAACAACAAGAATTATGGGACATTCCATCTCTAAAACCATGTCTAAAAACCCAATAACAATCCTCGCACAATAATATGAAAAACAAGAAATCCCTGATATTAAATTGGGATATCTATTCCGATTTACATAAACTAAAAAAGGAAATAAGAAATACCCAGTATTAACTTTCACTATCCAGCCATTTTTAATAAAAACCCACAAATCAAGCAATGTAAATAAATTTTACACTATATAACACATACATGGAAGTAAAATTATTTTCTACACACATAATCAAGCTGAAACAAAGGATTTAACACCAAAAAATAACATAATTTAACAAAAAAGATTGGGCATGAACCACCCCAAACAATTATCTTCTGAAAAAATAATTTTTTTACCATTTTGAATTAATGGATTTATTATAAATTGTTATCAGAAACAACAAATCTATCATCATTAGTTATCAAATATAAGATTCAACTAGAAAAATTCTTTATGAAATTATTTCATATTCAACATAATTAAAGGAAGAACACTAGTCAAATTCTCATGCCTCTTTCATGAATTAGTTCATCATAAATGGATTTATATTTTTATCTAATTTCAAGTATATTAACCATGTTAAACAAAAAATCAAAACAATTATACATCACACTATCCAAAAAATCACAAGTGGAATCATCAATAGAGCATCAACACATGAGATCACAATATCCATTCCGATTCATTTTTTATTATAGTTTTTGTATTTATTAGTTCCATGATACCATTTACCCAACAATGCTTAATAATGATACTTTCACTTCTACACATTTAAATGATAAGTAGAAAATAACCTACCTCAATTATAATTTTTATTTTACTTAAGAAAAAACTAATGGAAAAGGTTCAGTCACCACAATAATCAAAGGAAACCACATCAGAAACTATCCATAATAAACCACCATTAATCAATTCCCAAAATATCAACCAAAACTAGAGAAACTTTATAAAAGAACCTCTATAAATAAATATAACAATGAAGATAAAGATAATAGGATAAAATACATTAACTTGAATCATAAGTCTTCGATATGATGATCCAAGGTGGTTAGACTCTCAAAGGATGTGGTTGGAGGGTGGAGAGAGTTATATTGGTCAACTAGGATTCAATGGGGGTGAGTAAAAATATAACTAAGGAAGTCCCGACCAACTATTTATAGAGGAATCCCAAAATATCTCCACAATGGAGTAGAGGAACCTAAAACACATGCGGTGTCTCTAGCCAATAGGAGATATGATGATTTAGTGTTTGAATCATTGTTTCACCCTATTTTCACAAACATTCAAGATAATATTAAAATCCTTTGACTGGAACCATGCATTATATTAGTCTATATTGAAGGGAATTTCAGATTCAAAAAGGATACCATGACCTCTAATAAGGAAATAGAGAAAATCCCCCACCTTTTTCTCTAGAAATACTGAGGCCTTCAGTGCGGTGAGATCCATCTCATAATTTCTTCCTCTCTCACACACTCGGATTTTCCTTAAGCACACATTACACCATACCAACCACTATAGAAATTTAGAAACATCTTTTTCCACATAATTAAATTATCAAAACCTATTATAAAACCACACCTCCCACTACAACATTCTGATACATCTATTTTATCACAATTGGAACAACAAAGGAAAAACAGTCTCACTGGGTGTTTGTCTCCCCATTGTATACAAAGCACCACATAAACACATAAAAATAGAAAAATACTCTTAAAAATCAATGAAATATATCCAAGTTACACATATAAATCCTATTAAACTTTTCCATAGCCAGCACCATATACAATAACAGGGCATTTTGACCTTTTAGATGTAAAAAACTCCACTATAACTTCTATAAGACCTTAAAAATACCTCTCAAAACCTCCAATACTCAAAGAAAACAATGAGAGGTATTTATAAGACTAGTACCTCATATGAGATACCTATTAAACAATTATATCATTTATTATTAAAATCCAAACCCAAGAAAGAAAGAAATGGGAACAAAATAACAACCCTATGAGATACCTCTCATGGATCTTGGTGAAACAGAACCCCCTATCATAATTTATATAAAAATTAATAAACCTAAAGCATTAGTAACCATATCATAAAATAATAACAGGTCAAAAAAGAATATCAATAAAGATAACTAACAAAAAAATATAGAATATTTATTTTACATTTACGACTCTTTCTCCCAAACACACTCCTATAATCCATTATGAGACCACATGACATGAACCAAAGGAATAATATACCCACAAAATAGCTTCTTTTTAAAGTCTTGGATATGTTTAAACTACTCCTAGAAGGTCACATCATCATTAAAAAAAAATTCCCAATTGATGACATGATAATATTTATGAAGGTAATGGGGAAGCTGTGATATATGAAAGGCGTCATAATTATGGATAATCTGTTGGGGTTGTTTTATCCAATACACAACAACTCAAACATGTTCGAACACAAACAATATCCAAATAATTAGTGAGAAATACTACTCCCATGATAGAATATTCATTTCCCATGATTATTAGATACCTTTAAGAAAAAATGATCTTTAATTTCAAACTTTAGATTCCTAATCATATGAGTAGAATAGAATTTCATATGATCTATTGTTGGATTAATTTGGTAATGGATCACCACTACCTTATTTTTCATGCTATATACTAATTCTGATCTAAGAATAGCTGACTCTCCAACCATGGTCCATCATAATAGATATCAAAAAGTTTCACCATACAAAAATCCGAACAAATCCAAACCAACAGGGGAGTTATAACTATTATTGTAAGAGAAATAAACCAATGTTAGGTACCTCAACCTATAAATTATAAAATCCAAAATACATGGGAAGACATTATCCTCAAATGTTTGGATAGTTCATTATGTTTGACCATATTCCTTTGGATGAAAAATAGTTTTATGAGATTTATAATAAATAAAATAATGCTGTAGAACTCTCTAAATTTTGGAGATGAAATATGGATTAGGATAGGAGGTAATATGATTTTAAACCCCATGAAGACTCACGACATCAACAAAACCTTCTATGAGATCGATTCCTTAATTTCTATTAAGTGAATTGTATTTTTCAAGTGGTCCATGATCACCCATATCGAATTATATCAACATTATACATAAGGATAAATATTTATAAAGTCCATAAATATGTTCACACACATCTTCTAAAGAACATAATGTTGTTTATGCATCCCACCAGTAACATGGTGCTCAACCTTCACCTATGGAAAGATAAATATCAAGAGTTATACTCTATGACCGATAAATTTATACCGAACAACCAAAAATGAACTAAAAAGGTCTGATACATATTTATAACACAAATTAAAACTATATAAATCAAATAGAACCACATCACGAACCAAAAATGTAAGGAAAATACACACCAAAAACATCACCCAATGTTAGTCATCCTCAGATCATCCCTCAAGAGAATCACAAAAAACAACTGGATCTCGAAAAAATCCTCCTCAAAACCACCCTACTATGACTCATCAATATGATACACCAAAAATGAATAAAATGTCATATAAAAAAGACACATTCTATAATATAATTATTTTATATCAAGTTATGTCATGGAAATCTCCTCCACCACCCTCAATACATCAATATCCTCAGACATGACATCTCTATATGGATTAATTATCTAGGAATCAACAAAAAAATTAAAATTGTCTAATGTATAATAAATATCAAAGACATAATCCTATAATAATTCCATCCACCATCATAGGAAAAAATTCAAATCACATTGGGATAATACACACCTCAAATTCATGGAATTTGTGAAGACCAAAAAGTTCACACTAAGAGAGAGTACCTTGATCCACTAAACATTAATATGAAGATTCAAGGTGATTAGAATATCAAATGATGTGATTTGAGGGTGGTTATATGGATATGGGTTTTATACGTTTTGGAGGAAGAGAATGAAAATAGAATCTTGGAAGTTTCAACCCACTACTTATAATAGAATCCCAAAAGAACACCACTATGTAATAGAGGTTTGAAAAATTCCCATGGTGTCTCCAACCAAAGGTTATCCTATTTTTTAGTGTTTGAATCAATATAACCCCTATAAACTCATATTAATTATAATCTATTTTAAATTCCATTGACCAACACCACTATATGCACCATGGAATAGTTTTGGGTTTTATAGATGCCCAGTAATCCACCATAACCACCCACAATGGCATAAGAAAAATTACCTCTCTATTTTGTAGTTTCATTTTTTCTTAGAATTGGGTTCTTTTCATGTTTTGATCTTGGGGAAATATTTGGGTGTAATTTATAACACATGAAAGTGATTTATTAGTGATGAAAGGGGATGAAAATTCTGGTTTGTTAACGACTTAATGTCATGTGGGCCTTGTAATGGGGTTTTTAATGGAGTTAATGTGTGAAACCATGTTGTGCTTATTGAATGTGATTTGTGAAAACATGTGTTTTTCATGTGTACCTTTAGTGGTATTGTTTGAGGTATTTGTATAAAAAATGGGGGTGGTTTAATAAATGTTTTTAGGGCTTCCAATTCTGCTTTGGATTGTTATTGGTATTGTTTTGGTCTTGAATTGGGTTTTTGAAATGGGGTTTGTATTCAAACCATGGTTGCACCTCTTGGGTTGGTTTTATGAAAATTGTGAATGATTTGATGAGTTACACAAAGTGTGAAATGGTTGCTTATGTACTGTTTTGGTGATCGTAAGTTCATAAAATGAGTTTTTGAAACACAAAGTGGTCATTTATGTGGTAAAACAATTTGGTAATGTTTTGTAATTTGTCAAGGTGATTTATCAAATTGGTATGTGGGTGTGAAACGTGTTTTCAGGATGTTTTGCGTGAGTGTGTTGTGAAAAATGGACTTTGTTTATGAAAAGGGTATTATGTAACATGAGAGTGGGATGTTATGTGATGTTTATAATCTTGGGAATTATTTTGTAAATTGTTAATTGATTTGTTGAATTGTGAAATATGTGCAAAATGTGTTGTGGGATACTTTCAGTGTGAGTATGATTTCAAAATTCATTTGAATGAAAAAGTGGATTTTTAGACTTGTGTGGAATACATGTTGGATTTTTGGTGAACTTGTGATATGAAAATGATATTTTCATGTGCAATTTATATTTATTGACTTGTTGAACTTGTCTGAGCACAAGGGGAAAACCCAGGTATCTAGGTGGGTGGGCGTGTACTTGTATGCTAGTGAATCCGTGGGGTTTGGACTCAGTTTCACATAGCAAGATTGATGCTTAAAACTCTAACTAAACTATGATGATGATGATTGGGGACCACTAGGTTATGTGTATGTTCCCTACTAGTGGATCATGTATGATAATGGATATTGTGATGGTTACTCTCACAGAGATATGAGGTACCTGGGACCCACAACGAGCTAGTGCCTAGGGGTTATTTCCTATTGCTTGTGCTCATTAGTTACTTTGTGCTTACCATCGGCATATGGTATTGTTGGATGGAAACTTCAGTAGTATTGAAATTATTTTTAAAAGTTTTGATTCATAATGATAGCCCACTTGAAAACTCTTTAATTTTTTTAGCTTCATCTTTTAGAAATTGTAACTAGCATTTTATGTTTATGAAAACTTTCAAGCTATTTGTCTTTGAATGTTTGTCACATGGAATATATTAGTGGTGGTATCCTACTGGGAATTTTCTCACACCCTACTTACACCCTTGGGTGTAAGTATACTTGGTTATTTTGTTGCTGCAGGTTTGGATACAGTTTTTAGTTCCAGTGGTTCGGGTTTCTAGCATGTCCTTAGTGGTGAAGTCTTGTGGAGATAGCTTGAGGGAAGTTCCCCTTGATATGAGGGTTCTTGGACTATTTCATTTAGATTTTGTACATTTTTATAGTCTTTTTAAGTTGTTTTAAAGGATATAATTCAGTTTTAAATTTTGTAAAAGTTGGTTTTAGTTGAAAAATCCATATTCGTTTTATTAAGATTGTTTGTTGTTTAATGTTTATAAACTTAGGTAAATCGTTCCCAAAAAATATTTTATGATACCCAGACACTTTTTCCAGCCCGTGGGGATCGAGAACACCCTTCAGGCCTTGTCATAGGCTGAGTTTGGTGCCGGTTTTGGCAGAGACCATATTCGGTTCTTGACAAAATGGTATCAGAGGAGGTTCAAGTTAACTCTTTGGGTCATGTTATTTAGGGAACAGTCAGTATAGTTTGGAGTTAGGATTGTCGAGACTTTGTATTCTGGTTATGGGTAGTGTGCTTGATCACCACACCTCATGAAAAGATTCATGTCACCAGGGGAGTTTGGGACTTATCTAATTCTGTTGGTTTTCTACGTTTGATGATGATTAGGGGAAATGAAAAGATTGTTGGGTTAATGGTCTCAGTGAGATCACAGGGCCTGACAAGCCATGTGGAGCTAGGAATATTCCAAAGAACACTCTATGGGATAGTGAAGTGATTGGAATATGGCCTCCAACCATATGTCAAAGTCACCCACTATAACTAGTTTCCTCTTGCATTGTCTTGTTTTCTTTAGTATTGAAATCTTGGAACTTGGTTTTAAAGTGACTTGGTTTTAAGAAGTGTAAAGTTTTTATGAAATTATTTTCAAATAAATATGGAATGGTTTGATTTATGAAATGGTGGAACTGAATTTTCAGATTTTTTTTTCAAATGGAAAATGTTGTGCTTTCACCTCTTTTGAAAGAAGAAACAATACGAAAGTTGGTTTTGAAAAAGTGTTTCCAATAGAGTTTTCTAAACAATCAAAGGGTGTTATAATGAGATAAGATGATATGAAATTGATGTGAATAACATGAAAGTGAGATCTTTTCTAAATGGTAGTGTCTCTTTGAAATGATGATTAATATTTGAATTTGGATTTTGATCTCCTGGTTAGTGGTTTTGAGAAAAAGGATGTGTTGGTTGACCGTTTTGGTTTTGAAAAGTTGAAAGAATCATTGTTTTAACCTTTTGTATTTTTGTGAGAAACCAAATGCATGGGTTTGTATGGGATTATTGATAGTTGATGGAATGAATGGATGAGTGCCAAAACAAATATGAGGAGGGTTCCCAGTGTGGCATACAAACATGCATGTGTGAGGCCCATGAGGTACCATTGGTGGATATGCTTACCGCTGAACCGTTTGTTTTAAAAGAAATGGTTTTAAAGAAAAATATGATGTATTGATAAATAGTTTGGGATGGTGTGTATTATGTGTTTTTGAAAATTTTGATGTTGTGGGATGTTTTTATTCCAAGAACCCCTCTTATTTATATTGTGTTTTGGGTTTGTGTTTGGTCGGTAAGCTCTGTTGAGGGTCCGGTTAGTGGTCTCTTTTGAGAAATGTTTTGGGATACTTTTATGGTGTTTCTTTCATGTGTTTGGGTCTGGTTTGTGGTATATCTTGACCAATGGACCATCTTGGTTGGGTCCTTAGGTTTAATCGTTGGATAAGGTATGCCCAATTAAGGGTTAGTGCACAACTGAAGTGAAACCCGAATTGTTTCTCCATTCGAAGACCCTCCAGTTGATCAATATAACGAATATTTTTATTGATATTTTTATATTGATTCTACAAACATTGATTTACTAGTTTTTTGTATCCACTTGTAGTGTGAGAGTTGTCATGGAAGGTTGAAAAAGACCTTAGCTTCTTATGTTTCCAGATTTGTCGAAGGTGGAAGCGGTCTGGGGTTGTTAGCATGGATGTGTATCTGGATGGTGTCTAAGAGGTCCTCTCGATCCATCATAGTCTCTTTGAAGAAGGAGTTCACAATAAACTACCAGTGTGGGAAATCTGGTCACAAGATGATATTGTGGAAAATTTCTAGAATTATGTGTTGTTTGAGGATGTTTTATAAGGTCCCACACCATCCATTGTTTATATCAGTCGCAATGGTCATGTTCGGTGAAGCCTTGTGATTTAGTGCACTCGATTGAATTTAAAGGTGAAAGTATTGAAATCCTCTGAGTGTCTCTTTATATTGGGGGAATTTCTCCCTTGCAAATACTTCAAAATATTCCATTTTAGAGGAAGGTGATTATAGGTGTTATTTACTTGTATAGTTTCTCACTAGAAGAAACAAGGTGTGATGTGTGTTCATTTTCAAAGAACTTGTTTCAGTGAAATATCGAGTAAGGGTAAAGTAAGTTTGAAATGTGTTATATCTTGGAAATCTTATCGGGGATTTCAGTATAGTTGTTGGTGGAACTGAAAGAAGAATTCTCATTCAGGGGGTTTTCCAAAGCCTAAATGCGAGGTCGAAGATGATTCAATCATTTGAGCTCCAGCCATAGGTCTCAGAGAGAAGCTGACTCATAGTTAGTGGAAATACCAGGGTTGTTTAAACCCATGTACAATGTATTATCCTTAGTATGGAAGACAGTAAGAGTTTAAACCTCTAGTGTCATCATCTTTCTTCCATTTTTCCCATTCGGTAGAAATTGGTTGAGGGCCTTGTACCCATGTCATCACTTAATGTAATTCCCTCCCCCTTTGGTTTCCATCGAGTCATTAGAGAATTGTTGGAAATTTGGATAGACATGCTAAGGAAATATTTTGTGTATGATTAGTAATGACCATATTCTAGGTATCCATGCGAAAAGAATGATCTACACAGTTAGTGCAGAATTTCCCAAACCGTGCGGACTGACCCTACACCATTCCCAAATCTTTAAAAAAATGGGTCTTTCTGTGTCGGCCCATGCTGGTCGGTTAAGATGGTTGGTTCTTATGGTGGGGAGATCCACTATGATTCTAAAGTAAGTTCCTTCATAAACTGTGAATGGAATTCAACCCTTTGTACCAGGGAGTTCGTTCAGGCCCCCCTGTTAGTGTCTTGATTCTGTCTCAGAAAATAATATAGGTTGCCTCTTATGGTGAGGTGCCAATTTGTGTCCCCCCCATACAAATAGCTCAGATTTATCCATGGTGTTGGCTTGGTGGTTGGTAGTCTATTTCGGAACTATCTATATGCCAACATCTTCCTTCAGTAAATTTTCGGATTGGAGAGCTCCCAATGGTTTAGTTAATGTAAGGTAAGTGTAACTTTGTTAAAAGTTGTTGTTCGTTTGGGTGAATTGCTTGAGTCTTGTTCGGATAGTGTTCAAGGAGTTTCATTTTGGGATAAAGTATGAATGTGATTGATCATTTCAGGAAAGTTGTGTAATTTTGGGTTATGAGATTAATCATTCCTTAATTGACCACTGGAGGTGTTTTGGCCCTTGGGGGTGAAGGTTGGCAAAGAAGTATATCTTGGTTTATCATTTGGGTTTGGATTTGGCATCTGGCCTTATTGTAGCTTTCCGGGGATAGAATGTTTTAATGGTGGGGAGAATTGTCTCATACATGACTTATTTTAAAGTTAAATTTATTTTAATTTCTATTTATGCTTTGTTTTTGGGGTTTCTCAATCTTTTATGGTGGAATGACTGAGTTTTTGTGAATTGGGCCAAACCGTGAGCCCAATTCCAGATTTAAAAATAAAATTTGTTTCTCTTATAAAATTTTACTTTTTAATATTTTTCACCCATTACAATTCCTAAATGGTCTAACCTGGCATATTAACACCACAATTGTAGTTTGGAGCCTTTAGAAATCCATAACCAAGGTGTATAAGAGTTTTAATTCAATGGATTGGGCCTGCCCGAAAGCCCAATTCCAGTTTTAAAAATAAAATTTGATTAATTAATAACTTGTTCAATTTGAAGTCTTGTTTGGTGATTCCAGGCCCCACACACGCCCATTAAACCCATCCGCATGTCCAATATCTTTACACCCTCTTTGGAGCTCATTGGCCTTGCGGTTTAGGTCCAAACTTCTGAAGCACTTACATTTCGTCCAGATTTAAAAAGGTAATTTGATTCCTTCATAAATCTTTCATTATTCACTCTTTTCCCCCCATTCCAGTTCTCAATTAACCTTATATTTCTTATTCCAATCTCAATTGAATTTTTGGAGGTTTTCAAATTAATACACTGCTGTATTTGGGGCGATTTCTTCAAGAACACTCAAGTGAGTGAGTCTCCTTCATTCTTTTTTCATTTTTCTTAGGGTTTCATAAAATGTGATTAGGGTTTAATACCATAAACATAAGTTTACTAATGTATAGAAGTTATGGTTCAAACCTTGGGTTTGATTTCTTGTCTTTTGGGTGAAATCTTCTGGTTTTAGGTTGGATTTCACTTCCTTGAGGTGTGGTGGTGGTGTGTTTTATGTTTCGTACCATGTTTTGAGTGTTTCGACATAAAAGGTAGGTGATTCCATGTATAAACATTTTATGATGTGTTATATTTCTTGGTTTATTAATTTATAATGTTTTAAATATGTTTTGTGTGGTGTAAAAAATTTTTTTGATGTATTTAGTTAATTGTTCAATTTTGTAGTTGCATTTTTTGCTTGGAATTGGGTGCTTTTCATGCGTGGCTCTTGGGAAAATTTTTGGGTGTATTTATAACATATGAAAGTGATTTATTAGTGTTAAAAGGGGCTGAAAATTCTTTTTTGTTAATGAATTAATATCATGTGGGCCTTTTAATGGGGTTTTTGAATGTTTTTAATGTGTGAAACCATGTTGTACTTCTTGAACGTGATTTGTGAAAACATGTGTTTTTCATGTGTAGAACTAGTTGTATTATTTGAGGTATTTGTATAAAACTTAGGGGTGGTTTAATAAATGTTTTTATGGGGCCCAATTCTTCTTTGGATTGTTATTGGTATTGTTTTGGTCTTGAATTAGGTTTTAGAAATGGGTTTTGTATGTAAACCATGGTTGCACCTCTTGGGTCGGTTTTATGAAAATTGTAAATGATTTAATGAGTTACACAAAGTGTGAAATGGTTGCTTATGTACTGTTTTGGTGATATTATGTTCCTAAAATGAGTTTTTGTAATATAAATTGGTCAGTTAGGTTGTAAAAAATTTTGGTAATGTTTTCTAATTTTTCGAGGTGATTTATGAAATTGGGATGTGGGTGAGAAACATGTTTTCGGGCTGTTTTGCGTGACTCTGATGTGAAAAATGGACATTTTTTTATGAAACAAGTATTATGTAAAATGTGAGTGGGCTGTTATGTGATGTTTAGAATCTTGGAAAATATTTTATAAATTGTTAATGGATTTTTTGAATTGTGAAAGATGTGAAAAATGTGTTGTGGTGTACTTTTGGTGTGAGTATGATTTCAAAATTCATTCGACTGAAAACGTGGATTTTTAGACTTGTGTGGAATACATGTTGGATGTTTGGTGAACTTGTGATGTGAAAATAATATTTTCATGTGCAATGTATATTTATTGACTTGTTGAACTTGTCTGAGAACAAGGGGAAAACCCAAGTATCTAGGTGGGTGGATGTGTACTAGTATGCTAGTGAATCCGTGGGGTTTGGCCTCAGTTTCACTTAGCAAGATTGACGCTTAAAACTCTAACTAAATTATGATTCTGATGATTGGGGACAACTAGGTTATGGGTATGTTCCCTACTATTGGCTCGTTCTTGAGAACTGATATTGTGATGGTTACTCTCACCAAGATACGAGGTACCTTGGACCCACAACGAGCTAGTGCCTAGGGGTTATTTTCTATTGCTTGTGCTCATTAGTTACTTTGTGCTTAACTTAGTCATACGGTATGGTTTGATGGAAAATTTAGTAGTGTTGAAATTATTTTTAAATGTTTTGATTCTTAATGATATCCCACTTGGGAAATCTTTTATTTTTGATAGCTTCATCTTTTAGAAGTTGTACCTATCATTTTCTGTTTATGAAAACTTACAAGATTTTTGTATTTGAATGTTTTTCACATGGAATCTATTAGTGGCTGTATCCTACTAGGAATTTTCTCACACCATACTTACACCCTTGGGTGTAAGTAGACTTGGTTATTTTGTTGATGCAGTTTTGGATACATTTTTTAGTTCCAGTGGTTTGGGTTTCTTGCATGTCCTTGGTGGTGAAGTCTTGTGGAGATGGCTTGAGGGCGGTACCCCTTTCCATGAGGGTTCTTGGGATGTTTCATTTTGATTTTGTACCTTTTTTATAATCTTTCTGAGTGGTTTTAAAAGATGAAATTAAGTTCTAAAATTTGTAAATGATGGTTTTAGTTGAAAAATTCAGATTCATTTTATTGAGTTTGTTTGTTGTTTAATGTTTATAAACTCAGGTAAATCATTCCCAAAAAACATTTTATGATATCTGGGCACTTGTGACAGCCCATGGGGATAGGGAAGCCCTTCGGTCCTTGTCACATGGTGGGTTTGGTGCTGGTTTTGGCGGAAACCACATTCATTTCGTGACAATGGACCTACCCCAATAAAAAATTTCACCCCACCCATTTCCATAGGCATTTCAATGTTATATGTTACCCATAATTAAATTCTCAGGATCTATATCAATACAAATCCATACTCTATGGCTTGGTTCTCCACCCTATTTCTTATATGTGGAAAATCCAAGTTAAAATTCCTTAAAAAATTACGTACCAAAGTGTTTTTCTCTATGTGTCACACCAAGCACCAAAAAACCACCTAAAAACAACCTAGTCCTAAAAATAGACAATATAAAATTACTACATAATGGTTTTAACTCCAATCAAGATTCACCAGTGCCAATAAAATCACCACTACAATAGTGTGGTGTCCTTATAGATGGCCACAAAATCAATTATTTCCTTCATAACACCTATAAAATCTATATTGACAAATCCAAGTTCTAGGGAAAAAAAGAAAAGGATTTAGAAAATTTCCCCCCTAAAACTGAAAAATATGTGTAATAGTTGTTTATGAAATTTTCTATTTTGATTAAAATAAAAAAAGTTAATAAAATTTTTTCATAATTTTTTTATAAAATATTCATAAATATTTATATCTCATTCCCAAATTATTGAAATATTAATTAATTTATTTTAATTTACATTCATTATTAATGTATATAAATTGTTTATATGATTTGAATATTTTAATATTTTTATTTAATGTTTTTAACCTATTCTTATAAATTTTAAATCAATGAATATAAATCACATATTCTAGGTATGATAATTAATATATATTTTTTTATTAAATCATTAACATGGGATATTATTTTAAATATAAATTTAACAATTAAAGTTGATTGTGATTTATATATACTGGGTTTAAGAGTTGTATTAAAATTTAGGATTCTCTTAAGTATTTATCTATGAATAGTGGGATGTTAAGTTATACTTCTCATTGATATTTTAACATTGGATCTGTATAAAATCACAGGGTTGACTATCTATCTCTCCATTCACTAACTTGTGAGGATTTAAATTTCATATGATTTTAATCCTTTACAAGAAAGGGTTTCATGGACCATATGCCTGAGATTCCTGTAGATATTTATAAATATAATTAGAACTTATTTTTTGGTATCTAACAAAAATAATGAGTTTTACAAGGTGTTATAAATTAATAAATTTAATGAATATTAATTTGGTTAAAGGAATATGGATTTGAAATTGAAATTTTTAGAAGCATGAATACATATGGTAGATACAAATATTTCAGGAGATGAAATAGTTCTATATGATATGTATAGTATTTATATTGAAAGAGTGAGACT
Source organism: Viscum album (assembly GCA_963277665.1). Taxonomy (NCBI): domain Eukaryota; kingdom Viridiplantae; phylum Streptophyta; class Magnoliopsida; order Santalales; family Viscaceae; genus Viscum; species Viscum album. The sequence continues at coordinate 828,139,283 of OY728156.1, forward strand.
TAAATAAAACCACTTAAAATACTAAAATGTGATATTAATTTCAAATAAAAAACTTGTAATGAACTCATTCAACCAAACAAGTAGGATCTACCAAGCCTAGGGGATCATGAATAATATTGTGTTAGGGAAGTATTTTATGGATGAAATTAACCATTAGGTTCCTAGATATAATGTGATATTTGGGAAACATTTTGTAAGGATTACCTAAGATATAGGATACTAGAGGAATAAAATTGATTTAATCCATATGATAGAATTACAAAAAGGGTTGTACACAAAATAATCATAATACCATATGTGATATGATAGATATTATTAACATCCAAAATAGCTATCTGAAGTGAGTAATGAAAAATAAGACTGAAATCATTATGAAATAAGAATATTTGAGCACTATAAGATAAAAATTTATCATTTCAACATTTTTAGTGGGAATTTATTCAATAAAAGTTTTGATTGAAGTGATATAAAACATGATACTCACCAGATGAAATGTATTTTTAGATAAAGAAATGAATCATGAATATCATTTTGAGATATTTTGTTGTAAGGACCTATAATTTAATAAATTGGTATCTAAGGTTGAGAAGTTTTCTAAAGAATAAAAATTTTGAACATATTAATGTGAATAATGTATAGATCAATTTACATTACTCTGAAACATGTTTATTAGATATTAGTGTGCACAAAATATTTGTGATACTAAACACAAGATTTGGAATTGTATAAAATTACTAAAATTATAATTAGATCTATCTATTTATAATGGGGTAATATTTTTCACATTATAGGTAAGAAATTATGATACATATATATACACATAGTGGATATATTTTCAAATTATAATACTCTTGATTTATTCTAGAAATTAATAGAAATATTAATTCAATAGTTTTTTGGTAAATAATGGATTCTCATTCATGATTAAGAGTAAAAATTTCTCAAAAATCATCACTAAAATGATTTAAAACATTAATAATGTAGTGAATTGTTTATACATTCTAGATATGGATAATCTAGTATATAAAATTCTAGATAATTTGTTTGTGGCATATGACTATAACACTAATTATCTTTTGTATTGTTTTCTTATTTATAGAAATGATAATTGAATCCAAATAAAACATGAAGATAGATTATTGGAATAATTCAATTATGAATCATTTGATAATTACAATTCTTTTTTAAGAAAAAAAATGAACAAATCACCTTTTATTAGAAAATATAAGAGGTATACTTATTGTTGGTCCTATTACAATATAAGAATAGTTAGGATCAAAATTTCCACTAGGGGGCGAGGGGGTTGAATCATTGTTCAAAATTTAATAAGGTTTTATTCTTTTAAAACTAAATTTTCAATATGTTATAGGGAAATTAATCCATTGCATGCAACAAAAAATCACACCCATAAGAACACATGAATTTATAGGGTTAAATTCCAAAAAAGAGAATCTAGTTCTTGGAATGATCTGAAAACAATATGAGATCACACTTTTGCTATAAAATACACCCTGTAGATTATAACAAGAAGGGTATATCCATCACATTCATTACACTATATTCCATTTAAAATTCATGGTGTACTTGCATGGATAATATGATAAAACATGTTTTGAAATAGTAGAATGAACCTTCACCAACTGGATTCAACATGAAATCACTATGCTAGTTTAATTCTTTAAACATTAAATTATGAAAGTAATATATTCTTATTATTTAATTTATTGTATAACAGTGATAAAGAACCTCACTTATTCTTCTTCTATATCTTTTATTATCACACTAATTCACACCCTGATCTTGAAAAAATGTAAATTATATATCTTATAGTGTCTTTTTCCTCTTCAATTTATTCTTTATTTAAATATTTTTGAAACAATATAAATAATTTTAAATTCAAAATCTCTAGAATTCTCAAATATGGTATTCAGAATAAATTTAATAAGAAAATACTTATATAATAGTTTTTAACTACATAAAAACATGTATAAATATCATTGACACTTAAAAAAATATTTATTCGACCATAAATCCTCATGTAGACATTAATACATGAATGTTAGGGAGACATGATCATGCCATACTCAATTTGAGAGTTATTCTTCATAAATACCATCAAACTGAACCCCATTTTTGCATGATAATTGAAAAGTTTATAGAATATAGTTAGCGTGTGTATATACCTGAATGAAATGTGTTGTACCATCCTTTATTTATCATATAAGTATTAAAAAATACCATCTTCCAATTACTCTTAAAAATGTATCAGACACCTCATCTTGATTGAGAACTTCAAATCCAATTTGGCCAATCATTCTTCTTATTCCAGTGTAAACATATATACACAACACCTTTTTCTATTATTATTTTCATATGTGTACATAAAAACTAGACTCGAGATCTCTTATCTATTATTTACTCATTCGAAAGTTCCTTTTTAATAATTTTGGTAGTCGTTATCATGATATTTAAACTATAGAAGACCAACTTTCTTTTCATTGTTGGATTTACTAACCCTTTTCTTTAGTCGATATACAAGACACCTTCTACGGTACACACACGATTGCCCCTACTACCCTACATCTAATAGTCACTCCTTATTTAATCATATATTGTATATTATTGAATGAAAAATGATCTATACTCATTAGATATATGTGATGATTCTCAAGGATGTTTTAAAACACATAGAAGATCCGTACTCTTAGAATATTTTTGAGGATTCTATTGGAATCACTATAAGTCTTGGTAAATCCTTATGTGTGGAAGGTCTGTGTACTATCCATTCTCATAAAATATAATTATTCACAAAATATACCTTCATGGTCAATTATCCATCAATGTATGCTTATTACATGGAATCATATTCCATGAAATCATAAAAGAGTTTATATAGTTTATCATCATTACTCATAGTAGCTCAATACTAGGAAGATTATTCCATGAAATCTCAGTCATCTTCCTATATAAGGTCTCCAAAACTCTTTCTATAAATATTATTTATGCATTGAAAATAAAATACAACACTATGGATATTCTCATATATTGTTCTTTAGTTTCTTTTTTGATCAAAAAATAGTAACTCTAAATATCTTGCTCTCAACAATCTACCCCTTTGGGTTTTGTTTTTAACCAAGGAACACAATTCATTAAATATCTAAAACTCAAGCTATAGATTAATATATTACAATTATAGGACTCTGTGAGTTATCCTAATATAGTAAATAATAATAATTGAATAATAACGCGATGTTATCCATAAACCAGTGATCAAGAATCATCATTATTCATTTAATCATAACATTTTCACATCCATAACTAACTACAACATGTAAGAGATAGTTCCAACATTCACATTAGTAAACCATTAAAATAGTTCACAGATGATTACATCACAATTTACCCATTTCAAAAAATACCCCTAAATACATTCCCTCCCTAAATTGGTAAATAACATATAAATGGATAGATTTATGTTTTTATATTCCCCGCTTGAAAAGATATTAAAATATAAGAGGAAATAGGGAAAGTAATCACATAACATACCCTAAAATAGGGTGAGGTTGAACACCCATGATCAAGGTCAGCTTCTAAAATATACCATTCGATAGTGGTTTAGTGAAAATATTGTCCACCTGATAATTTTTATATACAAACACCAACATGAATTCATATATTTACATAATCTCATTAATTAAGTGATATTTAATATCAATGTTATTTGATCTTGATTGTTTTATTATATTATTTTTGATATTAATAACAATTTGGTTACCAAACCGAAAGAGAAGTGGTAGTCTCACCTAATATAAGAAGTATTATAACTATTTCTTCAACCATATTAATGGTGTTATAGCTTTAGTGGAAGAAACATTCTTATATTATACAATTCTGAAAATCATTGTACTTTCTACTTTTTTTGATAACTCCCACATCTTTTTCCCAAAATGAAAACTCCACCAGTTTCAGATCATTTTTTATCGAAACAACATACCTAGTTTTCAGCTATATTGCCAAACCATTTCCATGTTCCTTTAATTTTCATACATTACCCAAAATCTATAGTGGCCTTAATATATATCAAAATAATTTTCTGTAAAAAAATGTGACATTTTGGGTGTACTTTGAAATATGAAATATAGGGTAATAGCATAAACTAGGTTTGGTCTAGAGGCTATTAAATATAGAAGGATTCAAATAAATTTCGTAAATGCATTATGATCAACAACGCTTAAAAATTCATACTTAAACATCATTATTCCCAATTATATAGGTGTGAAGATATGTTACAAATTTTCCAGTTCAAATCATTTTTGTAATTACTTGGCATATTTTTTCTCAAGATAGGAAAGTACGATCCTATTACTAATAAATTTTAATGACTTAAAAGTACCTCAGTTCTCCAAACAGATGAATTTTAAAAAACATCTTCATCAATTTTTATAATTCATCATAGTATTCTTCATTATTTCTTGTTAATTTAATATCATCAACACAAAAAATCATAACGAGAGAAACCTTTTGTTTTTCATTTATGAAGAGGTTGTTTTCCACTATTAATTTTTAAAGTAAAGTTTCTTTAATAATGACTAATACTTGTAGAAATAAGATCTAAGGTCTTATATAATCCCATATAAACACATCTTCAATTTATATAGACAATTTTCTTCTTTTCCATGGAATAAATTAGTTGGATACTCAATAGATACATTTTCTTCTTGCTCTCTACTATGAAAGGAAGACTTTAAATACATTTATAAAATCATATATTTCCATTGTAAAAAAATATCAAGAATGTTTTTGATGGTTTTAGGTCTTGAAACATTGGAAAATGTCCCATAAAAATAAAATAATTTAACCTATGAATACCCCTTACAAACCAATCTTTCCTTGTTTCATAACACTTCACCTTTTTCATTCATCTTATTTCAGAAAAACAGTTTTTTCTAGTCACATTTTTATCTTTAGGTTTTGATATTAGTTTTTAGTATCATTTCTATAAATCTATTATAATTATTAATTCATGGAATAAATCCAATCCTTATTCTCCAATTATTCTATAAAATCTCTTTGCATAACCTAATAAAATAATATAGTAAGAGAAGAAATCATAAATGTTCTTCTAGTACAAACCTATTGGTTTTGACCTCCAATTATGTTTTATATATTTAACTATTTTCTCATCCTATAATATGATAATAAAGACTGTTATTTTTCATATAAAATTTCTGATTCTTCCTCTCCTCCTTATACAACATTAATACTTTCATCTCATCCAATAATTCCATTATTTTGTATAAAAAGAATTGGTTCATCCCCACCACCATTGAAATCTATAGTTTCTATTAAAATGGATTTTATATCAATTTAAAATTATCTGAATCAAGTATTCTTCTAGTATTCTTGTTTTAGTATCCATAGTCTATACCATTTGGTGGATAGGTAAGGAAGATATCATCAACACCTCTTTTATTAAACTTCCAAAGATTATCACATTTGACTTGGATAATGCAGGGGATACTAAAAACCCATAAGTAATTCAGACTCGGGGTTATCTTATAATACATATCATATGAATACATGTATGAATTTGGTCTATGTAGTTAGTGACTTTGAATGTGTAAAAATACTCCAATAGTTTGTCTCCAAACGTACTAAGATGTATAATTTTCAATCAATATGGTTCGAGATATCTCAACCAAGCTTATATTATTTATGTCATCCAAATATTTTTTGTGGCGTTTTAGGTTTAATACGATCAAGATGAATACCATGATTGTCAAGTTAACCTGAAAACATTATATTTTTATATTCATTTTCGTTATCCATTTAGATCATCATTAGAGAGTAGCCACATTATTTTTCAGATCATATCCTAAAACTTTTGAACATCCTGAGAGCCTCAAATTTATGTTTTAAAAACATAATACTTGTATATGATTAAAATCATCAACAAACAAAATTAAATAGTAATCCTTATTTATTTATTTCTTTATCATGGTCCCAAAGTTTTCATAATGAATAATCTCGAAGGGATGAGAAGTATGCTTCTCAACCTTCTTGTGTAAAAAAAATGAAAGGATCCCTTTATGGAATATGAAACAACACCAATCTATATTTCTTACTATACCAATAAAATTACAGAAACTTAATTAATGTGTTAATTTATTCATGTTTTTTTAACAAATGAATCCAATAATTTTATTCCATTATCAATTTTCTTCCTTAATACTCAGATTATATGAATTATATGCACCTCTAACCTAGAATAGATTCTCCTTGGTTTTTTGTATTCTTATCACACATTCCCTATCACCAATACTATTCATAATGAAACCATATCTTTTATATATTTCCTCATGTACTTAATCAGAGTGTTACAAAATACTCAATAGATTTTATTTCAATCCATTAACAGATAACACACTTCTGGTTTTTTATTTTTATTTTCCAATACCAGCAGATCCAATGCATTTGATTCTAAGAGACTCATCATTTAAAAAAAATTCAATATTCTCTATTTTTAGTCATTAAATTTATTAAAAAGATTCCAATGTATGATCATATGATAATAATACCCTCTATCAAAAATCCAAGGGTGTTATCCTTTTTAGCCTTGAGTGTAGTTTTAACAACAAGAGCCTTTTATTTTTCCTTTTGTAACTTCACCCAATGTTTTTAGTTTTTCATAAGAATATTGTTGGTATGAAAGTATCATAAGATTCCATTTAACAAGATTTTGATATAGATCACACCTCTCAAATAGAGTTTCAAGGGGTAGGAATCATTTATCAGTCATTAAATTGGATTTTTTAGATTGGTTTTGAGTCTGTATTCTTTGAGTAGGTTGAATCCCCATTAAAATATACATTCAATATCTTCATGATCCATTGCAGTGCTGATTATTAAATTATAAAATAATAATTTTTCCCAAATTGTCCATATCACCAGAAATATCCATAAAAATAATACTTTCCATTGAAACCTCTATGTTTTATAGAACTGGATATCTATTTTCCAATATCATTCAAACCACAAATAATTGATAATTTGTTGAGCCTAAATTTTTTGTCTAATTCTAAAATATTATAATTAATATTAGACTTCTTTTCATCCACATTAAAGTCTCTATTTGTAATAAATTTTAATTTTAAATAGGATTTCTCAAAAACTACAAAATCATAAAATTCACTTGTTTATTATGTATACATGACCCTTTTGCATATTATCCTCAAAACCATTACCAAAATATCCTACATTATTAATAAACTTTGAGGATGGTCTAGTATTCTCTTTTTGATATTCACTGTCCTTAGATATTTCACCATCATCAGAAATTTAATTTTGGATGTTAGATTTTGTTTCATTAGCTTCAATAAGGTTTTTTTGTTCAAGGTTAAATTCTTTCTCCTTCTCCATCATCTTTTAATCAACACTGATGTTGATATTTTTCTATTCATTAAGAAACTTATCCTAGATTCCAATCCCTTTAAAAAATAAATATTTTTATTCATCATCCATAATTTCTTAGTTATTTATTGGTTGACTATCTTTCAGTAAATTCTAATTTTGTTTCTTAGGATTTAAAAAATATGAGATAAATTATTTTAATTAAAATTTTAAAATGAATTATATCTAAGTTTTATATTCTTCCCCTTATTTAAAGGTTCTACATTCATCATCATTAAAACAATCATCATTTACATTATCAATTATCAACTTCTTAGTACCTTCCTCAATAGAATGTTCATCTTCCACTTCATTTTCACTTTCATCATCTTCTAATAATTTGGAAAAAATTATCTTCTTATATTTATTGGAATTATCATTCCTTCCTTTTAAGTAAAAATTTAATTTTTTCCTTCTTCTTTAGTGATCTTTTTGGACATCCATATTCTTCATAACTATATTCATCTTCCTTTAATCCTAAAAAAATCTACAAAATTTTCAATAGATTCATATTCAATTAATTTTAATGGTAAATTTCATTTATACTTACCTAAAACATATTTTCACATTTCTAGAATATAAAGATATGAATTAATCAAACTTATTTCTCCCTTCATATTGGGAATTGGAATTAATAACCTATTTCTCAATAAAAACATTATTTGACTTTTCTTTCTTAGTTTATTTGAATTATATTTTAAGATCAAATATTACATTCCATTTTATAGTGTTTTATTTTCTTATTTCATTTGTAAAGAGAATACTATAAAAATGATCAATAGTGTTTGTTTCAGTCTCTTTATCTTAAAATGATGAAACATTATCATAAAATCTTTCAAAAATATTTCTTAGGATATTTCCAGAAACTATATAGTATTTTAAATTTTCTACAATTCTTATTATGGTAATTGTAATTTCATTATCCATTGTGAAGAACTCACAAACATATTCACTATCTCACATGTTCAAATACTAATATTTATATCCCTAAATTTGTAACCCTTATTTATTTAATTGTTATTTCCCTTCATAAATATTCTTATACATATCCTATATGAATTTATAAATTAAAATTCCTTTAACCTGTTAGAATTAAATTTCTAAGAGTGATCACAAAATATAATTTCAGGATCATAAATCAGTCCCAGTATTCCTTTTAATTATAGATATTAAGGGACCACTATTAACATAAATAGTGGAACCATTTATAGTATATTTCATAACATTGCGTTCAATAGATAATAGATATGGTAGCATTATATCCCTCCCAATATTATTTTTTTTCTAATCAATGATAGGAATCACCTTACTATTAATTGGGTTATGAACATCAATGAAAGTATTATTCCTTTTTAAAATTCAAATAACCCAGTTTCAATGACAAGAATTTGGATATGATACTAATTAAAAGACCAAGTAATGATCTTTATGAACTCTACAGGGGGGTGGTGAATCATGGTTAATGTTTTATTTATTTTTTATTATGTGAAAAAATAATTTTTCTCCTTTTATAGATAAATTAAACTACTCAAAACAATAAAAAATCACACTCATATAAACCAGGAAATTTATAAGGTTCACGACTCAATAAGAGTAGATAGTCCTCAAAATGATCTGGAAACAATATGTTATCACACATCCAGTAGAAAAAAATAATTTTGGTTTATAGTAAGAAGGATATATCCATAACTTATTTTTCACTATATTCAATTTATGGTGCATGTTTGAACCACAAATATAATATGATAAAATATATTTTGAAAAAATGGAACAAAGAATCCCAAAAATGCTTCAATTCATTGGCACTATGGTGATTGAATTCTTCACACTTTCTATTATGAAATTTAGATCTTATTATTCTTCAACTTTGGACATAGTAGGTAGCTAGAACCTCTCCTCATCTTAATCTATCTATATTCTTATCACCTTCACACAGATAATCACATCCAACAACAGTAAATTATATCTCACATAGAATCAACTTCCACTTCATTTTCTTCTTTATTAAAATATTTATGAAACCCAATAAATAGTTTTCAATTCAAATATATACATTTTTTATATTTGGTCTTAATAATAACTTCCAAAATAAACAACTTACATATCAAATTTTAATACCATATAAACATATTAAAATATCACATACAATTCATTATACTTCAAACCTATATCTATTATATAATAAATTATCATGTATGCATCAATGCATGCATGGTACTGAGAAAGAATCATTCCAAACAAAATCATGGCACTGTCCCAAATAAATAATATTGAGATACACCTCCTTTATTCCATAATAATTGTAAAATTCACTATATGTAGTTAACATTTATTTATTAAGTCATGTTGACTATTGTGTAATCATTTATTCACTATGAATGGATTTCCATGATAACTTCTTCCACATTCCCTTGAAATAGTATCATACACCTCATCTTGAATGAGAAAATAATGGTCAAATTAACCAATATTTACTATTATTTTTATGAAAACATGTATGCACAATACTATTTTTTCTTTTTCTATTTCTATGTGCACTTAAAAAATTCACTAGATCTCTCTCATATGTTCCCTTTTCATCCAAAAGTTCCTTTTCAATAATCATGATATTCATTATCATGATATTTAAACATGAGTGGATCAACATACATTAAATTTATGAATTTAATTCTCTTATACTTTAGAAAATCACCAAACGAACTTCTATGTGAATATAAAGGATTCTCTTCTTACCACGCGACTCTTGGTCACTCCATATTCATTCACAGAATTTCTGTGCTCGACTCATAGAGGATACACACTCATTGAAGATCCATAATGCTTCTCACAGAAGTGCTAAAACTCGTGGAAGATACTCACACACAGAATGTACATGTACTGTCCATCCTCAAGGAAGATAATTATTCATAAGAAAACCATCCCCATTTGTTTCTATATAAAAAATAATAGTCCACAAAATCATAGTCCACAAAAGAACATAATAATTGATTTGATTGATCATCATTAATCACAGAATCTCACTGCATGGAAAGTTATTCCTTAGAATCTCAATTATATTTCTTTATAAAGACACAAAAAATGATTTCAGTAATGATGATTATTGTATTAAAAATTAAATATAACACCATCATAATTCCGACACCTTTCTCATTATCTTCTGCATAGCGACAATATATAAAATTCTAAACCTCTTAGTATCAACAATACATATATATGTATAGGTTTCAATGATTATTCATGTAATTTATAGGTATAAATACTTAATAATCAATATTGATGAGTTCTATCAATATGGGATTGTTTTTTTATGATGTTTGAAGTTTTAATTAAAACAAATTAGAAAGTGTTTCTATTATAGATAGTTGAAATGAAAATGAATAACTCATGATTGAATAATTTATAAATTATAAAAAATGTATATTTTTTATCTCATTTTATGTTATTTGTATAAGAGAGTTATTATAGTTAAAAATGTTTTTTATGGATAAATGTGATGATATTTTAAACACATTTTCATGATTTAATAATATTTTATAACATGTTAGAAAACAAATCTGATGACAAAATGGTTTTTATCTAGGATAAAATATTTTTATGAAATATATTTGTTAAAATATGTTGGAAACATTACCACAAAAAATAGAGGAATAATTTAAAGATTCATGTATTAATTTAAATATATTAATCATAAGACATATAATTCTATATAGGATATTCCTATAAAATTTTTATTTGTTTAATATTATCACTGATGAAATAAATTTTATTTCCTATTAATAAATAATATATTTTTTAGAAATTTATTTTGGATAAAATATAGTTTATATGAGGTTAATGGGAGTATTTTTGAAATAATATAAGCTAAAAATATAACAAACAAACAATTATACATTCTTATTTCAATGTGAGACTTTATATCCTAAAATAATTTGGCTAATATTGGAAAAAATGATCATAATGAAAAGATTTACATTAAATTTTCATACTAAATGATCTAAAAGAGAATATTGAATAGAAACACTATAAGATGATTTTGATAAAATTAGAAATATTTAAAAGTATCTATAATAACATAGGTTATTAACATTATAACATTGGATTCTTTGATGTAATGAAGTATGAATATGAGGTTCAAGTAGTTAATCATGAGAATAAAAATCATAATCACACTATCATTAAAAAAAATTATTCATAGATGTTAACCTCTTGAAGGAGTATAGTGGGATTATTTATAAAATAGTTAAATTAATACATGGTAGAAATTATACTGTGAGGTATTGAGTTTAATAAAACCTTATAAATTCAGAAAATACAAGGATTCTCTGGTAATCTATCATAATGTAATTGATTAGATTATTTATTATGTATGATATTATAATATTAATAATGGTTTTTATGAATATATAAAGTTTACTATATTATAAAAAGGTAAGTTTCCACTTTATAATTATTTTATCTTGGTGACATTCATTATATCAACTTAATTATAATTTACCTCTTGATGTATGAATTCGAGTTATCTAAAATTAAAGGTCATTATTGAGTATTATATGTTGTAATTAAATGTGAAGATAAACATGGCTTATGTTTTATATAGAGATACAAAATTCTATCATAATGAATAAAAGGATTTTTGGGTGATAGATGACCCAATAAGTATATGACATCGAGTGTTATATACTTCATATTTGGTATAGCAGGGGTGTATGTTACATATTAATGCCCTAATACATGTGGTCAAATATGTAACAATCATGATAAAATTCATTAATTGACAATATTATTTTTAAAAATATGATCCCAAGGTAATTAAAGGGTGGTTGGGTATTCCAATGTTGTCATCAATTGAGGTTTAACTAAAATTGGATCTTTCCACTAGTATAATGATTATAACGCATGGGACATCAATTTTTATAGAATAAGTAGGCGTGCTACTGTTAATCGATAATAGATAAATGATGTGATTATCAATTTAAGGGTGGTCCATGTGATTTTATCATCCATTTGAGATACCATATACTGACATTGAAGTGCCCTTAATGATTTAGGGAAGTTTATGTGTCTGGGAGTCAACGATTCCTACTGAATTGAGTTTACATAAGCGGAGATATGAGAAACTATAAATGGCGACATGACCAATATAGTATAGAATTTTACACTAATAGTTGGAGAACTCTTAGAAACACAATTGTATCCTATATTGTGGTGTTTATATAACCTTTTCATTAGAGGAACTCTATGACTTGTTTCTTGAGAAAATTAATTCTGGAACATCAACAGACTTTTCAGGTTGTATTTATTGAATACATGTTCATGGGTTATTTTTAATCTAGTTATAGATGAGTTGGAATTAAAAGATTGAATAGTTATTGTTTTGATAAAAATAATAGCATGAAGTTCATATATTACATCAAAATATAGTTTAAAAGGATAAGATTTTTTTATTTATAAAGGTATATTTTTTATCCAAAGGGTGTTGTGATATGATGTATTTTTTAAGGAATTATAAGGTGATGAATACATTTTTATAGTGATCTTGGGACAATTCAGTGCTACACTATCTGGGTAGCTAAAATACATTACGATGGAATGTTTCACTGTACCTTGTAATGATATTTTTATATGAGTAGACAAAAATACCATTCCACAATGCACCTGGTCAGACCATAATTGGTGGAGAAATATTTATTGATATTTTGAGATATATAATCCTTTTATTATAGAATTGAGGATAATTTCACAAAAAATGAGTCACAAAACAATGAAAATAGATAATATAAATATTAGGTGTGTAAAATACCAGCCCAGATTCCACTAAACTGCTTCCCCAAGATGGTTCACTATAAGTCCTCACACATGAATCCTCATTTTCTAGAGGCTGATGACTAGCAGTTGGTGTGTACGGTGAATCTGTGAGGAGTCTATACCCACATATTTGAGTGCACAATTAGAAGTAAAAAACCATATATCATACACAATAGATTACATTTAAGAGTAAATAAAATGAAATTGAAAAATCCTATAATAAAATGAAAAATATTAAAGGTCTGAACAACAATGACATATATATAAAAATGATTTCCTACTATGCCAATAACCTATTAAAAATAAATAACTAAAAAATAAATACAAAAGTCTCTAATACCAACTCTGGATCGTAAAACATACCTTATGTCTAGTAACCTATCAAACTAATCCAATCTATCCAGTCAACTTCATGCAAGCATCCTTCTCACCCATAAAATCTGGGGCCTTGGACTAATCCATCATGCATCTCGTATCAATCTAAATATAGATTTAATGTCTACATGCCCACTAAGGTTTCCATATAGGGGGTGAGAAACAAATCTCACTTGGCCACCCCAAAGGTGAAACTATAAGCTGCTTCTATATGTTCATGATCATGTAATATGATTAGCCTAGTCATTACTTAACTAAAAATAAATAAAAGCAAAACAACAATCAATCCTTTGGTCGAAGACCTTGATTGATCATATATACCTCGACCCATGTCAGAGTGTCTCTGAGAACATCTCAATGAACATGCATCCTAAATAACCCGAGGGATCCATATTCATGGAAGCCGCAAACCATTCTAGGGACCCTTCCCCTGATATACTAAGCATCCAAAATACTGATCAGAGTCATCCCTTATCATATTTTCATGACCCAAATATATATAAAAATCATACCCCAGTGAAAATTGTCCTAGAAACCACAAAAAAAAATACTAATCCCTGAACATCAGTATAAAATATATCTCATGAATCATAAACCACAGTTCTAGGAGCACGAGTCCAGAACCTAGGAAAAATATCAAGTAAAAAATGTCTAGAACATCATTCTATCATTTAAACCACATATCAAACCAATCATGAATGGGGATTCAGTATAAGTATCCAAATAGTATTAGGAACTCCATGTCCAACCATCCCAACCATAATTCAAAAATTTAACTAGTTGACACACAAGGAGCATTAGTCTAAGTATCCATCCAAAATCTAGTATGTCATATACAGCCATCGTAACCACTAGGTCACAAATCCCAAAACATAATGCATCAGTCCATGAATCTAATTTCGACACATAATTCCATTTTAGACCATCCCAACATTGATATCTAATGCCATGTCTATACCTTGGGTTTCAGAGTATCTTCTCTTCCCTCGAAAAATGACGATGCACAATAGAGTGGAGCATCATCCCTAAATCTAAAAACCATTAATCACATGTTAGAAAACATGGATCATTGGACCATGAATACAACTAGGACTCATAACTCCATATCTAACCACCCCCACCAACCATACATTAAAACAGTGGTTCCTAGAGAATAATTATGACACCTATACCATATAACATACTATACATGCCTAGATCCTCTATCCAATATCACAAACCATAAAAAAACGATATAGATACTAGACATCTCATCTGACCACACAACATAAGGGTGTGAAACATCATGTCTAACCTACCTCTATTTGGATGTGGAGCATAACTTTAGACATATGAAACTATACCAGGGAATCATATTTCTATATTTCTTATCCACCGTAACACATACTAATAAACAAGGTTCCAATGGAAACCCAACCATATAACCATAGACTCATAGGTATATACCAAAAATACACATCCACAACCCATAGAAAATATAACGAGGTTTGGAAAAACACCAATGCCCATAAAAATTTCCACAAATATCCCCAAATGGAATGGAAAGCACATGACACCCTACAAGGGGTTCCTCGATCACATCCAATAAATTTGGCCAAGACCATAACAATAACATCCCCAAGTGGCAATCAGAGGCCTCCAACCGATCCTCGATCAATAACATACCATCAAAGGAATCCAAAGGAAAGACCATGCCACATGAGAAATCTCAACAACCAACTATATCAACCAATAATTTCTTAACTAGAAACCTTACCTATTGGGAATTCTCAAGATTCCCTTAGACTCAACTCATTATAACAACAACCGACCAATATCGTCATCCTATAATGTCAATCAAGACCAAATTATCCAATGACCATGGTCCCAATAACATTTGATCTATGACTCATATGATATAACCTCAAGAAAATGGTTTAAATATATAGGAAAAAACAAATATCTCCCTAAAGATACTACACAAACCCACATTTTGAGTTCCATAAAATAAATCTCAATAAAAATGCCATGGAACACTCAGGCCATGCTAATCACCAAGCTCACAACCCTCACATGATCCTTATATAAAACAACCCAATGTGATAGAGGATTTTGAATCCAGGACTCAAATAAAACCTACCGTTGGACAACATTGGTCCAAAAATCCATACATATGACCTTTATACATCGAATGGATCACACCATCATGGTTTATGAAAAAAACACAAACTAGACTCCTTTCATGTCCAAATCTGACTCTGAGGTGTCAAAGACATCCAAAACCATCGAAAGGGTAACAAAAGTGGTAGTACATGGAATGTATACCGGATCACAAAATGTTTACTCCAATTTCCCCACATGGGTGTTGAATCTATCTAGACATAGTGTGTAAAACCCTAGTACATGATGTTTAATTTAGGTACATGGGATGTACCCTACACGGGGTACCTACCCATGTACCTCATAGGGCTTGACCATGTGTCCCTATCTGGCCGTGTACTCACACATGGCATGTCAACCACAAGGTGTATGATCATGTACCCTACATAGACATTCCCCCATGTACACATGACATATAGAAATGTAATCTCCACACATTGAGTGACACTACAAAAAATGCCCTCCAGATTACACTGCATATATTCTCCTTCTTCTCTTATCCCCTAAACAAGAATACTGTACATTTTTTGTTCATAGAATCAAAAATAGTGTTGTCCGGGTTATCAAATGGGAAACCTCTAAGAACCTTCCTAAACCCTCATTTCCCCCAAACAAGCACATATCGACCCAAAGGGGTAAATTAGAAGTCATATTAAGGAATTAAAACTCAAAAAACTAAACTATAGGGATCATGGAATACTAATAAAAAAATTGATGACCTCATAGAATAAACATCGAATAATTGGGTCAAAATATACTGCCAGAAGCTGCTTCACCTCGATTCAGTACAGATTTATCCCATGAATGATGTTCAATGGCACCTCATCATGCTCCCCCTCTTAGTCCAGCCATCACATGCAAGAGAGAACCATATCCCACTTCTCTATCATGCGTGGGAGACCAAATGGGAGGGGGATACTTTTAATTTATTTAATTAATCAATTTACTAATGAATTTATTACACTTTTCATTACCCTGCCTGAGTCTCGGAGCCTAAAGGGAGTTTATACCTCACCTAGGCAAACCCCTTATTCCAGACTCAATTGTGGAGTCAAAATATTGATATGATGCTCCGTTCAAAATATACAACCACATGAATCCAAATATTTTAATTTCTTCTCAAATTACAAAATCTAGAAAAACATGGATCTCTATAACCTCCCCACCATAAAAATTCTAGTACTTGAGAATCCTTAGTGGTCTTCCAACCACACATACCAACCCACCTTGGTCTTCAACTCAAGATCCCCTCATTGTGTTATACTTAGATATTCCAACAAATTTTCTCTACAAAACTATGTAGAGAGGGTGTACAACCCATTAAAGGCTAAGACACTACTTTACACCATTAACAAACTACTAGGTCAGTGCCTATCCACACCATTTCATCTTGATACTTTTGAAAATAATTTAAAACGCATTGTCAAACTCAAGGTTTTCCCCACCATAGAACTGAACCCACAACTGCTGATTTGATCCACAATTCTTCCCATCATTAGAGTCACCTTCCAGAAAAAATCCTCTATAATCCACCAATATGGTCGATGTGTTCCTCGGTGTATACTCGACCCTACCCATTCAAGGGTCACAGCACCATGACCAATCAGACACTCCCCACTATAGGATCACCAACATCATAATCTCAAAACCAAACATATTTTCCACATCACATGCCCCAAATAGAAACCAAACGATGAAATAAAACCTGGCCAACTAACTCTCACCAGTGTTTCAAAACAAATAATCTACTAGTGCCCATTCCTGGAATCTGATAATGACCACCATGGTATTTAGAGATATCTTATCTTCCATAGGGATCTCTCCCATAGAAATTAGATGGTGCGCTCTACACCATAGTACTTTTCACACACTGATCCTTGATAACAACCTCTTAGGAGGCCCCATATCAGTCTAAGGGAACATCTATATAGGATGGTATTAAGTCGATTCAATCTTAGAATACTCAGAATGATGTCAAGATATTGGGCATGATAACTCTTGAACTAAGAGTATAATAATATGTCATCAATGAATTCCACTTTAAGCTCATCCAATATAGAACATCACATTTCTATCCCAAGGTCCTCAGGTCACCATGCCAGCAATCCTTTTATCACACTGCAATGATTCTCAGCTGACTCACAGCTACTTTCCTGACTCAAGAACCTCATATATACCCCCTGTATCATCCCATCCACAAAAAAAAAACAATACAACACACCAACATAACTCACATATATAAGATTCCTATGTCCCAAAACTGTTACATGCCCTTGTGTTACCTGAACACAAAACCTACTCTGACTATTGTGATTCAGCTCTCATAAACTTAGCTCATAAGCCCGAACCACATAAACTTAAGACTTACTATTATATAGAAAAAACTCACATCCACCATGAACAACTCTCTTACACAAAAATTTCTTAGTCTAGGAACCTGAATGAACATTCCCCTCTCAAAACCAACCACAAGGTTGAACACTAGCACACAAGTGATTTTAAAAAATAAAAGGCATCCAACGAGCCTAAAACACGACCAAAATACACCTTTCATGCACTTTTTCAAAAGTCCCAGGCATGAATTGGTACTTCAAGTACCCCAAAGCATCATTAACTGAGTTAACCCTTCCATGGGTGACCATCAATTGTAAAATGGCCCAAAATCCTCAATCTAGAGTAATGTAAAAAGGCCACTAAGCACCCCCTCCTAGACCAACCAATCAAGCCCCAATTCAATCTAAAAGATCTATCCACTAAGGTATTAGGAAACTCGATGAAGTCCGCAAATTAAGAGCCATCAACATGAACCAATATCATTATAAAAAAATATCAGAAAAAACACCCTCATCTAGGGATCCACACCATCAAGGTGTCATACCAACTTCCCACAACTAGGGCACCCATCCTCTCTATGAATCTGTACAGTAGACCACTCTCTGGATGACTTGAAAACACTACCAAACTCAATTTATACCACCCACAACGAGTCCCATGATCCCGAATATTCACCATACTAACCTACTAGGGTGACTGCAGTAACAATGCATGAGAGTCACACCTGCATCCTCATCACAGAGTACCTCACTGTGGATCCGCATAACTAGCTATCAGAATAAAATCCATACAATCACACACAAGAGGTCCTATATTATGGGGTTACTAGATTACCATCATGATGCAAGAGAATCCTATTGCCTCTATAATATAAGAGTCAACATGAATTAACACACCTATATCCATTGGGGAAGATCCTAAAATCCATCATAAACATCAAATACAAACCACATGTGTGTCACTCAATAAACAAATATTGACCAACTGTAACATCAAAATTAAGAATAGTAATCCTAGCCCCTGGAAACTTGGAAATTCTACAAAAATAGGAGTTTGTGACAAACCCAATATTTATCCATCACAATTTGGAGCACATTCCTATATCTCCACTCTACCAAACCCAAAACAGTGAATTAACAGGAAAGTAATTGCTCTGATACCACTTCTTAATGTCCTGTCACAGATGCCACTAAACTGGTTCCCTGAGTCAGTTCACCAAAAGGCCTTAAGAACTCATCCTCACACGATAGAGGCTTCCGACTAGTAGTGGGGGTCTATGGGGGATCTATGAGGAGACTATAGCCCCATATCAAAGTGAAAATCAATAATTAGTCAACCAAACAATATACACATCATAGAATGTGGAAGAGCAAATAAACTAAAACTAAAACATGCTATAACAAAATGAAAAATAATAAAGGATAAAACTATAATTAAATATATACAATAATAAATTATTATGGGGATGATCACATCTAAAAAATAAATACAATATGGAGTACTTCTAACTTTTGCATGTAACACATACCCAATCAATAGTACCCGGTCAAAGTACTCCAACATGAAAATTTGACTCTATGCGAGAATCCCACTCAAACATGCAACATGAGGCCTCGAAACGATCCATCATGAATCTGTGCTCAACTTGAATCCATAAATAATATATTCATTCACACCTAGGTGCATGTACATGGGGCAAGAAATCAATTATAGTAGGCCATCCCCAATGATGAACCTATAAATTTCTATCATAAGTGCATTCTTAGGAAGTATGGTAATCCTAGTCATAAAATAACTCAAAATAAATACAAACAAATATACAGTCCTTGGGTGCAATATCTTAATCAACCATACCTTATTAGACACAAGATAATGTGTCTTCGAGCACATCTTAATGACCATAAATAGAAAATAACATATGGGATCCATATTCATAGAATCCTCTGCCATTATGAGGACCCATACAAAGATATCCCAAGAATCCAAACTACTAATACAAGACATACCCTATCACATAATCATGACCTGAACATATCTTAAACTAGAATCCTTGACACCTCTATCCTAGAAACCACAAAAAATCAATGCCAATCCCAAAACATCAGTATTAAATATATCTCATCGAAAATACACCATAGTTCATGAAGAATATATCTAGAACATAGGCTACATATGAAGTCAAAAATTCTTGTATAACCAGTTTGGAATATAAACCATATATCAAACCAATCATGCCTAAGTCATGAGTCTATCTATCCAACAAGGATTTAGAACTCCATATATGATCATCCAAACCATAATTCAAAAAGTTCATTGGTCTACGCACAAGAAAACATAGTCAATGTATCCAACCAGGATTCTATATGACATGTTCATCCATCCCAACCACTGAGTCATGAATCATAAAACATATAGCAGCAGTCCATGAATCCAATCAGGAGTCAGAACACCATTTTTGGGCATCCAAACTTTGATATGGGACACCATGTCCATAAACTTGGGTTTAGGGAAATTTATCCTTCCTAAAAATACTAGGGTTTATGGGGGAGTGTAATTTCATTCAAACATCCAAAAGCTATTAATCATAGGTCAAAAACATGAAGAATTAGTTCAAGAATATAATCGGGACTCAGAATTCCATGTTTGACCATCCTAAACCAACCATACATAATAATAATTGTTAATGGAGCATTAGTTCAAAAACTACACCATATAGAATTCCAAACATTCCTAAATCCTCATTTCAACATCTCAAACAATAAAAAAATAATATAGTTACAAGACATATCATCTAACCACACAAAATAAGGGTGTGGAACATCATGTACAACCTATCACTCTTTTGATGTGGAGTATCAAATTAGATATAAAAAACCATACATGAGAATAATCTATCAGGCTCTCTCATCCATCACATCACTTACTAATAAACCGGGTTCCAAATCATGGAAACCCAACCATACCACCGTAGAATCACATGCATAAACCAAAAATCCAAACCCAAAAGTCATAGAAAACATAAATAGTGCTATTTGAACGCCCATTCCCATAAAAATATTAAAAAATGTCCCCAAAGTCCACAAAAATAATAGTTCACCCTATGAGGGGTTCCTTTATGTCATCCAAGAACTTAAGACAAGCTCATCAGAAGAATATCCCCAAGTAGGCCTTAGTAGTCTCTAATTAATCCTCGATAAACAATGCCCCAGAAAAGAAATCCAAAAGCATGACCATGTGACATGAGAATTTTCAACATCCAACTATAACATCAAAAAAATCTCTTCAAAAACCATCCCAATAAGATATTACCAAGAGTCACTCAGACTCAAATCTATAAAATAATGGCACCTAACAAATATCATCATCTTACGATGTCAACCAAGCCCAATGATGGAACTTCCCTGGTCCCCAATCATAGGATCTGTGAATGATATTATATAATCTTGAGAAACTTGTCCCAATACACAGAAAGAAACCAAGATCTAGCTAGAGATACTAATCAAACCCACCTTTTGAGATCCATCCATGTAACCTTAATAAAAACAGTATAGAACACTCAGGATAGGATAAACATTGAGCACAAAACCATCCCCCTGGCCTCATAGCTGACAACCCAACCAACTAGGGGATTTTAAAACAATTACTTGGATAAATCCTCCCTCTGAACTAAATTTTTCTAAAACACCATCCATATGACCTCTATATGCCTAAAGGATCCCACCATCATGATCTACTTGAAAAAACACTCGAATTGGAAGCCTCTCATTTCAACATCTAACTCTAGGGTGTAAAAAACATCCAAAACCCTAAAAAGGGAAACCAAATTGGTAGTACACTACATGAATACTAAGTCACAAAATGTGTATTCCCATTGCCCCACATGGGCATGTACTTTAGACGAACATGGAGTGTAAAATCCAAGTATACGGCATGTAAGTCAAGTACATGACATATAGCCTCTAATGGGTAGCGTTTTGTGTACTTCACATGTCCTGGCCATGTTTCCCTACTAGGACGTGTACTCACATATGGTGTGTCAATTGCACAGGGTCTATCCATATACCATACACAGACATGTCCCCATCTACATGGATTATCTAGCCATGTACTCAAAAACATGATGAGTTAAACTAAAGGCATGTCCACCAGACTACATGTCATGTAGTCATATTCTTTTCTTCTCCCCCATATTGGAGGAACACACAACATGTGTTTTTAAAACAACATGTAGTGTAGTTAGGGTTTCCACACAAGAAACCAATATTAACCTCTTGAAACATCCCATTTTTTCATAAACATGCATAGATCAAATCCCATGGGGTCCTTAGTAGTAATATTAAGTCTTAAAAACTCAAAACCAAATAAACTGAAGGAATCTATGAATAAACTAGAAAAATGGACCTACTCATGAAATAAATGCCAAATATTGGGGTCTAAATCCGCTATGGATGAACCATGATTCAATCCAAATCTACACCATGGGAGAAGTATGGTGACACCACCTCCCCCATCTTTTTTCTGTAGTTTCATGGAAGGGAGAACCTTATCCCCCTTCTGTGCCATTTGTATGATAAAAAAATGGGGGGGGATACTTTTAATTGATTTAATTAATCAATTTATTATTTAATTTATTACACTTTTTATTATTCAACCCAAGTCCTGGAACCCAAAACTATTTTATACCCTACCTAAGGAAAACCCCCATTCTGAACTCAACTGTGGATTCATAATCTTAACCGAAAACTCCATCCAAAAGATACAACCACCTGAATCTGAAAATTTAATTTTTTTATCAAATTCAAAAATTCATAAAACTCGTGTCTCCACAAAAGATTGAATATTTTTTTATTTGATGGAAATAATGGAATGAAGGTTATATATTACATATAAATATAGGGTAAAAGGAGAATAATTTTATAGTAATGTTAGTATTTTAATAACACCTAATAGGTTTTTTTTGTGATGTATATCTTAAGGAATTATTTAGTAATGACTGCATTGTTATGGGGATCAAATGAAAATTTAGTGTTACACTATCGAGGTAGCTGAAATAAATTATGGTGTAATATTTCACTATACATTGAAATTATTATTTTTAGATATGAGAAGATACAAAGACTATTCCACAATGCACCAAGTCACCCCATAATTGGTGGATCATTTATTATATATTATGAGAGATATAATCCATGTAATATAGACATGAAGATCTTTTCACAAAAAATGATTCAGAAAAAAATGTATATAAACACTATAAATATTATAGGACTAACCCATAAAGAATGAGGGATGATAAATTGAGATAACAAACTATCAATTCCATATATAATTCAATGGAAAGTTTGTTTTAAACAAAGGTAAAGAACAGTGGTGCACATATAATCCAAATTCTCTTAGAAGTTGAGGTCAGATTGTGAAGATTAAATGACTTATTTATTATTATTTTTATTTATTATTCATAGATTTTAGGAACATCATCCATATAAATTCTATGTTTTTATTAATAATAATATAACAATGTGTGAAACATGATAAAAACCATATCTCACTGTGGATTATACACATAATAAAAATAGTATGCTGACCTTAAAGAACCCATATGTTTTATATTTTATCTCTTGCTATACCCCTCACTATTTTATTATTTCATTATATATCTAGTAATACTAATCAAATTAGTAAAAATGATTTTAAAAATTAGTTTTTTAGTAACCAATGATTCACCCCTAACCGGTCAATGCTGGTATACTCTTTCCTAGACCTCACACTTGGTATCAAAAAGTGTTATTTTAAGGACCATATTTAGTTCTTATCTATTAAAATATAAAATTATGTTAAATAAAACTTTAGTTTTTCCTAATAGGTATCTTAAAAATATGTTTTTGTGGATTCTATTACAATAGTTCTTGGTATCCTTCCTTGAATTTTATTTTTCTCATTATTTCTAACTACATCATGATTGATTAGATATATGTAAAGTATGAACCCTGTAAAATAATTAAATAATTTCTATGTTTAATGGGATGTGATTACACCATTTTAATGATATTATGGTTATATATATTCTTTTTCTTGGATTGGATGTTCCTAACATCATTGAGAATGGTGTAAATCGTCTCAATTTCAAGATCATGTACAAATTACTAGAAATGAATAATATTGAAGATGATTTCATAGTATGAAATTCATTATGATCATCCATCATAGAGAACGAGTTAACATAATTGTTAGGTACAAAAAAATTGGAATTTAATATGGGGGGAACTCTATGATATCTATATAAGAGGAAATAAGGTGATAGAGTCACAATTGAAAATACATTAGGATAAATTTTAGGATATTCACATGTAAGAAGATGAGTTTTTGGATGATTTTTTATTCTGATGTAGAAAAATGTATGCTCAATTTAATGTATTAGAGAAAATATTTAATATTATAAAGTGGTGATGAAATTGTTAAATATTCTCCCAGATAAATTTGATTAAATGATTTCTTACCTAGATGACTTAGACATGGATGAGTAGATCATTGATATAATAAAAAATTTCTTCATTTCCATTGAAATAAAGATATAGAA
Organism: Viscum album; assembly: GCA_963277665.1. NCBI lineage: Eukaryota > Viridiplantae > Streptophyta > Magnoliopsida > Santalales > Viscaceae > Viscum > Viscum album. The sequence goes on from OY728156.1 coordinate 828,163,962, forward strand.
AACCTAAATGAGAAAAATAAAACATGAGAAATATATGGGTATTAACACCTTAAAACTATAGAAACACCTTGATCCTAATAAGTCTCATAATAAATAAATAAATTCTAGATATACTTCGATGAGACTTGTTCTGATGATATATTTCTTTTCGGAAGGCAAGTAGTGAGAGAAAGGTAAAAAAAATTGTATAATTCATTTTAAGTGTTTAAATTTTAGAAATATTATACACTTTTCGACTAAATACTCTGAGATTAACAATATTGAAGAATTTTATTACAAGTTATTATGATCATCATAGATAAGCAAGGTGGAAAGTGGACACAATTAAAGAAATTCTTTCAAATGTAAGAAACATTCAAAATAGTAGGGATGTGAAAATTTAAATCATTAAGTGATGAAACATATTTTGATAAAGAATGTGAAAAAGTGTAATATGATTATGAGTATGAATAACTCATATCTTTCATAGTCAAAAATAAATAGTTTAAAATATCCTATAATGAATAATAAAGAAGTATTAGAGAATATACTACTAATGAAAAATTTGATGTTGAGTAAATCATAAAAAAATTTCAATCAAGGATGTAGCATTTGGTATGTTTGAATGAAATTAATAAATTGGAAAATGATAATAATAATGATTTTCTGATAGAGACAAAATATCTTATGAAAATCCATTGTACATTAAAAGTTAAGGAGGCCAACAAGATGGAAGTAGAGATTGAAAGGAAGATGGGTGATCTTAAGTAAATTTTTTAAGCAAGAGACAAGATGCATGATATTACTATAAAAAATATAATTTCTAAAAACCATTAAGTGAATTTAACTGAGGTAAATTTGGTTTATGTTGGGAATTCCATATATAATAATCACATTTACAAATACATTTCTTTCATGCAAATTGGTTAATGTTATAATTTAGCATATAAGTATGTTTATATAGTTAATAATCTTGTTTATTATCTAATGGTATCATGGAAAATTCTGTTGGAAACTCAATATTATAATAAAAATGTTTTTATTATTGTTAAGAAATAGAAATGTTTAATTAAATCACTTAATAAGTAGAAAACACTCTTTTTGGATTTGAGTAGTTTTTCTGAAAATTCCAAAAACAATGAGGTGTAGTATTATTAGAGAACTATGGATATACATAATTTAAAACCCAAGGTAAAGGAGTATGTTTCTAAATATTAAGGAGTTTAAAAAATGTAGTGGATTTAAAATTATAAGGAATAAAATTGAGAAAATTTAAATGAATTATATTTTGAACTGGGTAGATTTCAGTTTTATAGAATATGTTAGTGTTGTGGAGTTTACACACAAAAGGCCTATGTTTTTTTCTACAATATTTAACTACCTAAATTGATGATTGGATATTAATAAAGGGGGATTCAACCAGATGTTCCTAGATTTTTGTTAATAAAACATCCAAAATAGAAGGTATAATTTCATAAATCTGGTAATTCTTTAAAGTAAACTATTGGGTAGTGTGATCAACCCAAAAACACTGAAAAAACTTATATAATTATGGTACCAAAATAATTAATGAGTAATAAGAAATCTAAATCTATCAAGATGAGAAGTGATCATGGAAAATTATTAGTGGTTGAGGTAGCTTATAAAGAAGTGAAATGTGTAAATCCTTGGATACTTGACAAAGATTTTTCATCAAACATAAATAATAATAATAAATTCTTGAATGATATAAAAAAGAATGATAGGTGAGCTATCACATTTGGAAATGATAGATCAATCGATTTCAAAGGAGTTACAAGTTCCAAAACCAATGATATTGAATATGAAACTGGTGATGATATATTTATTTATGGTTTGAGGTAGAATATTTTGAGTATTTCTAAAAATTTAAATTATTGGAATGGTGCGATATTACCTAAGAAAAAAATAGTCATTAAGAGCTTTAAATATGGAACTATTAGTAAGAATGGATGAAAATTAAGTGAATTTATATTTTATATTTCTAATGTTAAAAATAGTTTTTGGATGAGAATAAAGGAGTAAAATCAGTTTTGACATTGAAGGCTCGGTCATTTGAGTTAAAACAAAATGGATAAGTTAATAATGTATAGATCTGTAAGGAATATAGTGATGATTAATTGTGATTTTTTAAATACTCATGACATATTTTATAAAATAATAATTTAGAATAAGATTAACAATATATTAGATATCAAAACACATAAACCTCTAATGTTTATACATTAAAATTTGTGTGGTTTTATGGGATTGAATTAGACCAATAGACATAAGTATTTCATCAATTTTATTGATTTTTTCATGCATATAAACTAGGTTTATTAAATAATTAGTAAATCTTGGGATATTGACATATTTCAATTTTTTTGTGGTGTTCTTAAAATCAAATGGGTTGTACTATTAAAATATATGAGTCTGTTAGTGTAATTGAATACAAGAATGGTGGATTCAAATCATATATTGAGAAATATGAAATATTGAGTTAATATAGTGTTCCATGGATGCCTCAATAAAATGTAGAAGGTGAGTAAAAGAAATGAATCATTTTACATGGGAAGAATCATTTTTTTAGTGCATGGAACCTCAAAGTACTTTGAAGAAATTCCAAAAAAATGATGTCTATATCTAGAATCAATGAATAATTTCAACCAATTCAGTGCATATACATTATTAGTATCTGTTTATAAATAATTATAACTTGAAAATCCTATAGGTATTCGATATCTAATATTAAAATAATATAAAAAGAATATTTTTTGGAAATTCAATGAGAGATGTAATGAGGGAATTTTACTTGGATAAACACTATGTTGAAGGAGTCATCCGTTTTATAAAAAATATACATGGAATATATTTATTAACAATGATATTATTATTTTGGAAAAAAATTAATAAATTATAATCATAAATGATTATTGAAGATTATATTAATGACGCTCAAAGAGAAATTTATGAATACCATGAGATTAATTTAATTATTTTACTATATTTTTCAAATTTTCAAGCATTATCATGAAATATCTAGTGATGAGGAAGACACAAATCATAAAGGATCAAAGTTCCAAAGACATAGAAAACATATAGATCCAAAATATAACCTTAGATACAAAAAAATAATGTACAAACCTTGATATGTATGTAAATTTTTAATCACACCATTTTCATTCAATTATTGAACCATGGAACGTTGAATATGTATTAAAAAATGAGGATTGGATAGTAGTGATGGAAGAATATCTCAATAAACTTAGAATAATGAAAAATGGTAATTTGTATCATGAACAAAAGATAATAATATAATATAGATTATGTCATTATTAATAAATAATGTGAATGATAATGTATAATTAACATGGAACAAATATTATATTATATGAAAAGGGACCTCTCAAATTGAGGGTATATACTTTGATGTGACTTTCTCTCATCTCAAAACTATTAAAATGATTAGGATATTTCTCACAATATGTACATTATATAATGAAAAAGTTCTCCAAATAGATGTAATTTAAGTATTTTTAAATGGTGATCTTGGGTAAGTGGTTTACATAGAACAACATGAAGAATTAATTATTGATGGTGATGGTTCTTTAGTATGAAACCTAAAGAAAGTGTTATAAGGGATTAAATAGTTCTCTAAGAATTGAATTAAAATATGGACAGTATCTTAATGAGTATTCAATTAAATATATTCAAGGTTGATAAAAATCTATATTTCAAGGGATATGACACAAACTCACTTATTATGAAAGTGTATTTCAATAAAATTTCCTAGAAAAAAGAAGAAACATGTGAGGAATTTGGTTTCCAAATGAGAAAAAACATTAATATACTAACTATTAGTGATATTTTATTTTTTGGGGTTAAAGGTTTTGAATATAAAAGTTTATATTTTTCGATCACAAGATAAATATACCCATTTTAGTATCCTAGACCTGATTCACTCACAAGAAACCAAATCTAGCTAGTCACATGACCTCAAGCTCACCTCCCCATCCACCCAAGGTTGATGAATAACAACGAGAACCTAGGGTGTGTTAGTGGAGAGAGTATACAATAAGGTTAGTGTGTATAACATTGGTATATAATAATGATAAATAATGGAAAAAATGATAAATAACCAATAGTAGAATAATAAATCATCTAGATAAAATAAATAGGCTGAAATAGAATTAATATCATATGAAAAATGATGCTCATGTCATGTGATATACAAAAAGGGGAATGTGGGTACAAGAATATACTTCATTATATGAAAAAAAAATATAAAATGGAAAAAAATATATCAACTATAATCATGAGACCAAGATCAGTTATCTATTCCTATTGTCCCTCCTAAGCAGTCAATCAAGAATCCACAACCAAATGATTTCATTTTTCCCTACCATAATTCATAGGATCAATTCTAGAACTAACCGGAAGCCTAAACAGAGTGTGAGATATACTTAGTATGCCACCAGCAATGTTATTTTGAAAAATAAAACATTTTCATATTAAATAACCAGTGTCAATGTATTACAATGTAATAAATATAACTATAAACTGGTCAGCTTTCATTCATAAAGGACCCTAGACTAACACTACCTACTTAAGTATATGCCAGGAAATCGTAGAACAAGTGTCTACATGTGATAGATGTATTTATATATATATTCTCCATTTATGTATTGATATTTATATCCATTTATATATATATATATAATACTTCAATTTAGGACCCTAGGATAAACTCAAGAATCCTTTGACATTAGTATGAGTCTCATAAAATGTTAAGGGCTCCATGCCCGGGTGTTAATAATCATACATGTTATCATTCCCGTGTATCTCAATGGGGTACTCAATGTTTAGTTATCACATTTAATTTGGAATTCCATGATCATATGTCAAATTTAATTAGGGGCACAATGCTCCTATATCACATTTAATTTGGGGCTCAATGTCCATATATCACAGTTCATTTTGGTTGCCATTCCCATATATCACATTTCATTTGGAACACCATTCTTGGTTATCAAATTTACATGGGCCACCATGCTTAATGAGAACAAGTAGAAGGTATGCCTTTATTTAGTATCAAAAACATATGGGAATCCGTGAGTGTAATTATCATTTATATAACAAGGTTCATCCTTGCTTTAATATATGCCAAAATAAGGAATTTAAATTCACTTAACATACCATTTAACACAGAAATTTACACTTCATCATATAGAATTCTTGTGAAGTGGTTTGACCACTCACTCCCATTTAGCTTGTGTGGTCAATTTTCTTATGAGTCAATCAAAGATCACCTACAAAATTGTTTGACCCTGTAAACACTCAATAATTCAAGGAAATCACATGATAAAAACCTATGAGGTTGTACTTGTCAATGTAGAGTAATTCCATCCATAAAAAGGGTACATGGGGCCTTTATAAAATGGTTAAAAATTTAGATAAAAGAAAATTAAAATTTAAAGGAATAATGTGGAAATTACGGAATGCGGTTTGGAAATGAATGTTAGAAAATGAGGTGATTTTTTGGAAAATGTACTAGAACACCAACTTTAGGTTTACAGATGAACCATTTTATCTTATTAGATTCCGATTCGAAGTAGAATAGTTAAAATATGAAAAATTGTCAAATTCTCAGAAGATAGGTCATATTATCTCACACCAGAATAGCACCAAAGATAATTAGATAAACTAAGAATGGAAGAGAGAGGAGGGAAGCTCTTACCGATATACATCCAACAAAACTGCTGATAATAAATTCTAACAGTGGAGGAGGATTCTACCTCAAAGAATTTATTGGAGGAAGATGAAAAGCTCCCACATCTGGGATAGGAGATACATGTGAATGGTGAGGTAAAATAGCAGATAAATGTTAAATTAAAAAAAGGTAAAAACTGTAATTTCATACAACTTTAAGAGGTGAAATGGTTGGCTACATAAATTTCAAACATGTGCACCTAAACTATGCATAACCCCTGGTTAAATGGCACTAAACATGTGAACATGGGTTCCAGGTTTGGGAAAACTTTTTTTCCCTTCCATGACACTGGAATGCATCACATGGTTGTGGGGATTGAGGTACAATGTAACAACTAAGCATATGCTCCTCTGCTATTTCCTCTAGCACCCACATGGTTAGTATTAATCATGCGCTAACCCTACAACTTATCATATCTTTCCAAAATTAGGAGATCTAGGCTCCAAATCATCCCCAAACATTCTTGAAATACTACTTAGACTCTTAATCATATTACTAGAATAAAATAAAAGTTCATTTATAGTAAATAATGTATCCATAAATTTTCTAAAAATTTACGATGTTACAACTTACCCTCCTTAAAACAACACATCCCTAAGTTTCCCTTATGAGGGTGATAAACCATAATTTGATAAAGGCTTTGGTCATTGAGTATGTACATTAGACTCTCTATTCTAGGTATCATCATTTACACAACCATTCTATCATATCACCTGTACTGTAGGAACTGAGCTACCTTAGATACCCTTAATGCATCAATCAATGATACACACAATATTCTCTTCAAAGGGCGCATCTACCTCTATCTCAATATCATCAGAATGAAAGGAATGATACAAGTAATAGTAATAACATAAAATCTATAATACATGGAAGAAATATTTCCTTGCTTTATACCTATGAGATAAAACAAACCGATAGGATACCAAACTGATTATCTCCTAGATCTCGGAAGTCCAGATGCAATGAGAAGATATTTTTTCCTATCTATGAATCCTTCTATGACCCAATCTATGAGAAACTTATTGAAAAAACCATAGTTCCACCTCAAAATCCAAATATAAGAGGTGATAATTGGTATAATAAATCAATATAGATTGTGTTGTAGTTATTCACTTTTGAATAAATTTTACCTTGTAATATCCCATATTTTTAGAGAGTACAAGTTATTTTAAATATTGTAGAACGATTTTTTTATTTTATTATTATAATTGATGTTGGTGAATGAGCCTTTAGGCTAGTTGGGTTTATTCTACAAATAAGGTTGAAGTGTAAAGACCTGTAAATTTCAAGGAATGTTTTTTATTATATTATTTGGGATTTTACGAGTACTCAGTTTCTGACGACACCTGATTCCGAGGCCCGGTGTGCCCAGAATCAATTTCCGAAGTTTAGCATGGGTACATTTAGTGAACGAACGAGCATGTTTTTCTAACTTTTGAGACGGTGCTCAAAATTGAAATCTGGGGGCACCGATGAAACCGCAGTGCTGGTAATTGCTTAAGAAGACCTTTACTGGGGTTGCGTTTTCTCAGGAAGAGTTGTAAAAAAAATCGGGGATTAAATGATAATTAAAATAAAAGTGTGTGCAATTTTATTTTATCCATGGTAGTTTAACTCTCTGATGGGAAGTTGTAGGTGGGGCCCATGAACAACTAACTTCCAATGTGTGGTTATGAGGGAGGTGGGGCCCACATGAGCCCCCACCTTTTCACATTTTCCATAACCCCTTAAACTCCTTTTAAACCTCCCTTGTTTTTAATGTTGTGGCTTCTCCTCTTCCACATTAATGTTGCCAACTTAACACCCCATTCATTTTGACAACTCAAGATTAATTAAGTGAATTCAAATTTTGAAGTATTGAAATGTTGGTATAAGGAAAATAAAATACGGCAAGAGACTTATTTTATTTTGGTTGATTCATTGTGTGGAGACTTTGGGGACAAAACATTAAGTCTTTAAGAACTCCATCACCATCGTTGAAGAACGTCAAGACTTCGACGAAGAACGTCGTCACCATAAGGAGAGATCGACGTGTTGTTCCTTCTCCTCTCTACAGCCGGTGTGTGACATCATCCCCTTCTTGGGTGCATGTCAATTCCATCATCGAAACCACCCCCACGACGCTAGCTTCCGCGAATTTCTTTGAGGTAGGGGTTGATTTAACGTTCATGATTAATTTGACGTTCTTCGTTAATTATTGGCCACTTGTTATCAATATAATGGGAGGAGGTAAGACCGCAAAAACATGGCCAATCATCCTCCACTTTTTTTTTGATCTTCTTCATGGCTTGAAATAGAGGCGATGTGGTGTTGTTGCACCGTGCGGGAACAAGTGAACCGCGGCCGCAGCGGGCCGCGACGAAGGAGCGCGGCGCTGTTGCGCCGCGCCGGTGAAGCCAAAGGAGGCCGCGACCAAGAGCGGGCCGCTGTGGAGGGGCGCGGCGCCGTCGTGCGGCACCGGATGAGAAAGATCCGCGACCTTTGGCCACGGTGGTTTGGCAAGGGGGTAGCCAGACTCCGCCGGCCGCTGGCGCATCAGGAAACCGGACCCACGAGGGTCCCTCAGTAGCTCACTGGCCGACCAAAACATTCGGCCGTTTCCAAGAAGACCGGGGGTTTGAAACCCCCGAAAACCAACTAGAGCAGACCCCATGGGTCCGTAGTTTCAAGAAAACAGGGGGAGCCCCCCGCCCCTTCCGCGTCCGCTCAGTGCACGGACGCCCGCATCAGGCTGGTTCGCCATCGTCGGGACGCCCGCGCCGGGCCGGGCCGCCAGCGCTGGGCCGGACCCCCGCATCGGGCCGAGCCGCGCAGGCTGGGCCAGGCTGCACCCAAACGGACTAGACCCGGACTTGGGTTGGTTCGACCCGGTCTGGGCCGACCCAGGGGGTATTGGTCCCAGTCAGACAAGGCCCAAACCCCCTGTTTTCGGACAGATCCGTTAAAACGCCCATAACTTGGGCTACAGACCTCGGATCGACGCACCGTCAGTTGCGATTGGATCATTGGAACGAGATGGTTGTATTGGTATATTAAACTCAAGGTTTTAGAGAACTTTTTGTATGGATGGGTTGGTTCGAACAAGAAACCAACCGGGCCCTTGGAGTGGAAACGCTTATAACTTGAGCTCCGGACGTCCGATTGACGTGCCGTCGACTTTGTTGGATTCCTTTAGTGAGAAAGTTCTTTTGACTTGCTCCGCTCAAGGTTTGGACACAATTGGAGTACGTTTGGGTTGGTTTTAGCTTAAAAACCAACTGGGCCCCTGGGACGAAAAAGCCAATAACTCTCAGACCGGGCGTCCAATTGACGCGTCGTCTTTCACGTTGAGTTCCTTTTGATGAGACAGAACTTTGTGATACATAAACTCTGGACTTCGTGACAGTTTATGTATCGAACCCTTGGCTTGTGGAGCGGATCCTCTTAGAATTGAGCATGCTGTGTGCGGAAACCCTAGAGCAGGCTATGACTGCGACGACGATGAAAACTGTACTTGGATCCTACGTGGGTTCGGCAGCAAGGACGACTGTACTTGGATCCTAAGTGGGTTCGGTAGTGAGGAGGACTGTACTTGGATCCTACATGCGTTCGACAGTGAGGATGACTGTACTTGGATCCTACGTGGGTTCGGCAGCGATGACGACTGTACATGGATCCTACGTGGGTTCGGCCGCGATAGTTACTCTACTTGGATCCTACGTGGGTTCGGCAGCGACAACATCTGCACTTGGATCCTATGTGGGTTTGGAAGAGGAGATGATTCAGAGGCTGATTCAATCATCTTCATCCCTCTTCGTGAATAGTATACCTGTGTGAGCTGAGTCTTGACTTCCAATATTTATCTTCGATAAGATTGACTTGCTTTCTTGTGTGGATTGGGAAGTACCTTCCTGTGTGGATTGAGTTATACTTTCCTGTGTGGACTCGGTTATACTTGAGCTCGTGAGTTGGAGTAGAACTGGAATTGATGACTTAGGTATATGTATGGGCATATACCTAAGTAGTGTTGGTTGATACTTGTATTCATATCTTTCCTTTGTGGTTTATCCTTTGTTGCTTCTGGGAGACCTACGGGAGTCTCGGGGTCCCTACTGAGTATCGTATACTCACCCTTGCATGGGCTACGCCCGCACTACGTTGTGTTGGTTGCAGACGACAGACAACGCTGATCGTGGTTGAGGCTTGGGGAGCGGGACAGTACCCAGAGGTGGTCTATCAGGTGGGACGAACACGGAGAGGATGGATGGACTTGAGGAGCCGACGAGACTGTCTGTACGCACCCTTCAGGTGGGAGTTCTGGAGGATGGCTTGGTGATTTCTGCTTACTTTTCTGTTGTTATACTTTATTTTCAGTTGTACTGCACTTTCAGTTGGGTTTGTATACTGGCCCATTTAATTTCCAGCACTTACTTGTTTTTTCAGTTTACTTAGTGTTTACTTCAGTTTGTGTACTCTGTGGTGTTGTTTTCTTTTATAAAAGCAATGCCTTCCCTTTTAATTGGAATTTATTCATTTGGTGCTAGTCACCAGCCCCTGGCCTATGAGAGGCGGGCTTGGGGTAGTCACGACACAGGCCCTGAGGACGGGTCGTGAAAAATTGGTATCAAAGGAGTTCGGTTCTACCGCAGAACTCAGGACTCTAATCTTTCTTCTACGTGAGGAAATAGTGTTAAGGGTATTGAGTGTGGTTATCAGTCCAGGGAGTCCAGTGTTGGTGCGGCGGCCGACGTATCCATACACCATGACCCTGATTTCTGATTTATGACTCAGTGCACGAAAACATTGATTGCATGTGTGTTTCAAAGTTTTATTTGTCATTACTTTGTGTCAGCTCACCAGGTATACTGTATTGATCGTGGCACACCTGTTTATTTTCAGGATGGCCCCACGATGGCAGCCAGCTAGGGTTCCGAGCTTTGTGCGAGATGGAATCCCATCGAGCGACGAGTCCTCAGTGAATGGCCCCATTACAGCAGAGGCACCAACGGTACCTCTACCCGCCGAGCCACCGATGCCACTAGCCCCAACAGCTGAGAGTGCACATCGCCATAGTGCACTGCATGAGTTTTAGCATCAGAGACTGCCCAATTTCTGTGGGGATATGGACCCTTAGGCAGCCGAGGATTGGCTGGAGGCTGTTGTTCGAGTTTTCAGATTAGTTGGGACACCAGTTGACCTCATGGTGACCCTTCCGGTGAGTCTCCTACATGGGGCAACAAGTAGATGGTGGATCCTGATGCTCTAGGTGCACAACAAGGCATCTTTACTTTGGACGGACTTTGAGAGACTCTTCCGCTCGGAGTTCGTTCCAGCCACCCTCAGTGCGGTGCACATCTAGGAGCTACTATAGCTACGGAAGGGCAGCATGACAGCAGCCCAATACTCGGCGAGGTTTACTGATCTATCGTGCTACTCCACGGACATGGTACGAGACCCATTATTTTGGGCCCGGACCTTCGAACAGGGACTGAGGCATGAGATCAGGGCTTCAATGATCTCCCTCAGCATACTGACGCAGGCAGGAGTACTGGAGTGATCCCTTCTTGTAGAGAGATTTCTTGCTGAGCCTACACCAGCAGCGAGACCTACCGCAGGGTGGAACATAGCGGATTCTTCTGCAGTTGGATTTCGACGGATGTCATAGGGGTCCAAGCGGACTAGACCATCAGGAGGACAACCTCAGGATACTGGCTCGGTGGTGCAGGGCACACGCAGCATAGTTAGTCATATGAGAGGTAGATAGTGCTATGCAAGCGGCGGGCAGGGCCCCATGGCTCTCGACTGCCTGACCCACCATGCAGAGGAGCAGCAGACGGTTGAGGGACCACCAAGGCAGAGGCAAAGGTTCAACCGTGGCAGTCCGTGGGGAGCAGGAGGACATGGTAGAGGAGCTGGCCGAGCGTCAGGTGGTGGACACCATTTTTAGGCTCTACCACCACCACCACCACCCGGAGGTCCACCCCGACCACAGGGAGCTAGCAGATAGAGGTAGGCTCAGCTCCAGGCAATGGAGGCCTACGACCACGGTGCACCAGAGATGATTCGAGGTACTATCTGTGTCTACTCCACTCTTGCTGTAGTTATTATAGACATAGGAGCGAGTCATTATTTTATTGCCACTCCCATTGTTCGGAGCTCAGAGATTTCGACAGAGCCGTTGGCTCGATCCTTACGGCTAGAGACTCCTACAGGAGAAGACTCGACGATTACGCACGGGTACCGGCAGTGTGAGCTTACTCTAGGAGGCGAGATCTTCGGCTGTGATCTTCTTGTAGCGGTGTCGAGGCCTTACGACTTAATCTTGGGTATGGATTGGTTTTCTACAGTTCATGCTCAGATCGACCGTATTAAGCGCAAGGTGCGGTGTGTCTACACCGATGGGAGCAGGTTCACCTTCACCGGTGAGAAGGGAGCCTTTGCAGCACATGATGGTCTCACTCAGAGGGGAGGACATCGGATCACTCATCAGTTGTCTAGTCTTATCCTAGGAGCCGTTGATGTGAGGTGTCCGAGTTTTCCTGTTGTGGTGGATCAGTATGCAGACGTTTTTCCTGACGACGTTCCAGGACTAACTCTTCGAAGATAGGTAGACTTATATATTGACCTGTATCCCGGGAAAGCCCTGATATCTACTCCAGCATATCAGATGGCTCCCGCCGAGCTTTGTGAGCTATGGGTACAGCTGGAAGACTTGCAGGGCAAGGGATTCATTCCACCCAATGTTTCACCCTGGGCTTCCCCAATTTTGTTCGCCAAGAAGGCGGACAGGAGATGCGACTGTGTGTTGATTACCATCGCCTAAACCAGGTGACTGTGAAGAACATGTATCCACTTCCGAGGATTGATGACCTCTTCAATCAGCTCAAGGGATCATGGTGGTTCTCGAAGATAGACCTCAGGTCAGGCTATCATCAGCTCATAGTTCGAGATGAGGATGTGCAGAAGACGGCTTTCAGGTGTCGGTATGGCCACTATGAGTTCTTGGTTATGACTTTCGCCGTAACCAATGCTCCATTAGTGTTCATGAGTCTCATGAACAGGATCTTCCAGCCTTACCTTGATCGATTTGTCATAGTATTTATCGACGATATATTGAATTACTCGACCACTGAGGAGGAGAATGCCTACCACTGGCGGGTTATACTGAACACACTCTGAGAGAACCAGCTATATGGTAAGCTCTCTAAGTGCCAGTTCTGGATTTGAGAGGTCCACTTCTTGTGGCATGTCATCTCTGAGGTGGGAGTTGTGGTGGATCCTATGAAGATCGAGACAGTGCTTGCTTGGGAGCCACCTAGGAGCGTGACAGAGGTGTGGAGTTTCCTATGTCTGGCTGGGTACTATCGAAGGTTTGTGCCAGACTTCTCCAGAGTTGAAGAACCGCTTTCAGCCTTGATGAAGTAGAGGAAACCCTTCGTGTGGTCAGATAGATGTCAGCAGGGCTTCTAGGAGTTGAGACAGAGATTGAGCACTACACCCATCTTGAGGCTACCAGAGGAGGGAGTAGGGTACGTAGTCTACTGCGATGCATCAGGGACCAGACTCGGGTGTGTCCTGATGTAGGAGTGGGCAGTGATCGCCTATGGATCATGAAAATTGAGGTAGCATGAGAAGAACTATGCTACCCATGACTTGGAGTTAGCAGTAGTGGTATTCGCCTCGAAGACGTGGCGACACTATCTGATGGGCGAGCACTTTACAGTCTACTCTGACCACCAGAGTCTCAGGTACATCTTCTGGAAAAATGACCTGAACCTAAGACATCGTCGATGACTCGAGTTCCTCCAGGACTATGACATTAAGATAGTATATAATTCTATAAAGGGGAACATAGTAGCCGATGCTCTCAGAAGGAGGACGAGCATTCAACTACTTGGAGAGGTCACATAGCAGTTATCCACTTTACAGATATCCTTCATGGATAGGGGTGGCGCGACCTTTGTTCAGTAACTCACAATCACTCCTCCACTACTTCAGCGGGTCAGAGAGGCACAGTGTGGGGACGTTGACTATGAGACGCGACATGCACAGATTTCCATAGGACATGCACCTGATGGATTTTCTGTAGGAGGAGATCTCGTTATCCATTTCAGATGATGTACTATGGTACCAGTTGCTTTACAGGAGGAGGTACTGAGAGAGTGTAACACTTCCCCTTTGGCGGTACATCCAGGGGTAGTGAAGATGTACTAGGATCTCAGACAACAGCACTGGTGGCCATGAATGAAGAAGGAAGTGACAGAGTTCGTTTCACGATGCCTCACCTGCTAGCAGGTGAAGGCGGAGCAACAGGTACCAGCAAGCTTGGAATAGCTCTTGGAGGTCCCAGAGTGGAAGTGGGATGGGATATCTATGGATTTTGTGACTGGAATTCCATATACTTCTAGAGGACACGACTCCATTTGGGTGATCATCGATTGACTCACCAAGTCGTCCCACTTCTTACCCATCAGAGAGCTGGGCTTAGTGGAGAGCTTGGGAAGCCCTTACGTTCAGGAGATCATACAGCTTCATGGTGTGCCATTATCTATCGTCTCCGATCAAGATTCTCACTTTACTTTCCGGCTTTGGAAGGGGTTGCAGGAGGCATTTGGGACGCAGGTATGCCTGAGCACCGCCTTTCACCTTCAGACAGATGGTCAGACAGAAAGAACCATTCAGACACTTGAGGAAATGCTCCGTGCATGTGTTTTCGACTTTTGTCACAGCTGGTAGGATCAACTACCCTTGGTGGAGTTTGGGTACAACAACATCTACTACTCCACCATCGGGATGGCACCATACGAGGCATTGTATGACCGACCTTGTATATCACCTCTATGCTGGACAGACCCTGGGGAGTCAGCACTTGTGGGACCAGAGATGGTCCAGGCCACGATAGAGAATGTTCAGGTCATCCAGGAGAGGATGAGGATATCTTAGAGCCGACAGAAGTCTTATTATGATAGGAGGCAGAGAACACTAGATTTCGAGGATGGCAACTACGTTTTCTTATGAGTCTCACGTCGATGTGGATTACGGATATTTGGCCGAGGCATCAAGTTATCTCTGCACTTCATCGGACCATTTCAGGTTCTCATCAGGATAGGCGAGGTGGCTTATCGCCTGGCTCTTCCACCTCAGTTGCCCCGGTTGCAAAACTTCTTCCACATATCTCAGCCGTGGAGATACATGCACGACCCGATGCATATCATCGGCCATGGGGAGCTGGAAATCGATGACAGGGAGACTTTTGCAGAGGTCTCGGTGGAGATCAAGGATTGATAGGAGCGATTCCTATGTGGGCGGTCGATTCCTCTTGTGCGCATCAGTTGGCATCAAGAGAACCTCCAGGAGAGAACATGGGAGCGACAGGCTCAGATGCGTGATAAGTACCCTCATTTGTTTCCCTATTTTATGTTGTATCTTTATGGGGATGTAAAGCCCTGAGGTGGGAGTAATGTAAAGACCCGTAAATTTCAAGGAATATTTTTTCTTCATTTTTTTTGGATTTTACGAGTACGCAGTTTCTGACAGAACCAGATTCTGAGGCCCGGTGTGCTTGGAATAAATTTCCAAAGTTTAGCTCAGGTACGTTCAGTGAATGAACGAGCGGGTTTTTCTAACTTTTGAACCGGTTATCGAAATCAAAATCTGAGGGAACCGATGAAACCGTAGTTCTAGTAATTGCTTAATAATACCTTTACTGGGGTTGTGTTTTCTCGGGAGGAGTTGTAAAAAAAATTGGGGATTAAATGATAAGTAAAATAAAATTTTGTGTAATTTTATTTTATCCATGGTAGTTTAACTCTCTCATGGGAAGTTGTAGGTGGGGCCCACAACCACCCAACTTCCCATGTGTGGTTATGAGGGAGGTGGGTCCCACACAATCCCCCACCTTTTCACATTCCCCATAACCCCTTAAAATATTTTTAAACCCCCACTATTTTTAATATTGTGGCTTCTCCTCTTCCACATTAATGTTGCCAACTTAACACCCCATTCATTTTGACAACTCAAGATTAATTAAGTGAATTCAACTTTTGAAGTATTGAAATGTTGGCATAAGTAAAATAAAATAAGGCAAGATCCTTATTTTATATTGGTTGTTTCGTTGTGTGGAGACTTTGGGGAGAAAACTCTAAGTCTTGAAGAACTCCATCACCTTCGTTGAAGAACGTCAAAACTTCGACGAAGAACACCATCACCGCAAGGAAAGATCGATGTGCCGTTCCTTATCCTCTCCGCATCCGGTTTGTGATGTCATCCCCTTCTTGGGCGCACGTCAATGCCGTCATCAAAACCACCCCTGCGATGCTTTCTTCCACGATTTTTTTTGAGGTAGGGGTTGATTTTACGTTCAAGATTAATTTGACGTTCTTCGTTAATTATTGTCCGCTTGTTATCAATATAATGGGAGGAGGTCGGAACGCAGAAACACGGCCGATCCTCCTACCCTTTTGTTGTTGATCTTATTCATGGCTTGAAACGGAGGCGACGCGGTGCCGTTGCACCGCGCTGGAACCAGAGAACCGCGGCTGGGGCGGGCCACGACGAAGGAGTGTGGCGCCGTTGCGCCGCGCCGGTGAAGCCAAAGGAGGCCGCGACCAAGAGCAGGCCGCGGCGGAGGGGCGCGGCACCGTCGCGCCATGCTGGATGGGCAAGGGCCGCGACGGTTTGTCAAGGGGGTGGCCGAACTCCACCGGCTGCCGGCGTATTAGGAGGCGGGACCGGTGGGGGTCTCACGACAGCTCACCGGCCGGCCAAAACGGCCGGCCATTTCCAAGAAGACCAGGGGTTTGAAACCCCTGACGACCAATTAGGGTGGACACCATGGGTCCACTGTTTCGGGAAAACAGGGGGGCAGAACTCCCCCCTTCTGCGTCTGCTCACCGCACGGGCGCCCTTACCGGGCCGGTTCACCAGCGCTGGACCCGACCGCCCACACCGGGCCGGACCGGGACGCCCGTGCCGGGACGGGCCGCCCACGCCGGGCCGGACCCCCGCACCGGGCCGGGCCACGCTGACAGGGCCGGGCCGTGCCACCCGGGCCAGGCCGTGCCCAAATGGGCTGGACCCGGACTCGGGTCAGGTCGACCCAGTTTGGGCTGACCCAGGGGGTATTGGGCAGGGTCAGACCAGGCCCAAACCCCCTGT
Organism: Viscum album; assembly: GCA_963277665.1. NCBI lineage: Eukaryota > Viridiplantae > Streptophyta > Magnoliopsida > Santalales > Viscaceae > Viscum > Viscum album. The sequence continues at coordinate 828,180,850 of OY728156.1, forward strand.
TTTTGGACAGATCCATTAAAATGCCCATAACTTGGACTACAAAACTCCAATCGATGCACCGTCAGTTGTGATCAGATTCTTCGATCGAGACTGTCATTTCGATATATTGCACTCAATGTTTCGGAAAACTTTGCGTACGGCCAGGTTGGTTTGAACATGAAACCAACCGGGCCCTTGAAACAGAAACCCTTATAACCTGAGCTCCGGACATCCGATTGACGTGCTGTCAACTTTGTTGGATTCCCCTTAGTGAGACGGTTCTTTCAACTTAATCCACTCGAGGTTTGGATGCAGCTGGAGTATGGTAGAGTTGGTTTTAGCTAAAAAACCAACCGGGCCCCTGGGATGAAAAGGCCAATAACTCTCAGACGGGGCGTCCAATTGGCGCGCCGTCTGTCGCGTTGAGTTCCTTTTGACGAGATGGAACTTTGTGATATATCAACTTTGGAATTCGTGACAGTTGTTGTATCGAACCCTTGGCTCATGGAGCGAATCCTCCTAGAATCGAGCGTGGTGTGTGCGGGAACCCTAGAGCTGGCAGTGACTGCGACGATGATGACGATAGTACCTGGATCCTACATGGGTTCGGCAGCGAGGACAACTGTACTTTGATCCTACATGGGTTCGGCAGCAAGGATGACTGTACTTGTATCCTACATGGGTTCGGCAGTGAGGACGACTGTACTTGGATCCTACGTGGGTTTGGAAGTGATGACGACTTTACTTGGATCCTACATGGGTTCAGCAGCGACGGTTACTGTACTTGGATCCTACGTGGGTTCGGTAGCGACGATATCTGCACTTGGATCCTACGTGGGTTCGGCAGAGGAGATGATTTAGATCCTACATCAGTCATCTCCACCCCTCTTCGTGAATAGTATACCTGTGTGAGCTGAGTCTTGACTTTCAATCTTTATCTTCGATAAGATTGACTTTATTTCTTGTGTGGATTGGGAAGTACCATCCTCTGTGGATTGAGTAATACTTTACCGTGTGGACTGGGTTGTACTTGAGCTCATGAATTAGAGAAGAAATGTATTTTATGACTTTGGTATTTGTATGGGCATATACCTAAGTAGTGTTGGTTGATACTTGTGTTCGTATCTTTCCTTTGTGGTTTATCCTTTGTGGATTATGGGAGACCTATAGGAGTCTCGGGTTCCCTAATGAGTATCGTATACTCACCCCTGCACGGGCTATGCCCGCACTACGTTGTGTTGGCTGTAGACGACAGACAGAGCTAATCGTGGTTGAGGCTTGAGGAGCAGGACTGTACCCGGAGGTGGTCTATTAGGTGGGACGAACATGGAGAGGATGGCTGGACTCGAGGAGCCAACGATACTGTCTATACTCACCCTTCAAGTGGGAGTTCCGGAGGATGACTTGGTGGTTACTGCTTACTTTTTAGTTGTTTTACTTTATTTTCAGTTGTACTGCGCTTTCAGTTGGGTTTGTATACTACCCATTTACTTCCCAACACTTACATGTGTTTTCAGTTTACTTAGTGTTTACTTCAGTTTGCGTACTCTGTGGTGTTGTTTTCTTTTATAAATGCAATGCCTTCCCTTTTTATCGGGAATTCTGCCTTTGGTGCTAGTCGCTAGCCCCTGGACTATGGGAGGCAGGCTTGGGGTAGTCACGACACGGGCCCCGAGGATGGGTCGTGACATGAAGGAAGGTTGGAGGTTGTCTTCAGGCTGAATATATGATATGTATTTACAATACATGATGTGTATTGTTTGGGAGATACCCCTTTCACGTCATAAACTAGTTTTTCCTGGGAGGGGAAAACGTGAGAAATACATAATGTGTATATCTAATAAACACAATGTAAATTGAATGGAATGTTTTTAATGGGAAAAAAGCCCATTATTTTTGGAAGGGTCTCATTTATTCTCCCTCATAAAGTAATCCTCATTCGTTGGATCTCTCCATGGCTAACCTAGGTTCCACAGGTTCCCATTCAAAGATCCATTGACTTCACCATCAGTTATGTTGGATCCTCAATGGTAATATCCATCTTCCGATACCTTAATTTATCAATTTATGTCGAAGTATTTTTTTTCTAATTATTTTGTGAGATCATATACCATATTTTCAGGCCTATTTTCCATGTTGTCGTCTTCTTCCATTCTAACTCATTTCTGAGGATGGAAATGGATGAGTGGTTTTCTCCCAACCTAAAGTATGTTGTTTATTAACATTCCATAAAATTTTCAATACATTATATCAATACTCCTTGGGATGCAAGATAGACTCCTCTAATGTCACCTCCATAATATTTAACTAATTAAATAAAATATTATTTTCTTGTGTATTAGAACACTATCTACGCATGAATAGATATCATGGGGAATTTTTTCGTGACATGATCCACCCCTATAGGTGTGTGTTCCATAAAGTATTAATATCCTTATTAATTGGAACTAATTTGGAATTAATATTATTTGGGGTGTGTGAATCAGTTATTAATAAATGTATTGGAAAGTGAGTATCACTAAAAGAGAATATAAGACACGTGTTAGGCCCTTGTTCTTCATGTCACAACTTACTTTTCATGAATTAAATGGTTTTTACAACTTGATTAATGTTTGGTGAATACAATTCCATATTAAATTGTATGTTTTCTTGATATCTAAACCATACCTTCATGTGAATATACGGGTGATATAAGGGTATCAACTTAATGACTCCATGAATGGGATTTCCATGCATTATAATTAGAAATTTCAATAAATCTAAATGTTTTGGGAACAATACTTGGATTCCTTATAGGATTCCATGGATAGGCTCACCGAGTAGTTGCTTTACTTACCCATGAGAAATCCCAATTTCCTAAGGGAGTTACCTTGGATGGGCTCAATGGGTGATATGGTTATACCATGGCAAAAGAAAGAGTTTTCCCCCCTATATGATATACCTGGGACAATTTTAGAGGTTCATGCATTACACCATATAGAGATGATACTTGGGATTCCACTTATGGATCGCCTTGGACAGAATCTTATGGTGATGGGTATTTTATAGTGCTCCTAGAGAGATTCTTGGGATTTATTTTTCGAATCACCTTGGGTGGGATCTGGGTGAAATTTAATAAATTCTAAGGATTACTTGAAATAATATCTTGCGTTAACATTTTAAATCCTAGGAGTCAACCTACAATACAAAGAATATGATTTGGTTAATCTTATGCTTACTATTTCTTTTTAGACAACCTGGTCATGTTTTTTATACATTTATTCTAGTATACATATAATATGTCTATTTTCATTTAAACATATACTATATCTGTATAGATTGAAATTGGTTCACTGATATCTATCTTCGGTTGAAGAAGGTATTATTAGTCAGGAGTCCCATGAAAAACCTGATCTGAAGTGGTTCATTTATTTATTTATTCTTCAACCCTTTCCTCCACACTTCTCATTTTTTATGAACATATTGGATAGTTGTATAAATAATAGGTGGTATCCTATTGATTGTATATCACACCTTATTTAGGAAGCCTATGGTATCAGAACATACTTAATGATTACAAGTATTGATAAAGGAAAACTCCCATCTTCCAAATCTTGATTTTCAATACTAGAATGGTGTACAAGAGTAATGTACCGAGTCTATGCTCATGATGATAGTATAAGTAGATTTTTTTCTATTTTTATTTTGTTTAGAATGTGATATATTCATGTACCCCTATATCCCTTATACATCCCTTTTTAATTTCATCTTGATATGATCATTATTCTGTATTATATATTGATTCACCTATTGAATATATTAAATGATTTATTATTATTTTCCTACTAATTATTTATTACTCTTTCTAATGCTTATCATTATTACTTACCACTATGAAACACTCTAATCAATATAACATAGTAACTACACAGACACAGTCTAGGCTCTCACTGATTGTTGGTATCCTTTGATAAATTGGGAGGCGCACTTGAGGTCATGTGGGAAACCATCTCAGGCCACCACTTAATAGATTTCGAGGTGGGAAGTTACAAAGTGGAATCAAATTTTCATTTTCCTTTTTTGCTATTTCTTGGGTATTAGATCAGATTCTAAGAATGTATTTAAATTCAGGAATGAGTCTATGATTGAGAGTAGATAAAACATGCATAGGAGAAATCCAAATTACCTAGGATGGAATTTTTCTATTTTTGGTTGTGCCTATTAGAGTTGTATTTTTTTCACCATTGGGTGACACACATGTTTTGTGATGTTATTATTATTGATATTATTACTATGGACTTTTTTTTCTTATTCTAGTAAGATAAGGATGTATCATCTCGTACAACATTATTGTAACCTGAGGATTCACATTTCATGAATTATACTATAATGTATAGGTATATATTGTTTATTATGTTCCCTATTTTCCATGATATTGATGGGAGTACCTTAATTATTATATTTTTAAATGTGAAAATATTTCTTGTAGGGATAAGATAGTTGGATTAATTAATGTTTTTTCGTCAATATAAATGATGTTTTACCATATTGGTTGATGATGGAACCTTAATTATCCAATCATTCCATGTTTGAAAAATGAACCACTTGTTCTATGGGGTAAAATATTAGTTGATTTCGTTTTTTGAATTACAATTGTAATTTATGAGAAATTTAATTATATAAATTAGTAATTATAGTTAATTCAATCATATATCTATCCATGAGCTATTACATCATAATACCATAAGTAAAGGTCAGAAAATAGTTAGTTGATGAACTAATTTAAATTTATAAAAAGTTTGGGAATTTATAAATTTGGAATGATGACACTGTATATGGGATACAACATATTTATACATATAAATAATTATAAAATTATTAAAAAAATTATATAAAATGGTTACTACTAAATTGAGATGAACATTGAAAAGTAACGTGTATTTTCCTTTATAACTTACAATTAGAACTCTATATACCCAAAACATTTTTGGTTGATATGAAAACTTAACCTTAACTCGACCTTAGTAGTGTCTAGTAGGTAGTGTCTCTTATGGATTTTGTGATCTCTATTATCAACTATAACTGTATTTAATAGTAGTATAAGAGGTGTGACTCCTTTATAAGAAGGCCTTGTACCTATAATTTTTCTGATCTCACTGATCCAGTCTAATGTTAAATCTTATATGAGTCATACATTTTTAAATTGTAGATCTGTACTTCCACAAAATCCTCAAGTCGTACACAAGGATGGTGGAAACAACCATGATCCAAAGGTGGTGGGCCATGATCCAAAATTATTACTTCCTATAGTGGCACATGAGGCACCCCTATTGATCATTCACTAGGAATCAATGCTTAATTTTAAGAGAGATTCTTGAGTTTCATATAGTCTATAAAGGGAGCTCCGCAATCCGCCTCTTCTATAGTTGTGTTGATATCGAAATTCCAACAGTGGAATCCTTCAACCTTGTCAAGGGATGGTGGTCCTTAGGCCGCTATGTCTTGGATGGAGGCCATGTTATCGATATTTGATCATATGGAGATGCCTCCAGAGTGGAGGGTCATGGTTTCCACCTATATACTTCATGATTCCTCCATTTATTGGTGGGATGTTATCTTTTAAGCTGGTCATCATTAGGGTATGTTCTAGGTATACTTTCAGACGGTCTTCTGTGACTACTTCATCTCATAGGCATTGAGAGTAGACTACACTATAGAGTTAATGTACCTATAATAGGGAGTTATATCCTTGATAGAGTATTCATCTCACTTCACTAGAATTCATCATTTTTCAAATAAACTGACAATTGATGAGTTGATGACTACAAAACAGTTTAAAGATGGGATGACCTATACCATCCAATGGTTGGTGAATTTTTTCCTATTGAAAACCATTTTGGTTATATTGAACCAAAACCTCATCATAGGGAATAACCATATAGAATATGGAAATGTGAACTAGGATGGATCAACCTTGAGATAGGGAGAAAATTTTTCTTGTGGAAAGAAATGCCTTTTCAATGATGATTATGGAAGAAACACTAGTTATATGATACATTCTAATAGTCAGGTGAGTTTTCAGCAGTGTGGTATTATAAGACATAAGAATCCCCAACCTACATGGAACCCAATTGAGTGTCATTATTATGGTAGTATGGGTCACCATCAACGTTTCTTCCAAATTTCCCCTATTACCCAAGTGAGAAGGGATCTGTAAAACACCACATTTGGGAATAGGATCAGTTTCTCTATGTTAGGATGGGATTTGGTTTTCTACTAAATGATTAGGCCATGAATGTGGTTGTGGACAAGGTAGTCAAAAATCATAGGTTCAACACCAATAAAGAAGACTTTCCCATATTAGTTAGGTTTTATCTAAGGTCCACATATGTGGACATATATATATATATATAGTGTATCCAACTCTAGAAGATAAATGTCTAGGGACTTCTACAGAATGAGGTACAATTCTAGTAGACTCTAATTTAGTTTCCCCCTTATTTGATATAAGAACATAAAACACATTTATATCTATGATAATTATAGAATTCCTAGTCCTAGAGATTGATTACTTTTATGGCATGATGAATACAAAAACACTGTTAGGGGCATGATTACAATGTATAAACCAATTCAAGGATTTCTCTCCTAAGGTGGGTGGATATATCTACCTCTGGAATATTTTTTCCTTTGAGATGGCTAGATTAAATGTCATTCTTAGTATGGAATTGTTAGTTATATACCACAATCATGTTGATTAATATCACTGGAGGGTGTATTTTACATCACATAAGGGATGTTATTATGTTCATAAGGGTGAATGGAATTTCTATAAAAGTCAAGCTAGACCAGAGAATCGTGGTCTGAGTGGAGTAACAAAATATATGGCTAGTCTATTTATGGGTTATTACAAAATACAATGTATTGAATTCCCTCCGTTGGTGGATTTTTTAGGGATTTCTTCCCTGATAACTTTTCTAGTTTACCTCTGATGAGAGACGTAGAATTCACCATTAATCTATTTCCAAGAGTAGAACCGGCGTCTATTTATCCTTACATAATGGAACCAAATTAACTCCTAGAACTAAAGAAGTATTTAGAAGACTTTTCAGAAAAGTGTTTTATATGAAGCAATGCTTATCCATGGGGTTCACCTATCCTCTTCACCCATAAGGTGGATTGTACCCTCATTTTGTTATTGGATTATCACCGGTTGAATGGGATTATGATAAATAACCGGTGTCAACTAGCGTATATTGACAACATCTTGGATAAGATATTTGGATTTATTTGAGTTCAGGATACCATTAGGTACATGTGAGACCATCAAACATACCCCATAAATATTTTTGAATTAAAAACAACCTATATGAGAATATGGTTATTCCTTTCATCCTTATGAACATGCCAACTGTTTTCATAGATCTAATGAATTGGGTTTTCCACCCATACTTCGATTCATTTTAATTGTCTCTGGGGAAAACATCTTAGTGTATTAATATACTAGACATGACCAAGAAACAAATTTTATGCTAATGTTGAATACACTGAGAGAGAATGAACTATATTATAATATCATAAAATAACACTTTTTGATCAATAAGGTTCACTTATTGGGTTATATCATTTTAGAGGAAGGAGTGTCTATCGAACCAAAAAAGGTGAGCACCATGGTATTCTATGAGTATCCCAAGAATTCATTTTATTTAAAAAATTTATTGGGGATAACTAGATATTAGTGGAATTTTATTTAGGGAATTTCATTCTAAAAGACACCTCACATGGGATTTTATAAAAAGGGTGTTATGTTCCTATGGTTAGACACATATGAACCAACCTTTTATAAGTTGAAAGGGAGACTGAATTTAGTGTCAATATGGATTGTTATAGAGTCGATAAGAAGAAAAAAAATTTATTATGAATATTTATGAATTAGTCTTGGAGCGGTTTTGAAGTAGGGAGATTGGGTTACAACGTATGACTCCCACTATTTGATTCCTGATGAGTAGAATTACACCATGAATGAAATCCAGTTAGTAAATATGGTGCCTTATTTACACTACTGGAAGAATTATCTATTTTGGGAATGTTTCTTCATTTAAATAGGCCACAAAACTATCAAATACATTTCTACATAGTGTGAATTGAATCTTAGGGATTTTAGGAGGGTAGAGTACTGAGAATTTTTTGAGTTTGTGATCACTTATACACTCAGAAAGGGAAATACAATGGTTGTTTCCCTTAGATGAAATACTCAGAAATAGGCCATTCATGAGGATAATAGTGAGTGGAAGTTTATGGACTTATTTTCATAGAAGTATTTGGATTTTCAGGAATATTATGGGAATCATGTTTTATCCGATTGCAAATGAAATCCCCCCTTCTATAACAGGTAATAATGGGGAAACATTTATATATTTATTTGTTAGTTCTGATGGAATGTGTTTTAAGAGAGGAACCACCTCCTAGTTTGTTTATTAATGGGGATTGGATTCTATACATCCATAGACATGTTTGGGTCCCTTTTGACATATAGGTGGAGTTGATATAGGAATCTCATGCCTCTTTTGGTAAGTACACCATAGGACCAATAAGATGTACTGATACATATTTCATTAGTATTGGTTGATGTGTATGAATAGGAATATTGTAGGTTTTATCACTTAGTGTTCCACCTATCAATATGTTAATGTTGATAACTACTGTCCTAGTATAATTTTGTAGCCACTATCCATTCTCAGGTGGAAATATAATGATGTTACTATGAATTTTGTAATGGATTTCATAATATCCCCTCATGTTAGTGATTTAGTATAGTTTATAATCAATAGGTTGATCAAGGTATCACACTTTGTACATATCTGAGAGACCTTATAAATTGATGAGATCAAGGGGATTTATATTAGAGATATTTTGGGCCTTCATGGTGTTCCCCTTTACATCCTATTAAATCAAGAGGCTCGATTTACATCATGGTTCTGGAAAGGGTTAAAAAAATTAGGTTAATTGGTTTTCTTGAGTATACCATATCACCCTTAGAACTAAAGTCAATCTAAGCATATGATAAATGTGTTAGAGGACTTGATATGGGAATGCATCCTTGAATTTGGAGGTTCATGGGAGGATCACTTACCACTTGATGGGGTTTCCAAAAATAATATAATTCATGAAATTATTCAGATGGATCCTAATGAAGACCATTGTAGTAGACTATGTTTCTCATACCTATACTAGTTATAGGTAGGTGAGGCATAAATACAGGGTCCTCATCATATTTAGGATAATTTAGAGAAGTTACAATTGATTCAAATGTGTATGTCTAAAACTTAATCTTGGTAGAAGTCTTATACTGATTTGTATCTTTGAACACTAGAGTTTGAGGTGGGAGGTCAGATATTTATATAAGTTTCACCTATATTGGGTCGTAGATGGATTCAGAGTCAGAGTAAGATATCACCTCATTATCTTAGCCCTTTCAAGATCTTGGAGGGAGTCAGTTCGGTAGCCTATAAGTTGTCATTACCTTATTGGTACTAGACTATGCACGACATCTTCCATATATCATAGCTCCATCATTATCATTCTGACCCATCTCATTCATTTGATCATAAGTATATTGAGTTAGAGTTAGATGCATTCTTTTAGGAGAATCTAATATCTATCACTGGTCAAAGAATAATGTCTCTCTAAGGAATGTTAGTTCTTCTAGTTTGTGTGCTATTGTTTCATGACTGCGTGTAAGATGAGACTTGGGAGAGATATGCTGATGTACATTCTTAGTGCCCAAAAATTTTCTCAGATGATGTTTTACCACCCTTAGAAGGGAAACTCATGGATGCGTTATTTTAAGAAGGGTAATTTATAACACCTCGAATATTTAAATAGGTACATATTATTTTAAATTCGATCAAACCCTTATTGGGATTTTTTTTTCTTAGAAGCTAGTGATCATACATTTAGTATTATTGGTTTTATTCTAAGAAAAAGGTAATAGGAGGGTTGTAGGTTGGATGTAGGCCAAATAATCGATGTGTATTTAAATACCTTACATGTATTGGTCTATCCGGACCCCTTTCAGATCGTGAAATATTTCTACCTACGTAGAAAAAAACTGGAGAAATACACTACATGTATATACTATACACACATGGTAATTTTTTGGGTAGTTTTTAAAGGGGAAACCCCCTTATTTTTAGTAGGGGTCATTTATTATCCCTTTTATAGTTGGCCTCCTCCATTGGAACTCCTGATGAATGACATAGGTTCAATTATTTATCATTCATTTGAGCACAATTATCTTCACCATTGACCACATTAGATCCAAAATTGTAAGATCCCCATTCCTCTATCTTCTTTTATTGGTTTTATCCTACTTTCGTTTTCACTCTTTTGATGAAATCTAATAAACCTTATTTTTATTATTTTCCTTGTTTCTATTTTCTTCTATTAAATCTTGTTTCAAAGGCGAAAGACATACATGTAGTCATCTACCAACCTAAAGTAGGTAATCTAGTACTTTTATAAAAAATATTCATTGAATTTTTTCATGTGCCATTATTCCATGCCCCAGAATCCTTCGGTGTCACCTCCATAAGAGTTGACCAATTAAATTAAATGTTATTATCAAATTTAGAGGAACCCTATCTACCCGTGAATCAATTTCATAGGGTATTTTACATTTAGATTATCCACCCCTATGGGTGTAACTTCCTAAAAATATAAATATCCATATACCTTTGAACTAAATTTACATTTCTTGTATTTGTGGTGTGTGAATATCCTTCTAATAAATGTATTGAAATGTGAGTTTCACTGAACGTGATCATATTCCAGGTGTTAGGCCCTTGGGATTTAGGCCACATCTTAATATACATGAATTAAATGTACTATCCAATATGAATAAGGTGTGATGAATTCAATTCCTAATAAAATGATATGTAGCCCTATTAGCTTAACCATACTATCATGTCAAGTCATGGGCGATAAAAGGGTCCCAACTTAGGTACAACTTGGATGGGATCATTGTGGCTTACAATATTAAATTTCAATAAATCTAAATTCACTAAGGGTGATACTAGGATTCTTTATAGGATTCCTTAAAAGGATCACCAGGTGGATGTTTTTCTTACCCATGGGTGATACTGGTTCCCTAGGGGAGTTACCTTGGATGTGATTGGTGGGAGAAATGGTTATACCATACCAAAAGTGATACTTGGTCCCCTATGTGGTATACCTGGGATGAGTTCAGAGGGCCATGATTTACACTATTCTGAGAGAGATACATAGGATTCTGCATATGGATCACCTTGGAATAACACTTTTGGTGATTAGTAATTTATATTTCTTCTGGAGCGATACTTGGGATTCCTTTTTCGGATCACCTTATATGGGATTAGGATGCTATTTATTAAATTATAAGGATTCCTTATAATAAAATCTTGTGATCTCATTATAAATCTGAGGAGAACACCTCTATGCTAAAGAATAATCGTTGGTTTAGCCTATATTTACTCTTTCCTTTCAGATAGCCCAGTAATGTTTTCTATACATGTATTTTAGAAAAACTACAATTTGTATATTTTCAATAACACATATACAATATTTTTACATGTTGAACTTAGTTCATAGATATCTAGCATAGTTAAAAGTAGGTAATGTTGGTCGGGGCTCCCATGAGGAACTCAGTCTAATATTATTTGTTTATTTATTTATTGTTCTACCCTTAAATACACACAATTCATTTTATATGAACATACATGATATTTATAGAGACCATTGTTGGTGGCCTACTGAGTATATCTCACACCATTTTCGGGTTGCCCATGGTACCCTAACTAACTTCCTGATTACATGTATAGATAAATGGAAGCACCCAATGTCTGATATTTGATTTTAATTACTAGGATTGTGTATATGATAAGAGGATTGATCCATTGCTCATGATTCTTATAGAGGTAGTTTTTTTTCATTTTTTTATTTTGTTTTGAATTTTTTATATGCATTTATGCCAACATCCCATATACTTAACTATTTGTATTGCATCATGACCTGATCATTATTCTATTTTGGATATTGATTTCTCAGGTTGTTTATATTGGATGATTTATTGTTATTCTACTCCTACTTATTTTTTACTATTTCCACTACATATAATTGTTATCTACTATTGTTCTATACTATGATCGTGAGAGAATAGTCTCCCCACAGACATACCCTACTCCCTCAGTGTTGGTCAGTAGCCTCTAGCATACATGGAGGTGAGTTTGAGGTCATGTGGCCAACTGTCTCGAGACACTGCTTAGTGGATTCTAGGGTAGGACACTACAAACCTATTCTAAAGAACATTGAATGATATGAGGCCCCAAAAGTGCTACCTCAACTACTTCTAACAATCATAGGGGAGAATAGTATGACCTAATATATATTTCCTCATAGGGATCCATCTGAATAGTTTCCCAAAAAACATTTGTTTTAGGAAAACTCAAAAATTGGAAGGTGTTCTTCCAAAGAACCTAAAAAACATACAATCATTCTAAAATCATGTACTTTAACACTCATATCAGAAACCCAAGCTAACCATCAGTTTAAGGGCAGTATGTTTCACACATAATTACCTGTGAACCTAGTGACTTCTACAACCCCTTATATAACCATGATGTAAACCAATAATTGTTTTCTGATATGATAGAATGGGGAATACCATAAAGGCATAAAATCTCTCAAATGTATATATTTTATACTAAAATGGTATTCTTGATTATCAATAAGATCACAATATTTGTAAAAATTTTGAAGATCACCCATAATGCATCGCTGCCTCAAGAGGGTCTTAGTAAGACTATTACGAAATCTAGGGTGATGTTATCCCATTTCCAATATATAAGGGATAGAGGTTGCATATTTCCATCATTCCAATAATTCTATAACTTCACCTGACGATAGGTGGAACGCCATGTGATAAAAACTACAATATACCTCTTTAGAACAAGCAAGGAATACCAACGACATACGACTCTATATATCATGGTAACCCCATGGTGTACTGACCAAATAGAGGCATGATATTCTAACATAAATTCTTCCCATATGTCTATTGGAACCCAAACATGTCTATGAAAGTTTATGATCTAATCATTATCAATAACCCATCCCAGTGGTGGATCCTCACTTGATACTCTCTCCCTTAGGACTAAGACCATAGGATCTAAACATTGTTTCATCCTTACCCATTCCAAAAGTGAGGACTTCACTACCAAACCCGATTATAAAGACTTACCATTATTATTTTGAACCTACAGGTGTATTTCAAAAAATAGGGCCACCAAATTCCACCCACCACTGGTCCCTTGGATGGAATGTGTTTGAGTATTATGACTCCTGGGATCAGCTACTACATTTCCTTTTAATGTTTTATAAACAACCTCAATTTAGAATTAATGCATGAATTCTACCCACCCGCACTGCTTAATATTCATGTTATGCAATGTGAAAATGTATTTGATATTTTTTTGGGTCTTTATAGATTAAGAAATTCTCCCCCAATAGATAAATCCTCCTAGAATGTTAGGCATGAACCACAACTACCCGCTCGAGGGAATGAATAGGGCAATTTTTCTCATGAAATCTCATCTGGAGGGACCCATATGCTACAAATTAATCTACCTAAAATAGAATTTCATCTGATCTAAATGTTGATGCATCATAAAAAACTCTATAAATTACACCCAGCTTTGGAAGATTTAGGATTGATGTTGAAGTTAGTATCCATTTTAGCTTTTGAAAGGCTACCTCTCCAGCTTTAGACTATAATAAATTCACTACCTTTTTATTCAAGATCATTATAGGTACTTCTAAAAAGGAAAATCTTTAATTGAATGTCTTGTAATAGATATCCGGCCCCAAAAAACTACATACATCAATGTAAATCTTGGGATGTTCCTAGAAATATATAGATTTAACCTTATATAGGTCAGTAGATACTCATAAAAATGTGATTATGTGACCTATGAAGATTAAAAAATTAATCCAAAAGTTAACTTTAGTGATATTATCAATTATATGGTTTCTACCAATGTATTCAGAAATATTCAATTTGTTTTTCTGGTTCGTGTCATGTACTAGAATACACCAAGATATTTTCCATGAAGACTGCCAAAAAATAATCTATATATAGGTGGAAAAACCAATTCATTAGATTCATAAAAACTATTGATGTATTAATAAGATTAAAATACATAACCAGACACTTTTAGAAGTCATACCTGATCAAGGACATTGTACGTGGTATGTTATATGTCCTAAAACACATGTTATGGTAGACTGAACCAAATTAATATTAGGGAAAAACTTTTCTCCTCATATATGGTCAAAGAGGTCATCTATATGAAGCAGTGGATAAGAGTTATTAATTGTAAGATTGTTCAACTAGTCATAATACACACAAATATTGAGGTTCAAGTACGATTTCATGGTTAATAGAATTGGTGAAACCCATGTTGAAGTACTAGGTCCTATAAAACCCTTTTATTCCAAATCCTCTTATTGCTTATTGAATCCTTGGAACTATGTAGGTGATATCCTATAAAGAAGAATGGAAAATAGTACCACTCCTAGAACTATCTCAATGGTTAAATCCACCACTCTTACATGAGGTAACCAATTTTTTTAATATAAGACATCCCTAAAACAATCCACAATAAGAGGGAATTCCTTATGTCACATTCCCTAATCACTCATAAAGATACTAACCATATATTTTATTACTATGTCTAGACCATGATTATATGGACAATATCAACATTCCTAGAAATAATTTTCATTATTAGGAACATAGGTACCACCATTAGATGATGTGAAAGACACCCTATAGTGATATAATTCAACATTTTCCTGATAAAACTCTAAAAATTACATTGTGATAACGATTTAGAAACCCATCATTCTGAGGAAAAATAGACTCTATAAGAATCAGTACCCACCAAATTTCATGGGGAAAACCCTTGAAATAACACACATAATCTCATAGAAACTCCAATGGTGTATCGAGAGTCATCACAACCCAAAATTACTTTTTTTACAAGATGAAACTTTTTATAATTTCTACATATCTGAAGGAATGTGAAGTGACTATGTCAGATAATGAAATATACTAAAGTAGAGGCTATTATAATTATACCTATGACTACATAAGTCCCATAAATCTTCTCCTTAGGAGTAGACAACACTACATTGATATTGAAAGATCTGTAGCCTTGAGAGAAAACTTGGATACTCTCGGCAGGTCCTCTCTGTTCATGCTGGATTTATGAATCCTAGATACCTTGACCATGACTACCTCCTTGACCTGAATGACTGGTAGCAGTCTAGATACTTTCATTTAGAGGTGACACTAATCTTGTTATTAAAGGAATAACTGATACAAATCCTCTCCCATTAGGCATCTATAGAATGGTCTTGAAAAACTATCAAAGATTCCCTAACCTTCTGCAATCCCAACATTCAACAGGATCCCTAGGACACTCGGGCATCCTATGCCCTAGATTTCCACACTGGGGGGACACTATATAACTATCATTTATTGTCATATAAGTTCTTCTAACCTCACTCAAAGGCTCGAAGCGATGCTTCATACTTCTCAAAGAACCACTTCCCAATCTCAACATAAAACCACCCTAGCCCACACCGTAAACTTATATTAGGTTCCACTCTATGATGTCATTCCAATTCACTATATAATAAATAATGGACAATTGAATGATATTCAACTATGATCAGATGGTGTATAAAATTCCATCCTCAAACCACCACATTATCGTCAACTAATCACCAATAAGTGTTTGTTAGAAGCACTAAATATGGGTGAAACAATCCAAATATTCCATCACATACATATTACCATGATGTAGATGTATAAAAACCCAAGCATGGTCCTCTCTCAATGTATAAAGAAAAAAGGTAATCATATAAGGATATTTGGAATTCCATTGATACCATACCCTGATGATGACCAGACTGGAAAATCACATCCCACCAAATCATGGAAAAATATTGAAGCATATAAGATGGAGTCTTGGAAATCCTCTATAGAGGCATCTCCAAAACTAATATATGGATATAATGGCATCTATCGATGACTCAATAGCACGGGGACACCATTCCCCAATAAGGTAAGCATAAGCTACTGGTGAAATTATCACATAAAATCTTCTATAATAGGGTCATTTAGAAGAGCTATGTGAAGATACAACATAAAAACTTAGGAAGCCCTCATTAAAATGATCATTGACACCCAGATTAAGAATAATAATAGGTGCCTTAAGTTCCACTACTGGAGGTAATTCTATTAGCTTAAGGACCAATTCCTCTAAAGCATGATCATCACCACATTCTTAGTGAATAACTTGAGGATTTCATAGAAGCATAATACCAAAATTTCCAAAAAAAATAATTAGAAAATATTCAAAACTATACATGGTCAATGATACTAGAAAAATATTGATATCAAACTTTATTATAAATGATTGAAACTTATCGGCCTTCCCCTAAAGATTAGTCTTGGTGATACAGAACATCATAAAAATTACTAGTGATACTCCCTACTTTTCAATACTATTCCTTGTTCAGGTTTAATGTCTCACATCACAAAGTAGTGGTTTAGGTATATAGAGCTTCAATTTTGTGATATAGAGGAAAATTCCCTTTAATTTTCAATTGGCATCCCCATTTAATGATAACCATTTTTAAGTGGTTAAATTCATCTATGTTTGTTCTCATTTATGGGTATGTATATATATCATGATCTAATAAGATGATTCCACATTTCCAATTTATAAAGGCCCATACTCTTTTTAAATATCAATTGGAATATATTATAACAGTGACTTGACCATTAAATATGGTATCAGGATGTTATAGTTCATGTAAAGTGATTTGATTAAATGAATTTCCATTCCAAATTTATAACAGTACATTATTTATAAATTAAAATTGGTATTCATGTAATCAAATCAACTAACTTTTCATCCCATGGAACTAAGGGTACCTGGTTCAAACATATAATAAGTGGTTAATTAAGGTTCCACCATAAATCTATCCGGTAAAACACCTTTTATGTTGATGAATACAATTTAATTAAGCCAATTATTTTATCTCTACAAAAAATGTTTACACATTTCCATATATAATATTTAAGGAACTTAAAATAGTCCTAATAAATATAGGTAATTAATGTAAAGAGATTCACATACATGGATTTTTATAATGAATGACATGTGAATTATCAAGTGCCGATAATAAAGAAAGAGATAATAAATCCTTATCATAACATTCCAAGGAAAAGGGAAACCATAATAATAATATCAAAAATAATAATTCCACAAAACACATACACTAACCAATGATGGAATAATTACAATTATAAAAAGCATAAACCAACACAGTAATATCCCAACATAATTAATTTGGATTTCCACTATATGTTGGTTAGATACTCCCAGACATAGTATTATTACAAAATTCCAAAAAACTTATAGTTTCTTTTATAATACCCAAACTGTAATACAAAAATAAAATAAATCTTTGATACAACTTTGTAGTGTCATAGACCTGTTAACTCATATATAACTGGAACTAGTTTTCCACATTACCAGAAGCACACCTCCCTATATGCCAGAGGATAACTACTAGTAGTGAGGGCCTATGCCATGTTAGTGTGGAGATTATTCCCTCAATTTAGAGTGTATAATAAAAATATAAAATAATTATAAATAGAGGAAATAGTAATAAATAACCAACAGTGGAATAATAAATCATCTTGATAAAGTAAATAGTTAGAAACAGAATCAATATCATATAGAAAATTATGCTCATGTCATATTATTTTAAAAAAGGGAAATAGTGGTATTGGCATATATATCATGCTATAAAAAATAAAAAATGGCCAAAAATATATCTATTAGAATCATTATCATAATCTCGGTCCTCTACTACTGTGATCCATCCTATGAATAAAATCAAGCATCCACAACTGGATGATTCCCTCTATGCCTACCTGTATCCATAAGATCTATTCAGGAACCAATCAATGACCTTAATAGTGTGTTATATATACTTAGTAGGATATCACTAATGGTTTCTAGTAAAATGTATCGAGTGAATATAAAAGGAGTAGTGTTCATGTATTACAATGAAAGAAAAATAATAAATGTAAAAATGTCAAATCTAATTACTAAAGGGAATTAGGATAACACTACCCACTTTGGACTAATCTAGAAAATCTCTGAGGGAGTGTCTATATGTATATAGACATGTATATATATATATAGTCTGCACACACACACACACACAAACATATTACTATTACCTAGGACCTGAGGTGAAACTTTGGCGTCTATGGATAGTAGTATGAGTCTTATAGATTGTTAAGGGACTCCATCCCTGGGTGTCAATAATAATTTAGTCCACCATTCCCATTTATCACAATATGGGATTAAATTACTGGTTATCACATTTAATTAGGGATTCCATGATTATATACCACATTAAATTAAGTATTTCAAGCTCATATATCACATTTCATTTAGAAAACCATGCGCATATATCACATTTCATTTGGGACACCACACCAGATAACACATTTCATTTGGGATTCCTTGCTAGGTTAGCACATTTACATGGGATTCTAGGCCGGAGGATCATAAGTAGATGGGAAACCTTTCTAGAGTATCACAAACATATGAGTTCTATGCCTGCAATTCACAATTATATAATAAGGTCCCATCATGGTTTAATACTAGAAGAAGGATGAATTAAAATTCATTTAACATACCTTTTAACTAATGTGAATAACCCTTATTCATATAGAAACCACATGAAGTGTTCATAACACTCACTCCAATTTAGTTCATGTGATTTCTTTACTTAGGCATCATGCCAAGACAACATAGATGATGGTTTGAACATATTGCTTCAAAATAATTCAAGGAAATCACATGAGTATACCTCAAGGTGTTTCACTTATTCAGGTGAGTATTATCTACCCGCAAAAGGGAACACTAAACATTTATATCATGTGTAACACATTTGATAAAATAAAATTATAATTTTAACAAAACATACCAAAATTATGGAAAACGGTATGACAACCAATGTTATATAATGAATTGGATTCTATAAAAATGTACTAGACCACCTAAATTAGGTTGGTAGGTGAAACCTATTCTATTATGAGTTACATATTCAATGTAAGATGGGAGAAATATGTAAAATAGAATTAGTACTTGAAAATATGGCATACTAGCTTGCACCAAAATAGTATAGAATATTGAAAGAATAAATGAGAAAGGAAGAAAGAGGAGTGAATCTATTATTGATACACAACGAATGTAGTTGAAAATAACCGAATCAAACAATAGATGAACATCCTAGCTCAAAGACTAGGTTGGAGGAATATGGAAATCTCCCACACCTAGGAGAAGAGATTCTAGTGAATTAAGTTTTAAAGGAAGAGATAAAACTAAAATGAAGGTAATGTAAAATGGTCTTTTCACACATTTGTAATAGGAGAATGGTTCAGATTCAAGGTTTCCAAAACATACATCAAAATCATGCATCTCTACGTGTTATGTGGAACTAAGGGTACAACCCTAGGGTCATGGTTTGGAAAATTCATGTGGCTCCTTCTAGGCCATTGGAAATCCCTACACAATTGTGAAACCTGAGGTTCATGTTTATAACTATCTATGAGGCCCTATATAGTTTTATATTCCACTCGCACAATTTATTTTCATGGTTAGAACTAACCATGCGATAACCATGGGACATAGTATGTGTTTCCAAAATATAGAGATTTGGGCACTGAACTAGCCCCAGACTCTCCTAAATTGGTCCTTATCCTCTTAAGAAAATTACTGTTATTAAACAAGTGGTTTTTATAGTATATTAAGTATCTATACCACTTTAAAAAATCTAGTACATTACACCCATGAGGTATTAATGATGTTTATAATATATGAATAAATAGAGGTATCTACTCATATAGTACTTGGGACCAGGTTTTCCTTGGATGAACAAAGGTGTGTGGGTTAAATAGAGTTTTAGAGACTTAATTCTTACTTAATCTACTCAGTAGTGTCTTGAAAAGAAATCATATTTTTAGTTTCTCTTTATAAATTATTCTAATGAAATCCTAAGGGATCACATTTTATTGCTATGAAATACATATCTCACTACTTCACAGGAACTCTTAAATATGGTCTATGGTATAAGAAAGACACATACATCTAGTTTTTTTAGATATGTTAACATTTATTGGGTAAGTGATCTTTCTTTACGAATTTGAAATTCTTAAGGCTAATTCATTATTAGGGGAATGTTTGTTTCAAGGAAATTTATGATGAAAAATTCATTCATCTTCAGTAAAATGAAAACCGAGTATGTCCCAGACGTATAATCCATGAAAAAACTATTTCAAGGATGAAACAACTTGAAAACCTAATGGTTGATGTTTTATACCCATTTATTATTTGATCTAATAACCAAAATGAAATAAACATATTAAATAATCTTGGGAAAATTTATCATCAAAGTTTATTGATATAAAATTTTAATTTATCCTGGAGAAGGTGGAATGTGGGGATATTTAATTGGAATATGTTTCAAAGGAGGAAGTGTTGGTCATCATGAAAACAACTTTATAAAATATTTCTTTTGTCACTTATGATTTTTGTTGAGAGTACATTGTCTTCTGAAATCCCTGTAACTTTTTTGTATTATATTTCCTCTTTCATTTCATTGAATTTTATAACTTGGGGGGGGGGGGGGGTTATAAAAGGAGTAATTCCTATAAATAGGAAGAGACTATAATTTTTTATTGGTGGTGATCAAGGGGGGACATAAAGAGTTAATAATCACGTGGATTTCATAGCTATAGTTTCGAGAAGAGCTCTTGTGTTGAGAACATGTGGGAACAAAGTTGGACAGAGAAGTGGATTATTGTATTTTGTTTTCAAAAAGGTGAAAAATAAATTCACGTTTTAAAAGCCCTAATAAACTAGAATAATCTTTTCTGATTTGTATTTACCAAATATCATATGTTGAGAGAACTTTTGATGCATGCCTTATGAAGGAAATGTGAGTAAAGGGGTTGTTAGTCA
Organism: Viscum album; assembly: GCA_963277665.1. NCBI lineage: Eukaryota > Viridiplantae > Streptophyta > Magnoliopsida > Santalales > Viscaceae > Viscum > Viscum album. Next base: position 828,201,960 of record OY728156.1, read on the forward strand.
TATTCAATTTTAATTGGAATGAAATATGCTAGTGGAAGACAACGAAGTTTCAATAAATTCGGTTTAACATATGATATTGCTAAAGGTGTTCAATCAATGACTATATATCATGGAAGATATAGTTCATGATGAAAGCATTTGTTTGTTTAATAATCCCGATGGTAGTGAAGTAGAATTGTTGTTCTTACCAAAGCAGATTTTGGTAAAGAATGATGCATCCATGATTAAAGATGGATTGGTATGTCACGTGCATGGAATTATTTATGTTCAGAACATTGAAAAATTGAAAATTCAAGAAGTTTTTGAATTATTAAAGAAGTGTGTGAAAGATGATGGTGGCACAAAAGATACTTACACACCCAATGCGACATCAAATGGGGTTTTGAAAGACGCATCATGGTTTTTGTGCGCACGGGTTAGTGATTCCTATAAATAAGAGGTGACCCTCTCTCATTTAAGAAGCTCAACACATAGAAAAAATCCAAGATCAAAATCAGGAAAGAATTTTATGTAAAGGGAGGTGTGTGAAATTAATATAGTTTCACATATGAAGAAGATGTTGCGTGTAAGAAAGGAGTTGGGCGCAAGATTGAAGTTCGACGGAAGAGGTGTTTCATGAAAAAAGTGAAATCTTGAACATATGGAATAAAAGTTGTGCGCTGGAAACCAAAAAGGGTTTGTGAATGATTTGAATTCAGCACAAGAAGTATGTTTTGCGAAAGGTAGTTCCTACTAGTTTCTAGGTAGGAAAGAGAAGAATTGTTTTGAATGAAAAAACCTTTAAAGCTAATTAAGAATACCTAAAACTTTTTTCCCTTATTTTTGATAAGAGTGTGCACAGACGCTTGAGTATTTTTTTTTCAAGTGCTACATGAGAGTAAGGGTATATCCTATTCATTGTATTCCACATCAAAGTATTGTTTTCTAGTGGATTGTGAGGTACTTGAATATTTTCGTACCATACCAAGGATGTAGCTACTATTGTGGAGTAGTGAACCTTGTAATTATTGAGTTCCTATGGTTTTGTGTGTTCAGTAGGGAAATAAATCCTTACCTATAGGAAACTATTGTTTCGAAAGGAAAGGAAACGAAAAAAAGAAATCACTGATTCACCCCTCCACCTCTCAAGGATATTTGGATCCTTAATGGGAAAAACCAGTTCACATATTTCCAAAAAATATATAAGGATATATTGAAGATAATATAGTGGATATTGAATTGATCTTATTGATTTTAGGATGTCAATAATTCTTTTAATTGAAATCCCTCATAATGTGAATTAATATAGGGGGATATGAGAGTTGATCACAATAGAAATGTGAAAAATACCATATTTTTATTTACACTGAGAGTTTGAAACTATCAATAACACCATTTTATCCTATCGTGTGGTTATTAGATAACCTTAACATTGGATTAATATTATTACTTGTTACCCATGGGATCTCATTTAGGAATTTTAATTGGTTTTTCATGTTTTATTTATTAAAAAAATTATCCCAGACGATATGGAGGCTGATTGAAGTTGAGGTGGATATAAATGAATGAATATTTAATGACTTACATAAAATAAAAATTTAAAGTGTATGAATCAAAAAACAAAGTAGAGTAATAAAAGAATATTTTTAATCTTACATAGATGTTCATTCCAAAACCATAGCATTTTATTCCAAGAAGTAGTTTATAAGGGATTTTATGGTGTGAACTATGCTATTATATGGAGCCCATAAAATTGGATATGTGGGATATCTGATTAGTTGAAGTACATCACAGTACAAGATTCATCTCTAGACCACAACAAGTTTAATTTGGACATAAATAGATATAAATTCTATTAAAAAATTCCCTTGTTCATGTTTTAATTAGTGTAGTGATTTTTTTGAATCTTTTGAGGGATATAACCTGGGTATTGTGGATATAAATATCACACCACAAGAAAGGGAGTTATGTAGGAATGTATCAAATGTCTATAAATATTTGGTGACTAGATAAATGATATTGAGTGAATAAATTTTGAGATAAATCATTGCCTATTCTAAGTAGTGTTCTACGTTGATTTTGGCATGGACTGAAGAGAATAAAAATGGAAGAAAAATGATCCGAATTTTGGAGGAACATAAGTTTTGGAAGGAAGTATTGATTAAATTTTCAGTGACTGAATCATCACCGCCGCCTCTTTCCATCTCAGACTATCATGATGCTCCTCCTCATTCTTGATGAGTTCATAGTGGGGGTCCCCTATTGTGGTGGTGTTGTTCTTGGGCTTGGCTGTCTCGACTTTATTGTATTGTTGCGGGCCTTTTTCTCTTGATTCTATCATCACTTGATAGGGCTCCCTCGATGGAACAATGAAGCTTTATTTCCAGGTTCTAGGTTCTGTGACATGAAAAATGCCACTTTGACTCTGGTTGTTGTGTAGGACAGTTTGTCGTGGTCTCTACGAGTGTCCTGATTGGCGGCGATGAGTCTTGGTTGCATCAAGACTTCTTTCTGGCATGCTGGTGATGATCTATTTCCTTTTGTTTTTCTCATTTGTTTTTTTGGATTTGGATGATTTTTGGTGGTTTGTGTGTTTGTGATGGCATCAACGAGGCTCCTTTAGTGAAATTTGGATATGATGATGAGTTGACCCGTTCGGGATATTATGGTTCCACTTAGAAGTCTGTGCATTGTTATTGGTTTTTTCGTTTGTTGAATCTGTGATCTGCGAAGCTTGTGAGTTGTTTGCTCCATGGTTGATTTTTCTTTATTGATTTTTCAGATTTCAGATGTGAGGAGAATGATTCCGAAATGTTTTTTCGGTCGAGGTTGGTGGTTCCAAGCATGGTCATGCTTCTTCATGAGACTATTCCACTTCAAATTCTGCTCTGGTATCTTGCTCCTTCGTCGCTCTCTGAGTCTATCAGCTGCGGTGGTTTCAAGAGGCTTTATGAGGTAGTATTAGTTAGATGTTTGGTGTTCCAGGAGGGATGTTAGGTCTAATATGGTCATGGTTTTCTCTTGGAGGTAGTCTGGTTCAGCCTTGATGAATTCGATGTTGATGGAAGATGTTATGCAGTTTTCATTTTGATTCGAAGGTGAAATCATGTTCTATCTTGGTGATGGTTTGACGCATTAGTCAGATGTTTTCCTATTTATTTTTGACAATAGAAGCGAGTCCTTTCTGAGGGATTCATATTTCCGGTGATGTGATGATGACGAGGGGTGGATTTTGTATCCAGGGGCATGCCTCAAGGAGGATCATGGACCAAGGCGATGCCATGTGTGGTTGTGGAAGATTATATCCAATTTTAGAATTTGAAATCTGAATTTGTGTTTTGAGGTTTTGGGGTGGATTTTAGAGCCTGTTTTTGATGTTTGAAATTTAGTATCTTGGTGTTTGAAATTTGAAATCTTGTATTGTGAAGTTTCCACTTACCTTTAAAGTGGTTTATTCAGAAAATGGAAAAAATATTTGAGGCTTATCTCTCATCATTGCATTGGATCATTATAGATACAATCACCATAACTATAAATGGGAAAGCACTTTTTAGAGTTAATGTTTTTGGAACCATTGATTCACCCTTATTACCTATGTTCTAATTTCACCTGGACCTAAAATTATTATAGGTGAATGATTTTTTTTCCATTTGGTTAGTTTGTAATTCAATATTTGTGAATATATGAGTTTGATATATGTGAACAAAATACATTTTGTGTTATAGTAATTTGATGTCATGGAAAAATTGATTACACAATTAAACATAATATATATAATATATCTAGTGGATATAGGTATAGATATACATGTGTTATATGGAGATCATATTATATAACATTACATCTTGGATAACCATAATATTATACTAGAAGCCACTCTATTCACATAATTTTGGATTAATGAATTCATAATTTTCTTCAAAGCTATAAATTCCCATTTGGTTTCTGTTTGGGTGAATGAGGATTATGTATTGTTAAAATGTATTTATAGAAAACATTAATAGATGTTCTAAAACCATGTTTCAGGATATCCAAAGTAATTTTTAATTTATTTTCACAAGTTTTTACCAATAATTTAACTTATAGTTAAAATGAATGATGGTTTTTTTAAGATAATTTCTATAGGATATCTAAATGTAGTTTTGGATATAGTTTCACTAGTTGTTAAAAATCATGTGACAAAAAGTGAATGCTCAAAATGTCTACAAGGAATTAGTGAAACTAAGAGACTAATAGAAATATACACTAATTTTAAAAAAAATTATACTTATATTAACCATATTATGCAATTATAAAGTTTCTCATAGATGTTTAGTATGTCATGGTTTTCCACATGGAAGTTTATGAGTTATTCTATTATTCACATTTACTATTTCTTCTAATTTCAACCATTATAATATGTATTTTTCAATTCAAAATATTATTTTATAATATGTAGAAGGTTTTGAACATTCATAGTGATTATGTAAATGTATAAAAAATCAATGGGTGGGTTGAATCAACTGTTATAAAGAGTTATATTATTTGAACTGTATGTGAAATATTTCAATTATAGAAAATAATTTCTGATAATTTCAGATGTCTAGGTATAATCTATAGAGTATATATAAAGTGTTTTATATTTAGTCAGTATGTGCGTATTTGATTTTTTATAGTACTATGGAACTCTAAATCATTAGATCTAGATTACCTCAATCACTTAATATTAAGGTTCCTGTAAACAATGGATTGAAAAAGAATAATGCAGTAAATCGTGTCCGGAAATATTATTGGGACTGAATCAAACTAAGATTATGTTAATGTGGAGAAGGGGAGAAGGGGGGGGGGGGTTGTTTATATTCATATTAAAATTACGTAGTTTTAGGATGGAATCGAATGTTTTTCTACATGTGTTAATAAGATTTGTTAGATGTTTAGTGGTTTAGCTAAAGGTTCGTTGATGATCACATGAAGTTGGAATATTGTTTTGAACTCCATAGGCCACATACTACCTAGTAAAGTCTAAATAGATACACAGTGAGGTGTGAAGAATAGGGATCTCTAGCAGGAAAATTGGGTACATGGTGTTTTTTACATAATACTTTTAATCTTAAAATATTGTCTTCTATAAATTTATAATTAATTAAATTAATTATTTTAAACATAAAAATGAAAACCTTATCATTTTCTCTGTCAGTTGGACATGAAAAAGGGGATAGTTAAATGAATGTTCATACCCCCTATCTTTTTATTTCTCTTCTCTTCTTTTGGCGGATTATTCATTTATATGTATTTCACTATAGATTCGTATCAGTAAGGGAATTATTCCACTCTCTCTTTGTCTTTAATTTTTCTAACAAAACACTCTATTTCCTCAAGACACCATGACCATCCAGACACCATGACCATCCAGACACCATGACCATGAAGACACTATGACTAGGCACCATTTAAAGGTGACACAATTTGAAGGAGAAACCGTTTCTAGATAAACTGGGACACCGTTTCTTAATCTGATTTGTGGTTTTTCAATATAATCTCAAAAGGTCATATTTGAAGCTTTTAAATGAACTTACATAATTAATGTTTCTTTGTAGACATGTCACCTGATAGTAAGAGGTACAAGGTAGAGAATACATTAATCATGTCGGCTCCAACATGTGCACTCCAAGAATAGAATGAACAGTGTGTCCTAAAACAAAATATAGAAGAAACAGACAATAGAGAAACAAGTGTGTGTGATAACAAAGAATCTTGTGAATTCTTGAGAAAAACCGACACATTAAACTTCACGAAGAACACATAAAGCATTAAATGTGATAACATGGATTAGATTTGAGAAAAATCATCGCAATACAGAATCCACAAAGAACATGAGTCAGATCTAAACTGGAGAACCAAACTTTCGATACGCTATTTTTCACAAGAGGAATCGATTCCTACATCCACTTCATCATAAAAATCCATAGCTGCATAGACTAACAATCAGAGCACTTCTAACCTTATCTCATCATTTTTTCTCTGTTGTGTATTAGTTTTAGCTTTCGACCAGTGTGTGTGTCCATATAAAAACATGCACTATCTCCTACATTAAACTAAAGTATACAAGATATCCTTTCTCACACATCTTTTTACACTTTGGTATTCCCATAGATAAGTGTGGAAGAGGTCCTTGTGTGACCCGACTATTCATACCCACAAAGAACTATTGAAGAGGCTGTATGAACTGGAAATTCCTGTGTACCATTTTTAACCCCGATCTAGGATGTGGATCTATTTTATTTATATAAACCTATTGGTGGCAGGTGATCACCTAGTGGAGTGGATTAGGTCTCGACTTGAGACTAAACCACCTGTTTTATATCTACTGTGTGGTTTAATTTAGTTTTCTTTGTTTTAATCTATAATTCAAAAATCATTATATTTACTTTGATATTTAATATTAGAAAGAAGTTATAATTGTTTTTCCTTATTAAAATAGATTCAAAATAATTTTAATAATTGATATTAATATTACCAAGAATTAATCAATCTTATGAGATGTTATTTAAAAGTCAAACATTTATAACCTTATTACATTGATTAATTAGGTTGTATTTATATTTGTTGGGGATCCTTTTGAGGAATACGTTTCAAATTAAAATTTCTTATTGATACTCAATCCACCCCCTCTTGATTACTCTACTCCGACCAGCATTTAGTTCAGAGGTGTTTGTTATTCTTATTAAGACTCTATTTTTGACCCTATTCAAATATGATTTTATTTGTACATTAAAAGATCTGTAAATTTATGTTAATTATAAATTTATAGATCTATAAAAGTATTTCTTTATTATGGATAATTTATTGGAAGGTTCTATAACAAAATACCACCATTATTTAATAGAATCAATTTTTCTAAATGGAAAATTAAAATGAAAATGCATTTTAAAAGTTTGAGTTTTGAAATTTGGTCTTCAATTATAGATGAATAAAAAATTCCTTAAACTGGTAGAATCACTTGTTATGACTCTACAAATAGTACCTACAATAAAAATTTCAAAGCCATGAATGTTTTATATTGCTCTTTAGGAGATGAGGAATTTAAAAGAATATCTGCATGTAAAACTGCCCATCAAATTTGGGATACCTTGTCTGTTTCACATGAAGAAACTTCTACTGTGAAATAAATGAGACTTAATACTTATACTATTAAATATTATAAATTTAAAATGAAACACGATGAGCCTATTTATGACATGTATCTCAGGTTCAATTAAATTTTCAACACAATTATTTCTCTTGGAAGAGAAGTTACTGCAATTGAATAGATCATGAGGATTCTCAGATGCCTACCTAATAGATGGATAGGAACCTATATATCTATTAGATAATCATGAGACATCAGAAAGTTACCTATAAAAGAGCTCATTGGGAAACTAATGATGTATTAAGAGCATTTGAAAGTCAACAAGGAAGAATAGGATAAACCGAAAACAAAATATGTTGCATTTAAGACAAAAACTTCTAAACAAAATGAGAAAGGGATGTTGGAAGCCTCTGAAGAAATTTACAATAGTGAAAAATCATCACTTGACAGTAATGAGGAGATTAATCAATTAGCCATAAGTTTTAAGAGATTTTACAAAAAGAAGATTTTTTTTAGAAATCCGAACATCAAATGAAGATATGATAAAAAAAAGTTGGAAGAAAGATTGGAAAATAAGTGACATGTTTAATGAGATAGTCTTCTATGAGTGTAAATGGAAGGGACATATATATACTATATTTCCTAATCTCATATACATAAAAAAATATGAGGAAAAATATAGAAAGTATAAAAAGGCAATGAAAGCAACATGGAGTGCCTTTGGGGACAGTTCAAGTAACTCGGAATCTTCACATGATGAACAAGCTAACAAAGCCAATATGTGTTTTATGAAAAACACATCTAAGGTAACACTGGAATATCTTGTACATAATTCTTGTTATTATAAAGATGAGAGTGACTATGAAAATATGTCTAATGAAGAAATGTTTGAATACTTCAATATGATTAAAGAGACATGTATTGAACTAAAAGATAAATACAAATCTTTAATGAAGTAACATGCTCTTAACTCAACTGTTAAAACTAAACATAGTGTAGAATGGGAGAAAAAATGCTCAATTACAAAAAGAAAAATATGAAGTAAAACTATCTAATGAGAAATTGAAAAAGGACCTTAAAAGGGTTACTAATGGTAAAGATACATTGGTACAAATTATAGGTATACATATTTCTCCTAAATAAACTACTGGAATGGGATATCAACCCGGTAAAAGAAATTTTGGAAGAACTAATATTTTTCTAAATCTAGGACATATTGTTTTACTCCAAGTTCTAGAAAACATTTAGCTAGTTCAAGTCATGACACAGTCTCTAATGTTTTAAGATTTTCTGGACCAAATAGAGTATATTTTTGAAGTACATTACATAATGATTATATGAAACCTATGAGGCAGATAAGGGATCCTAATGCACTAGTCACTAATATTATTGGACCCAAACAGGTATGGGTTCCAAAATCTATTTTTATCAGACTATTTTGTAGGAATGTTTCTTAAAGAGTTCCTGTAAAAGCTTATGGTACATTGAAAGTGGGTGTTCAAGACACATGATAGGGGACTATTCATCATTCAAGAATTTAATAATGATTGATGATGGATATGTCGCCTTTGGTGACAATTCCAATGGAAAGATCATTGGTCTTGGTCAAATTGGTAACTCAAACTCAGTTTTAATTTCCAAATTACATTTTTTTAATGGATTGAAATATAATCTGTTTAGTATTTAACAACTATGTGATGATGGAATTCATGTTAAATTTGAAAATAATGCTTGCAATGTTTTAAATTCTAAAAATGAATTAGAAATTTCTTCTTTAGAAAATGAAAATTTATATTCTATTAACTTAGATTCTTTAGTCTCTAAAAATACTTAATGTTTAAGTGTATTTCACAAATTATCGTGGCTTTGGAATAGGATACTAGGAAACTATAATACTCACTCTCTTAGAAAGTTAACTAGAAAATGGTTAGTCAATGACCTACCCAAACTTGAGTTTTCAAATGATAAAGTGTGTAATCCTTGTCAAAAGTGAAAGCAACACAATATTTCCTTCAAACCAAAGAAATAATTGTCAACTAATCAACCTTTAGAATTGGTTCACATGGATATGTTTAGATTATATATAGTTTCTAGCTTATATGGGAATCACTATGTTTATGTTTTTGTTGATGAATTTTCTAGATATACTTGGACTTCATTTTTAGTTCCCCAAAATGAAGTCTGCTCTAATTTTACCAAATATGCCAACCATATAGAAAATATTAGTGGACTTAAATCCATAAGAAGTGATAATGTATGTTAATTTAAAAATCATGGGTTTGAATCTTTTTGCACAAAAAATGGCTATAGTCATATTTTCTCTTCCCCTAGAACACCTCAACAAAATGGAGTTGTAGAAAGAAGAAATAGAACTTGTAAGAGATTTCTAGAACCATGCTTAGTGAATATGACAAACCTGTTTATTTTTGGGATAAAGTAGTAAATAAAACATGATATATTATCAATAGAGTGTTGATTAGACTTACTCTTAAAAGAACTCCATATGGGTTATGGAACAATAGAAAACCCAATGTTTTATACTTTAATGTATTTGCTTGCAAAAGTTTATATCCTTAATAAAAAGGACATTATTGAAAAATTTGCATCCAAGAGTGATGAAGGAATATTTTTAGGATTTTAAATCTCTAGTAAAGACTATATAGTGTTTAATAAAATAACTAAATGTGTGGAAGTATCTGTCCATGTAAAATTTCATGAAATAGATCCACATGAACCTAAAACCACTCTAGAGAACCTGGAGGATGATGTATCAAACTTGGAAATTAATTCAAAATCCTCTAACCATCCTGTAAATGAATCTATGAAAGATTATAGTTCTGGAAACTCTTTACATTCAAGTCACAATGAACCCAAACCTATTGAAGAACTCGAACTAACTAGTCCTTCTTTTTCAAGAGCTGTTAGAACTCTTAAGAACCATCCTTTAGATGCTGTGGTAGGAGACTTAGATAAAACAACTCAAACTAGAGGTTCTCTTAGAAATAAGGTTGACCATCAAGTCTACATATAACTACTTCAATCTAAAAACATTAATGATGCTATCAATGAAGAATTTTGGGTGATGGATATGCAGGAAGAGCTTAATCAGTTTGAAAAGAACAATGTTTGGAAACTTGTTGACAGACCCAAAGACACATTCACCACAAATACAAAATGGGTGTTTAGGAATAAGGTAGATGAAGCTGGTAATATAGTTAGAAAAAAGTCTAGATTGGTTGGGTAAGGCTATAGTCAAGAAGAAGGAATTGACTATGAAGAGACATTTACACCAGTAGTTAGACTTGAGGCCATCGGAATTTTGCTTACTTATGCTGCATGTAACATCCCCAAATGATAAAGGGTTAAATGACTAAATGATATGACTCATGTCAACAAGGTGCACCTTCCTTTTCGGGAGCCTGTCTGATTAGAACTCCAAAGTTAAGCGTGCTTGGTCTGGAGTAGTGATCAGGATGGGTGACCACCTGAGAAGTTTCTCAGGGTGTGTGCGAGTGAGGACAAAGCATCAGGGTGTGTGCGAGTGAGGACAAAACACACTGGAAAGGACAAGTGTTGACTTGTGGGGACTGTTATTAGTCAGATGACCCATCCCGTCGGGCATGTGGGTGGACCTTAGGGTGGGCCCCACATGTCTACGGGGCAATTGGTGGTACCTGGTAGGGAAGGACCTGACGACCATGTTGAGGCGGGGTGTTTGTGTTGTCACTAGGGCCAGTTGTCACAATTGGTATCAGAGGAGGAACCCAACCTTAAGTGCGGTGCACTGCCAGGGTTGAGATGTAGGGCCCACAATGAGGGCATTGTGCTCTGAAGGGGGGGGGTGATTGTAACATCCCCAAATGGTAAAGGGTTAAATGACTAAATGATATGATTCCTGTCAACGAGGTGCACCTTCCTTTTCAGGAGCCTGTCTGATTAGAACTCCACAGTTAAGCGTGCTTGGTCTGGAGTAGTGATCAGGATGGGTGACCACCTGAGAATTTTCTCAGGTTGTGTGCGAGTGAGGACAAAGCACACTAGAAAGGACAAATTTTCGTCTGTGGGGACTGTCATTAGTCAGATGACATGTTTCGTTCGGGCATGTCGGTGGACCTTAGGGTGAGCCCCACGTGTCTGCGGGGCAACTGGTGGTACCTGGTAGGGCAGGACCCGACGACCATGTTAAGGCGGGGTGTCTGTGCTTTCACTGGGGTCAGTTGTCACACTGCACATATGAATTTCAAACTATATCAAATCGATGTTAAAAGTGCATTCCTAAATGGGTATATAGATGAGGAAGTCTTTGTTGAGAAACCCTCTGGTTTTACAAATCCTCATTTGTCAAATCAAAATTTTAAATTATCAAAATTTTTATATGGTTTAAAATAAGATCCAAGAGCTTGGTAGGATAGACTAATTACTTTTCGTAATTTAAAAGACTTTACCAAAAAAAATAGTTGATCTTACCTTATTTATAAAACAAATTTTCAATGATTTTTTATTAGTTCAAATTTATGTTGATGAAATTATCTTGGGATCTTCAAAAAATTATTTATGTAATAAATTTTCTAAAATGATGCAAAAATAAGTTTAAATGAGTTTAATGGGTAAATTCAAATTATTTCTTGGATATCAAATCTTTCAAAATAATGATGATATTATATTAATCAATGAAAATATACTAGAGATATTCTAAAACATTTTGGTTTGGATATCACTAAAAGTAGCGACATTCCAATGAGTACTACTTGTAAGTTGGATCTATATGAAGATGGAAAATCTGTTGATCAAACTACTTACAGTGGAATGATTGTATTCTTACTGTACTTGACTTCTTGCAAACATGACATTATGTTTTGTGTGTGTATGTGTGCTTGTTTTCAAGAAAACCCTTAGGAATCTCATTTAAATGCAGTTAAAAGAATAATTAAATACCTCATGCACACACCCAATCTAGGACTATTCTATCCTAGAGGATAATCATTTGAGTTAGTAAGTTATTATTATGCGGACTTCGGTGGTTGTAAGATAGATAGTAAAAGCACCTATAGAACATGTCACTTTTTAGGAAAGTTACTAGTATCATGGTGTAGTAAGAAAAAAAATATATTTCATTATCTACTGAAGAAGATGAATACATAGCTGCTGGTAGATGTTGTGCATAATTTTTTTTGATTAAATACAAATTACTAGATCATGGATATAAATTCAAGAGTATACCTATAAATTGTGACAATACAAGTGCTATTAACATCTAAAAAAATCCTGTTCACACTCTAGGACAAAACATATTGATGTAAGACATCAATTTTTTAGAGATCAATATCTGAAATTTGATATCACTTTGGAATTCATTGAAACTAAATATCATCTTGCTGATATATTCACCAAATTATTAAATTATGAAAGAATAGATTACATCATACATGAGTTAGGAATGATAAATATTAAGTAGTAAGTATACAGTTTCATGTTTACGGTCTCACAATTACCCTCTCTCTCTCTCTCTATGTTACTATCTGAAACATACTATCTCAAACAATACAATGGAACAGTTTAGAAATAACACTGTTACGGTCTCACTGTGAAAGCCAGTTATTGTCCAACCATGAAAGGCAGTTACTGTCTCACTATGAAAGCGAGTTATGGTCTCACCGTGAAAGCTTGTTCCACTGTCACCATGAAAATAAGATAAGGTCTCATAGTAAAGACACTTTATTTTTTATTTACATATTATAACCCGTACCGTGGTAATTAATTGTTGTGTTCTTTTACATTCCTGTGCTTTTTCTTGCGATTCTTGGTATCCCCAAATGATAAAAACTAAAGAAGTTTCACTCTCTCTTCTCCCGATATCTCTTCTCTCAAACAATAACCCCTCTTTCAACCCTTCTGTCTCTCAAACCTTCATTGAATGACCACGATGAAATTTCCATAATCATAAACTCTTGAGAAGTGATGATCAAATAAGAAGAAAAAAATAGAACCGAAGTTAGTACCCAAAGGTCCTCTAAATCCGAATCTGGTAGACATAATAGTGGTACCTAAAAAGAAGATATTACCTATGTGGATTCTGTCCTGTATGTATTTGGTATTGAAATTTATAAAATAGAAAGGATGGTTTTATTGGTACAAAAATGAGGATATACATATTTACCCAAATCTAGATGTGCAGTTTTATCAATATGTTCAATTATATTTTGATATAGAAGATGATTTTGTTGTGAGAAGTTGGATTAATGGCCATAGTTGCACGTTTTCTTTGAGGTTATGGGTTACACGCCTAAGGATACCTCATGAGGGTATTTGTGAGAACTAATAGATAGGTCCCCCACCTTAAAGTGAGTTATTTGTTTTGGAAGAAGCATTGGGAAGCTTAACTGGAAATGAAACAAAGCGAAGAGCCATAGCTTTTGAGCTAGATGGTGAAACCAAACTTCTGTTTAAATTTATTCATAATCTAATTAGCCGCCGAAGAGGTGAATTTTCTACACTAAAATATTAGGATGTATTTTTGATACACCTTATGAATAATGGACAAAATATCAACATGTGCCAATATGTTATACTCCATATGCGTGAATTTAACAAGACAACCTCCAAGTCAACCTCTCTGTTTTACTCAAGATTAATCTCATCTATAATTCTTGAAAAAGGGTTTGTTGGACCAGATGAAGTAGCTATTTAGGATTATGAGTTTTGTCTTTAAAAATTTACAGTAAAGAGAATTAAATTCAGTTGGAATCCATGGAGAAAAGCATTGGTAGAAGATAATGACAGGGTTTATGAAAAGTTCAATCTGGTGGAACACTCTTCAAGACCTAAGGATATTTCTGACCCTAGTGTGGAACTAGATGAAATTGTTGAGTATTATGATGAGGAGGAAGAAGAAGAGGTTTTTTACCTATAGGGGAAACTTTTCTTGATGAGAAAGATAGTGAACCTGTTCTTCAAGACTTAACTGAGAAGGAAATGCCTGTTTCCGAAGAAGTTACTGATTTGGATGAACAACCTACTACTGAAGAAGAATATGTTGCTAAGGTAAATGAAAAGGGTGTTGTAGAAGAACATATAGAAGAATATATTCTTCTTGTGAAATAATATTTTTATAAGGAACATGTGGAGGAACTATCTATTCCCGAAATTATCCCATATGCTGAAGAGAGAATAAAGAAAGCTTTTTAGATGGATAGAAGGGAAATGGTAAAGGATATTAGGGATGAAATCTTAGAAATAGAACAAGGATCTAAATCTATCAGTCTTGAGAAATATGCACCTAATGTGGGGGTGGATACCCCCATTTTGAAAAGTGTTGATGTGCCAATCCAGTTGTTCCAAGATCAGTAGATACATGGTATAAATTACATAGTTATTTTGATTTAAATGACTCCCAAGAAGCCTTAGTGAAAGGTATAGAGCTACATACTGTGTTTCAATTGAAACCAATATCTACTCTTGATGTTATAGTTATCATGGAACCTGACAATGTCTCAGATCATATTTCTAAATCTTCAAAAGAACCTTCAAACTTAGTGAGTAATGATGATTCAAAAGAATTCGAAGCTACCCTATTTGTTGGGGATGAAAAGCTCATGAATACCCAAATGGCTCCTGTAACCAATTTAAGTGAAAGAGATGCTACCCTGTTGTTGGAGAATATCATATGGAAGATTCATCCCAATATACTTCATGATATTAAAGATGTTAGAGTTGAGAAAAAATAGTTAAGTGATGAAGTAAAGACTCTCAGAGGTATGGTTGAAGAAATGCAGATATCAATGATCTCAAGATAAGAACCATTTTTTCATCCTTTTGAGGATATTGATAGTCAGATTCCACAGGATGTAGCCTCTATGTTACAAACTAATCTAAACTCAATGGCAGACATGGTAGCTGAAAGAAACAAGAAAATTGTTCAAGAGATGTATAAGCTCATTATTGGTCTTAACAATTTGATTGATGAGTATAAGGGTTGTCCCTAGAAATCTCTAAATCAAATAAAGTCCCCTAATTTGGATGTTACTGTTTGTCATGCCTCATCACAATTCTCTCAACTCTTTTTGAATAGTGATCTCCTCAGAACAGTTTTCAAAGAAGAACTTTAAGCTGTGCTCAGTGGTTTTCACAAAGAGTCTCTATCTGAAGTTGTCATGAACTATGACAGAGTTCTTGATTTGGTGAGAATTCATTCCAAAATTGCGAATAATTCTCAAGAAGAGATTACTGAGAAGGTGTACATCTACTTCAATAGGATATTCTCGAAGCCTGACATGAACAAACACCTCAAGTACCTTGTATAGAATATGAGAATCCCTGCTTTCACTCAAGCATTCAAAACACAAGTCCAAAAGCTCAAAGATTTCACTCCTTTGTTGGATAAATTTATGGATAACAAGGATGAATTTGAGAAATCCACACAGGATTGTGGGGAGATTATTGGTAACTTCATCAAGCTTTTTAGTCCTTATATTCTTGTCCAGAGTACTTCTATTGTGGCTCCTGTAGCTGCAACCATGAGATCTGGTTGGCCTAACTAATCCTCCTATTCCCTTGCCTCTACATATATTTCTCTCTCCTAGGCCCTGAGTCAGATTAGGCCTATTATCCTTGATCAACAGTTTCCTTAGTCTTCAACTACACCTATCTGGGCCCCTTATGTCTTTGAAGGCCTCCAATTACCTTCTCCATCAACTGGTTCACTTACCTCTTCCACTTCCATCTCTACTCCTATGGCTTCCTCTTCTGCTACTATTTCCAAAGGAAAAGGGAAGACAAGCCAATGCTGACTAAAAGTGACTACTCTCTTTTTATAGGGATGATTTCTGTAAATTTTTCTTACTATTTTTAATGACACTTTTTATCCATATAATACATTTTGAAATCTTCTTATATATTCTT
Organism: Viscum album; assembly: GCA_963277665.1. Lineage (NCBI taxonomy): Eukaryota > Viridiplantae > Streptophyta > Magnoliopsida > Santalales > Viscaceae > Viscum > Viscum album. The sequence continues at coordinate 828,217,945 of OY728156.1, forward strand.
TTACTTAATTTTGTACTCTTTTTGATAATCCCAAAATGGGGAGAAATATTTACTTTAAATGCACACTAGGGAAGAGACACATTACTTAAGAATATATCTCTCACTCACATAATTTGTGATCATAAAAAGGGAGAGATTGTTGGACTCCTCATGTGTTAATCATGTTTTAATTATAAAAAATCTTATAAATTTTATAACACTTGTTAATCCTTTGTAATCTATCTCAAATCATGTGTACAAGATGATTTGTTTCATTATGCTTTAAATAAACCTATCCACGATCTTAAGTGCTATGTTTAATTATTGTAAATTATTTTTAATTTGTGTTATAATGAATTTCGTTGTTAAATGATTGAGTCTAATCCATTATATGAATATCACTATTTAAGTTAGTGTACTTATATTTGGATAATTTTGAGAAACCGTGAGTCTTCCTCTGGTTATGTTTTTCTAGAAAAGGACTAGAAATCTTGACCCAGACACCATGACCATCCAAGCACCTTGACCAAACACCATTTCAAAGATACACCGTTTCAAGGAGACACCATTTCTAGACAGACCATGATACTGTTTCATAATAAGATTTGTCATTTTTCAATTTAATCTCTAACTGTTATATTTTATGCCTTTAAATTCACTAACATAATTAATTTTTTTAGACATGTAACCTGACAGTACGAGGTACAAGGTGCAAAATACATGCATCTTTTTGGCTCTAACACATGCACTATAGGAATAAAAGGAACAGTATGGCCATAAACAAAATATACAAGAAATAGGCGATAGATAAACAAGTGTGTGCAATAATGAAAAAGCATAATCATTCTTAAGAAAAACTGACACATGAAAATTCACGAAGAATACACGAAGCATTCATTGTGATACCATAGATCAGAGTCGATAACATCTTCGCAATATAGACTCCACGAAGAACACAAGTCAGATCTGAACCAGAGAACCGGACTTGCGATACTCTATTTTTTTCTAGAGGACTTGATTCCTGCATCTGCTTCATCCCAAAAGTCCAAAGCTGCATAGACTAACACTCAGAGAACTTCTAACCATATCACATTATTTTTTCTCTATTGTGTATTATTTTCATCTTTCAAGTAGTGTCTATGTGTCTGTATAAAAACATGCAATGTATCCTACATTAAACTGAAGGATTCAAGATATCCTTTCTCATATATCATTTTACACTTGTGTATTACCATGTATAATTGTGGAAGAGGTCCTAGTGTGACTTTAATGATCATACCCTTGATGAAATGTGTAAGAGGTCGTGTGACCTGGACAGTCTTGTGTACTGTTGTTAACCCCGATCCAGGGTGTTGATCGAATTTATATATATAAACTTCTTGGTGGAAGGTGAACACCATGTGGAGTGGATTAGGTATTTTCTTGATACTTAACCACTTGTTTTTATCCAATATGTTATTTAATTTAGTTATCTATGTTTTAATTTATAATTTAAAAATCACTTAATTTACATTGATAGTTAATCTTGGAAAGAAGTTATAATTTTAACCCTTATTATAATGTTTTCAAAAGTAATGTTAATAACTAATATTAAGATTACTGAAAATTAATCAATCTTCTGAGAAGTTATTTAAATAGTCAAACATTCATAACCGTATTACTTTTATTAAGCGGGTTGTATTTAAATTTATTGGAAAATCATTCTAAGAAAAATTTTCAAACAAAATTCTTTTATAGATACTCAATTCACCCCCCTCTTTAGTTCTCTACTCCGGCCAACAATATGGATTATATGTATTGTATTATTTTTCCTTATCCCGTTATGGATAGAGACAACTATGCCATTAGAAACACATCATGGTCTCAAACCTTTATATCTAAAATTATCTATTTTGGGGTATTCTATAGTTAGATTAATAGTATTGAATGGATATCTAATACAGAATTGTGAATTTTTATATTATATTATTGTCTAGTTGTATAGAATTTAACATTATATTAGAGGTACCGATGTATCATTTAGTAAAGGGCATGATTAGATTGGAAATTTTTAATTAATTTATGTTCATTATAGGTTTAAATTGTTCCCTATAAACTATTTAAATTAAACAGTATCTTGAGACAATGTTTACATTTAAGTGAACTATAATGTAATCTATTTGAATACTTGGTGGTTAGTGATTGATTATGTAGTAATATTTGATATATGAAAGGTATTTAAGTATAATAATGGTATAAATATCATAGATGGAGTACCTTAGGGTGATCTTTCTATATCATTCTATACATATCATGGAAGCTAAATGTTCTTGACTATTGAACTCCAGAGAGATTTACTGGGTAGTTTAGTTATGGAAAGTGGGTAATTTTAGTCATAAAATATTACAAATATTTTTATGATGGATCACATGATAAGCGATTTCCCATATTTTCTTGATTATGAATTGATGTAGAAAGTATCTGGTATTAACCTTCTAATTATTGAATATTACGTCTATGATGTTGGTCCAAGAATTATAAGAATATATCTATTTAATATAGTTGGTGAATACAAGAAAAATGGACTGCCCATTTGAATATAATTATTTAAACTCATTTTTCTTTATTTTGTGTTACTATATATTGGGTTATAGTTTATTTTTACATTATTTTTATCATATTTTGCAATCATCCATGTCATTTTTATTCATGAAATTTATCCCAACATTTATTAAATTCTATACACATTTGGCATCTATTATTGTAATTTTTTCATGATGATGGGATTTTGTTTTGATACATTCTAGGGTTATATTATTATATTGGATATATTTTTTATGTATAATATCTTAAACATATAATGGATAGTAAGGAATGTAAATTATGATCACCAAACTGCTTGTGGAATATATTCTTGTTGACTGTTATGAGAAGGTTGAAGAACAATTATGCTAATTTATTTTTATAGGAACTCCATGTTTTTCTATATGGGTTTGGATGAGGATGTACTTAGAGCACATTTAATACACATGTGCAATTCAACTTTGGGATATTACATCTTTTTAGAGGATTTATATGTAATGACCATGACCTTGAATTTATTAATTTCATTTTGAGGGAAATTATTTACGAAATTATGAGGAAATGTGATTTTTTAGTTCTCAAAATGGAGTTATTTTTTATTTTACAACCCAGTTATTAAATTTAAAGAATTTACATGGAATTATATTTATTTTTGTGTGTGGCTCAGGGTTAGATATGTGGTTAATTGGTTCAGGTAAGTTAAATGAAGGTCTCACTTTCATTTTTAAACAACATGTGGTATTAGGTACTCTATGTTCCAGGAAGGGGAGGAGAGCACCCTGGGGTTCCACCCAGTACTTTGTAGGCCCATGGGTAGTTTTTTTAATAAGAGTGAAAATTTAATTTATTTTCTCACCTTGAAACCATTGACCAATTTTTTATATTCCCTAATTATTCCTTGGTCAAACACCTAACATGGTCTCCCCCACTTCTTTCTTCAAGACTCTATCAACTTCCTCCATGATTTAGTTTGGATTCGGATAGAGTTTTTAAAGGATAAAAAAATTATATGTTTCTATAAACATTTCCTATATTATTACCTAGTCTCTATGTATTTTGTGTTACTAAAAAATTATTCAATTAATAGGTATTTCACTAAATTTAAAGGAGAAATCCATTATAATTATACGGTACCATATTATTCAAGTTATGAATGTTATAAGTGGTATATTTTTAAAACTTTATTAATTATTTTTAAAAAAATTGATTAAATTGTGAATTTATTTGGTTTCTCTTGTCTTGGTACAATAATTTGGAGTTATTGGGGTCAGTTTTAATTATATATATATATATATATATAAATTTTTGATTATCATAACTATTGTGATTTTATTGTTATGATTCGATTAGGTTTCAATTAATTGTTTGATATGATGAATTTAGTTTAGTGGGTAATTGACTCTGTTTGGTTTAGATGTGTTTTTAGGGTATAATATATAAATTTTATAGTATGAGGGATGTCTCATTAAAGTTATTCTTATTTTTAGGTGGTTCCAAATCATATTTAGTTTTTTGGATATGATTTGGATTTTATCCCCACTATTATATTTAACTTAATCGACGGAATTATACTAACTTTTTAAAGGAATGATATAAAGATTATTTAAATGAGTAGCCTAATTAAATATTTAAATAAATTTCCGATGAAAGCATACTTTTAAAATAATGGTTTAAATAGATTGAGAATAATAGATTAATCTTAGAATAAGGATAAATTTTTTTCAATTTTTTTCAATTTTATATTATCTATAATATGTTTAACACTATTATATATGCTTTGGATTTTAAATTCACGGCCTCCTCTTCATTAAGAAAAAAATTAAAGGGTAATGTGAATAACACTATTATTGTTAGATTAACTATAAGTGAATAAAAATGTGTATTCTTATTCCCAAACTAAATTAATGATGTAGTTATTTTGTATTTAAGTTATTTGTATGTTTTCAAAGTGTTGTAACTTTTAAAAACTTATTATTTTGGATGGTATGTATTGATTATATATCCAAGAATATTCATAATTTAATTGTGTTGTTGTGTAAATTATCTCAAGAATGTTTATTACAAATACTATGTAACATCAAAGAATCCCTCTTGAACCTTTTTGAAGTTACACTAGTTAAAGATATAATCTAATTTGATTAGATAAATCAAGGATCATGGGTAGTATGAGTGTATTTAATTATAATTATTTTTTATTTTTTCCATGAATAAATATTAAAAATGAGATCATTACATCCAACTTTTTTATACAAGAGTTATAAGTCAAAAATCCATACAATAATTTTGTTAAAAGGATTCATTGGTGGTGAGGTATAAATTGGGAAAATTGGGAGTGTAGAAATAATTTAATTTATAAAAACTTTTAGACTCACTAATATGGTTGTTTAATTAAAAAAACTCATTTTTTTATTTTTAAAAAATTATAAATCTTATTTTAGTTCTATAAAAATATTTAAATCGAAACATGGAATTATCAAATAATATATTTTAAACAACCTATTTAGATTCATTATTATTATTATAATGTATATATTTTAAGGCAGAACTCCATAAATATTGAATATTTTTATTAAACCCATGATTTCTAAGGATGTATTCTTTCAAATAAAAAACCTTATTTTGTAAATGAAATTACTTTTAATATAGTGTCTTAAATTCCAAATATGCAACACATTTTTTTTCTTAAACTTGTTTCTTGGGAGTATTTATTGGTTAATAATAATATCATACATGGTATATTACATAGTATTTTACTAGTTTATACTATTTACTACCCATATAAGTGTTAAATCATTTTATTTTTATACTATAATGAACCATGAATTTATCATCACTTTATAATTTTTTAGTTAGTGTAATTTTCACATTAATTGGAATGAATAGAATAAAGTATCATAACTCAAAATATGTTTGGATTAAAATTTATGTGACTAATTAGATTCATAATATAAAAATCATGGATTAATTTTGAATTATGGTTTGATCATGTATAACATGAAAATATGTTTCTTGTTGTAAAATTTAATATTTCTTGTTTAAGAATATCAATATGTGTTTCTTACAGTATATTGTTAACAAGTTATATTGGGAATGTTAATTTATATAAATAGTAATTTTTTATTTGAGAATAGATATCACTTGATAAATAATGAGCTTGTTATTGGGGTGATTTTTTATTTTATATATTGTATGAAATTATTGATTATATACAGAATGACAAATGGGATTGGATTAAAGTGATCTATGTTCAGTATACCACTTTCCTTATCCCCAAGGGGATGGCAAGACAATGCCCAGAATTTTGTATACACAATCCTGTTTCCACGAGATGGGGTTTTCCATTGACTCATCCATGAATGGAACATTATTCCACTTAGTTCAATAGAAAATTCATCTTGGTTTCCCTAACATGGTCATTTCATATTTTGAACACAAGGAACAAAGAAGGAACTTCATGTATGGACCATCTAACATAGAGAGTAATAATTTCTAGTCCATACTAATTTTTAAAGTACTATATTATTTATTGATGTCATGTTTTGATTGATAATCATAATAATTCCAAATAATTAGATAGAAATTAATATATTTATCTAATTCACACTCATGAATTTATTTTATATTTTTTTATCCTTGGGGGTTTCTTAATGAGTATTAAATTATCATACCCTACATGTGCACTTTTGGGGTCAGGAAAATTCAGGGCGTATTTTGTAGGTAACCATAGATACTAGTAGACATCTCTAATAGTCATACTTGATGCACATGTTCATGAAATGTGTTCGTCTAATTTCACTTGGTGTTGGAATTGGATACTAGAGATCATGTTTGAAATTTAGCCAATACTATTACATTATAAGAGTTAGGTGATTATATTTTTACATTTGTCTATGCTTTAAATAAGATGTGACACAACAATATATTCTTATAATATGTTATTCATTTTTTATTATTGTTATTATTATTTTAGTGTCTTGATTATACCTAATAGGGATAATAATACCCTAAATGACATAAAATAACCATAGATGATATTATAAAACCCTTACAGATTAGGGAGAGTTCTAGGGGTCATGTAACAGTATGAATTTGTTCCATTCTACCAGTCGAGGCATTTCCAATATAGTACCCCCTTTCCCCTTTATTGTTTTCCTCTCGGGGTTTGACCACAAGAATTTAGTTACAATCCTACGAAAATTATCACTACAATGAAAGGATTTAGACTTATCATATATGAATTATCCACTCTTTGGTTTTACTAAGAGGATGTGATACCACTTACCTACTTATAAGATATTATTAAATAATGTATCCATAAGTTTAGACCCTACTAGTATAGGGAGTTAATCAATGTAATTTTTATTTATTTTTACCATTTTTAAAAAATCATGTTTGTTTCTTGTCTATCAAATTTATGTTTCTATCACATATTACAACATTTTTCAAGAGATTTCATATATAATAGATTTTTTTGGGAAAACTAATGTGGCCTTTAATTATTGCATATTTTATACATACATTCAATGATTTTATAATTTTTTTGCATTAAAATGATATTTTATTGATAAATACAATATAATTGATGATTATGTGTTGAAAATATTACTCTTTATACATATTAAATAAATTTGATATATTTGATTTTATTTATAAAATTTATTGGATAAAATTTTCACATATTGGTTAATAACTATATTTAAGTTGTTTTTTGGTAAAATGATCCTTGAAATATTATTTTAAAAGAATATATAATTGTTTTGGGTCATTTAATTTAAATTATAATATTACATTTTCTAATTTTAAATAATTGTTTTATTACATATTTTTTATTTTTATTTTTTTATTTTGGAATTCAAGTTTTAAATATTTTTTTTGAGTTTTTCTAATTGGGTCATTGATTTTGTTTTAGTAAAAATATATTATGAAAATATTTTCAAGTTTCATTTAGGATTTTAGGTTTTAAGAATTGTTTTTGAAGGGACCATATGAAATTCTTGATAGACCATCCCAAAACCTCAAAGTATTTTTTTAGGATTTCCGCATAGGATAATTTTCCACTTTCCTACCTCTAAGATAATTTTTTATAATCATAAGAGAACTTTCATACTGTATCCTTGAAATATAATTCATCAGGTTCCAATACAATACTTCTAGTTTTTTCATGTGTAGGATATTTCTATTATGCTCGTGCTCATAGTATCATTCAACTGAAGAAGAAACATGCAAAGTAGAAAAATTGAGGATGGAATTGAGTGTTTATTGAGTTTGGGATCCAATGAATATTTGAGTGTTTTAAAATACTAAAATAACATTTTAGAACTTGTGGTCATCTAAATATTTTCAAGGAGAGACTAATAATTCAATGTATAGGGAACCTAAGAATCATTTAAAGAATACCGTATGAACGATACTAATGAAATCGATCCTATTTGGTTGATAAATGAGAAAGTATTTCAATATGAGAACACTATATAATAGTCCAATAAGGATATATTGATGCAACAAATTTTAGGGAATCTGATTGAATGTTTAAGATGAAACCACTCTAAAGATAGAGATCACCACTTTCTTCCATGAACCTTCTTCAAATAAAAAATTCACCCAATATTATAGATGATAGTGGACCTAGTTGGTACCAAATGGTTTATTTAATTATCAAAAATAGATAATGAATTAGATTGAAAGTTTTTATTTTTTATAGGATGATAATGTTGAATGAATGGGTCCTCATTACTATTAAATCCTGACTCAGTTCACTTTATAAACTATAATTGGAATGATTGGATACTAGGCCTCAAGAACACCTCCCCATATTCCCTAGAATAATGACTAGAAGTATGGGACTAGGGTGATTATATGGGATAAAAATACCTCATATAATAGTAATAAAATAATATAAATAACTATATATCAACTATGGAAGTAAATAATATGAATGTTAAAGCATAAATAATTAGACAAGGCAATAATAATGAAATGAAATTTATTAAGATCTAGAACAACCAAGCCATAAAAACAACATTGAATACACACTAAGAAGATCACATATACATGAGTATATAAAGGAAATTAAAATAAAAGTACACAAATCTACTTCTATTTCTGAGCTGAACCACATACCCAGACTCCATGACACTGTCGAGCTGGTTTAGCAAGATCATAAGAATCTAATCAAATGGATTCACTCAATCATGAAGCCCTAGTACGTATACCAATAAATAATGTATTTGTGATCATAGTTAAAGTAAAAATATGGTCTATATTCATATCAAGGATCATATACCCGGGATGGGAAATACATCTCAGTATCCACCCCTAACAACTAATCTATAATCTGCTTTCATAATTTCATGATCAAAAAATACGATTAGCCTTACTGAAACTCTTTTGAATAAAATATTTAAATTAAAACCATAGTCAATCCATGTGCCTGTCATCTTGATTGAAAATACCAACATTGTACAATGCCAATAATGTCTCTGATAACATCACTATGAATGTGCATCCTAACTAACATATGAGTGGAACTTCCTTGTGGAATCTATCCAAAACTCATCAATTAACTCATTGTTCATTATTTTGTACCTCAACATGTCAGTATAAAATATAACCACATATTATAAATGATATTACCTAGAGTATCAGTCCAACACATAATTAAGCATAAAAAATGGTTCCCAATTCCTTAGTCTGACACCTAATCCATAAAGTTTACTATCCTTGTTTGAAACCCCGGTCTAACATCTTAACTAAATATGTAGAATATTGTACCCAATATTATCAGATTTATATGTGGCACTTCATGTCCAACATTCTCAAAAATATCACCATGGAATTTCATTTTCACTAGTATGAATAATATAATTTTGGACCATCATTTCAACTAATATTAATAAACAATGAGGAATTCCATGTCCAATATTCCATCAAGTAAGACTCATAATCCAAAACCAAATAAGTACATCTAATCATCTAGAAAATGTAATATTAAATAATTATCTCATAGGATGGATCTCATGATGAACTTTTGGTAATACTTGTCATAAATATCAACTTCTAAAAAATATTATAAGCAGGATCCCTTGAAAAAACTCTGGTCGTCCCAATAAATTAATAGTCAAATAAGAAGTCCTAATAACAAGATATTAGAAAGTACCTCTATGAAACACTATCATAAATAACTTCACATCAGGATCATCATCATAAAACCAGGAACCACCTATCAAAATCATATCTACATCAATAATAAACTCGTGAACAAATAAATACAACATTGATGATAGTCGAACAATTAGAGACATAAATACTTCCATAGACCCTTGGGATTACATGTTTAGTATGGTTTCTAAGGAGACACCCCAAAAATATATACCCAGCCCCATAATGAAATATATTAGGATCTATCAAACATTAAGGAAACAGATTGATCCCTTCAGTTGAAACAATGGAGAGGAATCCTACCTGGGATCAACTATGTCAATAATCAAGGAAAAGAATACCTCTCATGATCCTCAAAAATAGTATACTTGTGGAAAAATACTACATGGGATCCTAAAAAAGAATAAGATATTATTATAATCCTACATGTGATCCTCATAGATAATAATAGAGAGAAGGAATCATACATATGTAAATAGAAAGAATAAGTAATGAGAGGCATCCTACATGGGATCCTCAAGAACTACTATTCCCTTTGGGTAACACATCCTACAACCCTTATAACCAACATTTCACAAACACATTGGATATAATAGGAAATTTCACATGAGATAAATTGTCTTTAAAAAAATATACATAATAATTAATCATGGGAGATGGCTCATATCACATCTTAGATCAAGGTCTCACTCCTCGATGGTCTGAACACCTAACCAATCAGTCTCATCAAGACTCATCTCAGTCCTACTAACCAGGGACTATCAAAATATACAAAAGACTGGAGACCTTGGAGAATACATTACAAGTCCACTAAACAATTCATAAAACCCTTTGGTGGGACTCATCTTATGTTTCACACTAGGGATCTTAGCAACTATTTTATAGAGGAAGAACTTATTCATCATAACTCAATCACCCCAAAACAACTATTAGGATTCCTCAATTTATCACATAGCTTCCATAATCATGATAAATTTAGGTAAATGATCAAAATAAAATAATCATGTGTATATTTTTTACTATAAGGTGTAAAAAAAGAAAAAACATTAAAAGGGTAGTAAGGGAGAAGTACACAGTGTATATACCTTTATACAAAATGTGTACTCTAAAATCCCAACATGGGCATGTAATTTAGCCAGATTTGGTGCATAAAACCCAAGTACATGGTGTATAAAATATTTACATGATCAGTACAATACATGAGGTGCTTAAAATTGTACCTTTCAGGGGTCAGCCATGTTTGGATTCCTAGCAGTGCAATCTTACTTGACATGTAAGCCACACGAGGTTTGGCCTATACCCTAAATAGCCAAGCACCCCTACACGGGATGTCTAGCCAGAAACTCAGCTACATGGATGAGTAACACTACATGGATGAGTAATAATACATCGAGTTCATTCATTGTACATCATATTTTTTCTAAAAAAATAATATACCCTTAATAAGAAAAAACAAGGCTTATTTTCCAAAATTAAGCATTGTTTTATTGATATTTCTGAACGAGAAAACCCAACAATTATCCTGAAACACTGTTTTCCAATTTTTAAACATAGATAAACCCCATGTGGGCCATTATATATCATAATTGGTACTTATAACTAAAATGTGGTAAATTATTGAGTATTTAGTGAAAAAACATAAAAACAGCCTACCTTTGGGAAGATTCTTCTAAAGAATCTCTCATTTCCATGATGCACAGCTACTGGATGACAATTTAACACTTATAAAGGTCTAAAAAACACCCCCTTCTTCCATATCATATTATCTCTCTCCCTATTCCTATCCTATATCAGTTTCATTTAAGTATTTCCTCATGGGGCGTACATGAGAATTTTGGGATGGAAAGGTAAGAAAAAAAGTAAAATAAAAGGAAGAAAAGAAAAGAAAAAGAAAACTAAAAAAGGGCCCCTAGTATATCCCTGATACCAAACATGAGTTTATGACTTGTCTAAGTGACCCAAACATTACAAACTCAATAACAAAGGATAAATTTCAATCTAATTCTCTATTAAAAAGATAAAAATAAATGAACATGTATAAATAAATTAATATTTAATTTATTAAATATTATTTATTATTTATTCCATTTAAATTGAAACGGATCATATTTTCACAAAACATGTGTTCTAATATAAAAACCCTATTCTGGGACCAACAGATTGGTAATAAAAGTTATCCAAAACAATCCACTAGTTATGAATGATCATTTTATCCATCATGAGCAGTAGAAAAAAATTACAAATTCATGTTCAATTTCACATTCCAAAAAAAGGGTCTATACAACCCCTACACCATAAACCTTCTCATATACAAGAATCAATTATGGTAATAATGTATACATGGTTCTATCCCAAGTATGTACACAACCACTCAATCTTTGACATCCAACAACCAATCTTAGAGTGTCCACAACTCTTCCATCACAAAGACATTGAACCATGACCGATCTGGTAATCTAAATCGTAGGAATACCCTTATCATTTCCCAGAAATCAAAAAACCAAGAATATTTCAACACCCTCCATCAGTCCCCAAATCTGATTATTGGAGTTTCCAGAGACCACTCATTTCTAAGAACCGACCCTGAACATATTAACATCACCCGTTCCCACTCCCCAAGAATGGTTCTGAGATAAAATAGTAAATTTCATCTCATAATGAGGGTTACCTACCTGAAATAGCTAGTGGGGAACTCCAGAAAATTTTTATTACTTTATATTTATACTTGAGAACAATCTTAAAAGATTCCACCATCAAACAAGAAAAGGAATCTAAAAAGCTCGATGTATACAAGATTCTCTTCAACAGCACTTAGGACTCAATATATAGAACATGATAATCTCTAAATTATATGTACACTAAGTTTACATCCATAAGATCAAATAAATCTTCTTGATCCACAATCAAATAGAAATAGAACATACTTTCCTTTAATCAACTCATGAAACAACATCTTTTAATAATGTGTGGCCAGGTCCTTCCATGTGTCAACCGCCCTACACACCACCTGATTTATTTCAAAGATATCCCTCATGGAAGGGAAAATTCCAATAATATTACCCAAATTCCTAGGTATCCATGCCTAAATCATCTATTTAATACTATAAGTCCTCGAATCACACACATACACTCACCGATTATTGATTTAAACAATACCACATGCAATCGACATGCACCAATATCACCCGACTCATGCTCACTTGAGTAATCCATTATAATTCTAGCTAACCTGTTACATGTAACATTAGTCTCATTAATATAGAATATACCTTGGAAATAGTATTACAAATCATTCACCTATCTAGTTCATTATCTATTCTACTATGACCCATCACAGGATGTCACTTTTTTGAAATTGAAGTGTAAAACATTTACCTGTTAGTTAATTGGGTTAGGAACTCAAAAAGTCATGTCCATCAAAGATAGTCTTGTAACAAAATCTGTAACAGCCCGAGATTTTATGAAAAATATTTTTTTATTTCACTAATGTCTTGTGTTGTACGCTACACCAAAAGGAGCTTGCACAACACGCATCCTTGACTTGCCTTGCATTACACGCAATCGCAACCTTCCTCGATAGCGTGTGTGGTACGTAATACTGAGTTTCACGAAACAATGATATGCTATTAAAATATTATTAAAACTAGCTGTTGTGAATAGTAATAACCACTTTTTGAAATTTTGTAAATTTTATTTTTCAAAATGGACTTCATTTATGGATTTGGAGTATTGAATTTAGCCTAAGGTGAAATTTTTGTACTTTTCGGATAACTTTCATATTCTGATGAATAGTGAAAATTATTAAATTATAATTAAAAACAATTTTTTTAATCGAAATAATTAATAGTGATAAATCATTAATTTGAGTGGTTTTAAAGTATATTTAGAATATATTTTTATAATTTAATACAATGTTGGTCATTGGATGTAATTTCACATTTAAACTAGACATAAACAAGTGTCAATCTTTTGATAGATATTGTTTCTTAAAAACACGCTATTTGTTTTAACAGCGGGATTTAATTATAAAATTAATTAATGCAACTTTTATGTTATGAATTTGGTAAAATAGACTTCATTTTTGAATTCGGAATATGAAATATAGCTTGGGATGAAATTTTGGCATTGTTCTGAAAAACATCAATTTTTGATGAATAGTGAAACCACTAAGTGGTAGGTTAAAAACTGAATTTTTCATAAAACTTAATTTTACCGCTTCTGTGAATGGAATTTCGAAAATCCGACAGACACGGTTAATATCAAGGACTAAAATGTGGTTCAATGAGATGAAAATAATTTTTGGTGAATAGTAACTTTTTACTTTTTTTTACCACGGTTAATAGTAAATAGGGTAACTAAGGGTAAATATGATATTATTATTACCCTAACACATGTCCTAATCCTATTGGACAAGTGTATTTCGACCAAAAACAAACTTAGGAATAAAATATGACCATTTAGGCCCACTTGGATTAGATTAGGACATTTATTATTAATTTATTTAAAGAAGGGTTAAAATAGTTAAAATCAAAGTTTAATAAGTAAATCATTTTTAATATGGGGTTATACATAAGATAAATTCGATTGTAAATATTCATTAGAAAGCTAAAAAGATTTCCTACATGATGGTATTTTATTTGTAATTTTTAGACATCAAATAATTTAATTTATTTATGACACAACGATGATGCAGTAATTATCTTTTTAATGAAATATTGACATAATTGATGTTATAAGCACCAAAATAAATGTAATTTGAGATTTTTTATGAATTCCACTAATTTTCTAGGTTACTATGATATATTAATGTTGATTTAATCAACTTGGTTCGAACATTTAATTCTGTTATGACTTTCACAAAAAATCATATATCAAATAGTGTCAAAATTGACACAAAATAGTTTTTAAATCAAATATTATATTACTAATTGTTATTTTATTCCTAAAAATCTAAGGTTCGGCCAAATGACTTATATAAGGATATATATATTAATAATAAACAATTTGGGGTTCGTTTGGCATGTTATAGTAAGTGTATTAACCATATAGTGAAAGAAAACAAAAAGACACGGTAAAAGTTAAATTATTTAACTTAGAGTTAAATCTAATTGATAAGGTTTAAAATAATATCCAAACATGTCTAAATTTGATTGGTTGATGAGATTACAACCCTATATCATCTAATCTTCGAATATGAGTCATTTTTGGTGGTTTTTAAGTGGGGTTAGATTTATTATAAATTAATATTTTTAAGAATTCCTAAGGTGCCCCTCTCCTCCCCTATAAAAGGACACCTCCTCCCCCTCCTCCTCACACCAATTTGAGCACTCAAGCTCGGCCAACCCCTGCCAAAATCCCTTCTCCACTTCCCTAGAAACATCCTAGAGGTTATGGTCTACCTCAAAGACCAATTCTAGTTCCCTAAGAGGAGGTCTCAAAGAGGAACTTCAAAGAAGAGGTAATTACCGTTACCAATTCTTTCATCTTAATTTCTTCTTCCACTTCTTCTTATTAGGTTGTTTCATTATGAAGTAATAACATCAGTATCACTCATATACGGATATGTTATTATAAGTATGAAACAACCCTATTTCACCATCTATCCATCCTACGGAAAAAGAAATCACCGCACGTGCGTACGTACGGAATACCGTCTCCACGCCGTGGTGTAATCTATTTTCCACCACCACCTTACATGGATGGGTATAATGGTGTAAAGAATAACTATACATAGTTATTACAACATCATATTGATTCTGATATATTGTATAATCCACTCCAATTCAATTCAATATTTATAGAAATGATATCATCGCTCGTGCGTACGTACGGAATACCGTCTCCACGACGCGATGAGATTCATTCTCCATGTTAACCATTTAAGAATGATTATAATGTATATATAAGAAATAATAATGAAATATATGACATTATAAATCTACTGGATTTATGTATATATATACATATGTATGTCATCTACTTACTTCCATTTCAAGACAATAAGGAAAGGAAAACAGCGTTCATGCGTACGTACGGACTACCGTCTCCATGAACGGTGTTTTTCATTTTATTTATCTACCTATTATATATATATATATACTGAATATATATGATATATAAATCATATTTTATATTCTGGAATTAAGTAAATCATGATATAAGTAATAATGATGTCAAGAACAACAAGTCAAAACACCTACGATAAATGAAACGATTTTACCCAAAAAGCTTCTTTAACATGGAATTTACAAAAGAACGGGTAATATAATGTCATAAGTGAACCATATATGATATCATAACAATGAATATGATTCTGTAATAAGTCAATAATATGATTTAAATCATTATACAGGAGGTTCGGACACTTACAAAGCAAGTCGGACCTAAGGTAAGGGAAATATCACAATCTCATTTTTATCCGAGATTGTTTATTCGTAAGTATTTACTGGGGTGTATTTTATCATCCACATCCATGTTCCCTCAATATTTAATATTGTTTCCATCCACTTGCAATAGTTTAAATCCAATTTTACCCTTAGGTGAGTTTTTAGTAAAGAATATGAAAGGAATCTTTTGTCGTTTTTCCGTACGAGGTACTTTTTGACTTTTCCGACAAAAGTACGAAGAATGTTTTTTTTAACTTATACGGCACGAACGGATTTATAATGTTTTATAAAGCCTTATTTTCATGAAGCTTCCTCTAAAAGATTTCATGACTATTTTCAATAAAATCTCTTTCTTTTAAAATTGCATGATGTTTTGAGAAAAGAAATTGATTTTGAAGAAGAAAGGATATTTTCCTCAAGAATTCAATTCAAGTGTTTTATCAAAATTATTTTCCATATAAGATAATAAAGGGTTCTGTTTCTATCCATATTTTTACATTGATTTGACTATGTTGTTATGTAATTATGTTTATGAATTCCTTTATCTTATATGAATGGTTTTATGATGTCATGTTGTTTTAAGAATCCCATTTTTATTACATGGGTTATGAAATGATGTATGATTTATGATTTTGTGGCACACATAAGAATGGTATCATTATGAGATGGGTGGGACCTATATCTCCCTCCAATGCATTGGGTAAAGATTTTATATCTCATGAGATAGACATGGCTGGAATGGTAGGTTATACCGGTTCAGTGAAACAGGACTGAAACGAGGATTACTCGATTCAGAAAGGGACTTTGTCCACTAAGATAGTCTTGGCAATGAGTCTTGACTAACAAGAAATGATTCTCTATGATTATGTGTGTATGCCACAATGAGTAATGTTTTATGTTATGATTTCATTTCACTACTATGATTTATCCCATGTTATGAAATTATGCTCTCTTTTGCAGGTTAAGATTTCCAAAAATGTTATGTTCTTATGAAAATTATGTGATTGATATTTCTTTTGTTTACCCTTACTGAGCATCTGAGCTCACCCTTTTTATGTTTTCTTTTCCCCAGGATATAAAGAAAGGTTTTAGGTAAAAAAAAGGAAGATCTTTGTGGGAGATTTTGAAGTTCTTTCACCAGGATTAGAAGATTACGTTCCGAGTTTCCAAAGACACTAAACTATTACGATCCTTGTGTGTGTATTTTTGTTATGTATTAAGTATTCCGCAAAAGTAATGTAATGTACATGTACGTCAAGATACGGGTCTCTACAAAATCACCCTAGGTTCTTCCTTGAAAAATGAAGAAAAAATCATGCCTATATTGAATAACCTAAACACCTCCCATGCATTAGTCCAAAAAAGTGTGTACAACCATGATCACCACTTAAAAGGGATTCTAAAAGAACCCAGGCCAAAAACACTCATAGGTTTCCCTGAATCCAAATAAACAATGAACTACATGTGTCTAAGTCATTGAAATGATCTATATATCTCCCACCTATCACTACTAGTCATGTCTCAAAATAGGTCACTAGGTCTGACTGCCTATCATGTAGATCAAACCTCTCATCAAGGTCACTTCACATGGGGTGTCATCCACGCTAGTCCTAACATAAGGCATCTATCGTGCTTTTCAACCCTCTATAAGGGATTTAATGATATCATCAACCTATGTGGCTAAACAATGATCAATATTAGTTTAAATATATAGGTTTTAAATTCCCATGTTATAGAGGAAAACACATTATAAGTTGTAATTGGAAACCCATTTAAGTGAAACCCATTAGTAACAACTAACTTAAGAAAACAACTATAATGAAATTACCTTCCAATAATTGGATTCTGAGTCCCTGATACTCACATAGAACTGTTGTAATGAACTTTAATCTAGAGTATATTAATATGATTCTTGAAAATATATTGAAATAATCCTCACTAGTGATACTCATAAGGTATTTTCTTTTGAGTATCATGATATGAATGTAGAAAAGACAATGAATTCATCATCACTGAGAATCCATATATAGTAATAACCCCTTGAGGTATCAGTTTTCTATATACATTTAGGTACCTTTTGGAATAGAACTAGAGTATCCAACTAGATAACCATAAATTAATTTTGGTTAAGTAAAATATTATATCAAACCAGATGAGAAAAACCCATGTTAGTTGATACAAACCTTTAGCTATCCATGCCTAAAAAGAGACCCCAACAATGGGTCTGTTGAAAAGCATCACCTTCCAACATAGACATACATGGGTTAACAATGTCACACAACATATTCTCAATTATCCATGTCACACCACAAAAATTATTTAGTTAAGTATAATTTCATTCCAAGCTATATGGAAAAAACCATATAGGTTGTTACTAAAAATTTAAATAACGAAACCTATGTAACAATGCTCCATGAGGAATCTAACATAGAGAAATCATGTTCCATATCAAACTAATTTGGTTACTAAACCTCCCATGGATTATAAGTGTGTCATCATCCTCACTATCAAACGTCTCACTATAGTTCCACATAACATACCATCAGAATGAAATATATATACATGTTGTTATAACTATGTAAAATTTTACGAGAATCTATATGGGTAAACACCCATCATATTTTTGAAGAAACTTAAAATATTTTAAATCACCATCAACAGTAAAGTTACACAATATAAGGCTTATAAAATTTTGACCATACATGCTAAATATGATCCAAGAGACTCCTGGTTTATTTTTCATCCAAGAGTCACAATCAATAAATGCCCTCATTGAAGTGGAATGAGAGGCATAAAATCAATAATTTTTTAGAACTCTACATCACATGTGCACCTCTAAAAAAATTAATAGACATATGTGACATCACATATCAATAAAAATAATCCCATATCGTTAGAAATGAGGACTTATTAGAACAATTTTTCTTGACACACTATCCTCATATCCATTATAGGTCCCCACACATTCCGAATATTCTTATCTATAATATCCCAAATAGCAATAAAATAGGTAATAAACACCTATGACACCACTTTGTCACATCCCACCATGATTCACTATATAAATATTAACTATACTGGCTGATGACTAGGCCTCAATCATTCATCCCCACATGATAGAGGCTTTTAACTAACAAAGAGGGTCTAGGGTGTGACTGTTTGTAGACTATTCCCTCATATCAGAGTAGGAAAATATATAAAATTAGAAGATATAAACAATAATATTAAATAATAAAAATGTAGAAGTTGTAAATAATTAGACTAGGCAATAAAAATAAAATGTAATGTAGTAAAACCCCAAATGGCCATGTCAAACATACAACACTGATCACCCATTGAGTTGATCACATATAAATGAGTAAATAAAAGATAATAAAATAAAATTACAGGGATTTATTTATAACACCAAGATTAACCAAATACACAGTCTCACTAACAGTACTGATTTTCTCTAGTTTGATTATAAGAATCTACATGAGAAACACCACTCGATCAATCAAACCAAGGCCTCATTCCCACCCTTATGTATCCAAGGTTTTCATGAAATCATACCTAAATTTTACATGCACAATAAGGTGCACATTGAAAGGGTGATAAATAAATCTTGGCAGGCTACCCTAAATTGTGAACCTATAATCTTCTATCATATGTTTATGTTCCTGAAATATTATCAGCCTATAAAAACCACATATGAATAAGATAACTAAATTTAATAAATATTAAATCCATTGGTATATGATCCTGATCAATTATTATTTACTCCTCCAATGTGAGAAATTTTTATGATCACATCATAATGATTGTGAATCCATAATAACTTACGAGGGCCATGTCCGTGAAAAATTTTACCAAAATTTATCACTTCACTTGTTATTCATTAATTTTTATATGACAATCAATTTTTTTATTATATATGAATTTAGGATTTAAAACCAAAAACCTCACATAGTAAAAATAAGGAGATCAGGAATCATAAAATCATTAAGAATGAGGTACATATCATATCAACTAGTTACATGAATAAAAAAACTTTATTTAAAGCCTATTTATCATGCTTGTAATATTTCACTAATCATTTTAAATAACACGGTACAGCCTGAAGACATTCATAAGAAAGGGTTGTGTAATAAATCCAAGTTATGGAATAAACAAAGCATGGGTTAGGGTAAAGAAATAAATTTGATTCAATAGGCATAAAAATTTAATATAAGAGGCGAGATTCACAATCATGAACAATAAGGCACGATATAACATGATAGCATAAAGATAACATGGGAATGTAGTAAGAATATGAAACCTAAAATCATAAGAATAAGTTAAGGTTAAAAAAATCATAACATAATGTTCTTAGTATAACATTATTTTAACCATACATGTAATCTCATGAGACTAAAACATTACCAAATGAATTGGAATGCTATTTGGCCACACCCATTCTTAATCCTATCATATACATGCATTTGTGTGCCACATAGAAAATTCAAAATAAGAAAATTTTAATCACATTTAATCGCATGATTGAGGAATGTGGGATAAATAAATTTAAATAACCAATAAATAATTAATAGGTACAATTAGGTGAATACCCTTGAGTATAAATGGGTATGGGAATACACTTCACAAAATTTTTTCTTGGAAAATTGCAGGACAATTTTGGAAACATTACTAGTGTACATAAAGGTTCAGGGGAGGGCCTAATGAGAGTGAAAAACATCTCTAATAACTTGGTAATAATAAAGGAAGTAATAAGGATATGTAATAATGTAGAAAATAATTAAAAATTTGGAATTAAATGGTATATGATAAAAGTGTGCTTGAATAAAATATTGGGTTGAAAAATTGCAGTATCATTTTGAAAGCATAATGACGGTACATAAATATTCATAAAATGGTTTAATGAGGGAGAAAGGGGAAATATAATAATTTTGACATAAAAATTAATGTATTTTGGATTCATAAAAATATATCCCAACATTTGGAATTGGATTTCAAATTCATAAAATAAATATGGCAGAAGAATGGAAAAGAAGGGAGAGAGGCCCCTTACAAAATTTTGGTTGCATGACTATATACATTGTGGATTTTAGAAAGATAATAATGAAAAGAAATGAAGGTATAAAACTATTAAAAAACTAATTTGGATGTAGGGTTAATAAGAAAATATAATTAATAATAATAAATCAGGTTAAAAATTTGAATACACATAATAAGGATGCACTTGAATGAAATAGGAGAGGAGGATAATTATGTTACCTTGAAGAGTTACTTCCTAAATCATTGAGGGGGAAAACATAAGACCTTGGATAAAACTTTGGGACTACATAGATGATATTTATAGTCTAAAATGGCATAAAATTATTTTTTATGATTTTTAGTATAGAATATTGGACAGTGGGTTGTATTTATACTTGATGAGGGGTGGGTTTTAAAGGATTACGTATTGGTTATTTTCCTATATAAGCCGCCAAATTTTGAGATCAATCAATTAAATAAATATTTATTTAATAATAATGAGTGGTAGAGTGTTTTAGGACATTGAAGGACTTAAATAAATGAATAAAAATTTCTATCCACTTTAATAATTGCAAAAAAAACCATCAAATGAATTTTATTTCAGAAAATAAAATCCAATTTTTTGTTTAGAAATGTGAAATTTTATAAACTAAAATTAATATTTAAAAGTCTATTTTTATACGTAATAAATGTATTTTTTATTGATAAAAATCCTTCATAAAATTTTTAATCACAAAGACATAATAATTATGTCATAAAATAGTAGTGCTCATAAAGTGGCAATTTTCAGTTTTCCACCAAAAATTAATCTTTTTCATAAAAATCCAAAAAATATATTAAAATAATTTTTATTTGATGTGTAAAAAAATAAATTTTGTTTCAATAAAATAATTCTCTATGAATGAGAATTTTTAATTTTAAATAAATAATTATTTTAATGGAAATTATACATTTAATAGAAATATAAAAATTGTAACCATTATAAAAATTGACTTGGGTTTCATTATAATATATTTTCATTTAAAAAATAATTTTATAATATTATTCCAAGAAATATATTTTTATTTAATACTTCCAAAAAAATCTTATTTTAATAGAACATGTCTGAAATATTTTAAATAATAAAAAATTTCTTATTAAATAATGATGATGATCATTTAAATTTGTTAATGTACAAGACAACAATAATGACCAACCATTTTATTAAATAATGTTAATAATGATAATTGAATTTATTAGTTGAAAAACATAAATTATTATGATCATATTTCCCTATAAATGCACCATAATTTATACTCTTCATCATTTACTTCAACTCGAATCAAGGTTCAATATCATTTCCAAAAATGGATATTTTATCACCAACTATCTATTTCTTTTCTATAGTGTAGTTATTGGGTGGTATGATTCCAGGGGATCATGGTAACCAAAATTTTTAGATTTTACTGTATTTATTATTAGTTAGTCTTCCCACTATAACATTTTTTCTAATAATAGAAATTTTTTAGATTAATTTGACCTTTTGAAACAATTAAATAAAGTGTTTTGTTTCTAGTATGTGTTTTCTTTAACCTTACTACTCCTAGTTGTACTAGTTTATATAAACACAAGATTTTTGGAGTTATTATAAAATTTAAAAGTATTTACTCAAAAACGCCATGTTCCTATCTAAGACAGCCCCAAAAAATATTAAATTAAATATGAAACAGAGTAAGACATACGATGGGTCATTAAAAAAACTAGAGTGTGTGGTACCACATCTATCTAACTCTACCACATAGACACATAAAATTATCAAGTATTTCTATGTTTTTATAATAAAACATTCATTATAAAATAAGAGTTCTATTAAAAACATAAAGTAATTTTCAGGGTGTTTCATTCTCCACCAAATAAATAAATTTTGTCCTAATTTTTTTTGTACATAAGAAAACTGTAAATATAACCTTCAAAGATTAATTCTTGAAGTTATTCATATATTAAACTAGATATTTAGTTTTTCATGTTGGAATGTACTTCATGGAGTGAGGTTTCATGCATCACAATGGAACCTAAGGATATTTTTAAAATAATATACTTTCTTTATCCAAATATAACTATAGTAGCTTGGATAACATTGACAGAAGAATCAATAAATTTTTATGAAAGTATTTATAATATAATATTTTAAAACATCTTCTTAATTTTTTTATAAAATATTATTTCTGAGTCATATTATAATATTTTAAAATTGGTTTTTTCTAAATAAATTTTGATATTTCACCAACCAAAAAAATATAATTAGATTGATATATATAGTGTGATCCGAGGTCTCCCACTATTTCATCATATATAATATAATTAAGTTATTTAAGTGTTTCAAATGAAGATAATAATTTTAAAATACTCTTGATGGTACTTCCAACTCTTAACATTGTTACAAATTTGAGTGTAAGATTTTCCAATATAAAATTCATGATCCTTGAAATAATCAAGAAACTATAGAGGTATAAGATGCCTAATAATGTTTTTTGTAGGTAAATTGATAATTAAAAATTGTTTTAAAGCCATATGAAAAAAGAAATTAGGATAATTATTTCAATTATACCTTTATAGAGAGAGATAAGAGTTCTTTATGATCTTCCTCCTTCCATATTGTAAAAGTGATTTAATGTGTTTTGAAAAAATATATTTAATACATTAAATGAATTACCCACCACCTTATAATGAAATAATCTATATTTTATTTATAGTATTCTAATAAAACCAATAAATCTAATCTTGAGTGATCAAAAATATCTTAAGAGACTAATGTATATAAATTTGAAATAATCAAACATAGGAATTTCGAAGTGCCTAAATTTTTGACTAGTCTACATACTTATCAACCAATATCATTCCAGGATCAATTTTTTTTTCTGTAGGTGAGTTTTTCTCATACTCTTAACAGAATAACTTAAATGAAAATCCCAATATTATCAAGAGATTTTCCAAAAACCGTTAAAATGAATGCTTTTAAATTTTAGTGTATCCTTTATCCATTAAATAAATTTCATTTAAAATATTAGTTAAATTAAGAAAATGTATGATTATATTTATGTTATCCATGATCCCATTCCCAAAATAAACTCTTAATAGAATTTTTGTTCCCTTAATAATGGTTGGTAATGAGATTCTAAATTTACCAAATCATATCCCCCAGAAGTGTCTAACAAGGTGTGTAAAAAGGACCATTTTTAGGCACCATTTCTTGATAGAATATATCTCAAAATGGTGTTTTTGGGTGTTACCCCTAGGTATAAGTATTCCAGAGCCACATTCACTAATAGTATCTAGAAATGGATTTGTTTTATTAGAAAATAGTTACTCTATAATTTAATAAAATTTAGGGATGTATTTTTATATTTATTATTATAAAAAAATATTTCTATATTGTTTTCTAATTCTAATCTAAAAAATAAATAAAATTTCCTCTGATAAAAAATATAACAACCCTCATCTCTATTACACATTAATTCACGATTTATTAAATAAAGTTACACTTATTAAAACCCAAATGATCAATAACCATAGTGTCTTTGAGAATTAGGTATATGGAATATCAACTTGCTACATGGAGAAAATAATATTGTTGAAAATATCCTCCATAAGATTATAATATTCCATTAGTCATTGAAAAATAAACAGGATAACTTGGAGGCATACATTAGAAAGTATTGATAAGTAAACCCCAATAAGGGAATAAATAATGAAAGGGATAGGTTAAATCAAGACATCTGAGTGAAGAGGTTTAATAATGTAACATAAGAGGTGAAATCATAATCAAGGATAAAAAATCATGGTATAACATGAAGTATAATGGTGACATGGGTATGTGAAAAAACACTAAACATGACATTATAATAATAATTCTAGGTTAACCACCAATAAATAACAATATAATGTGATTTATATAACCTCTCTTTCACAATAAATGGCATCTCATGAGACCAAAACAATACCCAATTCATTGGATTACTATATGAGAACACCCATTCATAATCATATCATGTAAATTCATAAGTGTTCCACATAGAACATTCAAAATAGGATAATCTTCATCAAATTTAATGCATTGATTATGTAATTTTTGTCATAAACATGGAATTATCCAAAAAATTAATTTTAGGTACAACTAATTCAATACCCCTGAGTAGAACTGGGTATTGAAATACATTTTATAAATATTTGTCTTGGATAATAATAGGGCTATTATGGTAACATAATAGGGGTACATAAAGGTTTATGGGAGGTATTTATGAGAGTGAAAGTGGTATATCATCAATTTTTCATAATAACGGTAGTAATAGGGATATTTAATAATATATTACAAAATAAAAAATTAATAATAAAATGAATTTGAAAAAAATGGTTCTTTAATAAAATATTGTCATAAAAAATCATAGTGTAATTTTGGTATCATAACGATTGTAGTTAAAGATTAATAAAATGGTTTAATGAGAGAGAAATTTGTATAACACTATTTGGAAATAAATACTTAGTTATTAGGGATGTGGAAAAAAATGTCCTAATAGTAATAATTTGAAAATGAGAGGAGGAAAATTCGATCACCTTCAAGAGTTTATTAATAAATCAGGGAGGGGGAAAAATTAGAACACTAGTTACACATTATGGATACATTGGATGATTTTATAGAGGGATGGAAAAAATAATGTGAATAAAAACAAAACAACATGACACATAGAAGACCCATGATAAAGATGTAGTGTAATGGAAAATGAGGGGTGGAAAATTCCACTTCCTACAAGATTTTCTTCATAAATCATGAATGTGGAAAAATAGGAACTTGGATACACATTAGGGACACATTGGATTATATTTAGAGAAAGTAAAAGTTAATAAATTCTTTGATTATGATTATGGAGTTAAGTGGAATGGATAATGTATGGTATTTATATACGAGGAGGGGTAGATTTTAAAGGATTAATTATTGGTTATTTTACAATATAATTCAATGACTTATGAGATAAATCAATTCTATCCATTTTTATAGACGAATGAATAATTATAGAGTGTGTATGTATTTTCATGTCCTTTCAAAACCAAACCAAAACTTTTACCTACCCTAATAAATGCTCAAAAACCACCAAATGAATTTTATTTCAAAAACTCCAATTTTTTGTTTCAAAATGTATAAATTTAAATATTAAAATTAATGTTTAAAAATTAATTTTCATACTTAATAAATTATTATTATTTTTGATAATTTTTTTATTAATTTTATTATATATTTTTAAATAATAATGATTTCATACTTATATAGTGACAATTTTCAATTATTCTCCAAAAATTCAATTTTGTTAGAAAATTCTCGAATTTTTTTCCCAAAGATAATCATGACATACTAATTAGAAAATAAAATTGATTTTCTCAAAACAGTCCTCTATGTACAAGAATTTTACCATTTAAATAAATTATTATTTTAATGGAAATTAACCGTTTAATTGAAAAATAACCATTCTAGATATTATAAAAATGAAATTGGATTTAATTAAAAAATATTAGAATTTAAAAAATAATTTGATAATATTATTTAATTAAATTAATATTTACTTAAAACTTACACATATATAATTTCTTAATAGATAATACTTTTATTCTGTGGAAAGAATACAAATTTTCTTAGTAAACAATCTTGATGATCTTTTAAATGTGTCGGCATAACTAGTCAAAATAAGGAAATACTATTTTATTGACTAATGGTCATAATGGAAATCGCCTATATTTCTTGAGGAACATAAATTCTAATGATCATATTTACTTATAAATTTACCATCATTATTACTCCTCATAATTCACTTTAATTTGAATGAAGGTTTTATATCGTTTCAAAAATAAATTCTGCATTACTAAATCTCTGTTTCTTTGCTATAGCGCTCTTTAGGGGTGGGTTGATTCTAGGGGATCTAGGTGAAATTATTTTTTACAATTTCATTTATTTAATATCTATTTTTTCTATTTTAATTTCTAAATTGCTTATATGAATTATTATTAATTTAATGTGACAATCTTAAATAATAAAATAAGTTTTTGTTGGTTTCTATTATGGGTTTTCTTTCCCCTTTCTATTCCTAGTTGTAATTCTTATATCGACACATGATGTTTAATGTTATTATAAAATTATAAAGTATTCCTATGTGATCAAAATAAAAATTTCATTATAAAATTAGTTTCCTATTATTAACATAAAGAAGTTTTTGAGGTGTTACATGGTATCTGGATGTGTTAGTGAAAAGAATGACAACATATTATAAATGATATCTCTTATATTATCAATATATCACCTATATAAGCATCAATAATTATGGTTTCTAGAGCCTCAGTCTGAATCATATTCCATAAATTACACTCTCTAAGAATAAAACCATTGTATATTATCTTAACTACATTAGAATAACACAATTCCCACTATTCTTAGATATATATGTGGAACTTCATTTCCACTATTCATAGTAATATCACTGTAAAACATCATGTACACAAGTATTAATCATATCACTATGTAACATCATGTCCTCTAATAATAATAAATGATGAGAAATTCCTTTTTCATCATCTCATTAGGTGATAATCATAAGAAAGAAATATAGTATGTACATATGAGCATCCCAATAAGGTAATAGATAATAATTAGTCTCATTTGCTAGATCCCAAAAAGTTCATATGGGAATACTTATAATAATTGTCAAATAATAAAAAATTCATAGCAGCCAGATCGTAGAAAATACCTGTGTGCATCCCTAAAAAGTTATAGTCGAAGAAGAAGGCTAAAAATTCAGATATGAGGAAGTACGTATGGGCGCCCCTCTAATAAATCAACTCAAATCAGGATCATTGACCAAAAATAGTGGAACAACTCTGGAAATCATAGTTTCATTTATAATAACCATGTGAATGCATAAATAAAATAGTAAGGGTGGCCAAATTCATAAACCCATCACTATTTACACAATTCCTCAGACTTACATGTTTGGTACAAGATATATGGTAAAACATGCTGCCATATCTACCCAAACCCAAAATAAACTAGCTCATAGTTGGTGAATCATTTAGACACCCACATGGTACCTTAGGTTAAAGCACCCAAGAGGATTCCTACTTGGGATCGTCTGAGTCAATACAAAAGGAAATCCATCCCACTTAGGAACCTTTGAAATAGTAAACTAGTGTATAAATCAAATATGTGATCCTCCTAAAGAATAAGATATAAGAGGAATCCGACATGGGATCCTTGGAAAGAATAAGTAAACAGAGGTATCCTACATGATATCCTTTGGAATAATTAATCCCCTGGGGTAGCACATATTACAACCCTAGTCTCCAACATCTAATGACCTCCTAGGCTATAAGGTAAATCTCATATGGGATACATCCTAATGGGAAAAAACTATGTAAGAATCAGTAAAGGGTGAAAAATCATGGTACATTATTGATCAAGGTATCACTATAGGTTGGTCCGAACACCTTACTAATTAGTCTCATTGAGTCTCATCACACTCTTGCTAAACCAGAATTGCCAAAATATACACTAAACAAGGACCTTGGACAATCTATTCCATGTACAAAAACCAATTCATATAGTCCTTAGGTGGTACTCAGCCTGGGACTCACTCTAGATATCACATGAACTATTTACTAGAGGGAAATCCTCTAAATCCAATCTCACTCACCCCAAAACACCTCTTATGAGTCCTCAATTTATTAAATATATTCATCATTATAGTCTATTAAGAAAAATCCGGCAAATAGAATACTCATATATCTAATTTTCAATCCATGGATGAAAAACATAAAGGCCCCTTAAAGGGTAGTAATAGAGAAGTACACAACATGCATACCCTAGTACATAGAGGGTTATCTAAAAGCCCGATATGGGTATGTACATCAGCTGGACATGGAATATAAAACCCAAGTATAGGTCATGTAAAACATGTATATGGAATGTAAAAATTTTGGGGGTACCTTCCTGTGTACCTCACATGGCATGGACATATTCCGATTCCTGGTCTCATACTGCTACATGATATCTAATCCACAAAGAGTGTGGTCATGTACATCGTATGGCCAAGTTCCCCTATATAGGTTGTCTTTCTATGTACTCATCTACATTGATGTGTACCAATACATTGTGTGTATTCCATATACACAATGTGTACTCATAAAAATTCATCTTCCCAAAAAAATAATAACACACATTATGTGTTCCTGAACTTCACACCGTGTGATTGGGATTTCAAAATGGGAAAACCTTGTAATCCGTCCGAAACCCGAGTTTCCCCCTAGTTAAGCATAGATAAACCATATAAGGGTCTATAGTATACACAATAGTTCCTTATAACTATAAATATGTAAATTTATGAGTCTTTAAAATAAAAAAATATAAATAGACTTCCATTGTGTGGAATCCACCGATGATTCACTCATTTCCATGACCCGTAGCTATCACATGAAAAGATGACTCATTCCATGGTCCATGGTGGAAACTCCATTATTCCATATATTTTTACATATATCCCTATACATATAATCTCTCTATCATGAAAAAGGAATCCCAAATGGGATATATGGGAGAATCCAATGAGGGAAAATAAATAAAAGTAAGAAAAGAAAAGGAAGAAAAGAAAAGAAGAAGAAAACATAGCCCGACCCTAGACCCATTTCCCAACATGATTTTATTCCTAAACTATGAAACCCCCCATTTCAAACTCAACAAAGGAGATAAAATATCTAAATTAATATTTTTTAAAAAGATATAGCCAAATGAACATGCAT
This sequence comes from Viscum album, assembly GCA_963277665.1. Taxonomy (NCBI): domain Eukaryota; kingdom Viridiplantae; phylum Streptophyta; class Magnoliopsida; order Santalales; family Viscaceae; genus Viscum; species Viscum album. The sequence goes on from OY728156.1 coordinate 828,247,854, forward strand.
GAAAAAAATAATATTTAATTTATTAAGTATTAAATATTTTAATTATGTAAAAATCAGAATGGATCAGATTTCCACCAAACTCTTGTGATAGGGTAAAAACAATATTTTGGGACCAAAAGAGTGGTCAGAAATTTTTTTTGATATCATATGCTAGGGTAAAATGATCAATTTACCCCACATGAGAATCAATGATCCAAAATCCAAAATCCTTCTCAATTTCATAGTTTGATGAAACACAGGACATTACAACCTTTTGAACATAAATTTTATCATCTTTGAGAATCATTTGTGGTCACACAACATTCATGATCCCATCCTGATCTTTATGAAAACCACGTTATCTTGACCATTCCACAAATGGTCTAACAAAGCATTCTCAAATCTTCCATCAAGGAATATATTGTACCATTATTAATCTGGTACCCCCCTCTATAAGAATAACTTTATCATCACCTATAAATAAAAAAACATGATCACAAGACAACCTTCCATACTTAACTAAATGTAATAACTAGAGTGGCTGAAAACAACTCATTTCGGAGCTCCAACCTGTAACAACAAAACATTACCCTTTCCCACTTCCCGAGAATGGTTCCACATAAAATAATTAATTTCAACACATAACAAGGATAACCACCCTCAAAATGTTAGTGTATCACTCCAAAAGATATTTATTACCTTATACATCTCTTCTAAATCAACCCCAATTGGTTCCAACATCAAATGAGAAAAAATATTAAAAAAGAATGGCGTATAGCCGATTCTCTCCCAACACACTCAGGACGATGTTAAGATATATTTCATTATTGTATCTAGAATTGTAGTAAACAATTATATAATAGAAAAGAATGTGTCAGTCTCCTTAATCCACACAAGCATCAATTCATACCAGACATTCCTTTAACAAACTCATTACATCATGTCTACAGACAATGTGTGTCTAGATCCAAGAATACCTCCATCACCAAAGGGAACCTGATTTATTTCAATGATATATGTCATCATAGGGGAACACCCGTTAATTTTACATGAAGATTCAACTTTTCATTCCCATAATAATCTCCTTAAAACAATCATTCATTGGCTCTTACATAGCCACTCACTAATTTAAAATGTAAATGGTACCACATGAAACCGACACAGAACATTATCACATAACTGACACACTCATGAGTCATCTATTATCTAGACAACTGAATGCACAACATATAACATTAGTCTCATTAATCCATAATATCCCATGGAAATACTATAAAAAATTGATCATTTATCCCGTACCATGAATAATTCCATGACCACCAATTACATGGTGTCATTTTAATAAAATTATATTGTCAAATGCACAACTACTAGTTAATCGGGAAAGAAAACCAAAAATTCCTACCCATAAAAATTATCATCAAAACCTAAGAACACTAAGGGATCATATAGAAATATAAGGTATAATCACAGCTATATTTAAAATCTTGAGTGCCTATCATCAATCAGTCCTAAAAAAAGAGTACAAAAAATGTCACTACGTAAAAAAGAATCTGTAAGAACCAGGTCCAACCCCTCATGTAGGTTTCCATTGACCCAGCTATACATCAACCTAAAAGAGGATGAGTCATATCAAAGGAAATCCTGGAATCCCACATATCCATACATATAAAGTCATAAAATAGGTCACTAGGCCTCACTGCATAGCCCATAGATCGAACCTCTCAACAAGGTCAAATTTCAAAGGGTGTCATCCACACCCATGTCAATATAAGGCAATAAAATGCCTTTCATACCTCTTTAATGGAGTTAAGGATAACATCGACCTGTGAGGATTAAAACATGTCATAAAAGGTTCAATTATACAGGTTTAAAATTCTAAATTTATACAAGAAAATTCCTTATACGTTGTGATTAGAAACCTATTTAAGTGTAATCAATTAGTAATTACTAACTTAAGTAAATAAGTCTAATGGAATCACCTGAAAATAATCATCCTACTAGGAACTAATCCTAATTGAGTGTACTCATAAAGGACATACCCTTAGAGTATCACAATATAAGAATAAAAAATGTAATGAACTGAGCATCACTGAGAATCTTCATGAAGGACTACACCTTGGAGTATCATGAAACGATCATAGGAAAGATAATGAACATACCAATATTAAGAATATGTGTATAGTAAAACCCTTAGAAGTTCCAATTTAAATGAATAAACCTGTGTAAAAATCTCCTATTATGGTTCTAAAACACATGAATAATGTTCCCTATAGACCTATGAAAGTCATTTCCCCACCAGTGCATGAGTAAAGAGTTATCATCCCCACTATCAAACATCTCACCATAGTTATCATAAGGAAATATATTTACAAGCCTTTTTAAATAGTTAAATTCCACTAAGAATATATATTTGAAAACAAAATTTAGGTTGTTGTTGAGACATATAGTGTAAATAAATTTCATTATTAAAATATCAAAATACGAATCCTATAACATATGGACCCTGCATGACAATTATGATTCTTGAGAGTCCTATTTCTTTTGCTGGACTAGAGTCAAACTTAATCATTGACCTGTCATAATTTGATAAGACCCATAAAATCAATAATAATTCCTAAATGTTCATCACACAAGCATCACTCAAAGATGAAATAATAGAAAATCAACATCACAAATCCATAAAAACACTCCCATATACTTGGAAACTAATAATTATTACCGAAATAGGTGTTGTTGATGCACCAATGTGATATCCATCACATGTTCTGATAAGTTTATAACACTCCAGCTTACCATATCCAAAAAAATACAACTAGAAAGGAAAAAAAATGATACCAATTAGTGATGTACTAACCTATTTCACTCTATAAAAAGTGACCATACTAGTTGACGACTAGGCCTCATGAGTTCCACCACATATACCAAAGGATACTGACTTGTAGATAGGGACTAAGGCATGTCTATGGGGATACTATGAACTTAAATTAGAGTATGAAAGTCAGAGAAGTAACCAAATATCCACTATATTAGTAAATTAATATAATGTAAAAGCATTAAATAATAAGACAAGTCTATAATAATAAATTTGAATGTAGTAAAATCCAAAAAGACATTGTCATACATACAACACAAATCAAAAACTATATAGATCACATATATAAGAGTAAATAAAAAAATGAAAATAAAAGTACATATATCCACTATAAACTCTAAGCTGAACCACATACATGGTCTTCATGACAATTATGAGCCACTCTAACCTAATTATAATAATCCAAATGGGTGGCTCCACTCAATCATGAAACCCTGAGCCTCAAACCTATCCATCATGTATATGCTATTAACCTAAATACAATTATATGGTTTGCACATACACTTATGTTTAAATATAGGGAGTGAGAAATAAATCTAATTAGGACACCCCCAATGTTGACCCTATAATATTATATCATAAGTGAATGCTCATGAAATTATATCATCATATCCAAAACACATATGAATAAGATTAATAATATAAATCGACTTTCAATCCATGGGTCCATGATCTTGATTGACCACACCTACTTTGGCTAATGACTAAAATGTATTTGACCATGTCACTATGCTCATGCATCCTGATTAACATACAGGTGCCACATCTATGGGAACTCTAAAAAATCACTACCTCAATAATTATTCATTACATGGTACCTGGACATGATAATCCTAAAACAAAACCCATCATATAAATGATAGTTCCTAGAGTATTATAATATCACCAATCTAAGAATAAAAAATTATTGTTCCTAGAGACTTAGTCTGACACCTAATCTATAATGTACAATCTCCAAGACTGGAACCTCAGTCCAACATCTCAACTACATATGTAGAATTCCATGTCCACTATTTCCAACTATATATATCGATCTTCATTTCCAAAATTATCAGTCATATAACTATAGAACATCTTGCACATCGGTATCAATCATATCATTGTGGAATTTCATGTCCACAAATATTAATAAATGATGATAAATTCCCTATATAGAATCCCATATTGTTAGACTAATAAGAATAAACGTGATAAGAATATATGAGTATCTCGATAAGGTAATAGTTAATAAGTAGTCTCATAAGATGAATCCTAGGAAGTACCTCTTTGAATCCCCATTATAAATATAAATTAATCAAAAAGGCTCCAAAATCTGATCCTAGGATGTACCTATGGGAATATCTGTATTGTGATAGTTAAATAGGAAGGCTCAATAATCAGACCCCAAGAAGTACATTTGTGCACATCTTACATAAATTACCTCACATATAGCTCAATATCCAAATATTTAGATGCAAATCTCCAAATCAAAGCTACATCAATAATAAACATGTAAATGTATAAATACAAGAGTGAGGTTGGTTGAATGCCAAAACCTACCACTAATATAATTTCTTCTCAATATTACATGTCTGATACGAGTTCTATGGTGACAACCAATACCATCTCCATCCAAACCCATAATACATTAGATTAGGGTCATTTTACAAATTTGTCAACCACTAGGTCCCTCGGGTTAAAATAATGGAGATGCATACTACTTGGGATGCAATAAGTCAGCACTTAATGAGAGAAAACCCGGTTGGGATCCTTTGAAATAGTAAAATAATGGAGGAATCCTACATGGGATCCTCACAAAGAATATAAGAGATGTGGTGTCCTATATGAGATCCTCATAAAGAATTAAAGTGTAAAGGAATCTAACATGGGGTACTCAGAAAGAATAAGTAAATGGAGGAATCCTACATGGGATCCTTAGGAACAACTAAGATCTCAGGATAACACATCCTAGAACCCTTATATATAACATCTAATAAACTTTTGGGCATAAGGTGATATCTCACAAAAATAAACACTCAAAGTAGAAAACTACATAATCATCTATCAAGGGAGATGGATCATGTCCCATATCAAATCAAAGTCTCACTCTATGTTAGTCCAAAAAACAAAAAAAAATTCATTGAGACTTGTCTCAGTACTACTAGCTAGGGACTATCCAAAGATACACTATATGAGGACCCTGGAAAACACATTCCATTTCCAATAACTATTTCATAGAACCCTCAGGTGGGGTTTATCCTATATCTCACTCTTGAGATCACATAAACTATTAAATGGAGAAAGAACCTCTCCATTATAGCCCACTCTCCCCAAAATACCTCTATGTCTCGTCAATTTACTAGATAACATCAATAATCATGATCTAAGAGAAACAAACACACAAATGGACTACACATACATCCAATTCTATCTTTGGGGTGTAAAAACATGAAAATACCTTAAAAGGGATGAAAGAGAGAAGTATACAATGTGTATACCCTAGTCACGATGTGCACACTCCAATCCCTACACCGAAATGTACTTCATTAGGACATGGCATGTAAAACCCAAGTACAAAATGTGTAAAACATGTAAACAGAATGTACCCTACATGAGGTACCTACCTGTGTACCTGACAAGGTCTAGAAAAATATGTCGATGCTTGACTGTCTACTCCAATAAGTCATGTAGCCCACATAAGGTCTAGTAGTGTACTCTACATGGAAGAGTACCTCTATAATTGCTATATAGGAATGTACATGACTATATGTATGTGTAACACTAAATGGAGTGTATTACATAAACATATAATTTACTCCCAAAATTTTATCTTCCCTAAAAATGAAGAACAAAAGATGTGTGTTCCTAAACAACACACAATGCGATTAGAATTTTCGAACGAGAAAACCCTAAAATCAGTCTGAAACCTCATTTACCCCTCCCTGTTAAATATTTATTGAACCTATGGGATCCATAGCAGTACTAATAGAGAGTTATGACATGAAATACATAAATATATTTTTATTTATAGTACAAACTTAAAAATGTGTTATCTTTGGGTGGAATCCATTGAAGCATTGCAAGTTTCCACGATCAGCAACTGCCACATGATGATCCAGCTCCTCCCAAGCTCCATGGGAGAACCTAAATTCTTCCCTATATATTTATATCTCTCTATTTAAATCTCCTATATTCTTTGTGTAAAAGTAATCCCATAAAGGGTGTATTTGAGAAGCCTTGATAGAAAATAATTAAAATGAGGTAAATAAAAGGAAGAAATGAAAAAGAAAAGATAAAGGGGCTCAAGCCTGACCCAGACACCCAACATGATTTAATGCCTCACCTAGGAAAAAAACCCTATTACAGACACAATAATAGAGATGGGATATCAATAAGATTCTCTATTGAAGTTATATAAGAAAATTACATGTGTAAATAAATTAATATTTAACTTATTAAATATTAAATATTAAATATTATTTATTCTGGATAATTAGAATGACTTATATTTACCCTAAACTATTGTTTCAAGGTAAAAAATCTATTACAAGATTATATAAGTGGTGAGAAAAAATTTCTGAGGTTATTTATTTTTGGAAAATGATCATTTTACCTGTTATAACCATCTAAAATCCAAAATTCAAATTCATCCTCAATTTTAGAGTACATAAAGAGTAATTTCATTATAAGTAATCATATATCTTGTGGACATTTTGATTAATAGGGGTTCATGATATGTGATTTATGGGATGAAACAATGAATTATTTGTTTCCAAATTTCTCACTGAACCTATTGAATATGACACACACTTCATTGAACTCTGGAAAGACAAGAGATTTCTCATTTGAGAATCTATCCAAGGGGAGTTAGTCTGATTGAACCTATATACTAGTTAATAACTTTGAACATTATAATTAATGTTATTGATAAATTTCATGGACAATGATTTGAAAAACCAGGGAAGGAATTTACTTTCTAAATATGAGTAGTTCATGAGCTTACCAAGCCACTGAACTAAGAATAAGGTTGATATATAATCTGTATGAGATGATATGTGGAACATCATAGAATTTTAAAACAAAAGCGGAATATTTAAGAATGAGGTGATAATTTCATAAATTCTAGATTTATTATTTAATTTTATGTCTTAATGACAAATATAGTAGGCTTCATTTTTCTAAAAATACAACAACGATGATAGAAGCTTAAATTAAATTCTTTTATTTTCTTGAAAAATTAACATGATAAAATGATGACCGAAGGTCATCTTAGAAAATTAATTTTGTGACTTAATGTGAATTAATATATGATTAAAAATGTTTAGATACTAGGAAATTCATTCGCACTTATTTTTATGGGAAATATATAGAATCAAGTGAGTGGGAGGAGCTAGATGATATGCACTAGCACATCACTCGAAGGTAGCAGATTAGAGGAAGACAAAGTCTAAGAATAAATTGATTAATGGAGAATAACTTCTTATCCACATATCTTACTCACTATTTTCATATTTAATGGTGTTTAAATTGAATATTTTTTTCCACTAGGATGTCTAACTAAATTCCTCAGGGGAAGAAAATTATAATGAATTGAAAATTCTGAAATCCATCCTGTTCATGTTTTCAAAACTGTGTGATTTCCTTCATGAAATTTAGTGTGGTATTTTTTATGGTGTTATATTTTTTTATTATTTATGATAAACTTGACTACAATAGATTACAAACCAATAGGTTAAGATAGTGATTTACATTCCTTTGAGATTTAAAATAATGTACATTAATTGGAGAAGGTTGGTATCTCTCTTCTCCAAGAAATAACTATTCATTTCAAAATTTATGATTGAAAAATAATTTATAGGGAGAGTTAATTGAATTGTTTAGATCACTGAGAGATAGTTAGGTGTCACATACTTGTTTCTTCACAGCTTCAAAACAAGTGTGATTATCATTATGCAAGGGAAGAAATTTTTTCTACTCAAATCAGACCAGTCTGGTATCCATAGTTTTTCCCCATCCCAACTTTATTCATCATTATTTCTCCCTGCTACATTTGAATATTTTTTCCTTGATACAATTTATTCATATTTTCACTATTTCACACAACCATTCCTTTAATATTTAAATTTTTTACATTTGTCTCACTTTTTTATCTATTTTTTTAAACATTCTTTTGTTTGGTCACACGCTTTAACATTCATTTTGTTTCAATCCCTACTTACTATGTTACATATCATTTTTAGGTGTTATACATAATTTAATTTTAGGTGAATAGAAGACCATGAAGTCAATTTTTATGTTTCATTGATGGGGAAGGCACACCCAAAAAAAAAAAAACCACTAATAGAAAATCATTTGTTTAAAATCATCTTCTAAAAACTGCTTCTTTTTCTATATTGAGTGATAGAATTGTGTAGTTTTCAATTAAATTTCAATGAAAATAATGGTGTCATATTTATCAAAAACTAATCCCTTAATTACTTAAATTTAAGAACACTATTTTTCCCTTAAATTGAAATATAAAAAATAAATTTAAAATCAAGAAATTGAAAGAGTTAAAAACATAAATGAAAATCAAAGCATTACCCCACCACAACCTATAAACCATAAAACTAAGTGAATAAGACATATAAATATCCAAAATCACTATATTTTATTGAATAATTATTTTATGTGGTCATCTCATGGGTATATGAACAATGATATGAAAAAATCATACCACTCTATACTAACCACCCTTTCAGCCCAATGAGGATTCACTTGAGTTTATTAGGTAATTTTATAGTGTGGTCCAACAAATACACTTTCTTGGTCTTAGGGATAAGTATCATGGGTTGATGGTATTTATTTTCTATTTAATGAGTAAGTATTAAGGTTTTATCCAAAAATTGGTGGTGATTTTTTTACCCATGGGACTCATTTTTAGCCTGTTTGAGTTAATTGGGAGTATTGGACACCATTTGGTGGTGGAAAACTGAGTTTTTTAATCACATATTATGAATGAATCTCAGTTCATATATTGATTCATATATTTCATATTTGGTATTTTTAGGTATAGTATTAGGATGACTACTCTTGAGAATGAGGAATTGTTGGGAAAAGTCATCACTTAGTAGGTTTTATCTAGAAGTGGAGCATGAGATACTAGTTTGGAAGGAATAATGTGGTGTCTTATCTAAACCTCCTTTATAATTAGGGTTCAGTTCATTAGTGGTGATTTTATTTAGGTTTAATACTAGTATGGTTTTTTATATTATATAAATAGAATATAAATTTTATAGTATAACAAAGGTTTAACAGGTACCCCGGATATACCTGTCAATTGTTTATTTTTGAAAATGCCTATGTATAGATGGGTCATGTGATATTTTTGATATAATTTTATGTTTAATTGAGATTTCATTTGAAAAGGGAAAATTTTTGCTCAATAATATCTCAAAACCCTCAATATTAGAGGAAAACCCTTAGAATAGAGGGATACACTACTGGTAGTGTCTTTCTAATTCAGTTACTAATTGATTATCTAGGTTAGGAAATTTTAAGTGGTACTAGATATGTATTTAGGTTATCTAGGATTTTATTTTAATATCTAGAATCTCGTATTGAAGGGATTTGATAAGTAATAAATAAAAACGCCTCATAAGCCTATATATGGTGGATGTTCTGTTTACCATGTTTTTTTGGTATAGAAAAGATTAAAATTATATACGATTTGGTTTAAATATCTTTGGTATGACATAGTGAGACTCTAATAGTGTACTAAGACATAGTTAACAGCCAAATTTTATATTTTTACATACATTATTAATATAAAAACACATGTGGACTATTCATTTTATATACTATTATATGTAACCGAACTTAATTAATTATAAAAACTAATAAAGTAATCATTATTTTACTGAATACCTTATTGGTGGTAATGTAATTAACTAAATTCACTCACATATATGCTTAGTATTTTATTGATGATATATGTTAATTGATTTTTGATATATTATTATTGATGAATTGTTCCTTAAATTTAATACATTTAAATTTATGATTGATTTTTTTTGATGTACTTGTTTTAGCGATTCAATTATTACATTTTATTACCCACAATAGTAATTATTTTTCATGATGAATCTTTTGTAGTTTTTTTATTTTTTTTATTTTTAGAAATCCAAAGATATTTGATTTCATTGTTAATGTTTCTTATATTTTTAGTGAAAAGAAAAATATTTTAAAACTAAAATGATTTTTAATTTTAAATATAAATGGAATAATTTTTAAACCCTATGGTATGGTTTGGGAATTTAAATATAAGAAATAATAGGTCTTTAATTAGTGGTATTAAACATAAAGAAATATCTGTGAAATGAATAGGGTTTTGTAAATGCACTATATTTTGATCATTAAAAGGAAGATCTATTATCCATTCAACATGTCTCTTATGATTTAATATTAGTTCTAGGATGTAAAAAACATATGGACTAAGGACTAATATTATTTGACATATAATAGTTAGTGACATGTTTAAAGGATAATAAATAATATAAAAAGGACTAATATTATTTGAAATAGAGTAATATGAGTTGATTTGGTGTCTAGTGATTGAATAGTGGTATTAATGGTTTAGTTGTTATGTTTTATTAACCTAAATGATGGAATTTTGATATTGAGTGGTTTACTGGGAAAACTATGTACACATAGTAATTATCCCCTAGTGATTATTTAAATTTTTGAAGTCTTGTAAAGATAATATTGTGAATGTACCATTTTTATGGTTAGGTATTCTATGAGTGGTATGTTTAATCCAATATTTAAAAAATTTCTTATAAACCACAAATGATGTAAATAGATGGAATATAATGATTTCAATATATAACTAATTTGTTCCTTCTAGGATTACAAGTGGTATTTCAAATTATAAACACAAAATTAATGCATCTGGGTAGTGAATAACCTACAGTAATAAAGAGTCAGTGTTTGATCATCATGGACGAATCTCCATAGAATCTATCAGTTCTATGAGTTGTTATAGACATATAAACTACATAAAGAAGTGTTTTGAGGTTTTTTAATTATAGTATCTTGGTTAACTAGTAAAAATATACATTATTTTTTTTGAAATATTAATCTTCTCATTAATATAGTTAGATGGAAATGAATTCATGAGGTTTATTATTTAAAAGGGGTCTTGAAATTAATTATAAGTACATTAAGTAATAAATGTCTTTATTATACAACCCAAAGTAATGAAGAGGTTTTTTATATATGAAAAATATATCCTCAATATTTTGATTCTATTTAATGTGATTCCAGATATAATATATCCCACTTAGGTAGGTCTAAATATCTATTTTTAGAGTATTGTTTTTGGACTTCTTCTAGTATGGAACGATATGACATGTAAGAACCCTGTGCCACGAATATTTGAAAGTTTTTTGTTTGTATGTGTATGTTTTGTTTGGAATCTAGAATCATAACTATAGCAACCTAGGGTTTTTATACATGTATATTACATCTTTTCAAATTATTATTCAATATATTACACAAAAAAATTCCTATAAACCATAATATTTTAGTGCATTTGGAAACATGGAACACAATATTCTTAATTTTGTGAAGGATCTTTAATGTCTCCCAAAAATATCTTCTGCTTTTTTACTCTTTATAAAAAAACCTACATAGACCTTTATCCATAACCTAGGGAAAGGGAACATAAGAAATTGTGTAGTCAGATACTCAGTAATGGTAAATAAGAGTGATACATAAGCATAACATGAACATAAAGGTATATTAACATGATCATAACAAATGAAAACTATAACATGCTTATAAATGATAAAAATTTTGAGTCGTGGAATAAATATGGGTAGTTTATAAGACATTAATCATAAGGATATAAAAGAAAATGTTTCATGAGAACAAAAAATTAGCACAAGACATAGATATGTGGAAAACATAAAATCACAGAAAAAATATTATCAAGGATGCTAACCATGACATTCGCAACTTGTTAGGATTTGGTTAACTACTAGTGTACAATTTTTGGATTGGGATAACCACCCATGTAACTTACTTTTTGGGCTTGGTAAAACAGCCCATGAACCCTCAATTTTTTGGATTTGTCTAACCAAATGTTGGGCCTCCGATCTCATTAAATATTTATCAATACCCAATGCATTTGAGGGAGATATAGGTCACACCTATCATATAATGAAAATCATATATATGTGTGATAAAATATTATTAAATATTCATCATATCATAACTCATAAAAATAAATGGGTTTTATAAAAATTTTAATCACAACCTGTGGAAAATAAATAGGTTTCATAATCTTTTCATCTTAGCTTAACCCTCTAAAAAATGAGTTTCATAGTCTATTCATCATTTCATTATTTCATAACCCTTGGAAGATGAAAAAGTTTCATGAACTTCTTTTCAAAAAAATATAAACCATTCATAGAAAGGATACAAATGGTTTATGTTGATCATATACCTAGAAAACTATATATAACATAAAGAGATATCACCTTATTTGAAAGTGACTTTGATAGATCACTTAGAATATTTTTTAGAAAAGTAGGCTTTCTACTTGAAAACCACTTATTAATACTAATTTTTTTCAACATATTTTTCTTTTAAAAATATATTTAAAGATAATTTTCAAAAAATTCTTGAATAAAATATCTTTTCCCATATAAAAAAAACTTATTTAAAACATAAAAAAAATTTAAAATCCTTTTATTTCGAAAATAACTTTGAAAAATTATAATGTACTATTTGAAAACGAGTTAAATCATTTGTTAAAGAAAATATAATTTTATCTTTGAAAGAACTTTTTAGAAAATAAAGCGTCAATTAAATCATTTTTAAAAAAAAAATATTGAAAACTTATAAGGTAATCTTCATAAATCAGTAAAAAAAATTCTTGAAGAAAATAACCTTTCAAATTACAAATACACCATTTAAAACATTATTGAAATCGCTTTTTTATATTTAAAATATTTATCTAAAAATTTCCCAAATATTGAATAAAAAAATCGAGTTTCCAATAACACTGAAAACTTTTAAGGGAATACTAAAATCTTTGAGTTTTCATGATAGAAATAAATACTATTCATGCCATGAATTTTAAAAAAGACATCATTTTAACATTTTCGGTAAAAGAAAATCATGAAATGTTTTTTAAAATGATATGGAGATTAATTTTTAAAAAACACTATAAAATTTAAAGCATGGTTAATAATATCTTCTAAAAATAATATGAAAATAGTAAAACATTTTTTAAGACTTTATTATAAAACATGGTTTCAGATGAAAAAGGGGTTTTTGACTGAAGAGAGAAATAAATTTTTATAAAAAACATTACTTTGTAATTATTGATACATAAAGAGTAGAAAATGACGGTAAAAATGTATTATCATGAAATAACTATAATAGAATAAAATTCATGGGTTTCATGAGAGATAGATCATAATATTTCATAATTTGAGGCATAATCCTAAATAATTCCAATAAACGATGAGATTGTACCATAAAATCATTACCACATTGGTAAATTTTAATCATAGCACCAAAAAAGAAATATAAATAAAAGAATATCATGAGGATAAATAAATTTATGATATTATATTTCCAATGGTTTGTATATAAATCTCCTAAAATAAGACAGGTGTGTAACACAACATTTTCTCAATGAAGGAGAATTTTGACAAAAATACCTTACCGCTTTGGTATATTTTGAATCATAAACCCCGTAAAAGGAATATCCTAAACATGATACATAAATTCCAATAATTTTATGGGAATAATCAGTATATAACTTTATTGAAATAATATACACCATATAAAAGAAATAGTATGTGAATATGACAAGTGTCTTAAAGAGGTTAAAAGTGAGATGGAAATCCCATACCACTTTAGAAATCTATTAGATTGTATAAACTAATAAATAATAACATAAAATTAAGCATTAGGTATCATGTAAATAAATATAATAATGGTATAACATGTCAATGTGGTACTATATAAACAAAATAAAATAAACGATTTTTGAATTTTCATATATATCATAGAAGTACAAGTGAGACAAAAAATCGATTACCATAAGTATCAAATTCCATCGTACTTATTTGAAACTCCAATATAATAAATATAAATTTATTTTAAATCTATTATATAACCATTATTATATTAATACTATCATATATTATTTACTTATTTACTTTAATTATCCTTTTATTAAAATTCCAAGTAAAATCCATGTTTGGGGTAATAAATGCTATGTTTTCGTATATATTTTGAATTTTTATTTATGGTCATATTACTTTTGTAATGATTACATAATATATTGTATAATAACAGTTAAATAAATATAATATTTATATATAAATTATAATTTTAATACCAATCATGAAGGATGGTTTTGAAAAATGAAGTATGTTATGACCATGGAGATAATAGGTCGTACATACATACAAAAACGTTTTAATTTTTCAATTATTATTATGGAATGGAGTTATGTAATATATTATATTTTAATAATGATAATAATATAATTAATAACGCATTATTTCATTAAATATACTTATCCACATCATCCATGTTTTCTGGTGATGAAAATAAAGTCACGTCGCTTTGTGAAGGTGGTAGTCCAGAGGGACATGAATGATATTATCATCTTTCATTGAGTGAAAAAGTAATAAAGAAAATGATATATTTTCTTTTAATAGTTTTAAAAATTTTATGAATATAATAATTATTTAATGAATATAAAATATATTTATACTTATTATCTTCCATGTAAATCATTAATGACAAACGAATCACATGGCTTTGAAAGGGGCAATCTACCTTACACACGAGTGATGTTGTCGTATCCCTTACAGAAGAGAAATTATATCGGTATAAATTAAATAATGACTGAATATGTATTTTTATGATATAAATATCAAATATTTACATTATATCCATTATCATAACCAATTGGGATAGGTTGTATTGAAAAAATGAATTACATTGGTTAGTGAGGCTGTAGTTCGCCGTACACACAAACTATGATTTAGTATTGCATTTGATGGAAGAAGAGAGTTTTTAGGTCATTAACTTAACATAAAAACATATAATTACGTGTAATATACTGATTTAGTTATATAATAACGTGTTAATAATAATTTAAATAGGTTTAGGAAGAAATAACATATAAATTCTTGATAAATAAGCTTACCACTTTTCAGGTATCCTCCTTAGGTTTGCGCTAAAAGAATTCCTAGGATGGATTTATGCCAAAAATAAGTCTCATATGATGAGATTATGAAATTTTAAAATGCATTTGGGTAGTTATTTGATGAATTGAAATGAATTTATGGTTTGAAAAAGAGAGGATAGTGGGTGACCTTTTATAAGTTGGAGAGAGGACATACATGATAATTTTGAAAATAATTATGGGATCCCATGTTTTTAACTTGGTAAAAGGGTAAAAAAGTGTCCATTATATAACCTTAGAGGTTAAAGAGTTCCAATATTTAAATATTATAGTTTTTATATATGTTTATATGTCATTTTAAACCTTATCGTTTTAGTTTATCCCTCTGTAAACCCATTTTTACCCTAACAATGGTATTGTTTTTTACTATTTTCACTAGTATTTATGGTAAAAAACTAAGTTAAATTTATTATATTTTATAAATTATTATCATTAATAATAAATAATACATTTTTCCAAATTCTATTCACATAATCAGAAAAAAGTATTTCAAAATTAATCCTACAGATGTGATGAGAAAGCGAATTTTCAAAGAGAAAATGTTCAAATGTTTACAATGTTTTTAAAAAAAATTCAATATGAAATTTATTAAAAATCCCTAAATTTTATTAATGAATATATAATTGGAATAATTTTACATTAAATAAAATTTAAAATATAATTTATATTTAAAAATAATTTAAACAAAATTTCAAATTTCAATTAAAATTTTGTATCATTCTATATTCATCAGAAAATTTATATTTTTAGATTATCAAAAATTAACCATAAATTAATTTTAAAATTAGTATTAAAATAATAACTTTATTTTTTTAAATAAATTTTCTTGACGTTGGAAAAATAATATTTTAAACAAAACCTATCGATGTGATGAAAAATCAGGTTTTCAAGAAGTGTATTATTTAAGAATGTGATGATTTTATATTAAGTCTACGTCTAATAATAATGATTATATGAAGGTAGATTAAAATTTATTGATCTATAATATATATATAATTTATGATATTCCTCATTTTAAATTATTTTAATTAATTAAATTGGTGAAAATTTATGCAATTTAAAATATTTTTTAGAATAACCATTTTTTAACCCTAAAAAACATATACTAAAATCCAATATAAAATTGATTCCAAATTTCATAGGTTGATTAAATAAATTTAAATAATAATAATGTAATTTTAAAACATAATAGAACATTTTATGTTCTTAATTTATTGAAAATAAATGATATCTTTACAAAAATCAGTATTTTTCAATAGTAACTAAAAAATAAATTTTTTCTAAAGAAATACCAATATATCACAATAAATAAATTTGGTCTCCCAAAATCAAGTTAATTTAATAATATAATGTTTCTAATATATATATATATATGTCAATTATTATATTTTCTCATAAAAAGGAAAAAATCATTTTTGAAGAAAACATATATAAAATGAATATAATTACATTAATAATGGTTGATTGATTATTTATGAAGATTCTATAAATAAATTTATAATTAATTTGAAATTATACATATATTTCAAAATATTTAATATTTTTCTTACTAGTCTATTTAACAAGTATGTTGTAATGAACATATAATATTATATCATGGTTCGCTAAAGCTCTGTGTAATGTGTCATGCACGCTTTCGAGGAAATTTATTATTACATATAATGAAAGTCAAAATTAGTGATTAATATAAAGAGAGATATAATATATGTTTGGTGTAACATAAAATATCCATAATATAAAATTTATTTGAAAAAACCCAAAATCGCACGGTGTAACATTCTACCCCACTTAAAAGGAATTTCTCCCTGAAAATTCATCTCAGTTATCAAAGGCTTAACATTTGAAAATTAATTTATAGAATCTCACATAGTAAAAAGGGTTAATGACATATAATCTTGGAAAATTGAAAGATATGTGTGAATTTCATCTATAATAAAACATACTAGGTTTTGAAAATGTAGGACCATGGTGGGGAGTGAAAATATGGTAATATAAGTGAAAACGGGTACCCAAATACTGATGGAGGGTGATAAAGAACATAGTAAGTAGAAAGTTAATGACCAAAAAGATTATAAAATAAAGAGGCATAAAAAAGGTCATTGATATCATAAAAAATGATTTCAATAGGATGCAATTTTATTTTTAATATCATTTTTCTAAAGTTGAATAATTTTCATGATAAGATATACTTAGTTCATTTCATTCAATTTCTTAAACACAATATCACCCATTGGTTCTGCATTGACCTATTTCCACTTAATATTTTACACTAAGAGATAAATTCTTCATGTACGAATTACTAAATATGATTCATAAAAAAATGATAAGTCATTACTTCGATATTTAGTTAAAAAAGTGTAACACTAGTTATCCAATATGGATAAATCTTCAAATGGTTATGTAATATATTAATCTATAAAACCTCATCTAAATTTCAATTTATACCATTCCATAAATGGTTAAACAAATTAACCTTATAAAAAATTAAAATATAAAAAATTAGAATGAAGGTGACTAAATTATACAAAAATAATCATAACATTAATCCCCAATATACCATAAAGTAGTTCCAGATTTTCATATACTAAACATGTGAATACCTTTTTCAGGTATTTTCTTGAAACATGGTAATAACTTGAATTACCATAAAACCTCATTGAAAACATAAATTCTTGATCATTACTTAAATAAAACATAGACTATTTGCTATATTCCATAAATACAAAAATGTTATGAACTCCATCAATAATAGCATAAACCACTTTTTTCAACAAATACATAATGTATTATAAGGTAATACGTACTGTCCTATTTTATTTACCCATCTTAATCATATCATTATCCAAACATCATTAACTCAAAACTAGAAACATATTAAGAATTATCTTTCCCTTAATCATATGTTTCCTTAAAAATATCACCTTTCCATTAAATCACATTTCTATGATATCAAAAATATTCAATATTCACTTCCCAATACTTAATGAAAAACTTTCAATAATCAATCATTATATATTTAATTATTCATTGAAAAAAATCCTAGAAATAAAAAACACTAATTATTCAATCATTCCACTTCCTTATCAAACAGTTTACAATGATTTATCAAATTATTTTAGAATACCTATTTCCATTCATATTTCATTCTTAATCTCTTAATAATCAAAATAAAAATTATTATGAATACAAAATTTGTGATTTTCTTCATGAGTTTTCCCCTTAAGACATCGATTTTCATAAAAACCATACTTTCCAAATTTAATACATTCAAAATTCAGTGATAACATTGGAAACCCATTATTTTCATCAATTATGTTAACCAAAAAATCATATTTCCATCACATTTACTTCATTTGTTTCGTAGTTTTCCACACCAACAAATATTCTCACCCCTATAAGATATTTCATTGAGTGTGTTTTCCCACATTCTTGACATATAAAAATCTTAATATTCTTTCCTATATGGTCTTCACTACATGAAATCTCAATGAACTCTATCCTCCTATTATGTTGGGAGTCTGAGGGTTGGTTAAGTTACGAATTATTGATCCTTTTACATGATTACTAACTAGTAATAATCAAAATATTATTTACTCTAACCATCATCCCATTGAGATTATCATTGGAAAATTTACCATAACATTCATGGTTATCCTAGTTTATTCTTGTTCCTATTATTGAATAAAACAAAAAAGCATAGTTTAAGAAATTCTAATCATAATGGGAAACCAAATAATTATGATAATTACTTGTAATATGCCTAATCATGATAAGTTATTTTTAATCTATGATACCTTAGTTTTATCATACATCATTTATAGTCACCATTTATTTAAGTCCTTCATGATGGATTCCAAAGAGTCTATGAATTTCCAAATAATATCCTTTAGGAGTGTCAAAACTTTGTGAAACACGGCCACTATCATAGATCAGGTAATGATAAAGCCCTGATTAATGTACCCTTTTTTGAGTTATTACCCCTAGATACCTATGTGTTGGAGCCATGTCCACATATAGTATCCAGACATGAATGTAATTTCTTGGAAACCACATACGATATCCATTGTCAAAATTCCAGGACATTTTCCAATACTTCAACTCATCCTTAGACTTATCCTTAGTGGCATACATAGAAATATCCTTTGAAACAACCCAAAGTATCTCAATTTTTTTTCATCCGAGTTTCCAAAAGTTAACTAATACATTCCTCTAATACCAACAATAGAAAATCAGGATTTTCATATATATATTACAGGTTTTAGATGAATATTCAATACATTATACAGACACACACTTGAGGACTGGAATAGTTTAGTTACATTAGAAACATGGAATACTGTATTCATAATTTGGTGAAAGATCATAAATATATGCCACAAAGATCTTCCCCTTTTGTACTATTCATAAAAAACCTTTTATAAATATTTAATAATAACTTGGGTAATGGAAACATAATAAAAAATGAGATCATATTCATAGTAAGGGTAAAGAAAGGGAGATACCAAATTATAACATGAACATAAGGGTATGAGAACATGATTATTACATTTGAAAATCATACCATCCATATCAAAGATCAAAATCATGAGTCATGACATATAGATTGGTAGTTCTAAAGAAATTAATCATAAAGAAATAAAAGGACATGATCCTTGAGAACATATCAGTGGTAGAACACATATATATTTGGGAAACACATAATCATAGAAAACCTTTTTTCAAGGCTATCGAACAATACATTCATAACATATTAAGCTTGGGATAACCACCATTGCACAAACTTTAGGCTTATGCTAACCACCCATGTACCCTATTTTTTCATTCTTGGAATGACAAACCCTATACCCTCCTTTTTGGTATTGGGATGAACACCTATATAGCTTTTGATTTTATAAAACATGTTACAATTACCCAATCTATTGGAGGGAGTTATGTGTCCCAACAACCAAAAAATGAAAATTATACATACGTGTGATAGAAGATCCTAAATTATTCATCATATTAAAACCCATGAAAATAAATGTGTTTTATAAAGATTTCTTCATATCCTATTGAAAATAAATATGGTTCAAAATCATTTCATCATATCTTAATCCATGTAAAATAAATGAGTTCCCTAATCCATTTATCATTTCATCATACCATAACTCGTGGAAAATGAATGAGTTTCATAAACTTCTTTTAATTAAAACTTAAACCATTTAGGGAAAGGATAAGAAAATTTTCCTTGGATTATATCCCCAAAAAATTATAATTAACATACAATGATGTCATCATATATAAAAACTGATCTTGAAAAACTTATGAAATATTTCTTGAGGAAAATATCCCTTCAAATTGAAAGCCGTTTTTTAAAAAATAAAATATTTTTAAAATTTAATTATTTTAAAATAATATTTAAATATCATTTTAAGAAAATCTGTGATGAAAATATAATTTACACAAGATTTTCATAAACATTAATCATTTTTGAATTCATTTTATTTTGAAAATAATCTTGAAAATTTATAAAGGAATCATTATAAAACATTTAAAACATTTCATAAGGAAAATATAATTTTGGATTTGAAATATTTTTTTCAAAACATATATTTTTTAACAATACTCTTTATTTGAAATAAATTTTAAAAATCACAATATAGTTTTTGGAAATCATTTAGAATATTTCTTGAGTAAAATAACCACTCCTCTTTTAAAAAAAACTTTTTAAAATATATTCAAATCTATTTTTTTAATTTGAAATTATTTATCTAAAAAATTCTCAAATATTAAATAAAAAATATTCATTGAATATAAGTTTAAAAATTTATAATAGAAGCTATAAATATTCAAGTAGTCATGATAGTGAGAAATACTGTTCATGTCATGCATGTTTAAAACTATGATTCTTTTCACATTTCTAGTAAAATTCAAACATGCATTGTTTTTTAAAATGATTTGAAGATTAATTTTTTTAAAAACATTTTATAATTAAATCATGGTTAATTTAGTTTTATAAAATTAATTATATAACAGTAAAATATTTTATATTTTTTTAGAAAAAAAGGTTTTGGATGTAAAATTGGTTTTTGACCGAAGAGATAAATAAATGCCATTTCCTTTAATATATTCTTTTAAACTCTTGTGTACATAAGAATATTAAAAGGAAAGGAAAAATGTACTATCATTAATTAACTATTTTAATTATAATTAAGGAGTATTATGTGAAATAAATAATAATTTTTCATCATTCGATGCCTAGTCATAAAAAATCCTGATAAACGATGAGATTGTAAAATAAAATCATTACCACATTGTTAAATTTGAATTGTATTCCCCAAGAAGGAATATCATTAAAATAAACATAAAATATTTTTAGGATAAATAAAATTTATTATATTATATGTAAATGGTTATATATATACATCCCATAAAATAATATAGGTTCATAACACAACATATATCTCAAAGAAGGCAAATTGAGATAGAAAATCCTGTACCACTTCAGTATATTTTAAATTGTAAACCCCATAAAGAGAGTGATACTAAAATGGATATGTGAATAAAATTTATTTATTGATTATGAATGATAAAATACATTCATAATTATTATATAAACCATAAACAATATATAGGTGCTGAATATGACATGTGCCTCACATAATAAAAAAGTGTAACAGAAATCACTTAATTATTTAGTAATATTTCAGATCGTAAACCGCAGTAAATAATAACATAAAATGAAAATTTAAGTATCACTAAAAAATACATATTAATGACATAACATTTAATGGGAGAAATATATAAACTATATAAACTAAATGAGTGGTAAATTTGCACATGTATCTCCAAAGTAAAAGAGATACTAGAAATCCATTACCGTATATCATGACTATTTTCAAACTCATTTGAAAATCATGTTTAAATAATATAAATTTATTAGAAATATATTATAAAACCATAATTATATATATATATATATTAAAATTTTTTATTTACTTATGTACTTTTATTACCCATTTAATAAATATTCCATGCTAAAGACATGTTTTGGGTAATAACCTCTTTTTTTTCATATATGTTTGATTTGTTATTTTTAGTCCTCCAAATTTGGAAAATTTGAAATAATATAAAGAATATTAATAATTGAATAATTATAAAATTTATACATAAATTATAATTTTATAACCAACCCTGAAATATGGTTTTTGAGAAATTATGTACATTAGGATCATGGAGATGGGAGGTCATACGTACACATGAGCAACATTTCAATTTTTTAATGATCATTATGGGATTGAGGTAAGTAATATATTATGTTTCCATAATGATAATAGTATCTTAAATACCATATTTTGTCCTTTAAATACACCTATACATATCATCTATGTATTGTGGTGATGAAAATATAGTCACATCATTTCATTAAGGAGGTAGTCCACACACACACGAATAATGTTATCATGTTTTAGTGAGTGAGAAAATAAGAAAGAAAATGATATATTATATTTTAATAACTATAAATATTTACTTAATATTAGAGTTATTTCATTTCTATAACACATATTTGTCTTTATTATCTTCCATGCAAAGTGTTAGTGAAAAATGAATCACATCACTTCCCGAGTCAGTAGTCCATTGTAAACATGAGCGGCTTTATAATATCCCATACAGAATGAAAAGTAATATATATATATATGTGATATAATTTTCTTATAAGTATAATTACTCTACAAATATAATATATATACTTTATATCCATTATCATACATAGCAGTGAGAGGGTGTTATGACCCATCCTCGGGACCCGTGCTGTGACTACCCCAAGCCCGCCTTCCATATGCCAGGGGATGTCGACTAGCACCAAAGGAGAAAATCCCATAAAAAGGGAAGGCGTAAGAAAACAAACACCACAAAGTATGCAAGATGAAGTAAACACTAAGTAAATTGAGTAAAAAAGTAAGTGCTGGAAAGTAAATGGGCCATAATACATACCCAACTGAAAGTAAAGTACAACTGGAATGAAAGTACAACAACTGAAAAGTAAAGCAGCGAGTCTGAGCCGTTCTCTGGAAACCCCACCTGAAGGGTGGGTACAGATAGTCTCCTCTGCTCCTCGGCTCCAGCTGTGAGCTCCGTGTACGTCTCATCCAGTGATCCACCTTCTGGTACCGTCCAGCTCCATGATCTCCTACCTCGATCAGCGATGTTCGTCGTCTACATCCAACACAATGTAGTGTGGGCATATCCCGTGCAGGGGTGAGTATACACTACTTAGTAGGGACCCCGAGACCCCCCGAAGGTCTCCCAGAATCCACGAAGGGTAAACCACAATGGAAAGTTACAATCATGAAGTAACAACCAACTCTACTTAGCTATATGCCCATACATATACCTAAGACATCAATTCCAGCTCGGCTCCAGCACATGAGCCCAAATACAACCCAGTCCACACAGGAAATCATAACCCATTCCACATAGGAATTCACAACCCAATCCACACATGAACGCATAACTCAATCCATAGAGGATATCAAGTCATTCACATCGAAGATAATGATTGAAAGTCAATACTCTGCTCACATAGGTATACATTTCGTAAGACGATAGAGATGATCAAATGTAGCCACTGATTCATCTAAGCTGTCAGACCCATATAGGATACAAGACCTGCTAAGCTGTCGGACCCACAAAGGATACAAGACCAGCTACTATGTCGTATCCACATATGATGCAAGTACAAATTCAAATACTGCACTAAGTTGTCAGACCCACATAGGATACAAGACCAGCTAACCTGTCGGGCCCACAAAGGATACAAGACCAGCTACTCTACCGGACTCACATAGGATACAAGTACATAGTCATATACTGCCGGACCTAGATAGGATACAAGAACAGTAGTCAAGTATTGCCGGACCCACATACGATTCAAGAATAGTAGTCATCACCATCGAACCCACAGAGGATTCCAGTATGGTCGTCGTCGCTGCCGAACCCACGTAGGATCCCAGTACAGTCGTCATTGTCGTCGCAGTCGCAACCAGATCTAGGGTTCCGGCACAAAGCATGCTCGATTCTGGGAGGGTCCGCTTCACGAGCCAAGGGGGTCGTTACATCAACTGACACGTAGTCCAGAGTTGATGTATCCCAAAGTTTTCTCTCGTCATTAGGAACTCAACGCGACAGACGGTGCGTCAATCGGATGCTCGGTCTGAGAGTTATTGTCTTTTTCGTTCCAGGGCCCCGGTTGGTTTTTAAGCGAAAACCAACCCGACCATACTCCATCATCGTCCAAACTTTGATACGAGTAAGACAAAATAACCTTCTCACCAAGAGGAATCCAAAAAAGTTGACGACACATCAATCGGATGTCCGGAGCTCAAGTTATAAGCATTTTTGCTCTGAGGGCCTGGTTGGTTTCGTGTTCAAACCAACCCGGCCGTACCCATAGTTCTCCAAAACCCTGAGTGTAATATACCGAAATGCCCGTCTCAATACAAGGATCTCTACTCAACTGAAGTTGCATCGATCGGAGGTCCGTAGCCCAAGTTATAGGCATTTGAACGGATCTGTCCAGAAACAGGGGGTTTGGGCCCGGTCCGACCCGGCCCAATACCCCCTGGGTCGGCCAGAACCGGGTCAACCCGACCCGGGTCCGGGTCTGGCCCGGTTGCGAGCAGTCCAGCTCGGCTGGTGCGGCGCGGCCTGGCTAGCGCGGCCCGGCCCAGCGCGGGGGTCCGGCCTGGCAGGGGCGGTCCGGCCCGACGCGGGCGGTTCAGCACTGTGTGGGATTCACGCGCTAAGCGGATGCGGAAGGCGGGAACGCTGCCCCCCTGTTTTCCCGAAATGGCGGACCCCTCTCAGGTCCGCCCTAGCAGGTCACCAGGGGTTACAAACCCCCCGCCTTCCCGAACTCGGTCGGCCGTTTTGTCCGGCCGGTGAGCCGCCGCAAGACACCCCCCTTGCGGGTCCTGCCTCCTTTGAACGTTGGTGGCCTGGTATCCGTCCGCCCCTCATGCAGAACCGCCGCGACCAAAGGTCGCGGCTTCCTACTGTCCTGTGTGGCGTGACAGCGTCGCACCCCTCCGTCGTGGCCCACTCTTGGTCTCGGCTTCCTTCGGCTTCACCGGCGCGGCGCGACGGCGCCTCTCTCCTTTTTCACGGCCCGCTCCGGCCGCGATTACCTCGTTCCTGCACGGTGCCATTGCACTAAGCCGCCTCCATTCCAAGCCCCAAGAAATTCAACAACATAAGGGGAGGAGGTTCGGCCGTGTTCATGCGGTTTCGGCCTCCTCCCATTAATTCGATAACAAGCGGCTAATATTTAACGATGAACGCCAAAATAATCACAAACATAAAACAATCCCCTACCTCAAAGAAGTTTTTGAACGATGATCGTCATGGGAAAATGGCGTCGCGAGGTGAAGTTCTGTATTTGTTGACGGAGAACGTTTGAGGAGGAGCGGTGTCTCGCTTCCTTTGACGCGGGAAGAAGAAAGAAGGAAGGCGCATCATTGCTATTTGGGAAAAGCGTCACACACCGGCTTCGGAGAGGAGAAGAGACAACACATCGATCTCTCTTTGCGGTTATAGAATTCTTCATCGAAGTCTTGGCATTCTTCGCGAAGAAGAAGAAGTTCTTCAGAGTATAGAACTCTCCATCTCTCAATTCTTCACAGCAAAAACCAACTACAAATAAAATAAGGCTTTGCCTTATTTTATATACTTATGCCAACATTTTCAAAAATCAAAACACCCAATTCAATTAATTAAAGGGGTTTTAATTAATTGAATAAAAGGTTTGTTGGCATTCATTTAATTAAATAAAACTAGAGTTGACAAAATGTAAAAGGATTGTTAAGTTGTCATCATAAACGTGGATGATTTATAAATCATGTGGAGGGGGTTAAAGAATTTGAAGGGGTGGGGCTTGTGCGGGCCCCACCTAAATAAATTATATCAATTGGAAATAGAATTTTAGTGGGTCCCACCCCAACTCCCACACATGGGTTTAACCACTTTAGTGAAATAAAATTTGTAGCACAATTTTATTTCTCTTTATTCTTAATCCACAAATTTTAACAACTCCTTCCCGAGAAAACACAACTCTAATAAAAGAAATCATAAGAAATTACCGGCGCTGCGGTTTCATTGGTGCCCTCAGATTTCGATTCCGAGCATCGGCTCAAATGTTAGTAAAACCCGCTCGTTCATTCACTGAACATACCTAAGATAAACCTCGGAAATTGATTCCGGGCACACCGGGCCTCAGAATCAGGTACCATCAGAAACTGCGTACTCGTAAAATCCCAAAGAATTTATGAAAAAATTTCCTTTAAATTTACGGGTCTTTACATTACTCCCACCTTAGAGATTTACATCCCCATAAAGATACATCACAAACTAGGGGAACAATTGAGGATACTGAGCACTCATCTGAGCCTCCCGCTCCCAAGTGCTCTCCTGGAGGTTCTCGTGCTGCCACCAGATGCACACTAGAGGAATCGACCACCCATGTAGGACTCGCTCCTGTCGATCCTTGATCTCCACTGGGACCTCCGCAAAAGTTTCCCCGTCATCAATGTCTATCTCCCCATGGTTGATGATATGCGTTGGGTCGTGCATGTATCTCCTCATCTGAGATACGTGGAAGACGTCCTGCACCCAATGGAACTGAAGTGGTAGAGCGAGGCGATAAGCCACCTCACCTATCCTGCTGAGAACCTGGAATGGTCCGATGAAGTGTGGAGATAAATTTCCACTCCGGTCAAATCTACGCAATCCACACCGAGGTGAGACCCGTAAGAAAACATGGTCACCATCCTCGAACTCCAGCGGTCTACGCGTCCTGTCAGCATAAGACTTCTGTCAGCTCTGAGCTATCCTCAACAGCTCCTGGATGACCTGGACCTTCTCTGTCGTGGCCTGGACCATCTCTGGTCCAACAAGTACTGACTCCCCAGGGTCTGTCCAGCACAAAGGTGACTTGAAAGATCGGTCGTACAATGCCTCGTATGGTTCCATCCCGATGGTGGAGTCATAGTTGTTGTTGTACGCAAACTCCACTAAGGGTAGGTGATCCTCCCAGATGTGACCAAAGTCAGGGAAACATGCACGAAGGATGTCCTCAAGAGTCTGAATGGTCTTCTCCGGCTGACCATTTGTCTGAGGGTGAAAGGCGGTGCTCAGACAAAGCTGCATCCCAAAAGCCTCCTGCAACCCCTTCCAAAGACGGGAAGTAAAATGAGCATCTCGATCCGAGACGATAGATGATGGAACACCATGAAGTCGTACGATCTCCTGAACGTAGAGACGCTAAAGCTCTCCCCTGAGCCCTTCTCTTTGATGGGTAATAATTGGTCCGAATTGGCGATTCGGTCAACAATCACCCAAATGGAGTGGTGTCCTTTGGAAGTATGTCGAAGTCCAGTCATGAAATCCATAGATATTCTGTCCCACTTCCACTCTAGGACCTCCAAACGCTGTACCAAGCCTGCTGGTACCTAGTGCTCTTCCTTCACCTGTTGACAGGTGAGGCATCGTGAAACAAACTCTGCTACAGCCTTCTTCATACCCGGTCACCAGTGCTGTCGTCTGAGATCCTTGTACATCTCTGCCACTCCTGGATGTACCGCTAATGTGGATGTGTGAAACTCTCTCATCACCTCCTCCTGCAAATAAGTTGGTACCATGGTAAATCCTCTAAAAAGGACGATGTGCTCTCCTCCTACGGAGAATCTATCAGGTGACTTTCCCGAGGACATCTGTGCACGTCACGTCTCACAGTCAACGTCCCCACGCTGTGCCTCTCTGACCCGCTGAAGAAGTGGAGGAGTGACTGTGAGTGACTGAATAAAGGCTTCTCCAAATCTATCCATGAAGGATATCTGTAAAGCAGCTAGCTGCTCTATCGCCTCTCCAAGTAGCTGAATGCCCGTCCTCCTGTTGAGAGCATCAGCTACTACGTTCCCCTTTCTCAGTGTATAGACTATCTCAAAGTCATAGTACTGGAGGAACCCGAGCCATCGCCACTATCTCCGGTTCAGGTCCTTTTATGAGAAGATGTACCCGAGACTCTGGTGGTCAGAGTAGACTGTAAAGCGCTCTCTCATCAGATAGTGCTGCCACATCTTCAGAGAGAATACCACTACTGCTAACTCCAGGTCATGGGTAGCGTAGTTCATCTCAGGATGCCTCAACTGTCGTGATCCATAGGCGATCACTGCCCGCTCCTGCATCAGTACACACGCAATTCCGGTTCTTGATGCATCACAGTAGACTACATACCATACTCCCTTGTCCGTTATCCCCAAGATGGGTGCACTAGTCAATCTCTGTTTCAGCTCTTAGAAGCTCTGCTAACATCTACCTGACCACACGAAGGGTTTCCCCTTCTTTGTTAATGTTCTGCAAAGTTGAAAAGATTTCTCCTTTGCCGAAAAAAGAAATCTGGTCTTATCCCCTAGATTAACCACATTCCTCGCCTAATATAGTCATTCCTAACATGAACAGTTGTAATTCATGCCATGTATGACATTGTAAGGCCTCAACGCTGCTACCAAGAGATCCAACCGTTACTCTCAACTCCAAGGGTTGAGTCACACTGTTGGCATCAATGTCTAGTCACCGGGTCTCCTTCAGTAGGAATCTCATATGTGAGGGTCAAGTCAATAGTTTTTAACCGGAACCTCTTAGTATGTACATACAAAAGACAAGAAGGAAAATGTCACTATTGAAAGTGTCTTTTATTACTACAACTCAAATTACAAGGACACAAAGAAAAAAAACAACGTAGTCAACAAAGATAGAAACTTTTTGGACAAAGGCCTCCATGCATGGAGCTAGTCTCGCACTTGTCCAACCGCTTCCGGAGGTCCATGATAGTAAGCTTCAGCTCTCTGAAGCTGTGCTCTCTTCTGTCCACCTATTCCCTGTGGTCGGGGTGGACCTCCTGGTGGTGGTGATGGTAGAGTCCCTAAGCATCTTCCACCACCTGCTGCTCGCTCAGCTCCTCTATCTTGTCTGCCTGCACCCTACGGACCGCCACGGTCGAACCTCTGCCTCTGCCTGGGTGGTTCTTCAACCGTCTGATGCTACTCTGCATGGCGGGTTGGGCAGTCACGTGCCATGTGACCCTTCCCGCCGCATGCATAGAACTGACTGCCTCTCATATAACGGGCTATGTTGCATGTGCCCCGAACCTCCGAGCTAGTATCCTGAGGTCTTCCGCCTGATGGTATGGTCCGCTTGGACCCCTGTGACATCCGTCGAATTCCAGCAGCAGAAGACTCCACTACATTCCGCCCTGCGGTGGGTCTCGCTGCTGGTGTAGGCTGAGCAAGAAATCGCTCCACAAGAAGGGCTCACTCCAGTACTCCTGCCTACGTCCGAATGCTAAGAGAGATCATCGATTCCATGATTTCGTGCCTCAGTTCCTTCTTAAAGGTCCAGGTCCAGAAGAATGGGTCCCGTACCATGTCCATGGAATAGCGCGAGAGATCAGTAAATCTTGCCGAGTACTGGGCTACCGTCATGCTGCCCTACCGCAGATGCAGTAACTCTTGAATGCGCACCGCATGGAGAGTGGCTATTACGAACTCCGAGCGGAAGAGGCTCTCAAAGTCCATCCAAAGAAGATATGCCTCGTCGTGTACCTGGAGCATCAGGCTACACCATCTACCTACTGCCTCATTTAGGAGACTCACTGCAAGGATCACCATGAGGTCAGCTGGTGTCCCCACTAACATGAAAACTCGTACAACAGCCTCTAGCCAATCCTCAGCTGCATGAGGGTCCATCTTTCTACGGAACCTGGGCGGTCTCTGACGCTGAAACTCGTACAGTGCACTAAGGAGACATGCACTCCCAACTGCTGGGGCTGGTGGCATCGGTGGCTCGACGGGTAGAGGTACCGTCGGTGCCTCCACTGTAATGGGCCCCTACACCGAGGCCTCGTCGCTCGATGAGCTTCCATGTCGTACAATGATCGGAACCCTTGTTGGCTTCCTTTGCAGGGACATCCTGAAAAGTGACAGGTGCACCATGGTCAAAACAGTATATCTGGTGAGCTGACACAAAGTAATCACTAAGAAAACTTTGAAACACACACTCAATCAATGTTTTCGTGCATTCAGTTGGAAATCAGAAGTCAGGGTTTTGGTGTATGGATACGTCGACCGTCACACCAACACTGGACACCCTGAACTGTTAACCACCCCCAATACCCTTAAAATTATTGCTTCACATAGAAGAAAGATCAGAGTCCTGAGTTATGTGGTAGAACTGAACTCCTCTGATACCAATTTGCCATGACTCGTCCTCGGGGCCCGTGTCGTGACTACCCCAAGCCCGCCTTCCATAGGCCAGGGGCTGGAGACTAGCACCAAAGGCAAAAATCCCGTAAAAAGGGAAGGAATTACCTTTATAAAGAAAACAAACACCATAGAGTATGCAAGTTGAAGTAAAAACATAGTTAACTGAGTAGAAAAGTAAGTGCTGGAAAGTAAATGGGCCCAAATACAAACCCAATTGAAAGTAAAGTACAACTGGAATGAAAGTAAAACAACTAAAAAGTAAAGCAGCGCGTCCGAGCCGTCCTCTGGAAACCCCACCTGAAGGGTGGGTACAGATAGTCTCCTCTACTCCTCGGCTCCGACTATCTGCTTCTTGTACATCCCATCCAGTGATCCACCTCCAGGTACCATCCAGCTCCATGAGCTCCTACCTCGATCAGAGATGACCGTCGTCTACATCCAACACAACGTAGTGCAGGCATAGCCCGTGCATGGGTGAGTATACACTACTCAGTAGGGACCCTGAGACCCCCCGAAGGTCTCCCAGAATCCACAAAGGGTAAACCACATAGGAAAGTTACAATCACAAAGTAACAACCAACTCTACTTAGGTATATTCCCATACATATACCTAAGTCATCAATTCTAGCTTGGCTCCAGCACACGAGGCCAAGTACAACTCAGTCCACATAGGAAATCATAACCCATTCCACATAAGAATTCACAACCAAATCCACATAGGAAAGCATAACTCAATCCACACAGGATATCAAGTCAATCACATCGAAGATAATGATTGAAAGTTAAGACTCATCTCACTCATGTATACATTTCGTAAGACGATAGAGATGATCTGATGTAGCCACTGATTCATCTAAGATGTCGGACCAACATTGGATACAAGACCAGCTAAGCTGTCAGACCCACAAAGGATACAAGACCTGCTACTCTACCAGACCCACATATGATACAAGTACATAGTCAAATAGTGCACTAAGCTATCATACCCATATAGGATACAAGACCAGCAAAGCTGTCGGACCCACAAAGGATACAAGACCAGCTACTCTGCTGGACCCACATAGGATACAAGTACAGAGTCATATACTGCCGGACCCATATAGGATACAAGAACAGTAGTCAAGAACTGCCGAACCCACAGAGGATACAAGGACAGTATTCATCACCATCGAACCCACAGAGGATTCCAGTACGGTCTTCGTCGCTGCTGAACCCAAGGAGGATCCCATTACAGTCATCATCGTCGTCGCAGTCACAACCAACTCTAGGTTTCCCGCACACAACATGCTTGATTCCGGGAGGGTTCACTCCACGAGCCAAGGGGGGTCGATACATCAACTGACACGTAGTCCGGATTTTATGTATCTCAATGTTCTGTCTCATCATTAGGAACTCAACGCGACAGACGGCGCCTCAATCAGACGCCTGGTCTGAGAGTTATTGGCGTTTTTGTTCTAGGGGCCCGGTTGGTTTATAAGCTAAAACCAACCCAACCAAACTCCAGCTACATTCAAACTTTGAGCGGTGTAATCCAAAAGAATCGTCTGACCAAGAGAAATCCAAAAAAGTCAACGACACGTCAATAGAATGTTCAGAGCTCAAGTTATAAGTGTTTCCGCTCCGAGGGCCCGGTTGGTTTCGTGTTCGAACCAACCCATCCGTACCCATAGTTCTCCAAAAACCAGAGTGTAATATATCTAAAAGACCTTCTTGATCCAAGGATCTATATGCAACTAATGGTGCGTGGATCGGAGGTACGTAGCCCAAGTTATGGGCGTTTGAACAGATCTGTCCGGAAACAGGGGGTTTGGACCCGGTCTGACCCGGCCCAATATCCCCTGGGTCGGCCCGAACCTGGTCGACCCGACCCGGGTCTAGGTCCGGCCCGGTTGGGCGCGGCCCAGCCTGACTGGCGCGGTGTGGCCCAGTCCAACGCGGGGGTCAGGCCCAGTGCGTGCGGCCCGGCCCGGTGCAGGCGGTTCGACCCGGTGCAGGCGGTCCAGTCCGGCGCGGGGGGTCCGGCCCTGTTCGGGCGCCGCATGCTGAGCAGATGTGGAAGGGGGTAATGTTGCCCTCCCAATTTTCCAGAAACGGCGGACCCCTGTGGGGTCCGCCCTAGTTGTCCGTCGTGGTTTACAAACTCCCGGCCTTCCCGAACTCGGCCGATCGGTGAGCCGCCACGGGACCCCCCCCCCCCCCATGGGTCCCGCATCCTTTGAACGTCGGCGGCTGGGTATCCGGCTGCCCCCCTTGCGGAATCACCGTGGCCAAATGCCACAGCTTCCTCCTGTCTGATGCAGCGCGACGGCGCCGCACCCCTCCGTCGCGGCCCGCTCTTGGTCGCGGCTTCCTTTGGCTTCACCGGCGCGGCGTGACGGTGCTGCGCTCCTCTCCACAGCCCGCTCCGGCCGCGGTTCCCTCGTTCCCGCGCGGTTCCATTTCACCACACCGCCTCCATTCCAAGCCACAAGAAATTCAACAACATAAGGGGAGGAGGTTCGGCTGTGTTCGTGCGGTTCGACCTCCTCCCGTTAATTTGATAACAAGAGGATAATATTTAATGATGAACGCCAAAATAATCACGAACGTAAAACAATCCCCTACCTCGAAGAAGTTTTCAAATGATGATCGTTGCGGGAAAACGACATCGCGAGATGAAGCTTCGTATATGTTGACGGAGAAAGTCCGAGGAGGAGCGGCGTCTCCCTTCCTTTGATGTGGGAAGAAGAATGAAGGAAGGCGTGTCGTCGTTCTTCAGGAAAGGCGTCACACACCGGTTGCATAGAGGAGAAGAGATGGCACATCGATCTATCCTTGCAGTGACAGCGTTCTTCGTCGAAGTCTTGGCGTTCTTCGCGAAGAAGAAGAAGTTTTTCAGAGTATAGAACTCTCCCTCTCTGAATTCTCCACAGCAAAAGCCAAACTAAAAATAAAATAAGGGTTTGCCTTATTTTATTTACTTATCCCAAAATTTTCAAAATTCAAAACACCTAATTCAATTAATTAAAGGGGTTTCAATTAATTGAATAAAAGGTGTGTTGACATTCATTTAATTAAATAAAACTAGACTTGACAAAAATTAAAAGGAGTGTTAAGTTGTCATCATAAATGTGGAAGAGTTATAACTCATGTGGAGGGGGTTAGAGAATTTGAAGGGGTGGGGCTCATGCGGGCACCAACTCACAAAATTCTATCAAGAGGAAATAGAATTTTAGTGGGTCCCACCCCAACTCCTACACATGGGTTTAACCACTTAAGTGAAATAAAATGTGTAGCACAATTTTATTTCTCTTTATTCTTAATCCACAAATTTTAACAACTCCTTCCCGAGAAAACGCAACTCCAGTAAAGGTCATCTTCAGAAATTACCGATGATACAGTTTCATTGGTGCCCTCGGATTTCAATTCCGAGCACTGGCTAAAAAGTAAGGAAAACCAGCTCGTTCGTTCACTGAACGTACCTGAGCTATACTTCAGAAATTGATTCCGGGCACACCGGGCTTCAGGATCAGGTGCCGTTAGAAATTGTGTACTCATAAAATACCAAAGAATTTAAGAAAAAAAAATTCCTTGAAATTTACGAGTCTTTTTATAGGGGGTAATGGAATAATGGAAGACATCGGTTTGTGAGACAGTAATTCACCATACACATGAACAATGATTTTTAACCTATTTGATAGAATCTGATATGGTTGTAGGTAATTAAATTAAAATAAAAAAATATAATTATATTTTTTATAATGTCATTATTATATCAACATGTTTTAATAACAATTTAATGTGGTGGAGGAATAAATAAAATTAAACCACTCGTTGATAAACATCACCTCTTCTTTAGGTGTCCTTTTTAGGCTTATGCCAAAACACTTCCAAGGATAGATTTATGAAAAGATAAGGATTATTGGATTAATTCGGGGATTTTGGGAAGGTATTGGTTGAAAAAATGGTTTTAATGTGTGAATAAGAGAGGGGACTAGGTGTCCTCTTACAAGTGGTGGAGAGGATGCATTTGGTATTTTTGAAAATAATTAAGTGGTCCCACAGTTTTCATATTTAAAAAAGGTAAAAAATGGTCCATTATCAAACCATATAGGTTTAACGGTCTACAAATGTCAATAAAATAGTTTTAATACATTTTTATAAGTTTTTTAACCCTTATCCTTTTAATTTAACCCCTCAGTAAACCCATTTTATCCTTATCCACGGTATCTAATATTCACTTTTTTCACTATTAATTTTGATAAAATATTATGTTGAACTTATTAGATAATATATTTTATGATTTTTTGAAATATTTAATCCATTTTTCTAAATTTCATTCACTTATGTTTCAAATTTTAATTCAAAATTTATCCCACAAACGTGATGAGAATGCATGTTTTCAAATAGAAAATGTTCAAATGTTTACAAAGTTTTTCTATGAAATTTAAATATAAAATTGATTTAAATTACCTAAAATGAATATATATATATAATTTAACTAATATTTCTTTATAAAAGTTTAAAATAAAATTTTAATTTACAAATAAATTAAGAAAAAAGCAATTTTCTATTAGGGTTTAGTATTTATTATTTTTCATCAAAAAATTAATATTTTTAGAAAATTATTGACAATTAATCATAATATAAATTTTAAATTATGATTTAAAAATTGAACAATATTTTTTTTAATAAAGTTTCTAAAATTGAAAAAATTTAATTTAAAACATAACCCACTGAGCTAATGAAAATTTTGGTTTTCAAGAAATGTATTTTTCAAGCACAAGATTATTTTATATTAACTATATGTTTAATAATAATTATATGAATTTAAATTAATATTTATTGATATATAATCTATATATAATTTTAAGACATTATCTAATATGTATTATTTTAAATAATTAAAAAAGGGAACCATTTTTCACGTTAAAACAATTTTCTTAAAAACACTTTATTTAATTAATAAAATAATATTATATTAAAATATAATAAAAAGTTGATTAAAATTTTATTAATTTGATTAAATATAAAAAATAATATTTATTTAATATTAATACAAAATATATCATTTATATTTCTTAATTTAATGAAAATAAATAACAGTTTTTTAAAAATCAGTATTTGTCACTATTCACTGAAAAATCAATATTTTTCAAGAAATACCAAAATATCCTTATATTTAAATCTAGATATTATGGTTCAAAAATGAATATTTTTTATCAAATATATTTTTTAAAATCTATAAAATATAATTATAATATATTCTCAAAAAAAGAAAAGAAATCTTTTTTTTGAAGAAAACATATTTTTGATGAATATAATTACTTTACTTAAAATTGATTGATTATTTTCTAAAATTTTACAAATAATTTTATACTAGGTTGAAATTTATTTGTATATTTCTTATATTACTTAATAGTATTTATACCCAACTATTTAACCTCTAGTTTAAAACAAATATATAATATTTTTTCATGGTTTATCTAAATCTTGGTGTATCATGTCATGCATTATTTTAGAGAAACTCATTATTTCATGTAACAAAAGATAAATTTGGTTTTTTGTGTAAAAACTTCTATTGTTAGTTTTTTGTGTAATATAAAATCTCAAAAAATCATTTGAGAGAAATTCAAATAAACTCATGGTTTTATAATAATGAGGAGTTATCTATATCACTAGGTAATGGTATAATGAAACACCATGACACCATATGACCAAAACTGATGCAACTAATGTTTTAGGATAAAATCCATTAAGGTAACATTGTATTAGTTTTTTGGGGTTTTTTGGCGCACCTTTCGTCACAGAGTCTAAAGACTGGAAAAGGGGAATATCTTATCCCAAAGGGATTCATCCTTTGAAAAAAAAACTAAAAAATTGACAAAGGAATGAATAAGAGGAACATTGCACAAGGGTCACGCAAGTTCTACCATGGTCGCACAAGTACACTTGCACGCCGCATTTTTTGTAGCGACGTCACTTGCGCGCCCTAAGTGCTAACCGCCCTAGGTCTTCTCCAGCCTATAAATAGCCCCAGTGAGCCCCCCATTTTGGGAGGAATTTTTCCAGAATTTAGATACAGAGATCTGAACGCCCAAGTCTCTTCTTCAGGTCTTCCGAACACTTCTAAGGTAATTCTTTACCTAGAATGGATGGTCTAAACAAGAGGAGGAAGGTGTAAGTGTTATAATTCACTAACACTTGCGCACCTAAGGGTTTTACCCTTAAGGGAAATGGACACACTTGTGTGCCGCCCTACCTCTTCACCAGAACTTGCACGCCATCTTCTGGAAAGCCTCTAGGGATAATACCAAGGGTTTGAGCCATGTCTCGCCCACATATTACCCTAAGGGATGAGAATCGTGCAAGTACCCATGTTCCGCGCAGGTATACCTGCGCGACCAGGGACTTGCACACCCAGGCAGTACCTGCGCGCATGACAGGACTTGCGCACCCCTATGTTTTTGGGTGCCCGTCTTGCCCATTTAACCCCTCTTATGCCATTAAATCTCTCATGTTCAAGATTCATTCTTCAAGACACTCTTCAAATCCATTTATGGCATGTTTTCTTGAATGAATTCCTTATTCGAAAAGAATTCCGTAAAAAATATCTCAAAACCTAGGTATTTACACATCTTTATTTCACTAAAATTAGAGATTTCATTCATTTAACCTCATCCTTTAAGATGAGAGAACCCTATTACTGGGCATCCTCCTTAGGAATAATCCCACGTCCTCATTAATCGGGGCCTCCTTTTCAGGAAAAATCCCTAGTCATAATTCCCATTAATTTTGGGCATCCTCCTTAGGAGTAATCCCCAACCACAATTATCTTAACCTGGGCTTCCTTTTTAGGAGTAATCCCTAGTCTCAAATATGGGCATCCTTCTTAGGAGTAAGCCCCAAGTCCTCTTTAATTTTCAAATATCTTTAACCAGGGCCTCCTTTTCATGACTAAGCCCAAGTCTTAATTTCCTTTTGATCTGGGCTTCATTCTCAGGAGTAAAACCCAGTCATAAGTCCCCTCCTAACTTGGGCATCTTCCTTAAGAGTAAACCCCAAGATTGGAGTATCCAAATCTCCATGAAGCACATATACCTTTATGGTCCATGTCCCTAGATTTCTTCTCTGAAGTAAATCTTAATCCTCAGCCATTTGGAAAATCATACACACATAATCCCCACATCATTGCATCTTTCATGGAACAATTGTCTGGTTTCACCAATACCTCTTGTTTCTCACACCGTGCATGACTCATGTTAGCTTAGAGCGTAAAAGTAATCATGAGATCTTTCTTTGAGCCATTAATCTTGCATAAACATCATAATACCTTACCCAAAATAAGTGGGTTATTATTCCTTTTCCAAAACAAAGGATGCGTAGGTAGCCCATCTGCGGGTATGATCCCAACTCTGAAATAATCAATGTCCTTCTGAATGACAATAAAATTCAAGTTCCCCACTGAGTGGATTTAAAACCAGTATGGTCATCATAATGACCAAGAGACTTTCATGTATTGAAGGATATCATCGGCTAAGAATCTCTAAACAAATACTGATGATTCTTTATCGATGAAGTACCTCGAATACATATAAAAGATTCTCTAAATTTCCTACATATCAATCATTGATTCTCAGATCTAAAGGAAAACTCCTTTTATACTTGGTAATGTAATAAGGATTCACGAACATAACTTAAATCTATAAAGAGAGTCATGGAGTAGACAATAATTCCCCTAAAAAAGGTGTGATGAGTCTGACCACCCATCCTCTCGACCAATGCAAATTCTTAAACCTCATCAGTGCACAACTAATGAGAGCCTACCTTTGGAAGGTAGGTTCAAATGGATATGGAATCATTGGATGTTTTCAGTTCTATGAACAAACCCGTTAGAAACCGCTTGGAATGTTTTAATCTTAAATCAATGAGATCACCCCCCATTCCAGAGGGAAACAAAAAATGGTGAACCCGACATGAATCCTTAACCAAGTTAAAATGATGTTTTACTTATTTGTTAGGCCCATATTTAAAACTCAATTAGAGGGCCAACAAAAACAATCATTGACATATGTTCTCATCTAAAAGATGTAGTGGCTGAATTTATCTTGATTACATCTATTATATCAAACATGCACTCTTTTCCAAGATTTTCTGCATTCTAAGAAATGGATACTCTCAAGTTCACACCTGTGAATACCGCTACTGTGAATGCCACTGCTGCTACTCCTGCTGAATCGTCGTCCGCTCTTAGGACAACATCACCTACTCAATGTCTTCAATGCTGGGTATCAAATGCGCTGGTTAAGGAGTACCGTCAAAATGGTACTATTCCAACTATGGAGGCTGCTCGATGAGCCCTCCTAGGGAGCAATTCACCCTGGTCGTCCGGACAGTGACAACTAGTGATCAAGAAGCAGGCGGTGCTAACCACCATCTCCAACCGTTTCGGGTCGTTATCCCCAAAACGCAATCACCATTCACTCCCATATTTTGAGGAGGTGAATGAGAAGGTCCCTCAATGCCTGAATTCAAGGAGACAGGAGTCCTTCCTAAGGGATCCCATTAACAATCGCCACCAGACTCGTGCGACAGTGCATCCTCAACATGACGAGGGTACTGATTGTAGGCGTTCAGCTCAGGTTCCTCGAACCCAAGCAGGCAAGCCGAATCGCCAGAGGTGAAATCCGGTTAACAATGAGTAGGTTCTCATCTCTTCCATCTCCGAAGAAGTCCACCAACCTAACTTGGTGGCAGAAACGATCAAGTACACACACCTTCTCATTTAAATTCCACTTTCTAGCAGACTCATCTGGCAGTATCATGCCAATATCGCCAGGAAATTCCGGCGGAGTACTATAGGCAAGAACATATACCTGTTTATACATCATCATCTATTCAACAGGCTCGTTTGAGTACATACGATGGAGCTCATCAACCACATTCGGCGAAGTGAAATTAGTAGGCACATACACTTGCTAGTGAAACTCACAGGTCTAATCCTACGGGACAAGTGCTTCAACAATTGGCAGTGCTGCCATCAGTTGCAATACCAGCTGCCATACCTGTCCAAGCTCCAGTCAGTGCACCTGTTCAGGTCCAAGCTCAACCGAATGTTTCTCAAAAGTTAATAACTACGATTGAGTCATTAACAGCTCGATTAGAAGCTATGAAGGGAAAGCGTATGTAGGTTCAACCAGAAAAGAAAGCTTACCCTGAATGGGTAGATTCAATCTCTTCCCCATCAAGTTTTGGGAACCCTGTATTCCCTATTTTAAATGGATCAGGTGACTCTGAACATAATTTGATGCATTATGTGTCTTGTTGTGATCCTATGATGGGAACTATGGAGCAGCAAGAAGCAGTGAAACTCAGATGCTTCGTGCGAACCTTGCAAGGGCCATCCTTTGTCTGGTACACAAGCTTGAAATCCCGGTCAATTACCCGATGGGAAGATCTACATCAATGATTTCTTCTTCAATTTAGCTCAACTTTTCCAAGGAAAAAAGTTTTAGATCTTACAAACTATAAGCAAAGGGATAATGAAAGAGTCTCTGATTTCATTGCTCGCTGGAAGGGATTAACATATTCCCTGAGCTTAGCACTCCCTGAAGAGGAACTGTTGCCAATCTGTGTGGCAAATCTGTGTGATGAATTATGCACACCGCTGATCCCTATGAAATACATAGGAGGGTTTTGAGACCTTACTTCAATCGCTCAACAGATTGAAGATTATCTTATACAGACTAAGGCTAAATCTCGTGTAATTCCATCAGATCTAGGAAGGAGAATAGGAAAAGTAGAGACTGGTACAATTATGCTTAAGCAAGCACATGTACCTGCTTCTACTTCAAAAACTTCATCTTATCGAAGGGCTCCACCACTTGAGCGTCAACAACAGAGGCCGTTTCTTCAAGATGATCAAAGAGATCAAAGACAAAAACAATTTGAGGATTTGAAAAGTAATGTTTACTCTTTTGGAAATGAACAATTTCCGGGTTATTTCATTTCGGCTATGGAAAATAATTTGATTCAATTGAGAAGGCCCAAGAGGCCAAACAAGGAAGGAGATGAAGACCATCCCAACTATTGCCCATTTCACCAGATGTTGGGGCATCCTATTCAGGAGTGTTTTGTTTTCAAGGACCTCCTGCAAAAGATGGTCGACTCGGGACAAGTCAAACTAAAAGGCTCTTCATCCCAGGTAGCATGTGTTACTACTATAGTTCCAGAGGAGGAAGGCGAGTGGCAAGAAGTCAAAAGCAAAAATGCACAAAAATATGGTTATTGGATGGTCAGAAAGATAATCAACCGAACTCATGCTATTTTGAGAACACAATTGAAGAAACCAATTGTGCTTTCTTCCATGAATGTCACAACAAAACCCTCTTCATCAGAGGGAAAATCCTTAAAGAAATGGCCCAATTCCAAGGGGGAACAATCTGAAGAAGATGAGTATGTGTCAAAGCCTAAGAAGTATTTGACTCTAGCAGATTTCATTCCATCTACTTCGAAGCAACGGGCACCGTCCCACCAAACGACACAGCTTAAACAGGCTAATCAGGCAGAGTATTCATCAGATAAAGAGTTGATTTTTGTTTCTATTAATATGATTCAATTAACATATCCATATGACAGTTTCAATTTCGATTTTGATGAGCCCAAATTACCTATATCAAATAGAGGAATTAGAGGATGTTCCAGAGGCTCAGGATACAGGGGAAGACATAGATCTTTCAAAAGCCACTATTCCAATTCTACCCATTCTAGAACTGTGTATGCAGCAGAAACTCGTGGCAGAGCCCTTGTGCGAGCTCAACAATAACAAGAAAGTTCTTCCACCAATAGCAAATTCAGTCCTGGAACAGTTATTCTGGAAGACTGGTTGAAGGTTCCATCTTCTTCCTCTCAGCAAGTAAATAGATCTAATCAGTGTAATCTTCCAAATCCAGGAATATTATCAACTCCTATCCCGATACAAGATGCATAAACTTCTAAAGCATCAACTTCCAAGACACCTGCTAAACCACATGTTCCTATTGGGAAACACAGACCTTTGGATCAAAAGTATGATATATTGAAACACCTAGCCCAAGTACCGGCCATGTTATCAATTATGGATGCCTTGAATTTATCAAAGGATATTTAAGAAGCACTCATTGAGGCTTTTTCAAGTCCTTAGGAGTTTGAAACTAAAATTGCTACAGCTGAAGTCTATCACATAGAGAATAATCCTGTAGAATTTCATGCAGTAATATATTTTACTGATGAAGATGAAGATGATGTCGTGCATGGACATATTAGACCTTTCTACTTATCTATAAAGGTCAATAGTGTAGACATCCGAATAGCTTTCATTGATAATGGTTTAGGAGTCAACCTTATGCCTATTCGTACACTTCATCGATTGGGCCTCACAGAATCTGATTTATCTCCTTCTACCATGATGTTACAAGGATATGATAAAAATGAACAAGAACCACTGGACGAAGTTACACTCAGAACTCAGTTTGGAGATCTTGTATCCAATTTTGATTTCATGGTTGTTGATCAAGACTCAGCCTTCAACATCTTGCTTGGAAGACCCTGGCTACATCAACATGAGGATATCCCTTCATCATACCATCAATGTCTCAAATATTGTTTCGATAGTCAAGTTGGGACATTGTATGGTGATAAGGCCCCGTTCAAGACATGTGAATCTCAATACATTGAGGTGGAATTCTATCACATGAAGGGAATGGAGGAATCCACAACAAAGGATATTACCAAAGTTAATGCTCCATATGGTTTGGAAAAGATTCCAGTAAATCCATTAGCGTATGTGAGTATAGATTATGAGTTTCCTATTAGTCAAATTGAAAGGATAGACCAAATTCCAAATACTCTTATGGAAAGATCCATAATGTCAATTACATCAATCGAGCTAGACAACATGAGATAAATTGGTGACCCACTAAGCAGTTATGAAAGCCCAAATGGTGACGTCTTCATTTCATCTACTGAAATCCAGCAAGTCTATACTTCGCCAATCAGGCCAGAAGAAGTTATAGCAACATCAGAGGTGAACAATGATATCGATTCTCAATCCATAATCTCCTCTTTATTTCCCAAGGAATACCCTTCATCATCAATCGGGTCAGAAAATGAAGCTTCTTCTTCAAGAAGTTAAAATTTTAACATCTCTTTTGATCATGGAAACTATCCTTTATCATCTACTATTCAAGTAGAAACGGAAAAAATAACACATGTTGAAGAAGAAGAGGAAGATCTCAGAGATTCTCCTCCAGCATTTTAAGAGGTTATCTCTACCAACATGGCTGAACTCAGAGAAATAAATATGGGTACAAAAGAAGATCCATGCCCCACTTTAATTAGTGCGGCCATGAATCTTGAAAAACAATAGATTTATATTTACTTTTTAAAGAAAAATAGAGACATATTTTCTAGGAACTATACAGAGATGCATGGGCTTGATTCTGATGTTGCTACTCATCATTTGGGTTTACTAGAAGAACATCAAGGATTTAAGCAAGCCGCGAGAAGATCACACCCAACTTATGCTTCTAAAATTGAAGCTGAAGCGGATAAGATTTTCAAAGATAACTTTTTTAGAGAAGTTCAATATCCCAAGTGGTTGGATAATATTTTCCTTGTAAAGAAGAATGAAAAAATTAGAGTTTGCATCGATTTCATAGATCTTAATCGGCATTGTCCTAAAGATGATTTCCCAGTTCTGATTACGGAACTTTTAATTGATGCAACAGCTGTCTATGAACCACTTTCCTTCATGGATGGATATTCTGGATATAATCAAATCCAAATGGCCCTAGAAGACGAGG
Source organism: Viscum album (assembly GCA_963277665.1). Lineage (NCBI taxonomy): Eukaryota > Viridiplantae > Streptophyta > Magnoliopsida > Santalales > Viscaceae > Viscum > Viscum album. Next base: position 828,291,060 of record OY728156.1, read on the forward strand.
AATCTACAGCCTTCAGAGCCCCTCAGGGTGTGTTTTGCTACCGGGTAATGCCCTTTGGCTTAAAGAATGCAGGTCCAACATATCAGCGTGCCATGCATCGTATCTTCCAACCCTTTTTAGGGAATTTTGTTGAATACTATGTGGATGATTTGGTGGTTAAATCCAAACAACTTTCTAATCACTTAGCTGACTTGGAAGTCATATTCTGCAAGCTTCGACAACATAATTTGAAGATGAACCCCATAAAATGTGATTTTGGGGTAACCTCAGGAAAATTTATCTGCTTTGTTGTATGCCATCGTGGCATTGAAGTCGATCCTGAGAAGACAAAGTCAATCCTTGTTATGTGACCTCCTCAAAATTTGAAATAATTAAGAGGACTTCAAGGACACATAGTCTATATTTGGCATTTCATCACCAATTTGGCAGGCAAAATTTACCCTTCACCAAATTGATGAAGAAGGGAGTCCTTTTCCAGTGAACTGAAGAATGTCAAGATGCATTCAATATTCTAAAGAAATACCTATTGAGTCCACCGGTACTCATGACAACTGTTGAAGTAAGACCACTTATCCTCTACGTGATAGCTTTAGAGCGATCATTGGGTACCTTTCTTACTCAGAAGAATGATGCTGGGAATGAAAATATCCTCTACTCCCTCAGTCAGACTATGCTTGAAGCAGAAACCCAGTATTCAAGTATTGAGAAGTGCTACCTAGAATTAATCTTTGCAGTTCAGAAGTTGAGACACTACCTGCAACATCCCGAGGTCCAGTTGGTATCTCGCAATAACCCGCTCAAATTCATCCTTAGTCGTCCAATTCTTACAGGACGTCTGGCAAGGTGGAGAGTTATTTTGCAGCAATTCAACATTAATTATGTGTCTCAAAAGGAAATAAATGGCCAAGATCTGGCTGATTTCCTGGCTGTACACCCTTCAGTGGAAGACACATCTTCAGATATTGAACTCCATGATGAAGAAGTCTTCTCTATTCAAGAAATCCCTTAGGCATGGGAAATGTATTTTTTTTGGTGCTTCCAGAAGTCCAACAGGGAGGAAAATGGAAAATCCTAAATTCAACAAAGTTGTCATAGGAATTGTGCTCATTTCTCCAGAAAAGGCAGTGTTACCTTATTTCTTCTTATTGTGGGAAGGTGGTACCAATAATGAAGCGGAATACCAACTCTCATCGTACGCTTAGAATTGGCGCTTCAAGCACACGTGAATCACTTAAAGGTGAGATGTGATTCATACCTGGTAATCAAACAAGTCAATGGGGATTATGCCATCAGAAAAGAAGAACTAATCCCTTTTTATGATTACTTCAGAGATTTAATGGTGGAATTCCCTTCGGAACCGACATTTTCTTATGTCCCAAGATAACAAAATTATTAAGCTGATGTACTGGATAATATAGCCATAGCTCTGGAAGATCAAAATCGGGATGAGACAACCATCAGTATTGTCCACCGTCATGCAATTTCACCTTATGTTCGAATCAGAATAGAGGAAATTAATGAAATTAGTCCCATTCCTGAACAGTATGGTCATACTATAGGATGGATATCACTTGTCATGGAATACCGTCAAAATGGAACACTTCCACTTGATAGATCTGAGAAAGTACAAATCTGGAAAGGTGTGGTCAATTTTACTCTTTATGATAGCCCAGATCATCTAGAGAAAATTCTCTACAAACGTGGTTTTTATGGAGTTCTCTTCAGATGCATTCATGGTGAAGAGACAATGGATGTCATGAAAGAAGTGCATGCAGGAGTCTGTGGTGCCCAGCAGTCTAGACATAGACTGTCTGATCAGATTTGAAGGCTTGGATACTTTTGGCCTTCAATGATACAATATTTTGTTGATTTCACAAAGAAGTGTAATTCATGCCATGTACATGCTAACTTAATTCATCAACCTATAGATTTGCTTCATACATCTAAGTACTCGTGGCCATTTTCCACATGGGGAATGGATGTGGTTGCACCTTACCCTTCAGCTATGGCCAAGCAGTTTAAGTATATTCTTACTGCTACTGATTTCTTTTCCAAATGGGAAGAGGCAATACCTCTTAAGGAAGTCAGTTCTAAATGCATTTTTAGCTTCATCAAGTCTAACATCATTACCAGATTTGGTGTCCCTCATACCATATTGACGGACAATGGCACCAAATTCTGTTCATACAAGGTGAAGAAGTTGTATCAAGAATACAACATCAAATCCAAACATTCATCTCGGTATCATGCATTGGCCAATGTCTAGAAAGAAGCCTTCAACAAGACTCTTTCAAATATACTTCAAAAGATGGTGGATAAAGATAATAAATCATGGCCTGATAAACTCTTTCATGCTTTATGGGCTTATCAGACTACCACCCACACTACAACTAGGTCAACTCCATATTCACTGGTATATGGAACGAAAGACGGATTTCCCATTGAAGTTAAACTAACCTCACTCAGAGTATCCATTTGTGATCAGTTAACTACAGATGAACAATTTCAAAAGTGATTGAATGAATTAGAATGTTTAGATGAGAAAAGATTGTGCACCTTGCACCACTTGGAAGTCTATCAGAATCGAATAACAGGAGATTTCAACAAAGAAGTTCATCTTTGTTCATTCACTCAGGGAGAATTGGTATTATTTCTCAGAACTCCAATGATACCAGGAAAGAAACTTCCTAAGCTTGAGCCAAAATGGGAAGGACCTTACTCAATACATAAGGTCTACTCCAATGGAGCTTATTCTTTAATCTCAATGGATGGAGAACTCATCACTACTCCAACCAATGCTAGATTTGTAAAGAAATATTTTGTATAAACAGAAAATACAGCAATGGTCCATGCATACGACCTTAAACTATTTTCACATCCCTTATGTCCAGCATGACGTTAAACTTCACCATCCAGGGTCAATGCATATGACTTTGAACTATTCACACTTTCATCCAACATGACGTTAAACTGTGTCCCCCTTCATCATCCTTGATATATGACGTTAAACTATATAAAAGTCCCTTACGTCCAGCAAGACGCTAAACTGCATAACCAACGTTCCATGCATATGACTTTAAACTATTGGCACTTATGTCCAACATGACGCTAAACTGTATCGTCCTTTTTTCGTCCAACCTGACGTTAAACTGTGAAAAAGACCCTAATACATCCAACATGATGTTAAATGGTGTACTCTTTTGTCCTCACTACATGAAATTAAACAGCACAGTCCCCCTTTTGTCCTCACTACAAGACATTAAACTGCATAGTCCCCCATTTGTCCTACATGATATCAAACTGTACTTTGTCCCTTCTTCATGACATTAAATTGTGCAGCACCAATAGTCTTAACTGCAAGACTTAAAACTGCATCTTCCCTTCATATGTTTTACATGACATTAAACTGTGCATCGTTAAATTTGTTGTTACCTCTTGTTTCTCACACCGAGTATAACTCACGTGAGCTTAGAGAAAACTTCAACCATAACACTCTCTCTAGGCTACTAACCATGTGTAAGTCCCAACATTATTTTTTAGGTCATTGTCTCCAATGACAACTTGATCACTAATTCATTATTTAATTGATCTACGCAGACTTTGATCCTTGCCTTCCAGGCTGGGTACGTTGGCAACCTCCCAAGTTTCAAGCCCAAAACCAATCTCTTCACATCGGTTCACCTCCATCTCATATGATGTTGATTCGTGAAACCACCCCTAGAATCAATATCTTTACATTGGTTCACTTTCTTCATTTCTATACGACATTAAACTATACAACACTTTTCTCCAGTATGACAATAATCTACAATATTCTTTGATACCCTCACCTGAGAGGGAATCATTATTTACATTTATTTTCAATCATGTTTCAATTCAAAGACAACGTGCATACATGGAAATACCTGAACCTTTTATATTGGGTTAAACCATCATTGCACTAAAATCCCCTTTCACCCTTCACATGTACGAACCTAATTTGTACAGAGGGTAGTTCTATAACTACGTGGGCTTGATTCCCATCCTTATGGGATACGTAGGAACGTTCGAGTGTCCCTCGAATCCAGCCCCAAGTCTTTTGGGCCTAACCCCAAATTCCTCTTTTAGTCCCCTGGCTGAAAAGTCCTCCTGAAAATACACACTGTGTACTTATTATAATGGTCCATGCTCTATGACCCTAAACTAAGATCTCCAATCCTTTTGTCCCACACGACGTTAAACTGTAGTTCAAGAACTACATATGGCTTGATTCCCATTCTTATGGGATTCGTAGTGAAGTCCAACATTTCCATTCAGGACCCAGCGATAACATGATTATGGTTAGAATTGATCTTTGTATATCCGCATACATTGGACAATACCCATCATTATGTGGCATAATCCTAACCTTAAATATTTTCAGATCTTCATAACCCTTTTCTTAACATCTAATCACAAAATGACTGAAATTCTGAGAGTTTTTTTGCCTGACCATACAGCATGTGCCCTTAGGTGGCCTTGAATAAATAGTCTACATAATGGATCAATCAGCCAAAAGATGCTATTATTTGACTATGCATTCAATTCCCTTAGGTTTTCCTGCATAATTCAACCCCCTAAAGGGTTTGTTAAATAGTGGTATCTTCATTATTGGGAGGAAAACCTCTTTTTTCTTTATTTGTCTTCATAATATGTAGGGATATGCAAAAAATATCCATCCTTAAAATATTTTTCCCATATCCTTTTTCATGACCTCAAAGTATTAAAGTCTATGGTTTATATTTTCCTTCCCTACATTTGGGTCAGACCCTCTTTGGTGTGATATCCATCTCAGTTCTTAGATAATCTTGTTTGGAAATATCTTCTCCATATTCAAGTACCTATTTCCATACAGAAAACTCTATACTTTGGAAAATTTGAATCTCCATACACTTTCACTGGCTTTTTAGCACTAGGAAAGTAAAATTTTGAGAGTTCTTTTGCCTTACTATGCAGCACGTGCCCTTAGGTGGACTTGCATGAGTAGTCTACATAACGGACCTGTCATCCAAAAGATGCTATTTATTTGACTATAGAGCCAATGGATTTTGGTGGCCCTGCATAATTCAACCCCATAACGGGTTTGTTAAATAATGGTAACTTCATTCTTGGGAACTACTTCTTCTAATGCCTTTTAGTTATTTTTCATATCATTCCTCAGATTCAAATATTCTTAAGTCATAGTTTACATATTTTCCCTCATACTTGAGTATGGAAATATGTTTTCAGATAAATTGTCAAGGAATTGAGTCAATTTTAATCCATTTCAGTCAAAGCTATTTCAACCTTAAACATTATCCTCTTTATGTCTGACATGAATGACTTTAAACTTCCCACAAAAGACAAAGGAACTCTGAATAAAAGTAAAGTTCCAGCTCACTAAACATATATTTTGTATGATTTATGTAATATTCAGTAATTAAAAAATTCCATGTTTTTTGGGTTATTTACATTAATCATAGTAAAAAAATAAAACTATGCTTACTAGGCCCATTGGCTTAGGTAAAATTTAAAGCAGATAGCGAAAGAATACAAGCATAAATGATTGAAGATAAATGTACTCTCCATTGATGCAAAATAATTAGAGGGAAATCCACAGATTGGAGCCTCTTCTCTTTTTCAAGAAATTACAAAAGACTGTCAACATAAGTCTTCACTTGATGTACATCATCCTGAGCTTCATCAGTAGCTACTTGAATCTCGTGCACTCGACCTACTTCACTCTTCTCAGCTTGATGGAGTGCCTTATTGGCATCTGAAATGGATTTCATACCATTCATTTGGGCTCCTTCCAATGAATTATTGAGCTGGTCATGTTCTCCAGTAATAGCATTTAAATGTTGCTGGAGCTACACCTACTGGATGACTTTTTCTTTGATCTTATAATTCAGCTCCTTCATCTTGGCAGCATAGTCAGCCTTAGGTCAGGATACCGCAACATCAAAGTCACCGATGTCGACTGACAGTTTCACCCTGGTTAGATCTTCGCGACACTTTTTCTCCTTCTCCCTTATTAAGATGACTTGTTTCATTGTGGTATGGATCTCTTGGTATCCAAAACTATCATGTCCTAGCATAACGAACTGGGAGGACAACCGGGAAATCTTTGATGATAGCTCTTCTAATGGAACCTCATATATTATTTTCCATATGTTTTTCCATGCCTTGCATCGTGAAAAGCTGAGCACCTTAAGCACCTCTGGGTCTGATTCAACATCATCATCACATGGGTGAATGTAATCTAGGATTAATGCACTTAAGGAAGTGCCTTGTTCTGCTCCTTCCCCCCTGACCCTGGTTGCTTCACCTTCTACTACTGTTTGGGCGGAGGTTGAGACTTCACCTCCAGTTCTATCCATTAAAGTTTATAGCCCTGTTTGATCAATTAAAAGTATGGTTAGTTTCATAGAATAATGGAAGTTGGTTGTCTATCTTGAAAACTCAGTCCAATCATTACCTAATAGTAGATCAGCAGCTTGAGAAGACTCCTCCCCATCTTTCCCAGTTTCAATAGGATCTTCAAGATGGGTGTCATGAGGGTTTACTGGGTTTAACTCCACTTGAGCCAATTTTTCTGCAATAGTAGGGTTGACATCAATGTCCACACCATCTTCAGGCATTGGCAGTTCAACAACTTTTTGGGATGGAACTGCATATTATTTTCAGTCATGATTAGAAGTGTAAATTATTAAAAAAAATTACTCGATGAAGGATGATACTCACGCCCAAGGTCATCTAAATCACATGATAACTTAGCATGATCATAAAATTCTTTGAAATACATGCCATGATTCATTATTTCATCCAATGAAATTTCATAATCCTGGTTAGTATCACCAGTGGGAGCATTTGATGTGTCCTCCTGGAGACCCTCATTCTGCAGCCCCTGACCCTGGACATCTTCTTCAGGAAGGATGGCAGATTCAGTTGTTGCGACCGCCAATGATTCTAGTGCAGGTTCTTCTCTTCTTGTAGCAGCATCAGGAGAAGTACTGGGAATAGATGTTGGCTTTTTTTTCAAAAGTAGCCAAGTCAGCCTAAATTTACGTTTGTTCCACAGCACCCCTCGGGGTCCTTAAAAGAGGATTAATCCTTTCCCTCAGAGGGGAAATTGAAGAAGCCCCTGAAATCCCAATGAAAGTGAGCAATATTTTTCATGGTTTAAAATTCAAGATTATCCGAAGGACTTACCACTACTGATAAAGAATTTAGTGGTGGACTTCCTCCTTCGTCACCTTTTTCCTTTTGGTTTTTTGGGAGTATCGACAGTCTCCCTTATTGGAACTTGAATTAGCGAATCGAAATCCATGTCCAAATCCTCATTCATGGCCTGCTGGCCTGGAGATATCTCGCCCGGTTCACGAGGAGATTCAGTAGTAGCCCTGATGGCAGCACCACCAGGGCTATACTGTGGTGAAGGAACCTCAGTAGTTTTGGAAAGCTGAAAGATGAAGAAAAAAAGTTCCTTGAATAACAAATCTTCGACTGAAATCAAGTTGCAATGAAAATAAGGAAAGAAAACTTACATCTTCAGGAGCCACATACTCATGCCACTCCTCATCAGTGGTGTCGTGATCCATCATTTCCTTCACCCGCTTGGTGATAGGGATAGAATCTTCGGTGGCATATATGTAGGCATTCAACTCTTTGACATAGGATCTTACTTCATTAGGGTTATCCTTGAAAAGAATATTTGCAGGAGCCTGAAGAGTCCCTATTCCAGGAAGACGTAACCCTTCACATAGCTCCATCCAGATAGTTTTAGTATCGCAGTATACATCCCATCATGCTTGGATGGCCTCTGGTCGTAGATATGCAGGTGTACTAGAAGGCTGGGAAGAGGGTCCTACGACCATGGATTTTAATTTCTTTCTACCTCCTGAAACTATAAAAAGATAATTAAAACTTGTTACTCTATAAAGTTACTTGCAATTAAAATTGCCTCAATAAAGTAACTCACCAGGAGTTGATGGAGTGGCTCTCTTGATTCTGATAGGAGCTTTATATATGACACGTGGCTGTTTTGAAACATGTTGTATCTCCTGAGAATCTGATGAATTAGCCTCAGTTGAAGAACTCGGTAAACCAGCTACAGGAATGGAAGAATCTCCTACCACCTGAATTATTTGTTTCTCAATGGTTCTCTTCATCATCCCAACCCGATAAACAGGTTTATTCAATATGGCCTCAGGATATGATGCTATACAGTTTTCAGCATACCATATGGTCAAATTGCTTACCGCTTCAGTATTTGGTAATTCAAAGTCTACCCCAGTCCTTTCTATAGCCATTAGCATCCATAGTTGCTGAGCAAGCATTGGATGCTGCTCTGATCTAACGTGCACTGGAGGAGATACAACAGTTGTCTGCAGACACTTGAATTGGCATGAAAATCGATATGGAGCATAGGCCTCACATATAATTTCCCCATCAATTCTAGTGGCTAGTACACCATCTCTACATGCCAGCATATAAGACCTCTGTTCCAAGCTGGCTGATCCATCGTCAAAAAATCGCCCTGTCGGTGGATTTCCATAGGGAAATAAGTGAAATTCCTTATGCATACCCAACCTTGGCCTAATATCATAAGCATTGTGGGAAAAAGGACGAACTCCAGAGAAGGCCTGAACAGACGGCCTGAAATAACTTCTAGGAATCTGTATTCTGTTTTGAACAACATATGTCCAGAAGTGAGTGGTGATCCATCCCCATAAAACTTGTAATGGTCCCACTAATCTCAAAGGAGACTTACCCATATAGACATGGAATAAGATCTTGTGAATCTTTTCCAAAACTGTGGTAGCCGACCCCACCATCTTCCTTTCAGCCAACTTGGTTGCGATAACGAAGGTCCTGGCCTGATGCCTCCCTTCGAATCTCTAATTGGAAAAAGATATACACTGATCCATAAGGCTAGAAAGCCTGCCATATGGGTCTTCTCCGGGATTTTATGATTCACTTCATACCCCCATTTCTCAAACTCTCCTGCTTCCAGAGTCGGCCAGAATGTGCCAGGAACACCTCTCTTATCTTCTCTAGGGTACCTAGTAGGACTAGTATAGGTGGGCCCCTTTTACCTCTTCTTCTTGAGAAACACATCCTTCTATTCCTCTGGGTGAATTTCCCTTCAAGAATGAGTCTTTGAAGTCTTTGAGAATTTGAGCTTATGATAAATCTTCAATAATTCTCGAACCAAATTCGGAGTCTTCTCTAGATCATTCAAAGTTTCTCTTTGGAGGGATGAATTCATCATACATATCACCCAAAATTGGAACCCCTAATATCTTGTAGACATCCCACAAACTAATGCCTACTTCTCCATGGGTCAGATGGAATGAATTCGTTTCTGGGCTTCAGCGGCAAAGCAACTCCGATGCAAAATTATCATTCCTATAAATATACGTCTGCCCAGCCCATATGGCTTTATAAATTGTAGCTCCCTTCAAATCCTTGAAAAACTCTTCACTAGTTTGTCCCACCCAATAATCCCACATCCAAGTTGGATTCACCCCTCCTCCAGAATAGAATTCCAATTTCTCCTTCCAGCCTTTGGATGGATCCATCTGAGAATTTTGAAATATTGAAGGATAAAAATGTGGTTGCCGCTCAGTTTTGTGAAGTTTCAGATCTGGTGCACAAGAACTATGATGCATTATTTAGGCTTTATTTATTATTCCAGCATTAGAAAATGTTCCTGTGTTTGAGACATTCACTGAAGAAAAGTTGGTAAACGACTGAAACCAGGAAGGCGGGAGATAGTTCTTTGCCTCTGGAATATTGACATCTTACAGATGACCATGGCCATACAGAGGCAGATAGATGCTGTGTGGGAAATCACGATGATATTTCTTCAGATACTTATCCAATTCCGAAAGATTGCTTTCATAGATGGAATAGTAATCCTGGCCAACGATGTCCATCATCTCATCAATTATTTTTCTCACCAGTTCATCAGTCGTTCCGATTATCTTTTGAGCCATTTGATCTGCACAAAATTTGAATAATTAACTCTTAAAGTATGTTAATTTTTCATAAAATTTGTGAAGGATTTGAAGAAATTGGCTAAGTCATTAAGGCGCGCAAGTCCCACCATTGGCGCACAAGTCTCCTTCAGTCGTGCAAGTGTTGGGCATGCAGGTTTCACCGTGCAAGTCTAAATACCTTAACTGCAGCGCGACACAAGAAACAGAAGCGCGATACAAGAAGCAAGAAGCGCGGACAAGTGAGAGCCAGGAGTCAACTTCTGTGCCGAGAGAAAAAAACAAGAAAGAGATGGGTGCTTTGTGTGAAGTGAGGCCCTCTATTTATAGACAAGGCCAGACCCTGCGCGCCAGACCCTGCATGCCAGACCCTACGCGCCTGAAGCTCATTTTCATGCTATACCCTGCACACCCTAATTTCCTTTTGATTCTCGATTTCTTCAGAGTAAAATCCTTATTTCTTTTGGATCCAACTCTGAGGGGGGACTTTTGTTGACTCTCCTTTCATCACAGAGTCTAAATAATGGGAAAGGGAAATATCTTAGCCCAAAGTGATTCATCCTTTGAAAAAAAATCTCAAAAATTGACAAAGGAATGAATAAGAAGAACATTGCACAAGGGTCGCGCAAGTTCTACCATGGTCGCACAAGTACAATTGCGTGCCACATTTTTGGTCGCGTAAGTCACTTGCACGCCCTAAGTGATAACCGCTCGGGGTCTTCTCCAGCCTATAAATAGCCTCAGTGTGCCCCCCATTTCGAGAGGAATTTTTCCAGAATTCAGATACAGAGCTCTAAATGCCCAAGTCTGTTATTCAGGTCTTCCGAACACTTCTAAGGTAATTAATTACCTAGAATAGAAGGTCTAAACAAGAGAAGGAAGGTCTAAGTGTTATAATTCACTAACACTTGCGCACCTAAGTGTTTTACCCTTAAGGGAAATGGACAGACTTGCGCGCTGCCCTACCTCTTCACCAGAACTTGCGTGCCATCTTCTGGAAAGCCTCTAGGGATAATACCAAGGGTTTGAGCCATATCTCACCCAAATATTACCCTAAGGGCTGAGAATCGCGCAAGTACCCATGTGCCGCATAGGTATACCTGCACGACCAGTGACTTCCATGCCCACACAGTACCTGCGCGCCTGCCCGGACTTGCGCGCCCCTATCTTTTTGGGTTCCCTTCTTTCCCATTTAACCCCTCTTATTCCATTCCACCTCTACTTTTAAAGATTCAGTCTTCAAGACGCTCTTCAAAGCCATTTATTTCATGTTTTCTTGATTGACTTCCTTATTCAAAAGGAATTCCGTGAAACATCTCTCAAAACCTAGTGATTAACACATCTTTATTTCACTAAAATTAGAAATTTCATTCATTTAACCTCATCCTTTAATATGATTGAACCCTGTTACTGGGAATCCTCTTTAGAAGTAAGCCCCAAGTCCTCATTAATCTGGGCATCCTTTTCAGGAATAATCCCCAGTTATGATTCCCATTAATTTTGGTCATCCTCTTTAGGAGTAAGCCCTGACCATAATTCTCTTAACATGGGATTCTTTTTTAGGAGTAATCCCCAGTCTCAAATATGGGCATCCACCTTAGGATTAATCCCCAAGTCCTCTTTTATTTTCAAATCCATTTAACCTGGGCCCCCTTTTTAGGAGTAATCCCCAGTCTTAATTTCCTTTTGATCTGGGCTTCCTTATCAGGAGTAAAACCCAATAATATGTCCCCTCCTAACTTGGGAATCTTCCTTAGGAGTAAACACCAAGATTAGAGTATCCAAATCTCCATGAATCACATATAACTTTATGGACCCTATCCCTAGATTTCTTCTCTAAAGTAAATCTTAATCCTCATACATTTGGGCAGTCATACACACATAATCCCCACATCATTGCATCTTTCGTGGCACAATTGTCTGGTTTCACCAATACCTCTTGTTTCTCACACTGAGCATGACTCACATGAGCTTAGAGTGTAAAAGTAATCATGAAATCATTCTTTGATCCATTAATCATGAATAAACATCAAACTCCCTTACTCGAACTATGTGGGTTCTGGTTCCTTTTCCAAAAGAAAGGATACGTAGGTAGCCCATCTGTGGGTATGATCCCAACTCTGAAATAATCAATGTCCTTATGAATGAAAATAAACTTCAAGTTCCCCACTGAGTGGCTTTAAAACCAGTATGGTCATCATAATGACCAAGATACTTTCATGTATTGAAGTATATCATCGGCTAAGAATATCTAAACAAATACAGATGATTCTCTATCGATGAAGAACCTCGAATACATATAAAAGATTCACTAAATTTCCTAAATATCAATAATTGATTGTCAGATCTAAAGGAAAATTCCTTTTATACATGGTAATGTAATAAGGATTCACGAACATAACTTAAATCTATAAAGAGAGTCCCGGAGTAGACAATAATTCCCCTAAAAAATGTGTGATGAGTCCGACCTCCCATCCTCTCGACCAATGCAAATTCCTAAGCCTCATCAGTCCACAACTAATGAGAGCCTACCTTTTGAAAGTAGGCTCAAATGGATATGGAATCATTGTATGTTTCTGGTTCTACGAACAAACCCATTAGAAACCTCTTGGAATGTTTGAATCTTAAATCAATGAGGTCATCCCCCATTCTAGAGGGAAACAGGGTTTATAGTGTTTTTTTAAAATAAGGTTTCCAAGGTCAGTTATGGGGTTCCAAAAATATTTTTGACATGCTATGTTGACAAAGATACAAGAAAAAAGGAATGGGTTCCCTATAATATGTACAATAAATTTCATGTACAAATGGTTGATCATCATGAGTGTAGCTACTGTCGCATAGGATTGAAGGTTCACAAATGCATGAATGGTTGATGGTAAATATATGTGATGATGATAATCTTCTCAAATGATAGAATTTATTTGGTGATTTATAACGACATGTAGGTTCACAAAAAAAGATATATTACATCACAAAATGGTGTTGATGGGGTTGAAAACTTCTTAAATGGGAGGAAACTCCTATTAATAGTCCTCCACCCCCTTTAGAAAAAGGATTAACCATTAACACAAATAAAAAGGATCTGAATTCACAAAGGTGATTGGAAAATTTTGTTCTGGTGAAAAAGTTCATTAAAAAAGGACACAGAAAGAGGTTATATATGCTAATCAAAAGTTATAAGCATCATTAAAGTATTGATCTATTTGAAGGAAACATTAGCTTCATGAAATTATTATGATTGACAAGGGATATGTGAGATTCATGAAAGTGTTGATATTCATGAAGGATAACTAGGCTTCATGAAAGGAGGTTTCTTCCCGAAGGATGGTTGAGAATAGTGAAGGTAGAGATATTTGTGAATATTGTGGGGCTTACAAAAGTAGGGTAATCTTGTGAAGAATTGGACAGTTTTGTGAAGGCTATTTGAGATTATTGAAATCACTGAGCATAAAAATGTGTTGATAATGGGTTTACCATTAAATATGTGGAAAGATTGTACTAATAAAGTGTATGAAGGTGAAACTTAATGATACCCCAAATGTGGTATAAAACACATTTATTCATGTGATCAAAAGAAGATTAATCTGAATGAGTAGTGATCGAGATTTTTTTGAGAGAGTAGTGAACTATCAAATTATGTTTGGTTGCTAACCATGGGGTAGTGTTTCTTCTCCAAACATTGTAACAACAATGATCTTTAGTGTTTTTGTACATAATTACATTTCTATTGCATGCTCGTTGTATGAATCCTGTTGAGGGTGAACATAAATTATTTTTGGTGTCTCATGCATGATTTCATTTTTTCTAACACATTTCTACTAGAAAGGGAAATAAGTGCATTTTTTTAAAATGAAACATGATCTAAAGGGGTATTATTTTAATCTATCAAACCTTTATTCACCCCTATATGGTTATTTAATTTAGTTAAGATAATATAAAGTGAATACATTAATTTATCATGAGAATGATTTATAATTTTCAATTATTAAGAAATTATGTATATTAAATTTATTGGTTCTTATAGAGTGTAAATAAGAACAATCATATAGTGAGGAGGACACTACTGATTATTAAGATGTTACTTTTTTTGTGAGTGATTTATATGAAATGTGGTTGATGGTGTTTTTGGTGAATTGGTGTATGTGGAGTTGAGTTTTATGTCAGCTTCAAGATGGTATTATATAAAACGATACTCAAAAAATTATAATTTTGGGGTTTTCTAGAAAGTTACAATATGGTTAATGGAGTAGAATTATATATCATAAATACCAACTAAATATGAGTGTGATTATTCAAACATAAAATAAATTTCGTATCACTATATAAAATTTTCCTTATAAAATGTATCATTTTTGATGGACTTGTTGTGCAACCCAAATATTTATTACGAATTTGTTTTTTATGTTAAAAAAATAATTCAATAAAAAATAATAGTTTTAGATATTGTCGTTTGAAATGGAAAATAAATACACATCATATTGTTTTGATAGAAATTTATGCTTGGTAGAGAGAGATACTTATTAGTGATGAAAGTATAGGCTATCTCTAATATTACTGGTTAGAAAGATATATTTGTGATGGAAAATATAATTTATAAAAAATTGTATTGCAATGAAAGGATTATCTATGATAAAATGTTAATTTTATTATATATAAACTTTTTTAAAATAATTAATTTTGATATAATGTAGAGCCTATTGAAAACAATCTTGATGTACTTGTTATGACCAAAACCCACACTCCCATGATTTGGTGGTCATAGACATCTTATTTATTTACTGAATTTTAAATGAACAGTTGAGATCCAATTTTATCCATCAACAAATACAATATCACTAAAAAATATTGATTCACATACATTGAATTAAACTAATAGGGTTAATGTTTTAGAGAGTTAGGAAAAACTTTTTACTAACAAATATCATGTATTTCTCATCAATTGGACATTTTTCACTATATATGAAACAACATAATCTATAATAAGTCTTAAAATTATCCCAAGAATTTTATACACATGCCACACTTCTGAACATATCAAAATTAAAAATTTACATCATAACCTATGGAAATGGAAGCATAATAAGTGTGAGATCAAACACACAACAATGATAAATGTGAATAAGAATATATCAAGGCATATAATTAGAATTAATAATATTAAAGGAAAATAGTAATAATCAAATTTTAATACATATCTAATTAGATGTGATTATAAAAATACATTATTAACAATATAAATATATGCATGAATCATAATAACATAATTCATGGGGACATAATTTATAATATTTGATGTCTTGATGCTTATTTTCAAAGCCACATCGAATACATTATTCTTATATTAAAGGACACGGCTAATAAATCATTCTTTACATCAAGGTAACAAATAAGAAATAATTATTGTATATGTATTGAAGTAACTAAATACCCAAACCTTTGGTCTCTTGAGGAAAATCAATTCATCAAGGGGATTTATAACATCGAGCCCCACCTTTCACTTATTTAATTAAAATTCAATCACTCTATGAAAAATATGAATATCAATTCAATGAATGATTTACTGGCCTTAATAATCCTTAAAAATCCATAATATGATATAATTATATGGTATATAAATACTGTTCTAGTCAATAAATGAACACAATCCATCGACAGAAATAATTTCTATGGTTAAACAATATATAGTAAACGTGATTATGTATTCATTTAAAATCCATATTAGAATAACAAGTATAATTAACATTTTTTAATAAATAATTGAAATGGATTTATATGTATGAACATTCAATATAACATAGTATAGAGTAATTATATTTTCTTAATTCTAAAATTTTCCCAATAAATTTATGTATGAATATCTAGGTGTATTTTCTTAAAAAAATGCATTGAAAATAGTGTATTCACATAGGAAAGGAATTGGAAGAGAAATCATTCCTATTATAGAAGATTATTTGGAATGTCATTGATAGTGATTGATTTATATGAGTATAATCCCACAAATTTAAATAAAATGAGTTTATTTAGAAATTAATAGACATATAATATATACACCACAAAAATGACACAAGTTCTGAATAAAAATTATATATCAATGTAGAAAAAATTGAGATGTAAAATAGATTACAGTAATGGGAATAAAAGAATCAATAGAACATAATTGGGATAACATTAAAACTAAAATAAAATGAAATTAATTATATCTATTATAATGTCACACAATATTGTAGTTATTACACCATATAAAAGAAAATATGGCATAATACCAAATATATCTCATAAAATAAAAAATAGAGACAAATAATAATTACAACATTAAAAAATTTTGATTCAAAACCCCTTAAAGGATTGAATTTAAAATGAAACATTAAATAATTTTAATATTTATTAGATCATGATAAATAATATTAATGGGTTATTAGATAAAATATAAAAAAGAAACATGGTGTATAATATGATATAAATCACAAAGGGTGAAAATTTAGATAAGAAAGCCTTACACTAATTTATGAAATCTATTAAAGAGGTTGAATCTGATCTGTAAATAATTTCAATACTAATAATGTACTTCATAACCTGATTTATTTATATAACTTTTATATAATTAATTATGGTTCATTTATTATGAATATATTATTTATTTATATCTTATTTTTACCATTGGGTGTTAGTAACTATCATTTTTTCATTCATGTTTTATATTTTTAATATTAGTACCCATTATTTGATAACAATTTCATAATTTAAATATAATTTAAGAAAAATTAATATAAAACTTATATTTATATATAAATTCATTACAAAATTCCAAAAAAAATTTAGTTATGTTGCGTTAAAATGGAATCAGTGTTGTTTTATTTTGATAATTTTAGAGATTAAAGATGAAATTTTAATAACAGGTCAAATTATATAACCATAAAAAAAGAAAAATAAAATTAATTATTTAAATATTTATATCTTATATAATTATAAATTATGTTCTCATAGTCATATATGATATTATTTAATAGAATTTTTCATGTGGCTTTCTAGAAAAACCCAAACACTAACACACTATAATTAATGGATGAGTATGGTTATAAAAGTGGTTAATTTTAGAAAAATATCATTATTATAGAAGAATAATGTTATTATTTAAATATTTTTAATTTTTTTAATCATATTTTAAGATATTTTAATAAATAAGGAATATATTAGATGAGAAACAAGATAAGTTTCTTTATGGAGGTGGTGGTTCGCACAACACATGGATAATGATTTCATTTCTCAATGAATGAGAGAAAAAGAAGTGGAATTAAAAAAAAATTCGAAATCTTAATTATATTATATATTAAAAATTTATTATTTAATTTCATAATTATTACCAGTGAGGAGAGATAGTGGTGAATAACAGAATACATCGCTTCATGGAGACAGTGATCCACAGAAACACATGATCAATGTTCTAATATTTTTATAGTTGGATGGTAAAAATAATAATATTTTTAACATTAAAATAGAAACAATTAATTTTAATAATAATAATAAGGACATTATATTTCTATTTAAAAGTTAAGGTTTGAAGAAAAATATTAGGAATAAAAAGGATACTGATTATGTAATACTCACTTTATGACCTTATACTTTCTGTTAAAAGTCTCATTGAAAATCAAGGGATTCAGATAAATTATGGTGACCAGGGGCTTTATATCATGCATGTGGATTCACTTTTCGGTAAAGTGAGTAGGTTTTCAATTAAATTGTTTAGGGGATGTGTTTCTTTGAGAGGGTGAGAGTGGTCCCCTTGTATAAGGGAAGATAAGATCACTTTTTTGGACACCCATTATTCTTCAATAATGGAATGATAGTATTCAAGGGTAAATGGTTACAAAAAAGAAAAATGATGTACTATGGGTTTATGTAAGGTATATAAATCCAAAAATACTCATTTATACACATGTTAGTAAAATTTTTCATGTTATATATCTTTAGGTTTTTAATTTAACATTTGTTTTTTATTTTTTACCATGTCAAATAGTTTTTAGCTATGTGATTTCTGTTTTACTAAAAATCTAAGATAACACCTTTTACCAAATTTAAAAATTATAAACCTAAATTTAAGATCCATTTAATATATTTAAATTTAATAATAATATAAAATTACATTTTAAATTAAAATATTTAATATAAAGGAAAACTATTTCATTGAAAACTATTGTTTTTACCATTAACAGTTCTTAATCATATAAAACATTTAAAACCAGTTAAATTAGTGATAAAATATATTTAGAAATGTGAAAGAATAATATAAATATGTTTATATAAAATATATCATGTTAATTTACTATATGAAAATAACATAACATTAAAAAAACAATACTTTGAAAATAAAAATTTAAGCATTTTTGTGGTCATTAAATATAACATTAGTAATTATGGTTTTACAACTAAAAATATAGTTGAATTAATTATATTTTTTGAATATGTTTTATAAAATATTATATCCATTTTTTTGATTTAATTTATACAAGTAATGAAAACTAATCTTTAATATTATAGAATAAAAATAGTTTTTATAGTAAAATGTTAATTAAGTTTCCGAAACAGTAAACATGGTTTTTATGAATTAATCTATATAATATTTTTAAATGATTTATTTTAATATATATGTATATTGAAAACAAATTTCATAATTTTTAAACTCTTTATTGTATTATAATAATATCTTAAAAGTTTTGGTCTTTGAAAAATTGTAAATTTTCACTATTCATCAAATAATCATTTATTTTAGATAAATATCTAAATAAATTCTTAATATAATTATTTTAGGATGAAAAATAAAAAATTAGTTCATTTTTTTTCAAAATAAAACACTAAAATTTAAAAATTTAACATTTAAATAAACTAATAAATATATACTGAAATTTTTTAATAAAGAGATAACTTTTTAAAATATTAACTATAATTATTCTAATTTCATATCAATTACTAATAAATTACGTGTCAAAATATTTTTAATATCAATAATATCTGTTATCAATATTATATTTAGTTTCTTAAAATAAATTACATAAAATCCAAATTTATGAGGGTAAAATTTTAATGTTTAAATAAGTCATATTAGAAACATAACTACATAATTGAATTTTATTAATGCCTTGGTATTAATAATGACCTTTTTTTTAAATTTTTACATATATATCCTAATTTGGTAACCTTTATTTTTACCTGTTAATTCGGCGGCTACATTGTTATGATTGCATACTGTTATGTGGTTTTTCGTAGTTCGATGTTTCATGTAAAGAATGATATTGAACACATTCTATTTCGAAGGAAAAAATAATTTATAATATTATTGTGTTACATTATATCATCCCTATATAATGTGTATCCTCACAATTTTAATCATCACATGATAAACAACTCAAAAAAGGATATCTAAAATTGAGGTATGACTCAAGATATAATATCAAATTTGGTGTCTAACTTAACATTTTATATATGACTAGGAAACATATATTTTCCATCTATACGTATAACTAATTTATTCATTTTTTATTTGAAAATTATTATTATATTCCCTCTATTTCCAGAAATAATGCATCCTCCATTTCCTTTTATACATTACTTTGGTTATTTCTTCTAAAAATTTTCATTTGTAGGAAGTTGAATCCTATTTTTTTTATTATCTATATAACTCAACATTTTATTAAAACCAATCTTTATATTATTTGTTGTGTTTAGAAACTCAACTAATTCTATCTTTTCAATAATAATTCTTTATAGTTTTCTTAGAATAATCACAATATTTCTCACATCATTTCTTATCCCAAACGGGTGATAATAGGTATAATATTTTATTTTTCCATGGAATCCATTATTAACTCGATTTCTTCAGGCTTCTTCCATTTCAAAAAACCAAAAGGGGATAACATGAGTGGTGAATAATTAACATCATAAAAATCTTATAAAAATTTAATCTTTTTGTCTCATACTCTATTAAACCATTATGTTAGCTTATAGTTCTTTTAGTACAGACTATATCACTCTTGGTTTAACTTATGTTTATTTAAGTTTAATTTATTTATTCACTAAAAATAATATTTCCAAAATATCCTAAACTTTATTGTAATTTTTTAAAAGTAAAAATCTTATTAATCTATCCTCTACAAATTTAGTACACCCTTTATCCAAAAAATAACATATAAATTAATATTCACATTAAATTATGAATCTATATGTTTTTTTCTATATTGTTCATGATCAATTAATATTTGATTCAATAACCAATATACATACATTATTCATAAAGGTTTCGTATGAGAATGTGATTAACCAAATCGTATACCTCAGGAGTGTCTCATCAGGTGTGTAGTATTATGGCCACCCAAAGTGCACTGAGTGAATATCATGTCAATTCTTAACCATCCTTTTTCATGGTGATTACCCTAGGTACATATTTTCCACGACCTTATCTACTTTTTTGTATCCATGTAGAGATTTAATTTTTAGGAAACTAAAAAATCTATACATTACCAAAACATGGGAATGTTATATTAAACATATACTTACCCCTTAAACATATCCCTTGGATTTTAAATAATGTTGTTTTATCCTAATACCTAAAAATATTAAATATTTAATACTACCTCATCCAACGTAAAGGGTTATCTATACCTTATAAATTATGACCAAATTTATCTTATCAACCCTTAATGAAATTTATAACTCGTAAATTATCAATAACTGATAACATGATAACATCTAATTTAATATAAACCCTCTTATGATACTAACTATGATGTATAAAACTCACACTTCTAGGGTCCAGTTCTCACTAAAACCCTCTTTATATATCATCTTTGAAATGAACTGAATTGACCTAGTTTAGACCATCAACAAATACAATATCACTAAAAGTATTAAGTGGCATACATTTTAAGTTCCATTTATTTTTAGAGTTTTATAGAGTTTAGAAAAACATTAAAATTACAAAGGCCACCTCTTTCCCATAAAATGAGATTTTATTTCATTATATAAGAAACTACTTGATCTATAATAATTATTCAATAACTGTCAAAAAATTCTACAGACATGGTACTCTTTTATACATATCATGTTTAAAATATTTCATGATCACATGGGGAAATGAAAGCATAAGAAGAGTGAGATCAAATTATCATCAAGGGAAAACATATATAAGAATATATCAATGTGTAAAAATGGCATGAATTACATGGATAAAAATAAATGATAAATAAATTATTTCAGATAAGTCATCACATGATTTTGAAATAAATCTATTACTAACAATATAAATAAACATTTGGATAATAATACATAATTTCATGTCCATGGAATGAATAATTCTAGTAATCATGTTCTTTACCATTAAGGAATCATCAAAAAATTACTCTTACCATCATATCCACAACCAATACATCATTCATTCCATCATGGTTGCAACCAAGACATCATTTTTGTGGGGTTTCCCACTTTTCCCAAAAAAAAAACGCTTTTTGAAATAAAAAATGTATATTTCAGTCATTTAAGGATCAACTATCCTTAATAATCCATAAATATACTTATTGAGATATAAAAATACATGTTGTCAGTAATTTGATATTCAATAAATGACCACAATCCATCCAAATAAAGAATGTGTATTTGTTAAACAATAAATAATCAATCTTCCTAATTAGTTAATAAACATCTATTTCAAAATAAAAAGTACATCGATTGTCAATATTTCCCAAATAAATAAGTTGAATAGCTTTATATTTATTAAAAAAACATGCACAATATAGGGTAATGTTATTTTATTAATTAAATAGTTTTTCTAATAAATTCACGTTTCGATATATAGGAAAATTCTCTTTAATAATTATAATGAAAAATAGATTATTTACAGAGGAATGGAATTTGAAATAAATCATGCATATTATAGGGGACAATTTTTAATGAAAAAGGGTGTGATGTATTTTTGAGAGATTAAAAATATAAAATAAATTTGAATGAGGTGATCTATAAATTAATTCATGGAAAATATATACACCTAGAAAAAGGGAACATGTGGAGAATATATGAATCACATTTCAATGAAAAAATTTGAGATGCAAACTCCCTTACAATAATGGAAACTTAAGAATAAAAATAACATGGTAGCGATAAAATGAAGTTGAATTATAATAAAATCAAAATAAATTAATTATCCATAAAGTTAAGAAGATATTGAGTGAACTATATTAGAAAAAATATGTTTTTCAATATTAAACATGTTGCATGAAATTGAAATTAGAGACAAAGAACACTTATGACTTGAGAAACATTATAATAAAAAAATTTGAAGAAATTAATTTAAAATAAAAAATTAAATATCATGGACAAGAATATTATAATTAAAAAAATATTAAATAGGTATTATATACACCATACAAAAATAAAAAATGTTGTATAATAAGATATATTTTTCCTGGGGTGAAAATTGAGAGAAGAACCCCTTAAATAAATTCCCAACTTCCCCACAACCACTAAGACACCTTGTATAAAAAAATTAATTATATTAATATCATATTTAATAAAATTATTAATATGTATTATATTTTATATACTTTATTAACATTCATTTATTATGAATATAGTAGTCAGTTATAGCTTATTTTCATTATCAGGTGTTAATAAATTTAATTATTTCACACCTATTTTATAATGTTGATATCAGCACCCATTCATAAATACGAGGTTAATAATTCCTATATAATTTAAAATAATATTTTTATAACTTATATTTATTTATAAATGTATTATATAAAATTGTGGGTGTTTTATTTATGTTTTATGAAAATACAATCTATGTCTACTTATTTCATAAATATTAGCAATCAAAGATGGTATTTATATAAAAAGTTAATTACTTGAAATTACCTTAATAAAACAAAAAAAATCATTATTTACTTATTTATAAGCTATATCATTGGTAATTAGGTTTTCATATTCTTCCATGATATTATATCATTGTTTAAGTAGGTAGTTAAACTGACCTGAATTTGAACATATCATAATTAACAGATGACTATGGTTATGAAATTATTTTATTTTGAAAGAATATAATTATTATGGAATAATAATTATATTATCCTGTTGTTTTTAAGGTTTTGAATATTATTTAAAGTTATTTAATAAATAATTAATAATCTATATGAAAAATGAGATACTTTCTTTCATGGAGGCGGTGGTTCTCATAACGCACATTTAACGTTACATTTATCAATGAATGATAAGGAAATAAGATGAATTATTATTTATATATTTATGATAATAATTATATTATATATTAAACATTTATTATTCAATTCCATAAAAAATTAAGATAGGCGGTGGTGGAAAACAGAAGATGTTGCTTTGTTGAGGGGGTAATATACAAAAACACATGATTATCATTCTCTTTTTATTAAAATTTGATTGAAAAGAATAAATAATTAGTGTTAAATTAATATAATAACATTTCAGTATAATAATTATACTTAGTTATTTATATTTATATTTTTAGGATAGTTTTTTTACAATAATGTTTAAGAATAAATGGATAAGGATTAAGTAATACACCCTTGAGGGCCATGAACAATCAAATGAAATTTTCCTTAGAAATCAAGAAGTTAGGATAAATTGTGGTGACCAAGGGCTTTAAGTGTTTAAAGGGAATTATAGAAGATATCAATTTGTTATGGGTTCATGGAAATTTGAAAGGGGATGTGTATATTTTATAGTGTGGGAGTGATTCCCTTTGACAAGCAATGAAATGGGAAATTTTATGAACACCTATTAGTTTTCAATAATAGAATGACACTATTCAAGGGTAAATGGTTTGGAAAGTGATAAATAATTGAGTTTTAAGTGAGAGATGTTTGATAAACTCTCTATAACTCATTTAAATCATGTTTTAAGCATGTTTTAGGTAATTAATTCATAGTTTTTTTCTTTTACATTTTTTTGTTTCTACCATGGTAACTTGGTTTTCAGTAAGTAATTTATGTATTAGTAAAAATATATTCTAGTACATACTACCAAATGTGGGTTTTCTAAAACTATATTTAATATACATATAATCTAGTTAATAATAAAAATTATAGAAAATTATCATTAAAATAAAAACATTTAATATATGGAAAAAATGGTTTGTGGAAAATTGAAGTTTTTAGTATCAAGTGTTCTTAATACTATATAACATCAATTAAAAACTAAATGGCTGAAAATTTTATATATATTTTAAAAAATAATATCAGAGTCTAATATAAAATATATCATTTTAATTTATTATATAAAAATTACATAGTATTAATAAAATAATTCTTTGAAAATATGAATTTTAACCATTTTTATTATCATCAACTTCAATCTTATTAATATTGTTTTTATTCTGAAAAATGAAAGGAAACATAATACATAATATGAATACATTGATATAAAATATGACATACATTTTCAAACAATTCATTTCTATAGTTGATGAATACTAATCTTTATGATAAGAAAATAAAAATAGATTTTTGATTAAAATATTCCTTGTGTTTTCGAAACATGAAACACAGGTTCCATAAAATAAAAATATTATTTTTATATTATTTATTTATATTTATGAATATTTTTTATATAAAAATAATTTTTAAAATTTTAATTCATATTTTCTGTATGATAACAACACAAAAGTTATGGTATTAGGAAAATCAATATTGTTATCATTATTCACAAAAAACTAAAATATTTTAGAAAAAATTAAAAATTTAATCTGAAGATAATAATTTTATTCTGAATTCCAAAAATCAATATCATTTTTTACAATGAAAATTCAAAATATTTTGAAATTAAATTTTAAATAATAACATAAAAATATAATGAAAATAATTTCAATAAGAAAATGACTTTTCAAAATATTAGTAATTTTTATTCTTATTTCCTATAAATTACTTATCAAATTCCATGTTAACATATTATTCATATCAATAATATAATTTATCCATAAAATATTTATTTTCATACAATAATGCACATAAAATCAATTTTCATAAGGGTTGAACATAATGTGTAAATCTGTCTTGTTTGTTACCGAGATTCACTAATATAATTTTGTCAATATATTAGTATTAATAATGTTTTTTTGTTTCTAATTATATAAAAAATAATTTTCCATTAACTATTTTTTACCATTAAAATTAAAACTACATTTTAAAGGTTTTATATTATTTGATGGTTCATTGTTCTTAAATGATGTGTGCGAGGAAAGCTTTTTTTAAGAGGTGATAACTTTTCCAATGCAATGTCTCTTTTATTAAAAAAAAGAAAAAATGATTACCAAAGTCTAAAATGAGTTTTTTTTCAATGATCTCTTTCAAATATATGATAAAGGTTGAGGGTAGGATTTAAATCCTAATAAGATTGCTGTTATCCACTCCCATGATAGCAAGGCTATCTGCAACCATGTTTCCATTCCATAAAGTGTGCAAGATGATGTAGTTGATGGATTCCAAAAACTCAAGGCAACCCATTAATTTTCAGAAGAAAATATAATTTAAAATCATGGGGTGTTACATATCATATTTCTGACGCACTATACATTCCATCCTAAGAAAGGATATTTTTTTACTTTAGACTATTCAGTAGATCCAAAATATTATTGTGGAAGATTATTCATGATAAACTTTTCACGTCATAAATATTTTTGAATTAGTAACAAAAATATGTATGTAATATACTTTTTTCAATTGGTGGACCCTATAATGAAAATAACCAATAAAAATGTATGTTCCATGGTAGAGGATCATTTGGGACAATCGTGGATTAGTTTTTCTAGAAATAAATGATTTATATGGTTTTGGTAGAGTTCTAATAACACATTCCCATTATTTATTGACTTGTCTATCTCATAGTAAGGACTAAAACCTCTCCATTTTCAATATTTAAACTCACTCAAAAATGTTTTTTAGTTCATGGATAATCCTCTAAACACCCAATAATTATTTTTCAACACCCTTAATAGATATAAGAGTCTCTTAAATATAAATTCTACAGTTTGGTACACCTGTATGAAGCTTACATGATGGTTGATCTTTTGTATTTGAAATTAAATGAGACAATTTTTATCTATGTTTTTTGTCTCTTGGATCACTTCCTCTGGGCTATAAATCTATGGTAGGTAAATATTATCTTTTCTTGCACTATTTTAGATCACCTTGCGGTGTTACCTTGGTGATTTGTGACACATAATAATGAAATGTTTCTGAATAATGATGATAAATATAGACACCGTCACCCCCTCATTCAAAATGTAGATTTTATGGTTGATTTGTCTCTCAAATATCCCAGTTTATTTCTGAAATTATATCATAGATTTCAAATATGGCATTTTTGATCAAAGTATCCATTTAGATGTATTTTTATCCAATTTCTTAATTGTTACTAATTTTAATTTATTTTTTAATTAGGTTTCATGTAATGTTGTTAATTATTTTTAATTCCTTTTTAAATTTATTAAAATTTTCAATATAAGAAATTAATACATTCATATATATATATATATATTTATTTTGGTATTAATTTTTAAATTTTCATTCCAGTTAACTAATAGCACTATTATTATAAATTATTATTTTTTAATTTAAATCAAAAACAAATGAAAAGACATAATTTTTATTAAGTATAAATTATAATTAAAAAAATTATATGTTTATAATAAAAAAAAATTATAATAAATTAATAAATGTCGTTTAGTTGTAAAAAATATATTCTGAAATAATAAATGTTGATTACTATAAAAAATAAAAATATAACTAATTTATTATAAATAATAATAAATAAAAGATAAAAATAATTAATCATTAAAATTTAATTAAAATTAATATGTTTTTTTTAAATAAATTAAAATTGTTGAAAAAGAAATACTATAGAAGTGTAGTACTCGATCATTTAATTTCACATATTTTTATTTTGAGATAAACTCAATTTTTTAACTAGGTTGATAAGGAACTCTTACATGACTAGAATACACATAATACATGACCCAAAGGACTAGAGGCACAATGACTTATATATTTTTCCAAACTATACGAAGACAACCACTCCCCAACACCTTCTTTAAAATTTACGCCCTGCTCACCACCTATCAATGTGGTTGGCTGTTATAACCCGACATAGTGATACATAAAGCATAAACCCAATGGTTTGTTATCCTTGTACCTCCCTATCCAATGTTGGGATAGCTCTGACCAGTGATTTTTACCACTCTGCTCTATCATCTTAAGGTTTCATTAGTATAGTCTAAGAACCCTGCATTGAGAACCCTATGGGATTGGAGCCCGAAAGCCAAATACTCGACCCAAAATCCCAATTTTGGTGAAAAATATCACTTCTATAGTAACCAACAATAATGCCTCAGAAATTCAATCATTTTTCGGTTTGAACCTGTGTTTCATACAAGATTATTTGGAGTCTTTAACACATAGGTATGTCCTCAAATATAAAATACCATAGTATGAATGAATGAATTAATGATCTAATTAAATTAATAGTTAATTTTAGACACCATATTTATTCCTTGTATGATTTTGGAATATCGTAAGAAATATATTTAGAGGTAGGAATTGAGTGGGACTAAGATTCCAAGGCCTGACGAGACCTGCATGGACATTATAAAATTATTAAATATATTAATGTCACTCGCAAATAGTTTTCTTGAAATAGTGGACTAACTCTTATGAGATGCTTCATATCAGAAAACAGACACCACAATTCATTCCAAGATATGAGGTTTATCATAGGTGCAACCTAATTCTTTTTTCCCCTAAAAATTTGTTTGAGGTAGACATTGGAAGTGCATTTAATTTAAATAAGTAAACAAATTTATTTATTTTATTTAAATTACATAACCTGGAGAATCCTCTATATATTACCACTTATAACAATTATCATTTCTTAGCCACATAAACCCTGGGAGAATTGATAGGACATTTAACCATTCTTCATTGGAGGATAAAATCAGAGTATGGTAGGAAATCAGATCAGAGTTAATCAAGAGGTAGTGAATGCAGTATGTATTCTTCATCATGAGTGAGAGAATTATTAAAAAATGATTGATCAAAATCAAGGTAGATATCATCAATTTTGGATTTAAACCATTTGATTAAAATATTGAGCATTGATTAATTATTTAATTCCTATTATGTGATTCATTTGATCCTTTTCATGAGACCTACTATCTTTTTGTATTCTTGATATGTTAATCCCCTTACTTCACTTGATATCACCCCATTTATGTGATTGTTTTCCATAGACGGTTACCTAATGATGCTCTCACATTAATATTGTTCTTTTTCCCCTCTTCGTTCATTAAATTATTCACTATTGGACCAGAAGTATGTGCTTCCACATTTTCGAGGTGGGTTCAAATGTGATAAAAACCCTAAATTCAATATTGAAACATGAGAAAATATTGGTTTTTCTTTTTGATAAATAATTTGAATGATTCACGAGTTGCGTTTGATGTAAACATAGATTGGATTCCAGATTTTGCATCCACTAGCTGAGTTAGAGTCATTTCATGACTTGAGATCCCCTTAGGCGTTCAAGTGGAAAAAATTTGGAAGATGAGAAATAAACTTGGTGACAATGGCCCTGGGGTCCATAGTCCCCGATGAGATTAAAGGAATAATTGACTATGATTAGTAGAATACATAGTGGATATGATTTTTATTGAAAACCAGAATTTCTATGGAAATACTAAAGACATGATATGTTGTACCAGAATAGATTCTATGTATCCCCCTCTCTCTACAGCCGTATGGTTTCTGAAGGATTTAAAGATCACACACCCTGTGGTCAGGCACACACGATGTGTGACCCTACCCTAGCATCCATGACGTGTTCCAGAAGTACATGCTAAAGAATTCATTCAAGATGATAATCCTTGTACTCTGAGAGTACACATGCATGGTCCAACACATGAGGATGTCTAGATAATTGGCTAGGTACATAGGCATGACTTGATGTACACAAACACAACCAAGGGCACACATATAGGCCCTGAGTGGCTGAGGAATGATGTGTACCACCTACACACACATTGTATGATGACATGTATTACAAGATTCATATAAATGGGAACACATCTGGGTGATGAGTTGGAGTAACATTCCATGCGGACCTTCATACACTCCTTGCATTTCTTCAAAAAAATTATTCTTGTCAAACCTCCTTCTTCAGGACTCGGATTTTGTCCCCCAAATAGACTAACCCACGTGTTTTTTCATATAGAATGTGACAATGGACTTCATTTTGGAAAACAAGATACAATCCATGATGATCTGAGCATGAAAATTCTTTATGAAATGCTTTATAATGCCAATGGTTGAGAAGGATTACTAGAGGGATTCTAGGGATGGTTCCCCCTATCGCACCAGGGTGTGGGTCCTCCATTCTCTTTATATGGTTTGAAACTGTAGTCCCCTATGCTAGACATAGGAACTCTATCCATGGAGTGGTACTGCAACATAATTGAATTATGACGGAGTGTGGGGTCCTCCATTGGAGTTATAGATTCCTCAGATATGGGCTGATACAATAAGGAGTGGGGTCCCCTCCTCACAGATACTGGTGATGTTTCTTTTGATGTTGGAAATTAGGGATGGGATTTTAGAGTCACATGATGACTCATCAACATTGGATGGGCAGTGAGATAGAGAACCCCTTTATCTCTCGTTTGGGTTTTATTATGAGTATATATATACACTTGTTTTTCATTTCCCGCTTGCTTTGTGTTGAACTGATTACCTCTATCATATATATTTATTTCTCCCTTTTTAAAATTTGGGGTTTCTTACTGGGTATATATATAGTCACCCATTCATGGGATTTTTCCTAGATGTGTCGTGTATTATGTAAATGCTGAAAAAAATCAATGATGAATTTTTTTATAGCTTATGGACAATTTTGTGGGTAGACCATGTACAATTTTTGGGACTTGGATATCTTGAGTTGGGATATCTCAGTATTCTTTTTTTCCAATTGATTTTAGGTTGGGGCTTCATTTATGGTTGGGGGGTGTATTTTACCTCTTTTGATTACGTTTATACTATAATATTTTTTTTTGTATTCTCCTAGATGTTATTTTATTCATGTTTGCACTCAATATGTTACTAGAATATATATTCCTATACACAAATTCATGGATATGGTTGGGAGAATAGATACAGATAATTTAGGAACATACCTTCCATTTCATTTACGGGTTCTCAGTGGTTATCCCCAACCCTTATCCCATTGGTGGCGGGATTTGGGTTTTGTAATCCTAAAATTCAACTATAAAGGTGATCCTCAAAGGGTTGTATTATTAGGGAGTGGTATCAGATTATTTCATTCATTGAGATGGTTGTTGGAGTTTTCTCCTTATTAGAAATTAACTGGGACTTAGGGAAATGGTGTCGAAGTGTATCAAGTTCGTATTTTAGGCTAGAGAACCCTATTTTGCTGCATGGATGATTTATCTATTCACACTCAGACTACCTACTTTTCAACTCAACATACTGAGACATTAGTTGCATGGAACAATGGTACATGAATCATATAGGATTGATTAATTTGAATTTAATTCTTTAATATACTCTCTATATATATAATCATCTAACCATGATATATATTGGATAATTTTAGTATACCTCAATAAATATAGCTAACCATATTACTAATTTAGGATTGTGAATATGAGTCAATGAGTTATGAGGCCTTAGTTTAGGTTCCATCCCATGAGGTGTTTCCACCAGGATGAAAGGGAGATGCACCCCTACTTTTGAGAAATAATTTCCACCAGTAGTTCAAGAAGATGACGTGCACATGATTAGTGAACTATGTGATCTATAGTATTATATACCATTGAGGTTTCATGGAAATCTAGACCCAAAAGTGGTAGAATATTGGCTTCAGTTAGTGGTTTGATTCTTATAGCTATTTCAGACCCTAGATAATCTATTAATTGTACTCGTAGTCAACATTCTTCATGTAGAACTATGATTTTGGTGGATTATATTGAAATATATGCATAATAAGATGAAATTCCTATGGTCAAACATCCCCCCATCTATTTCAGGATTATTATTTTTCATTACGATTAAACTCCTCACATATTCAATAGCATCTCGAGCTAAAATAGGGTAAGTCAACAGTTGTAGAGTACACAAGAAGGTTCAATGGCATCACATGTTACTCCCACAACATGCTATGAGATGTCTTCTTCTCAACATAGAAATTCGAGTAGGGTCTCTATAGATATAGTTGAATCAGTGTGGTCTCCTTATCATAACCCAATTATGCTGGATTTCTATAGATGACTATAGTGGCTAAGATATTCCTAGTAGAGTGACATCAATTGGTTAAAGATGGTGGTGGGAATCATTTGGTTGAGTCATATATAGTAGGTATCAGGCATATAATGTAAAGGTCTCAGTACCGGTGGCATACAGATTAATAGACATTAACACATGGTTATATAGATCTGGGATCACTAAAAGGATCTGGTCATCCAAGAGAGGGTAATTTCTATTCTTATGATGGGGGAGGTCACCTATATTAGGATTTCTAGGACTATTAGGTTTAGTAGGAAAAGAATATAGTTGATGGAAACAAATATAGAGACAACACCATGATCTTGGATCTCCATGTTATGGACGTGGTGGCCCTCAGGGAGGTAGTGATGGAAGAGGAGAAAAAGCCACTTTGGAAGGAGGATAAATTTTTGGGGGATGACACTAAGAGCTACCACCACCACTAGGAGGACCAAATTAGACTTAAGATGATAGCTTTCAGGGTTGTGGGAAATTATATTCCATAGATGAACTTGAATATGAATCACATGAGATGATTAGAGGTATAATATGTGAATATTGTACTCTTTTCATAGTGATAGTAGACACTGGTGTGCTTAATTCCTTCATCTCTTTATTCGTGGTGGGAGAGCTAGATGTTAAAGTTGATATGTTAACCCAATAGCTATGCCAAGAGATACTTACAAGGAATTCTTCTTATTTATAACATATTTTCTATAAGTGAGCACTATTTCCTGGCAGTGAGAGTATCTTTTTGTACCTCATAGTCGTCACTGTGAAAAAATATTATGTCATATTGTATTTGGATTGATTGTTCAATGTTCAAGGATATATTTTATATCATCACCATGTAGTAAGAGGCCATCAGAAAGGGGGTATTAGAGTCTCCTTTTTTAGTGAGATAGATCTCAAGGATGAGTGAGTGGGGTTTTTGAGAAAGAAGATAAAACCCATCACCCATTAGTTAGTGAGTTTATCCCCTTGTACATCATACTCTTTAAGAATATATATTTCCTTAGTAATGGTGGATTATATAGATGTATTCCCTTTTTATTTTCTAGGACTTCCTCAGTAAAGGGAGATATATTTGTTTATCAAATTACACCTTGAGATCATGATGATATCTTCAGTGGAATATCTAATGGCCTCTATTAAGATCTAGGTGATTATTATGTTGTTGGAAGACTTTTGATTGAAGTGTTTTATCAGTCTTAGGGTGTCCCCTTGGGTATATCTGAAATTTTCTATGAAAAATATAGGTTAAATAATCAGGATTTTAATTTATTATCATCACTTTAACTAGGTAAAGATAAACAATTAACCCTTTATAAGGATTGAAAACTTCTTTGACTTGTTGTGATGTGTGAGTTCGTTCTTGAATACCGAAATATAGAGACCCATACTTGACGTACATGGAAATTACATTACTTTTGTGAATACCTAATACATAAAAAAATAGACACCAAAGGACCGTAATAGTTTAGTGTCTTTTGAGACTTGGAATATAATCATCTAATCTTGGTGAAAGATCTTCAAAATCTCCCATAAAGATCTTCCTTTTTTATCTTACATAAAACCATTCTTTATATCCTGGGGTAAAGAAAAAATATAAAGGGTGATCTCAAATTCTCAGTTAGGGTAAGCATGGATAAAATAAAACAAACCATATACATTTGAACTTCAAAACATGAACATAAATTTTACACATCAAAATCGTGAGTTGTGAAATAAATCTTGGTAGTATGTAAGACATAAGTAATAAAGGTACATCAATCCTGATAAAATAGCCTTGGAATAAAAAATTTAATTGTGGAAAACCATTAAGAACATGATATGATTTCCATAGTATCCATGTCATTACTTCCAAGACCATCTTAGTGGACAAAGTCCCTTTCTGAATCGAGTTCACTCCTCGTTCGAGTCCTGTATCACTGAAATAGATTAACTTATCGTTTTATCCATGTCTATATCATGAGATATAAATCATTACCCAATGCATTGGAGGGAGATATAGGTCCCACCCATCTCATAATGAAATCATTCTTACGTTTTCCACAACATAAACATAAATCATTAATCATAACCCATAGAATAAAATGGGTTCAATAAACATCATCCCATCATAACATAATCTATATAAAACAAATGGATATCATTTTATCATAAGAAAAGTGAAACCATGTAAATAATAGACATAATACTTGATACAGACACATATAAAATAATTTCATCTTATATGGAAAATGGTTTTGATAAAACACTAGAAAATAATTCTTGAGGAAAATATCCTTTCTTATTCATAATCATTTTCCTTTTCACAAAATGCCATGCAATTTTAACAGAAAATGATTTTATTGAAAATAACCATGAAATATGTAGAGTAAACTTTATGAAAATAAGGATTTATGGAATCGTAAAAATCTGTTCATGCTGTATAAGTTAAAAAAACATTCTCATCATACATTTAACAGAAAAGTAAAAAAGTACCACCTATGGAAAAAAATGAATGATTCCTTCTATAACACAAAGTAAAAGTAAAAGAGGGGGTAATCATGAATTTAAACATACATGGAAGAATATTAAACAATTTATAAAAATCATTTTTATGGACATGGATGAAAAAAATATAACCCCAGTAAATACTTACGAATAAATAATCTCGGATAAAAACGAGATTGGAAAAGTTATCCATTACCTTATGTACGATATGCTTTGTATGTATCCGAACCTCCTGCATAATGATTTAAATAATGTCATTGAATTATTAAAGAATAATATTCATTTTTATGATATCATATATGGTTCAATTATGACTTTATAGTACCCGTTCTTTTGTAAATTTCATGTTAAAGCAGCGTTTTGGGTAAAATCGTTTTATTTATCGTACATGTTTGGACTTGTTTTTCTTGATATTATTATTACTTATATCATGATTTAATTACTTACAGAATGTAAATAATGATTTATATATCATATATATTCAATATATATATATATAATCGATAGATAAATGAAATGAAATACACCATTCATGGAGACGGTAGGCCGTACGTACGCATGAACACTGTTTTCCTTTCCTTATTAAATTGAATTGAAGTAAGTAGATGACACACACATATATATGTACATAAATCCAGTAGATTTATCATGTCATATATTTCATTATTATTCATTATATATACTTTATAATCATTCTTGAATGGTTAACATGGAGAATGAATCTCATCGCGTCCTGGAGACGGTAATCCATACGTACGCACAAGCCATGATATTGTTCCCATTATTATTTAATTGAATTTGAGAGGATGATATAATATATAATAATAAGTATGATGTTATAATAACTATATTTAGTTATATTATACCCATCCAAGTAAGGCGGTGGTGGAAAAACAGATTACACCATGGCGTGGAGACGGTATTCCGTATGTACGTGCGCGCAGTGATTTCGTTTTCTGTAGGATGGATAGAAGGTGAAATGGGGTTGTTTCATATTTATAATGACATATAAGTATATTAGTGATACTAATATTTTTACTTTATAAAGAAACAACTAAAGAAGAAGAAGTTGAAGAAGAAAGAAACTTGAAAGCATCAGTAGAATAGATGACCTCTTCTTCGACGCACCTCTTTTAAGATTCCACTTAAGGCACTATAGTTGGTCTTTTGAGGAGTCCAGAACCTCTATAATGTTTCTAGGGAAGTTGATAAGGGAAATTGTCAGGTTTTTTCCGAGAATTAAAGCTCATAATTGTGTAATGAGAAGAGGGAATATGTTCCTTTTTATAAGAGAGGAGAGAGGCACCTTAGGAAAAAACTAAAATAATATTTTATAATAAAGTCATATTCGGTTTATAATAGCTCAAAATTGATTTATTTATAAGATAAATTATGGATGGGTCGAAATACTCTCAAAAGATAGGTTTTAGACACGTTTAGGTTATTATTTTAACCTTATCATTCAGATTTAACTCTAAGTTAAATAATTTAACTTTTACTGTATCTTCTTGTTTTCTTACACTATATGGTTAAAAAACCTACTATAACAAGAAAAACTAACCCCATGTGGTTCCTTATTAATATATATAATCTTATCTAAGTCATTTTTCTGAACATTAGATTTTTAGGAATAAAATAACAATTAATAATATAATATTTGTTTTAAAAACTATTTTATGTCAATTTTGACACTATTTGGTAATTGATTTTTGTAAAAATCATAAAAGCATTATTAGTTCGAAAAAAATTAATTAAATCAATACTAACATGTCACATTAACTTATAAAATTATTTTAATTCATAAAAAGTCTCAAATTACATTTATTTGGGTATTTATAACATCAATTATGTTAATATTTCATTAATAAGGTAATTACTGCATCATCATTGTGTCATAAATAAAATAACTTATTTAATATGTAAAAATTAAAAATAAAATACCATTATCTAGGAAATATTTTTGGATTTATAATTAATATTTATAGTCGAATTTATCTCGTGTATAACCCTGTATTAAAAATATTTTAGTTATTAAATTTTGATTTTAACTCTTTTAACTATTCTTTAAATAAAATAATAATATGTGTCCTAATCTAATCCAAGTGCAGCTAAAGGGTATTATTTTATTCTTAAGGTTTTTTTTGGTAGAATTAAACTTATCATATAGAATTAGGACATTTTTAGGGTAATAATAATATCATTTTTACCCTTAATTACCCTATTTGCTTTTAACCGCGGTAAATAAAAGTAAAAAGTCACAATTCACCAAAAATTATTTTTATCTTATGGAACCACATTTTACTCTTTCAAATTAACCGTGTCTCTTATATTTTTGAATTTCAACTCATAGAAGCGGAAAAATTAATATTTATATACAATTGCAGATGCTCCTAGGAGGTGGGTGAAAGACGGTGAAAAGTTCAATAAAATTTATATATATATAAAATTATTATAAAATGAGTCCAATGAATTACATTGAACTTATATATGTATTATGTATCTATTTTGGCCTAAAATAAATTTAAATTAAATATATTATTATTATTATTATAAAAATTCTATTTTAACCAATAACTCAGTGTTTTCACTATTAATCAAAAATTGAAAGTTTTCAGAAAAATACCAAAATTTCACACTAGGCTGATTTCGATATTCTGACTCCAAAAATGAAGTCCATTTTGAAATAGAAAATTTATAAAATTTCAAAAAGTGGGTATTACTATTCATAATGGCCAGTTTATATAATATTTTAATAACATATCATTGTTTAGTGAAACTCGGTATTGTGTACAACACACGCTATCGTGGAAGGTCACGATTGCGTGTAAAGAAAGCCAAGTCAGGGTTGTGTGTAGTGAAAGATTCTTTTTTTGTTGTGTATAATATAATCCAACCATATTTCATTTATACATTGAATATATATATATATATATATATACACTCAATGTTGGATATAATAACTTCTATCAAACGATCTTGAAATTTTGTGTTACACGATCCAAGAATAGTGTTGCGTATACTGCAAGCTAATACGGTGTTGCGTATAGAACAAGATAATCTTGGTGTAGAAAACAATGCAATACATCAAATAAATTAAAAGAATAATTCTCATAAAATCTTGGGGTGTTACATTCTACCCCCCTTAAAATAAATTTCACCCTCAATATTCGTCGCGGTTATAAATGGTTTATTACTTGAAAGTTTCTTTAATAGAAACCCACACTGTAAAAAGGACTACCAAAAAATAAATATGAAAACTAAATTATGAAATGTAACGGTTACCCAAATTAACTAATCACTTGGTTTCCACATAGGAGAACATAGGTGAAAATATGGATATGGAAGAGAAATCTAACCATCAAGTTCTGATGGAGAGTGGTAGATAACATGGCTATGAAAAATCCATCAATCACAAAGCCATATATTTGTGATGATTTAAGGTACCATCTAATTCATCAGGTATGAGGGTACTAGGATAACTTTTTTAGTTCTAAATATTATTTCATTAATGTTGAAGAATTGTTGAATTAAAAGAAATATTTACTTGATTTTGGTATAATCTCACAGTTGTTTGTGCCTTGAACAATTTCCACTTCATCTCTTAAAGAAATGAAGTTGAATTTTTCATTCGTGAAGTGTTGGCAGATAATGCGATAGAATGATAGGTCATTCCATCTGCTTATATCACAAAAAGTTTAGCACAATTTATTAAATATACATAAGTCCATCTATGATGAGATTAATCATATATGGTTGCTAAAATGGAATTATACATCATCTATCATAGCGCTTTATAAAATAAAACTAGTTTTTACTAACCAGGGACTTCCTTTAGGCCAGTGGTAGGCGATAAATGTCTCTCACACTTTAGTTGTGGGTTCGATTCCCGCATCCTTGTCCAACGTGAAGGGTTGTCTACCATCCTACGGGTTGTCTTTTTTCTAAAACTATACAATTATAACATAACAAAAAGTTCTAGACTTAAATAATACTATCTAATGTCCAACATAATCCATTCCAATCTTTAGGCTTATCCAAAATACATCTGTCCAATCTCATAGTATAAAGAAAATTATTACTTGAAAGGTCACATAACAAGAACATGAATACCATCATTTATCCCCATATATTTTAAGATATATCTTGTTGGTCACATTACAAACATGTGAATACCTTAATCATGTATTCTTTTGAAACAAGAATTACCATAGAACCTTAGTGAAAACATGAATGATTTCAAAAGTTAACTCTTTCCACATACCAAAATCCCAAAATTTCTACATACTCACACCATGATATTACATTGTCCTTATATCAGTCATGAGCTCATGAATACTATCAACCATTTCATTTTCTCATTATCCCTTCATTATGCGTATATCATCCGCTTTCAAAAAATAATTCAATCACTTTCCATGGTTATCGATACCATACAATTATTGAAAACCAATACGTAGATATTCCTAAATTCCACGATATTATAAATGAGATTCCATGATACTATTTTGAAATCCCATTACATAAACACTTAATCATTCCAAAAAATCATTATTATACTCAACATCAAAAATAGTGATTGCATGTTACTTCCCTTTATCCTTTGCCTTAAGAGGTTTCTCACGTTGATCATCATTAACCCTTCGATTAGGGCATTGATTTTCATAATTCTCCATTTCCTTGAACTTGAATAATTGAAGTGTTGGTGGGTCGTTCTCTGTAGTATTTTCTCTATTCACGTCATTAGCATCCTTTTTCCCATTACTTCGACACTCAACCGCTTGATGACCTTCTTTTCCACACTTAAAACATTTTCTAGTTCCTTTTAGGCAATCTCCACCATGATTGTTTCCACACTTTGAGCATAAAGTAACATTAATCTTCTTTTCACCATTATTTTTGAGATTTTTACTTGAACTCCATCTTTCATTTCTTGTCAAAACCATGAGATGTATATGTAACACCAACATCTAGTTTTACCTTGATAGTACAATGCGCAATTTCTTCATAGATAATGAAGTCTCTTATATCTAATTCCCTTCGAATACTTGGTTTTAATCCACTGAAGAATCGATCAACATTACTTTCATGTTGGATGATAAAGCCAGATGCATACCTTGCAAGCCTTGTAAAATTTCCTTCGTAGGTACCAACAGATTCATCATCCTTTTTCTTTAGTTTAAGAAACTCCTTCTCCATCTTTTTTCAAAGAAAATTAGGGAAGTAATTATGGAAAAATAAGTTCTTGAACTCATACCATTCCATGGATTCAATTTCATCTCGGGGCCTTGTATTCTTAATTAGGGTCCACCATTGGTCTGCTTCACCTTCGAAACAGTAAATAGCCAGAATGAATTTTTCATGTTCTGAACAACGAATTATGGAAAATATCTTTTCAATGGTACTGATCCATTGTCCAAAAATAAGTAGATTATAAGACCCACTGAAATAAGGTAGACGTTGCCTCATGAAGGAATAAATTGAATATTGTTCCCTTCTCTGCTCATTTGGAAGTCCAGAATGATTCATAGCTTGTGTAAGTATAGAAATAAGATTTTTCACTCCATCTCCCATAACATTGGTTTGTTAAGGGGGACAATCATTACATTGTACATTACATTGATCAACACGGTTCCTTCGGGTTCCGGCCATCGTCTAAAACCCAAACAGAATAGTGTGAGAGGAAAAAATCATGCTAGGGAAAACAACATAATAAAGGGGGAGTACCTTAAATATCTAACATATTAGGTTTAATTCTAATATCATTACCATAATTCAAGGACTATAACCTATACATATATTTAACCTTAGGGATATCCCTAGGCATACCTTAGAAATATCTCAAGGGATTTCATTAAAGTTTTCTCATCCTAGTTTCCAAAGGTTAACTAAACCTTTCCTTTGATACCAACTATAGAGGCTATTACTTGAAATACATGGAAATTACAATACTTTTGCAGAATACCTAATACATAACAAAAAATGACCCCAAAGGACCGTAATAGTTTAGTGTCTTTAGAAACCTGGAATATAATATTCTAATCTTGGTGAAAGGTCTTTAACATCTCCCATAAATATATTCCTTTTTTTCTTACCTAAAACCTTTCTTTATATCCCCGGGAAAAGAAAACATATAAACAGTGAGCTCAAATTCTCAGTAAGGGTAATCATGGAGAAAATAAAACTAACCATATATATTTGAATTTCAAAACATGAACATAAATTTTACACATCAAAATCATGAGTTGTGAAATAAATCTTGGCAGTATGTCAGACATAAGTCATAAAAAAACATCAATAATGACAAAATAGCATGGGAATAAAACATTTAATGGTGTAAAACAATTAAGCACATGATATTATTTCCATAGTATCCAAGTCATTACTTCCAAGACCATCTTAGTGGAAAAAGTCCCTTTTTGAATCGAGTTCACTACTCGTTCCAGTCCTGTATCACTGAACCGGATTAACTTACCATTCCATCCATGTCAATATCATGAGATATAAATATTTACCCAATGCAACGGAGGGAGATATAGGTCCCACCCATCTCATAATGAAATCATTCTTACATTTTCCACAACATAATCATAAATCATTCATCACAACCCAGTGAATAAAATGGGTTTCATAAATATCATCCCATCATAACATAATCCATATAAAACAAATGGATAACATTTCATCATAAGAAAAGTGAAACCATGTAAATCATAGAGACATTATAATGGAAATATAAAAATATGAAATAATGTCATCTTAGATGGAAAATGGTTCCGATAAAACACTTGAAAATAATTCTTGAGGAAAATATCCATTCTTCTTAAAAATTATTTTTATTTTCACAAAATGCCACACAATTTTAAAAGAAAAGGATTTCATTGAAAATAACTATGAAATATTGTAGAGTAAACATCATGAAAATAAGGTATTGTAAAACGGTAAAAATCCGTTCTTGCCGTATAAGTTAAAAAACATTGTCCTCATACTTTTAACAGAAAAGTCAAAAAGTACCACGTATGGTAAAAAAAGAAAGATTCCTTCCATAACAAAAAGTAAAAGTCAAAGAGGGGTAAAAAAGACTTTAAACATACATGTAAAAATATTGAACAATTTATGAAAAAAAATTTTGTGGACATGGTTGAAAAAAATATAAACCCAATAAATACTTACGAATAAACAATCTCAGATAAAAACGAGATTTGAAATGTTATCCATTACCTTATGTACAATATGCTTCGTATGTATCCAAACCTCCTGTATTATAATTTAAATATTGTAATTGAATTATTAAATAATCATATTCATTGTTATGATATCATATATGGTTCACTTATGACTTTATATTACCCGTTCTTTTGTAAATTTCATGTTAAAGAAGCGTTTTGGGTAAAAGCATTTTATTTATCGTATGTGTTTGGACTTATTTTTCATGAAATTATTGTTACTTATATCATGATTTAATTACTTCCAAAAAATTTAAATAATGATTTATATATCACATATATTCAGTATATATATATATATATATAATAGACAGATAAATGAAATGAAATACACCATTCATGGAGACAGTAGGCCGTACGTACGCATGAATGTTGTTTTCCTTTCCTTATTGACTTGAATTGAAGTAAGTAGATGATATATATATATATATAAATACATTGGCTTTATCATGTCATATATTTCATTATTATTCATTATATATACTTTATAATCTTTCTTGAATGGTTAACATGGAGAATTAATCTCATCGCGTCCTGGAGACGGTAATCCCTACATATGCACGAGTGATGACATCGTTCCCATAATTATTGAATGAATTTGAGTGGATGATATAATATCTAAGAATTATTATGATGTTATAATAACTATATATTGTTATTATTTACACCATTATACCCATCCAAGTAAGGCGGTGGTGGAAAAACAGATTACACCACGGCATGGAGACGGTATTCCGTACGTACGCACACGCGGTGATTTCGTTTTCCATAGGATGGATAGAAGGTGAAATGG
This sequence comes from Viscum album, assembly GCA_963277665.1. NCBI lineage: Eukaryota > Viridiplantae > Streptophyta > Magnoliopsida > Santalales > Viscaceae > Viscum > Viscum album. The sequence goes on from OY728156.1 coordinate 828,332,914, forward strand.
GGTTGTTTCATATTTATAATAAAATATCAGTATATTATTGATATTGATGTTATTACTTTATAATGAAACAACTAAATAAGAATAAGTTTAAGAAGAAAGAAACTTGAAAGAATCGGTAGAATAGATTACCTCTTCTTCGACGCACCTCATTTAAGCTTCCTCTTATGGCAGTAGAGTTGTTATTTTGAGGAGAAAAGAACCTATATAATGTTTCTAGGGAATTTTAGAAGGTAAATGGGTAGGTTTTGGCCTAGATTGATAGCAAAAAATTGTGTAATGAGGAGAGGGAAGAGGTGCCCTTTTATAAGGGAGGAGAGGGGCACCTTAGGAAAAACTTAAAATATTATTTTATAATAAAGTCATATTCGGTTTATAATAGCTCCAAATTGATTTATTTCTAATAGAAAGTTGGTATGGGTCTAAATAATCTCAACCAATAGGTTTTAGACATGTTTAGGTTACTATTTTAACCTTATCATTTAGATTTAACTCTAAGTTAAATAATTTAACTTTTACCATGTCTTCTTGTTTTCTTACACTATATGGTTAATAAATTTACTATAACAATACAAAAGAACCCCAAGTGGTTTCTTATTAATATATATAACCTTATGTAATTAATATTTCCAAAACATAGATTTTTAGGAATAAAATAAAAATTAATAATATAATATTATTTTAAAAAACTATTTTATATCAATTTTGACATGATTTGGTAATTTATTTTTTTGAAAATCATAACAGCATGAATAGTTCGACAAAAATTAATTAAATCAATAATAACATGTCATATTGACCTATAAAATTATTGTAATTCATAAAAAGTCCCAAATTACATTTATTTGTGTATTTATAACATCAATTATGTTAATATTTCATTAATAAGGTAATTACTGCATCATCATTGTGTCATAAATAAATTTAATTATATAATATCTAAAAATTATAAATAAAATACTATTATGTAGGAAATATTTTTTGATTTAAAATGAATATTTATTGTAGAATTTATCCTATGTATAACGCTGAATTAAAAATGTTTTAGTTATTAAATTTTGATTTTAACTATTTTAACTCTTCTTTAAATAAAATAATAATAAGTGTCCTAATCAAATCCAAGTGGACCTAAAGGGAAATATTTTATTCCTAAGAAATTTTTGGTCGAATTACACTTATCCAATAGAATTAGGACATGTGTTATCATTTTTAACCTTAATTATCCTATTTACTTTTAACCGTGGTAAATAAAATTAAAAAGTTACTATTCACCAAAAATTCTTATTTCCCTTATTGAACTAAATTTTACTCCTTGATATTAACCGTGTCTCTCGGATTTTCAAAATTAAACTTACAGAAGCGGTAAAATTAAGTTTTATGTACAATTTTAAATGCTCCTACGAGGTCGGTAAAAGACGGTGAAAAGTTCAATAAACTTTTTATATATATAAAATTATTATAAAATGACTCCAATGAATTACATTTAACTTATATAAGTATTATGTATCTATTTTGACCTAAAATAAATTTAAATAAAATAAATTATTATTATTTTAAAAAGTCGGTTTGAACTAAAAACTCAGTGTTTTCACTATTCATCAAAAATTGAATGTTTTTAGAAAAATACCAAAATTTCACCCTAGGATAATTTCAATGTTATGAATCCAAAACTGAAGTCCATTTTGAAAGATAAAATGTATAAAATTTTAAAAAGTAGGTATTACTACTCATCATAGCTAGATTATATAATATTTTAATAACATATCGTTGTTTAGTGAAACTCGGTATTGCGTAAAACACACGCTATCGTGGAAGGTCACGATTGCATGTAAAGCAAGCCAAGTCAGGGTCGCGTGTAGTGCAAGATTCCTTTGTTGTTCTGTATAATATAATCCAACCATATTTCATTCATTCATACATATATATATATATATATATAAACTCAATGTTGCATAGAATAACTTCTATCTAATGATCTTGAAATTTTATGTAAAATGATCCAAGAATAGTGTTGAATATACTACAAGCTAATACGGTGTTGCATATAGAAAAAGATAATCTTGGTGTAGAAAACAACACAAGACATCAAATAAATTAAAAATAATACTTCTCATAAAATCTCGTGGTGTTACACGAACTCTGGTTCGAACACCACTAGTTTATGTTTAGTGATGTTGATATTTTAAAGACATAATTTGTTGTCATTACCAACACTATTATTTCGTGGAGAAGCCATTCATTTTGAGGGATTCCTCTATGGTGTTTATTACTATGATGACTCTGATTATGTATCCATTTATATATGGATCTTTGACTGTCTTCATGGATAAACAACTCATTTAATCTATGTCTGAGGTGGAGAATGTGGAGAATATAAATATTTTCCAAGTCTTACTCTTGGAGAAAAATATTTATTATATTATTTTGATGTTTCATTTTGAGATCTGCAATATTTACTTCCTATGGAATTAAATTTATGAAGATGGATTAGCTATAGACCTATAGATGAATGATTTAGTTCTGTCATGGGATCCACCCAAGAGTGGGATTTAGGTGAAAATCTATCATGGCTTGGTGGGGTACTATAGTACATTAATTCCTACATTTTATAGAGAAATAGTCCTTTTGACTAAACCGATACCAAAAGGGTAGTAGTAGAGGATAATGTAAACCATTAACCTCTTGTTGAGAGTAATATAGTTGGAGATGGATTATTTAGTGTTTTACAATGCCTCTGGAGGTGGTCTCAGTTACATGTTGATGTATAGGTAGGAAGTGACATCCTAGGGTTCGAAGAAATTGATTCCCCATGAGGGGAAATAAATGACTCACAACATGGAGTCAGTAGTTTTAGTCTTCCCTCCAAAGATGTGGAGGAAATATCTTTTGGGAGAGAACTCTTTTGTATACTCATACCACTAGAGTCTCAGGTTTATATTCAATTTGAGATATCTTATCCTAATATATAATCATTGGTTGGAGTTACTAAAGGACTATGTATTTGAAATATTTTATACATTGTGGAAGGGAAATTTGGTGAAATATTCTCTTAGTAGGAAGTCTTGTTCTTTCCTGGATGAGGAGGCATATGGGCAGTTTGATTATTTATAGCCAACCTTGGTGGATGTTATTGATGAAAATTTTCTTTAATCAATGGCATTGACTCCTCCACTGCTTCAATATGTGTGGGAGGCTTAGTTGTGAGGAATTGACTATTCGGTTCTACATGAGAAGACATCGTCATGGGATGAACAGAAATGATTCTCTAAAGGTGTGGGGAACACCATCTTTTTCTTAGGATTTATGGTGGTTTAAGTCATGATGCAAGAGGTTTTGAAGTGGGAGTTTCATACTTATTCACTGGATGTATATACCAGAGTGGTAAAGATGTACAAGGACCTTCTGTAGTAGCTCTGGTGGTTTGAAATGTGGTGGGGGGCTGCCATGTTCATATATCTATTACATAAATGTTAGTAAGAACATGTATAGAACAATTCACCTATAGGTTTTATATAGACTCTTAAGATCATGGAGAGAAGATGGGATGGAATACCCATGGACTTTGTGATGGGGCTTCCTTGGACATCGAGAGGCTACGATTCCATCTGGATGATAGTTAATTGAATTAATAATCCAGTGCACTTCCATATTATCTGGTATAAGAGTTTAATGCAGATTTTGTGGAATTTTTATATACTATGGATATTATGACTCCATGGGGTACCCTAATTGATTTTGTAGCACCCAAAGCTTTAGGGTATTCTTCTTCTTACACATTAATAGCTTGCACTATATGCAAAACCAAGTTTAAGCACATCATGACCTATCAAAATATCCATTTAAAAAGTGGTTATGAATAGTATTAACCAAATTTAAAATTTTACATATGAAATATAATTTTAACATTCATCTTATGTGTTTCGTAGATATAATAAAAGGAAAATTTCAAATTTTTAGATAAAATAAGTATTTTTCAAGAAATGTAGTTTTTACACATTTTAATAGAGAACCCTTTTAAATCCAATATTTGAAACATTTATATGTTAAATTTGAAAAAATGAAATTCTTCTTTAGAATAGGGTTATAAGAATTTATTTTTGATAAATATTTGTTGTTTTTCTGATAACTTTAACATTTTAATGAATAATGAAAACTACTGCATTTTAATTCGACAGTACTTTTTCATATTAATTATTTATATAGTAATATCATATGTTTAATTGGTTTTAAAGTGTAATTAAATAATATTTTTATAATTAAATACAATTTTGGTCATTTTAAGTAATTTCACATTGAAATTGAACTTAAACACATGTCAATATTTTGATAGTTTTATTTCTTAAAAACTCATTTTCTGGTTTCGAAAACGGTAATTAATATTAAATTTATTTCTGCCAATTATGTATTTTGTGTAACACCCCGGGTAAATAAAGAATATAACATCTTTATATTTATCCATATTTTTGAATCAAATATTATTATTACTTTAAAGGGGATGTAATGCTCGATGGCGTACCCAATACGCAACAACGAGTTTCATGGGAATCTTACGTTGCACTCTAATAATAAAATAATATTATTTTAAATGGCAGTTAACATGTAGCCGTTGTATTGGCGGGAATGGATAGAAATAACTAAAATATGATTATATTTTTTTTAAATGTTTTTACATTTATCCAATAAAAGATAAAGGCTTAAAATACGGAAAGAATTCAATTTTAGGCTTTTATACCCTAATTTTCACTAAAGGTTCACTTATCGCCTTTTGATGGAAAATTGTCATTAAATATAGTTTTGATCACTCTTATACATTATTTTGGACCAAATAAAACTCTTCTTTAGAATCGGGACATCAAAATTTACTTTGTGTAAATTTTTGGTATCTTTCCGATAAAGTTCTTTTTTTAATGAATAGTGTAAAATGTTTTATTTTAATTCAAAACCTCGTTTTAATCTAATTTATTTATATGATTAGATTATCTTTTTAATTGGTTTTAAATTTAAATTAGAATATATTTTTACCATTAAATCCAATAGTGGTCGTTGGAATTAATTTCACTTTAAAATCGGACTTCAACTAGTGTCAATCTTTTGATACTTATTGTTTCATAAAAACACGCTATTTGTCATGACAGCGGGAATTAATTATTAAATTAATTAATGTCACTTATATGTTTTGAATTTTGTAAAATATACTTCATTTTTGAATTCGTAATATCGAATATAGCTTAGGGTGAATTTTTGGTAATTTCTGAAAAACTTCAATTTTTGATGAATAGTGAAACCACTAAGTGGTACTTATAAAAACTGATTTTCCGTTTAAATGAAATTTTTCCATCATTGTGTTTTGATTTTCAAAAATCCTACATACATGGTTGTCATTAAGAAGTAAAATGTGGTTCAATGGAATAAAAATATTTTTTTTGGTGAATAGTAACTTATTAAATTTTTAATTGCGATTAGTGGTAATTAGTGTAGTTTAAGGTAAAAATAATGATTTAATAAAATGAGATGAGCTTGACACATGTCCTAACCCTATTTGTTGTGTCATGGCCGACCAATTCAACCCATGGGTCGATTTAGGGGACCCCATGGAGCCACTTGGGTGAGATAATGACTTTAATGCCTTTTTTTAAATAAAGGTGAAAATGACACTAAAATAAATTGTTTTACTAAAACAATTTTTAGAAGAGGATATAATAATCATATTTTTGATTATATATATTAATTAGAAATATAAAAAGTTCTCCTACATCATAGTATTTTTTATATAATTTTTAGACTTTAAATAAATTAAATTATTTATGACATAATGATGATGCAACGATGACTTCATTATTTAACGATTTAAATAAAATGGAAAGATAATGTAAAATCTACAACCTAAACATGTCCAAAACCAATTGGATGGGTGGATTTCGAAACCTTATCACCTTATACCCGAATTATATCAATGTGGGACCCTTTAAATCCGAAACTCATTTTCAAATAAAGTAATATTTCTTTACTTCTCAAAAGTGCCCCTCCTCTCCTCTTATAAAAGGCCCCCACCTCTACCTCATTACCCACAATCCCAAAGCCTTTTTCTCGGCCAAACCCTGCCCATTTACTCTCTCCACATCCCTCTCCTCATCCTAGAGGATTCCCTTTGGGCATAATCCTTTCAAAGGAAGCCTTTAGGCTCAAATCAAAAGGAGTTACACTTTTAAAGGTAATTCATTCTCTCTTGTTCATTTGTTTTATTTTGCTTCTCCAACCCCCTAAACTCTTTTTATTTACTTCTTTTGTAACAAAAACAGTATCTTCAATATACTAGTATGTTGTTATAAGATTTATTCGAGCTACACTCTCACAGAACTACATCAAATGGTTAAAGAACATACGGTTTCCGTGGATGGCGAAATTCTGCCTCCCGAAACGATGATTGTTCAATACTCATTTAACACCTTCAAAGGTGGCCATTATGATTTCACTATTTTTATATATGATATATAATATGTTTATTCTTTCCTTAAGCTTATGTATTTTTTCATTTATGGCATACCCTTATTGTTTCCATTATGGGTAAACATGATATCTTCATTTTAGGAAGTGTGGACTACCGCCCCCTGAAAGTGATTTGATTCGTTAATACCATATGTGGGATGTGTAATGGATAAAGTTAATGATATTATATATGTTAATATACTGGAATTATAATATACTCTTATATCATTATGATTCCATTCCAGAAAATACGAAATAGAAATGGAAGTAGCGTTCATGCGTACGTACGACTTACCGTCTCCATGAACGGTGCATTTCATTTCTTACCTCTAAATGTGATGTAATATTATAAATACATGTATATGATGAATATATATGATATATATTTTATCCAAATCATTAATATCATTCTGGATATAACGAACCTTTGACCAAATTAACAACATGTATGTGTAAGAAGTCTATTTTTGACTTAAGAACCAAATACAGACAAAATGAACATTATTAACTTAAATGATTACATGATGTTCATAAAATGGAATAAAAGGAATAATGAACTTGAAAAAGGTTCTTAATCAAGTAGATATTAACTCAAGTTTATTATTCAGGACGTTAAAGAACGATCGAGTCAAGTCGGACCCGAGGTAAGGGATCTTACTCCTCTCTTTCTTTTTAAGTACACTCTTTTATGTCATTCCCTCTAAAGCTCATCATTCTTGTTATTGGAAAGTTATTTTATATTACACTTACTGTAATTTTTATGTTCATGTGATGAGAGACCCTATTCTCTCTCATCAATCCATTTTTGAAGTTTTGAGTGACGCTGTTAGGCTGCCGAATTTTCGTAAGAGATCTAACATCTCTCTTTCTTTTTAAGTACTCCCCTTTATGTCAATTCTTTTAAGCTCCTATTTGTTATGATGGGGGATGTTATTTAATATTCCTCTTTCTGTACATTTTGTTTTAATGTGATAAGATACCCTATTTTATCTCATCAATCCATTTTTAGAAGTTTTAAGTGGCGCTGTTAGGCTGCCGAGTTTTCGTAAGTGATTTTTCATCTCACTTTTATTCCCGTGATATTTATGCTACATTTGCCACAATTTCCTTTGAGTGGTGTATGTAATGACCATTATTTTACTCATTGTGTAATATTCTTTCATTTATGAGTATTTACATCAATGATGTATTTTCCTTCTTTCACGGGGCGTATGTTTCAAAAGATACCCATGTCGGTAAGGGAATCTTTCACCCTCCTCTTTTTAAAAGACTTCTTTTGTTGGGTATTTTAATTTACATATTGTTATGTTGGGATATGTTCTCATATATCCTTATTGATGTAAATTTTATGTCCAAGTGATGAGATAACCTTTTTTATTATATCTCATCAACTCACTTTGATGTGACGCCGTTAGGCTGTCAAGGGAACTTCTTAACCAAATTTTGATTTCTTTGGGTTCAACATGTAGTTATTGAATATGTCATCCTTTGAATATGTGTGAATGACCTTTGATTATTTTACACTTAATATCCACTTATATTTGGTGTATTCCTTTGTCACACATAATTATGTAATTGATTTATCCTTAAACCAAGGATACCGTCTTTGTAAGGGACTTCGTCTCAATCTCCTTTCATTGAGGTATATTTCATTTTATACACAACTTTCTTTTATACGGTGTATAAACCCCTTTGACTTTTACTTTTATACAAAAGGAATCTTTTTCTACGAAGCGTTTTACTAAACTACAAAAAGGAATGTTTTTTTACATACGCGGTGACAACGACCTTTTCCACTGCCGCGAGTATTATTTGGTCTTTGGCTTCCTCAACAAGCCGTAAGGTTTTTAAAATAAAATAAATACCATATACTCTTTTATGTATTTTGGTATTAAAAATGGTTTTGATAAAGGATTCTATTATGTCAATATATTTATGATATATTGTGATTGAAATGTGAAAATGTTATCATTCCTTTATATTGGTTTTATGTTTTATGATTTTATATTGGTACTTGGACATTTTAACGGGTGGTTATGTTATAAACCATATGACGGGTGGTGCTGTGAATACCAGGACGGGTGGTTATGTTATAACCTCCAATGCATTGGATATGGAAGTCGGCCGTATCGCTATTCCATTAAGTATGTATGGAAATTGGCCATATGGCTATTCCATTAAGTGATATGTGTGGAAGTCGACCGTATGGTTATTCCACTTAAGTATGTTTATGTCCCAAGTTACCTTTATATATGTTATGTGTTCTTTATATGGGTTTATGGTAATCCTTTGGTTACAAAAAGGTAAGTAATGATACTTTTTTTCAGTGAAGAGTTGTTACTACTTCATGAAGGTGAAAAGTATTACATTGATATAGTATTCATGGTTTACTTGTTGTTTTGAAAAACTAACAGTTTTCATTCTTTGTGTATCCCTTACTGAGCTTCTTATGCTCATCCCAAGTTTTTGAAATGTTTTTCACAGGACTTAGCGTGGAATAGGGTCAAGGATGGGATCAAGGGAAAGTAATGCTACCTAAAACATGGAACTATACATGTTTCTTTTTAAGAGTTTTTATTTTATGGAAATTTAGTAGAAGCAACTACTTTGTAATCTTTTGAGATGTAATAGTTATGTCCTAATTCTCTAAAACTCTAAACCTGAAAAGATCATCAATGTGAATTACTCATTTAATTCAATATTAAGTAAGGTTTAAGTATGGGGCCTAATATTTTGAATTTGAAAAAATGGATCCTATATCTGGAATCATAAGGTCATAATTTTGTAAAAAGGTAACTTTATTTTTGGACATTATGAATAGTAACTTCAGTATTTATTTTTATCTACCATGGTCAAAGGGTGAATCAAGTAAATAAGGGTAAAAAAATAATATTATAAAAATGTAAAACTACCCTAAAACGTGTCCTATTTCTATTGAATGATATTTTTCCGACCATGAGAATCATTAGGTTGATTTTAGGAGTCCATGGAGCCGCTTGGGTGTAAAAATGACATGTTATAATAATTAATTTAATGTAAAGAAAAATATAACAAAAACATTTATCTTATTACTAAAATAATTTTAATTAGTTTTATATAAGTTATATCATAAACTATACATATTAATTAGAAATAAAAAAAATCTTTCCTAAATCATGGTATTATATTGGTAATTTTTGGTCATTAAATAATGAAATTTAATTATGACTCAATAATGATGCAGTGTTTTCCTTATTAATGAAGGAATCAAATATATGATATTATAAATATTAAAAAATAAAATATTATTGTTTTTATGACATATAAGAATTTTTTTTATGATAATGACCTATTATATTTGATTTAATGCCTTTGGTTCTAAGTAGACAAGTATTTACGACATTAAAAAAATCAATTACTATATAGTGTCAATATTGACATAAATGAGTTTTTAAAACAAATAACAATTTATTTAATGATATAATTGTCCAAAAAAATATGATTTGGAAAAATGGATATTAAATTGCTAAAAATGTGAATAATTATCCACTTTTGGTATTTTGTAATTTTATTGTAAATATAGTAACTATATATTATGAAAATACATGAATACATTGTAAGAGTTAATGTTTTTAACGAAGGGTTAAAGCCAAAAGATAAGATTAAATTTGTCACATAAACATCTCTAAAACTTAGTGGTTGAGAGTATTTAGACCCATAATAATCTTATCCTCGAAATAAATCACTTTTGAGTCATTAAAACACGAAAATAAATTTATAATAAACTAATATTTCAAAACATTCTTAAAGTTCCCCTCACCTCTCTGATAAAAATGGTAATTATCATTATCTTTTATTCTCACCTACAAATCCCTTTAGTTTGTACAAACCCTATAAAAATCTCCTGAAAATTTCCATCTCATTATCCTAGAGTCCAAACTTTGGGAATAAAATCATCTTAAGGAATCCTTTTGGGCAAATAAAAAAGAGACACCTGAAGAAGAGGTAATCATTTTATCCCTTCTTTTAAGGTCCCTTTTGTTATTCTACAAACAATTTTTATTTTCTTTCCATACCAAAGTAATAAATCTAGTATCATAAATATAATTAGATATTATTATAGTCACAAGAAAAATATACTCATCAATTTATCCGTCCTATGAATAATAATATCACCATGCATGCGGACGTACGACTTACCATCTCCACATCGTGGTGTAATTTGTTATTCCACATTACTTTATTTGTATGGATATAATGATGATTATAATTGATATAAATAATTAATATGACATGATTTATGATTCTTTATAATTAATATACCTTCCAATTTCACATCATATAACAATTAAAAAAAATGATATCGTTGCTCGTACGTACGTACGACCTATAGTCTCCAAGACGTGATAAGATCCATTATTACATTAACCATTCAAGAATTATTATATAAAATATAAATATATTATTAATAATTATGAAATATATGAAATAATAAGGCTACTAAAATTATATATATCTATATATGTACATGTATTTTATTCACTTCTATATGATAAGAAAACCAAAACAGGTTTCATGTGTGCATATGAGCACCGACTCCATGAGCGGTGTATTCCATTTCATCTATCTATCTATCAAATATATTTATATTATGAATATATATGATAAATAAATAATATTATACATTGTGGAAGTATGCAAATCATGATTAATATAATATGATCATGAATAAAAATTCAAAACAAGTACAATAAAAAAAAAAGCGATTATTACCCGAAATGTGGCAATAACTTGAAATTGTTAATAAATGGGTAATTTAAATTCACAAATTAATTATATATGATATCATAAATTTTATTATGATCTGATATACGTTAATAATATGTTTAAAAGACCTATACAGAAGTTTCAAACCCATACAAAGAGTATCAGACCTAAGGTAAGGGTCAATTCCTCGATCTCATTATTATTCGAGATTGTTTATGTGTCTGTATTTACTGGTACATATTTATCATGCACTTACATATTTCATAAACTTTTTTTCAAAAGTAATATTTTATGGTTTTATGGAAGGTATCTTTGACTAGATCATTATTTTAAATAGTTTAAATATCTTTTTTTCTAAATCTATTTAATTAATGTCTATGTTATAAAAATGATTTGAAGGATTCATGTGTAGAGACATGATTGATTTAAAATGGTAATTAAATTGAAAAGTTTCAAAGTGGTATGTCGAACTTTGATTAAAAAATAAATTTTAAATGAATTCCTTTATAAATTGTGTTTCTTTTAAATGATTTCATGAAAAATGGACATTTCTCTCAAAGAGTTTTACTGATTATTTTCAACAATGTCCACATCTTTTATTGGATATTATTCTTTATTTAGGTAGATTTATTAAAATACAATATTAAATTTTTTATTTAATGATTAATGATATATTTTAGTATGGATGTGATATTTTTATACCATTCATGGTTTATGGTTAATATATTGGCATTTCGTATGCTATTTTTAATATTAATGTTTGTGTTATGTTTCACCCTTTTCATATGAGGAATTCATTGGAATTAGTATGTGAAGGGTAGAGCTTTCCATATCCCCTTGATTTAATGGTAGGTCTCATGAGACAATATAGTGTCTTGGAAAATGGCCTTGATAGAATATTTGTTTATGGTCTTGGCACAAGAACTTGATGTAGTGGATATGATGTCAGACATTATGTGTTCCCTTGTTATGAGATTAGTTATTTATTTTATATGTTATTAATAAGTTAGTAGAGTATCCATGTGAATGTTTATGTTGAATTATTTGATTTATTATTTCTATATTATGATGAATATAATGTTTTAAAATGATTATGTTTTAATTTTATAACATTCCTTTAAAGTTTGTGAATATTTATGATAGCTTTCACTATATTTCTCATCCTTACAAAGCATCTAAGCTCACCCACTTCTTATGTTTTATTTTCCCAGGATACAAATAAGTGTTTTATTATTGTTATATATGGTTAATAAAGTAAAATAATGACATCATAAAAGTATTATATATGCTTTTTTATGATGTAAATAGTAATGTAAAGTTAATGTAGGTAATATATTTTCTAATACTTTTAAACTGATCGGTCCTTCGGGACTTGATTTCTTGTAGTAATGAAAATTAATTCAAATAATGCATCATCTCCATTATTTTAGGGTCGGTTCATTATAGTTGGTATCAGAGGATGTTTAGCGACATCCTAGGAAATAGATTTAGAAAACATAGATTAGGGATCATAAACCTAAGATAGAAATTGAGAATAAGTATAGAAGGGTACCCTAGAATTTTGGTAAAGTAGGGATTATGTGAATATTAAAAAAAAATATCCCTATCTAAATACTACAAGTAGATTCGATTCTACCACAGATGTACCTATGGGTAAAACTGCGACAAGGTGTTTCGGGCATGACATAGGGTTACCTGGTACATAACAACGAGCCTTACTGCGCACTTGGTTTGTAACTCATAGGAGACATGCATATGTTAAATCATTTTTTCCTTACAAAACATGATGAAGTATTTATGAGTAAATATGTCCTCAATGGAATCATATTTTTAAGGATTTGATACGCATAAAATTTTGAATTTATGTGAAGATTTTAAACTAGTTTGATTTATGATTTATAATTCATAAACTAATATAGTGTATTACATTTTCTATAAATGTCACATAGTGGAAGGAATGGAAACAAAATCTACGCATGTAAACCATCTAGGTATTTCCCTCTAATGCAATATAATTATATTAGATCTAGCGATGAAACTAGTTCTGAACAACTTATAATTGTACTGGGACAGCTGGCTCGGGTTATGAATAACAAGCATACCCAAATGGGGCACACTGATCCACAACACAAAGGATCAGTTTTAGACCTATTCATAATACAACAAACTCCAACATTAAATGAGACTATATATCCATTTTTGTCTGAGCAACGGATAAGTTCCATAAAGAAAATTTTTCTTACTTTGGGGAGTAACGAAAGGGAGAGAGTTTTTATTGTAGTTTACTATCTCTTAGGATATGCTGATAAATGGTGGTCATTAATTCAAAACACTAAAGAGTATAAATAAGTAGAAAATATGGAATGTATGTAGTTAAAATAAATTTCAAAGAGAAATAATTTCCTCTTGAATAATGAGTTGATATGGAAAGACAATTTATGAGTCTGATACAGTAGGAGGACGAGAATGTTGCAAAGTATGAGTATTAATTCACAAGGTTATAAAGGCATGATTCAAACTACATAAGTAACCCAATAAGTAATATTGATATATTCTTTGATGGGTTTAAACCATTTCTCTGACAAGCACTAGTCTCACAATCTTTCTAATTGTATGAAGACATGGTATCATGTGATATCAAGATAGAAAAAGAATTCTGTATGTCTTATGATAATAAATTAAAGCAAGAGAATAATATAATAGTGGAGAATGAAATAGATAATAGGAAAAAGGTAAAGAATGATTTTCCCTTATATGATAATTGTGGGAAGAAACATCCTGGTACATGCCTAAAAGGAATGAGAGTTTGTTACAAATGTGGATAAAAAGGTCACCATGATTGTGATTTTAAGGGAAAAAATATATTGTGCAATGAAATAATTTTAAGTATATGGGACATTATGAAAATTATTTTCTAAATATTCATGGAAATGTAGTTGATAAGAAGCAAATGGATCAAGGTTAGGCTTACGTTGTTACAACTATTGAAGTAGAATAATTAATGTATTTCTGTTTTTGTATTCAAGAATGATATTCTGGTTAAAAGAACAATGCGATATATATAGGGATTTTACTAAAATACTTTTTATTTCATTAAGGTTTTAATTTGATCATATATTTAGTATGTGATAATAAGAGTAACATTACATTGTTTGGAAAATATGATGTTCTAATTGAATTTTGGGTATTTAGAAACCTTTTAGACATAGTTTTAATAGAAGTATTTTGGATAAATATAAAGGTTTGAATAGATTGTGCTGAACTTTGGGTATTATTGTTTATGGTAAAAAAATTCGTAATGTTATTTCTAGAATCTTATAATAATATAATTTGGGAAAATGGATAACCTACCGCCTGGATAACAACTCGTCATGAAGGAAAAGGATGTAGGAATAGAACCCACAACCGAAGCGCGATAAGGATTTATCACCTACAATTGGCCTATAAGAAGTCCCTAGTTTTTATAACATTGTTTTCTTTATTTAAATTTTATAATTTTATATTTGGAACCTTATTCTATTAAGATAAAGATATTTTTTGAGTTTGATATTGGAATCAGTTATCAGATGAAACATTACATGTAAATTTATTATAATTCCTTAAGTTCTGTGTCTTTGAAATAATTCTTCAACTCTAGGGAAAATATGATAAAAAAATGTTTTCCTAGTATATTCTTTTTTGATAAATCATATTGTCCATTGAATCATTATAGATCTATGGATTTCCAATTATTAATTTTCGACTAATAATTTTCCCTATCACTTTCTATCACAACTTGATGGTTATATTTTTATTTCATGTCCATGTTTTCCTATATGAAACTATGATATGTGTTATTTTTGGAAACCTTCATACTAACCTTTCTTTATTATAAAATAGAGGTATCATTAATCTATTTTTTGATGTTGGATTTCAACTAAGATATTTTGAAATGTCAATATCTTAGTTTTAAATCCAGAGTTTAAATTTAAAGGAAAAAATTTATTAATGTAGGGGATAATGTAAAACCCCAAGAACAATGATACGCTTCTTATTATAAGTCAATAGCTTGTGCTTCATGCAACAGTGATTTCAAGCGCATCACAACCTATCAAACTAACTATTTAAAAAATAGTTATGAAAAATATTAACCAAAATTTGAATTTTCTATATCTCATATAATTCTAAAATTAATATTATGTGTTTATTAGACATTATAAAAGGACAAATTAAAATTTTCATATAAAAGATGTATTTTTCAAGAAATGAATTATTTTCACCTTTAATAGTGAACACATTTTAAATACAATATAAGACACTTTTATATATTAAATTTCAAAAAATAAAATTTCTCTTTAGAATCGGGACATAAAAATTAATTTTTGATATTTTTTTGGTGTTTTTATGATAACTTTCACATTTTAATTAATAGTTGAAAATACTTCAATTTAATTCAAAACTGATTTTTCTTATATATTATTTATATAGTTAGATTATATTTTTAATTGGTTTTAAAGAAAATTTATATTATATTTTTATCATTTAATCCAATTTTGGTTATTAGAATCAATTTTACATCCAAATTTGACATAAAAACATGTCAATCGTTTGATAGTTTTTACTTCTTAAATACCAACTTTCTCGTTTTGACAATGAGAATTAATTTTAAATTAATTTATGGCAATTCTATTTTTTGAATTTTGAAAAATTGATTCAATATTTGTAATCATAAGTTACGAATTTTTTAAATAGGTACCTTTTATTTTTGGACAATGTGAATAGTTACTTCAGTAATTATTTTTATTTACCATGATTAAATGGTAAATCAGGTAAATAAGGGTAAGAAAACAATATTATAATAATTTAAAACTACACTAAAATGTGTAATAATCATATCTAATGATAATTAAATGACCATGACCATCCTTAGGTCGATTTTAGGAGGACATGGATCCACTTGGATTTGTAAATGACATGTTATAATAATTAGTATAAAGTAATGGGAAATTTAACATAAACATGTATCTTATTAAAATAATAATTTTAATTTCAGTTATATAAGTTATATCTTCAACAATAGATATTAATTATATGGATAAAAATATTTCCTACATCATGGAATTTTATTTGTAATTTCTAGACATTAAATAATTAAATTTATTTATGACACAATAATGATGTAGTGTTTTTCTTATTAATGAAGGAATCAAATATATGATATTATAAATATTAAAATACATGTAATTTTGTTTTTTTATTCCATTTGTGAAGATTATGGATGATTATGAAATATTATATTTTATTTAATTCCTTTTTTCGAACGAATCATGTTTTTATGACTCTAACTGAAAAAATAACTCAATAGTGTCAAAATTGACATAAATGTGTTTTTAAAACAAATAGTACTTTATTAAATTATATAATAGTAAAAAAATATATGATTCATCCAACTTACTTATATAATGTTACAAATATCTTTAACGATACTTGTTTGGGTCTCTTGTAATTTTATAGTAAATATCGTGACCATATATTATGAAAATACAAGAACACATGGTAAAAGATAATGTTTTTAACTAATGGTTAAATACAAAAGATAAGGTTAAATTTGTGACATAATATTTTCTAAAACCTATTTGTTTAGAGGATTAAAACACAAAATTATCTTATCCTAGAAATTAATAATTTTGGAGCCACTATAAATCGAAAATAAATTTTTTATAAATTAATATTTCAAAACATTTCAAAAGTTCCCCTAACCTCTCCTATAAAAAGGTAACTTCTACTTCTATTTTATTCACACCTAAAAAGAACTTTGGTTATTCCAAAACCGACCCAAATATCCACCCAAAATCTCTCAATTAATCCTATAGGCCACTATTTTTTCATAAAACCATCTTAAGGAATCCTTTTGTGGAAATCAAAAGGAGACACCTGAAGAAGAGGTAATTGTTTTATCCCTTATTTTAATGTTATTTTCTTATTCTAAATTACATTTTAATGTTTTTTCTATAAAAAAATAATAAATACTATATAATCCATATACTTATATGATATTATAATTACGGTAGAACTGTATTCATCATTTTATCCATCCTACGAATAATAATATCACCGTACATGCATACACACAACATACCCACTCCACATCATGGTGTAATTTATAATTCCAAATTACATTATTTGGATGGATATAATGTTGAGTAAAATATAAATAAATAATGTATATGACATGTTTTTTATTATTTATAATTAATATTTTAATGTCCCGGACCTCTCTAGTCCTTTACTTTGTGAAAAATGTGATGCTAAAGGTGTTCCGGGGGGTTAGGGTCACTTGGGGGTGCGTTTGGGTGGACTTTTAGGGGGAAATGAAGATCAATAGCCTTCGCACGGGGGCGCACAGGAAGTATAAACTGTGCGGACAAACTGTGTGAGGTTGGTGTTGTAGGTAGTGGCTAACGCACGGTTAGTGCACGGTTTATCTAACTGTGCGGACTAACCGTGTGAGGAGTGGTTGTCGAGGCAGAAGCTAACGCACGGTTAGTGCACAGTTTGTTAAACCGTGCGTACTAATCGTCCGGGCACTTAAAGTTAGATCCTAAAATTGTGGATCTTACTAGTTTTTTGTTTAATCACTTCGTTTAAGCCCCTAATCGGCCATAACTCGGTATTAACCTTCCTTGGAGGTGGAAGAACCTCTCCCAAGAATTATGGAGGCGATCCGGAGGCTTCTCTTCGCGAAGTGAAGCCGGTTTCTTGAGGTATGTCCTCGTTCTTGTTTGGTTTCATAGATCAGCTTAGATTTATACCTCATATTCTCTCATCTTCTTAGATCTATGCCCGTTATAGGTAGATCTAGGTATGTGGATGTCGAAAATTATGAGATTTGGTCTTGGTTGTGATAGGGGAAGAGATCTAAGGAGGATTCATAGAGAATCATCCCGGTTCTTGGGTGTTCATCGATCGTAGTGGTTTTCCTCGAAAACCATTGAGGTAGGGGATTTTTGGATTCTCTAATTGTTATGTCCAATCGTAGAGTTAACATGATTTATCCATTTGGATAAAAATGGAATTGACCTAATTAAATATTTGAACCAGATTAAGAAATTTATTTGAATGTATGGTGTTGCCTCATGTTTTCAAGATAGTGTGATATCTATGCATTTCTTGTTAGCATGTTGTTCTTGATGAATTGATAAAGATCATAAAGCCGGAATTAATTGATGATTAATTGGATAAAAATAAATAGGCATGAAAAATAATATGGTTCTTGTGGTAATTTGATGTTGATAATATTGGCATAGTAAGCATGTTTAATCCCTGTGATATCTTACTATTTTGGTTCATTATGTTGGAACCAATTAATTGAATATTTTAATTCAAGATGGATTTAGGAACTTGATTGATTGAATTCCCTTAAGGGTTCGGAGTTACCCTCTTATTATGAATTAGGGATGAGATCCCAACCGATGTAATGTGTTGTTTTTCTATTGCTTGTGTTGTGATGTGACCCTAAAGGGGTGTTGGGATATGTGGAGGCGGGGAGGCCCTGTGGTTGTGGACGCAGATGACACCATGAGTGGAGAGATTCATTGGTTTATGCATGTGGGTGTCGGGGAGGACACCAGGGATGATGGTATGGAATGGATATGTTGGATGGATGTTTGGTGGTTTGATAGGTTGTTATCTACTTTACTTTTTACCACTACTCAAGGCGGCTGGTTTTTCTTACCCTTCTTCCGAAAGGGGCGAAGACGTGTGGGGTAAGCCACATGCTTTCCGTGTTTAGCCTCTCGAGGGAGAATGTGCCTACACTCTTTCTATAGGCGGCAAAGACTTGACGGGTAGTATATCTACTCACTGTGTTAAGCCCCCTTGTGTTTAGTAGCATATGATGCTTTTCTAGAATTCCTGGGAATATGGGAAAGTAATTATAAAATGAAAGTTTGATTAAATGGTGAAAATATACAGGGATGGATATGTTAGAATTTAACGGTGAAGTTGTAACTTTAATGGAACCATAAATTTTGAATGTGATGCCAGGAAAGTTTAAATGTGGTTTTTGTTCATGGTTAACTAATGTGAAAAGAATTAATTAACGTAAAGTGGAATTGATGAAAAAGAGAATGAAGTAACCTAATGAAGTTCTTTAATTGGTTGTGTGCTTATAGGATGCCTAGTCTTAGAAATAGCAGCCTGGAGCCTGAGAGACGTTAGCTACAGTTGAGGCCAAGACTAGGTTATGCCCATAGTGTGATTGTGAGTCATATATATTCTGTACTTTTTGTGTTTCTATACCCTACTCCACCCTGTTGGTAAGGGAAACTGACACCCCGGGGATTTTGAGCCCTGGGGGGGGGGGGTGTTTTCCCCAACATTCCGACGGGAGGGTGAATGGCTGACTACCCCCTTTGACCCTGCTCTTTTCTCTTGGTAGATACTAGTGTCGTTGGAACAATGATTATTTTTCCCCATATATTTGTGTAGAGGGATGTAATGGCTTGTGGTTATTTACACACATATATTCTGGATATAGTGTCTTATGGACTACTATAGGTGTAACATGTATAGGATGTGATGGATTGAAGATCCTTATGTGGTGTATGAGCTGTAATGGCTTGAGGTACAATAACCGACGTATGACACACGTTATGTGGGCTGTGGTGGCTCTCGGAATCTACCTGGTTACTTTTGGTTGTGAGGATGGTGTGGTGCTTTGCCCAAGAGGCTGCAGGAAAGCCTTTGTGGTGCACGAGGTGAAGATTTTGGAGCTTATCCTAGGTATATGTGGGTAAGCCTTAGGAGAGAGATGCACATGACATATGTCGTTGGGGAAAAGTGGCAAACCAGTGGGGAAGTAGTAGCAGGGTACCCTTGATATTCTTTACTGTATACTATATTCATGTACGCATTACTTGGTGGGAGTATCCATGGTGAGGTTGGGAACACAGTATACCTGTTTAGGTGATGAGTTAGTTTCACTTGTTTTTCACTGTGCTTTAGCATGATTTCATTACTTTTTCATGAGAGACTTCAGGGATGATACTACTGAGTATACTATTATACTCACCCTAGGTATATATAAACTATTTTTCAGGTCACTTAGAGCAGGTTGGAGATCAGGATGGATACTACTAGCTTGTGGTTGTAGGAGCTGTTCGGGCTTGTGATCGTTTCCGTTTTACTTTCTTTTGGGTACTTTTAGTTTTCCCTTTCAGATGTTGTACTTTTTGCATGACATTACATATATGCACTTGGGTTTTCTTTTACATTTCTGTTATGAGTTGGAGTTGGTTGGTGTCTGTCTTATCTCTCTCTTCCACATGTGTTCTCTTAGAGGGTAATGCCTCCCATTTGTGTGTTTACTATACCCTTGGTTCTAGTCGCCAACCCGAGGCCTACTGGAGGCAGGAATCAAGGGTCATTATCTCCCTTCTCACATTTCCGGCCCAGGAGGGGTACACTTTGTGGGGAGGGGGTCATGATAGAGTTGTATTAGAGGTCTGGTTGAGGGATCGAATGGAGTTTGGAGCTAGGCACATGTGAGGATGCATGGCTAGGTAGGGAACATTGTCATTCATGTTTATTAAGTGGGGTAAACACTGGAGACCGGAAGAGGCATAGGCATTTATCCCCCCAATGATCTGTTGCACGGACCTTTACGTTTACAATGGATGCTAAACAAGGTGATACTGGTTGCACGGTAGAGACCTATGAAAGGATCATGCATCATTATTCTTTGTGCCTGTGTTTGAATGGGTAGATATTGGGATAGGTTAACCTAAAATGAATGAAATAAAATAATAAATTAATTACTGTTGAGTCTTCCATATTCCAGGCTTAGGATCTCTTACAGTTTTTTATTTTACAGGTATGGCTCTAGGTCAACGTCCTCGTCAGGTTTGTGTAAAAGATGTCCAGTAGGCTGTCCCAGAAGATCACCACATGGTGGAGGTCGATGATGGAGACACTTGGAAGAAGACACTACGAGAGTTTCAGCCCCATAGTCTACAGAAGTATGAGGGCTCTGTTTTAGATGCATTAACGGAAGACTGGTTAGAGGAGGTCGAGATAGGCTTTAGTTCGATCCGTGATCAGAAGGAGCATTGGGTGTCCTTGTTTGTGACGATGCTGTGTGGAGAAGTGAGGAAGTGGTGGCTCTTGTTCATCAGGGATCGTGAGGAGTCAGTGATCTCATGGGAGGAGTTTCGAGACGAGTTTAGAGTTGAGTTCCTTTCTTTGACTACGATGGCGTCCAGTCATTAGGATCTTCAAACCCTTTGGGAGGGGATCTCCAATGGTCGAGGGTTTGGAATCTATTTCAAGAACCTTCTACGATATGCTTTAAACATGTTACCAGATGAGGAGGCCTGAGAGAGGCATTTTGACGAGGCTTTGCGTCCAGAGATCCAACGCTAGGTCACCCCATTTATTCTAAAGATATATATTGAGGTGTTGGCGAGGGAGGAGGTTGTTGAGAGGACTTTGGCCAGGACCAGATCATCATGAGAGGGGAATCAGCATGATTCCTCAAGAAGCAGAGCTGTGGTCCGGGGTTCTCGGTTTTCAGGGATGAAGAGTTCCCGTTCAACCGGGGGTAGGTCCCAGCCTTTCATGTCTTGTTACTCCAGAGTCGGAAACTCTCAGGCCTATGCCAAGGGATCAGGCACATGTTTTTCTTGTGGTGGTCATGGCCATCAGTAGCGGGAGTGCTCGACCTTTCAGGGCAGTCATCATGTGTCGGGCACTCTGCTCGAGGTTCCTCCTTTGAGACAGTTCTAGTCGAGGTAACAGTAGCAGTTTGCACCAGCTTTAGATCACCAGAGGGTAGATGGGGCAGACATAGGACAACCCCATGATGCCCCCCATCCTTAAAGAGCAGAGCGTGACCATGGTGGTGGTCTTCATCAGGGTCAGGAGGCCGTGGGGGTGGTCGTGGTCAGCTTCATGCTCTAGCGTTGCCAGCACCAGATGCGCCAGATGTCATTTGAGGTACTCTTCGCTTGTTTTCTACCTTGGTGTATGCCTTGTTTGATTTATGAGTGACACAATCCTTCATATCACTTACCCTTTTCCTTGCCTTGGGACTTGAGGTAGAGAGGCTATCAGTGCCCTTGGCATTGACTATACTAGTTGGAGGTCCAGATAACATGTTTGAAGTATGTAGAGACTGTGATATAGTGTTGGGGAAACACCACTCTTGGGTAGATTTACTATGTTTACGAACACGACCATATGATTTCATCCTCGGCATGGATTGGTTGTATTAGGTGCAGGCTATTGTGGACTGCTTCATGAAGATGGTCGTCTTCCTTGGTGCTGATGGAGAGCAGGTGGTGTTTGTTGGTGAGCGAGATCCTCGGATGGGTTATAGGTGCGTTCCATCCTTATTGTCCATGATGGCCGAGTTGATGATGGTTTCTTCATAGGATCAGCAGTTGTCATTTCCAAGGGTCATAGAGGAGTACCTTGATGTCTTTCCGGAAAAGGTTGTAGCCTTACCCCCTCAACGAGAGATAGAGTTTGGGATCGAGATACAACCAAGATCGTCTCCTATCTCTATGTCTCCGTATAGGATGACACATTATAAGTTACAAGAGCTACGTAAATAGCTTGATGGTCTATTGCAGTGCAGTTTCGTTTGGCGAAGTGTGTCACCATGGGGTGAACTAGTCTTGTTCGTGAAGAAGGATGACGACATTTTGTGGTTGTGTGTTGATTATCGTCGCTTAAACAAAGTGACAATAAAGAACTGATATCCTCTTTGTGGATTGATGACTTATTTGACCAACTAAAGGGTGCAAGTTGGTTCTCAAAGATCGACTTGCGGTCAGGATATCATCAGATGTGTGTAAGGGGTGAGGATATTCCGAAGACTTCTTTCCATTGTCATCATGGGCATTATGAGTTTGTTGTAATGTCATTTGGCGTGAATAATTCTCTAGACATGTTCATGGGATTGATGAATCCTATGTTCCGTGAGTTCCTAGAAAAGTTCTTGGTAGTCTTCATCGATGACATCCTTTTGTACTCCATGTCTGAAGAGGAGCTTGCTGAGCATCTGCGAGCCCTTTTGGGAGTCCTTCGTCGACATCAGCTGTTTGGGAAGTTGTCGAAATGTGAGTTTTGGGCTTGGGAACTCCATTTCTTGGGGCATGTGGTGTCCCAACAGGGAGTTTATGTGGATCCATCGAATATAGAAGTAGTTGTGTCTTGAGAAGCCCCCAAGATAGTTTCAGAGGTGCAAAGTTTTCTTGGTATCGCAGGCTATTACAGGAGGTTCGTGGCCAATTTCTCGCGGGTTGAGGCCCCTCTAACAGCTTTGACCAGGAAGGATCAGGGATTCGTATGGACTGATCAGTGTTAGGAAGCCTTCAAGTATCTAAATGAGAAGTTATTAAGTGCTCCAGTGCTTTTTCATCCAGTTGAGGGAGTCCAGTTTGATGTCTTTTGAGATGCTTCACATCTGGGGTTAGGCTGTGTTCTCATTCAGTGGAGGTCCATTGTTTCTTATGGGTCTCGGCAGTTACGTCCCCATGAATGCAACTATGCTACCCACGATCGTGAGTGGGAATCCATGGTGTCTTCTCTAAAGTTGTGGATACATTACCTCATTGGTGAACGCTTTGTGGTCTTCACTGACCATAAGAGTTTGAGGTATGTTTTCTCCAAATGTGACTTGAACTTGCGGCAGTGTCGATGGATGGATTTCTTGCAGTAATATGACTTCAAAATATTGTATACACCTAGAACGGAGAATGTTGTAGCTGATGCCCTGAGCCGAAGGTCACGTAGTGTTGTTGTGCGTGAATCCTGTGATTCCTTGAGACTAATGGAGGAACTTTCAGCTTTGCATCTTGACATGGGAGAATTTGGGGGAAGCGGTTGTCTTTTCCAGATGATGGTGCAGTCATCCCTGGTGCCGAAGGTGGAATAGTCCTAGTTGGGAGATCTTGAGGTGGAGGTTTGGAGAGATCGAGTTGTTTATGGTGAGGCCCCAGATGGTTGGTCTGAGGATGAACAACACAGCGTGTTGTATCAAGGAAGGATTTTTGTTCCCTCTGTGATGCGCGAGATAGTTCTCAGAGAGTTCCATAGTTCACCACTAGCAGTACATCCTGGTGTGACAAAGATTTACCGAGCTTTAAGGAGTCAGTTTTGGTGGCCTGGGCTGAAGCGCGCGGTTGCGGAGTTTATGTCTCGATGTTTAGTCTACTGGAAGGTGAAGGCCAAACACTGTGTTCCTGGTGGTCTTCTACAGCCATTAGATATTCCTCAGTGGATGTGGGAGGATATCTCAATGGACTTTGTTACTGGTTTACCTCAAGATCCGGGAGGACATGATGCTATTTGGGTGGAAGTGGATCGTTTAAAAAAATCGGACCACTTTATAGCGATCAAGGAGTCGAGCTCAGTGGAAGTTTTGTCGAGGAAGTATCTGGAAGAGGTGGTGAGACTTCATGGAGTCCCAAGAACGATCATATCTGATCGAGATCCTCGTTTTGCCTCCAGGGTGTGGTGGGGTCTCCAACATGCTTTTGGTTCTCAACAATTCCTTAGCACCGCTTTTCATCCTCAAACGGATGGTCAGACAGAGCGAACCATCCAGACTCTTGAAGACATGTTGTGATCTTGTGTTCTTGATTTTGGAGGTTCATGGATGAGGCACTAAACTTTGGTGGAATTCTCTTATAATAATAGTTTTCACTCCACCATCGGTATGGTGCCGTTTGAAGCCTTGTATGGACGACTTTGCCGTTCTCCATTGTGCTGGACTGGGGTTGGAGAGTCAGTAATTCTCGGATGGGAACTAGTGCAGAATAAAATAGAGATGGTTCAGGTGATTTGTGAGAGGATGAAGGTAGAAAAAGATCTTCAGAAATCTTATGCCGATCAAAGAAGGAGACCCTTAGAGTTAAATGTTTGGGATCATGTGTTTCTGAAGGTGACTCCCCGTCATGGGCAGCGATGGTTTGGTCGTGGGAGTAAGCTTTCTCCCCGCTTTGTTGGGCCTTTCGAGGTTTTAGATCGTGTTGGAGCTGTGGCATATCATGTTTCACTTCCCCCACAGATGAGTCGGATACATGATGTTTTCCATGTTTCACAGCTCTGTCGTTATCTTCATGACGACTCTCACATCATTGATTGGGGAGAGATCGATGTTGATGATGATGCCACCTTTGAGGAGTGACCCATGGAGATCCAAGATCACTAGGAGAAGGTGTTGCACGGACCTTCCATCCCCTTAGTTCGTGTCTTGTGGCGAAATGGTGGCATGGAGGGGAGTACATGGGAACGTGAGTCATAGATACGTGCTCAATACTCAGAGTTTTTTCATGTTTAACTCTTTCATGTAATGATGATTTCTTATGTGGTTAGGAGACTTTCATGTTTATGAGGTGCATCTCTTTGCTGCTTTGGTGGCTTTCTCTCTTTTCAGGGGTATCTCGGTGGGTGGTTTGTTCATATCTTGTTTCGTTTTCTCTTTAGATGGGTTTTGGATTCTCGAGGGCGAGAATGTTTTGAGATGTATCAGATGTAATGGCCCGAACCTCTCTCGTCTAATACTTTGTAAAAAATGTGATGCTAAAGGTGTTCCGGGAGGTCAGGGTGACTTGGGGGTGTGTTTGGGTGGACTTTTAGGGGGAAATGAAGAGTAGTAGCCATCGCACGGGGGGTGCACGGGTAGTATAAACTGTGCGGCCAGACCGTGTGAGGTTGGTGTTGGAGGCAGTGGATAATGCACGGTTAGCGCATGGTTTGTCTAGCCATTCGGACTAACCGTGGAAGGAGTGGTTGTCGAGGTAGAAGGTAACTCACGTTTAGTGTAGAATTTGTTAAACCGTGTGGACTAACCATGCGAGCACTTAAAGATAGATCCTAAAATTTTGGATCTAACTCGTTTTGCTTTTAATCACCACGTTTAAGCCCCTAATCGTCCATAACTCGGTATTACCATTCCTTGTAGGTGGAAGAACCTCTCCTAAGAATTTTGGAGGTGATCCAGAGGCTTCTCTTCGCGAATTGAAGCTGGTTTCTTGAGGTATGTCCTCGTTCTTGTTTAGTTTCTTAGATCTTCTTAGATATAATCCTCCTCTTCTCTTCTCTTCTTATATATATGCCTGTTATGGGTAGATCTAGGTATGTGGATGTCGAAAATGATGAGCTTTGGTCTTGGTTGTGATAAGAGAGGAGATCTAAGGAGGATTTGTGGAGAATCGACCCGGTTCTTGGGAGTTCATCGATCGTTGTGGTTTTCCTCAAAATCCATTGAGGTAGGGGATTTTTGGGTTCTTTAATTGTTATGTGCAATCGTAGTGTTAGCATGATTTAGCCCTTTGGATCACAATGGAGTTGACCTAATTAAATATTTGAACCGGATAAAAAAATTGCTTTGAATGTATGTTGTTGCCTCATGTTTTATAGATAGTGTGATATCTATGCCTTCTTGTTAGCATGTTGTTCTTGATGAATTTATAAGTAACGTAAAGCCAGAATTAATTGATAATTAATTGGCTAAAAAAGAGGCTTGAAAAAGAATCTGGTTCTTGTGGTAATTTGATGTTGATTAAGTTGGAATAGTAATAATGTTTAATCCTTGGGATAGATTACTGTTTTGGTTCATTATCTTGGAACCAAATAATTGAATATGTTAATTCAAGATGGATTTATGAAGTTGATTCATTGAATTCCTTGAAGGATTCTGAGTTACCCTGTTGTTGTGAATTAGGGCTGAGAGCCCAATTGATGTAATGTTTTGTTTTCCTGCTGCTTGTTTTGTCATGTGACCCTGAAGGGGTCTTGTGATATGTGGAGGTGGGGAGGCCTTGTGGTTGTGGCAACGAATGATGCTTAGAGTGGCGAGATGCATTGGTTTGTGCATGTGGGTGTTGGGGAGGACACCAGGGATGATGGTATGGAATGGATTTGTTGGCTAGACATTTGGTAGTTTGATTGGTTGTTATCTGAATTACTTTTTCCCACTGCTCAAGGCGGCTAGTATTGCTTACCCTTCTTTCGAAAGGGGCGAAGACGTGCGGGGTATGCCACGTGCTTTCAGTGTTTTGCCTCTCAAGGGAGAATGGGACTATGCTCTTTCTATAGGCGGCAAAGACTCGACGGGTAGTATATATACTCACCGTGTTAATCCCTCTTGTGTTTAGTAGCATAGGATGCTTTTCTAGAATTCCTGGGAATATTGGAAAGTAATTCTGAAATGAAAGTTTCATTAAATGGTGAAAATCCATGGAGATGGAGATGTTGGAATTTAATGGTGTTTTTGTAACTTCAAAGGAACAATAAATTTTTAATGTGATGCCAAGAAAGTTTAAATGTTGTTTTTTCATGGTTAATTAACGTGAAAAGAATTAATTAACATAAATTTGAATTGATGAAAAAGGGAACGAAGTAACCTAATTAAGTTCTTTAACTGTTTTTGTGCTTATATGATGCCCAGTCTTAGAAATAGATGCCCGGAGTCCGAGAGATGTTAGTTGCAGTTGAGGCTTAGACTAGGTTATTCCCATAGTGTGGTTGTGAGTTATATATATTCTATAATTTTTGTGTTTCTATAATCTACTCCACCCTGTCGGTAACGGAAATTGACACCCTGGGTATTCTTAGCCATGGGGGGTGTTTTCCCCAACATTTCAATGGGAGGGTGAATAGCTGACTACCCCCTTTGACCCTGATCTCATCTCTTGGTAGATACTAGTGCCATTGGCACATCAGTTAGTTTTCCCCATATATGTGTGTAGAGGGCTGTAATGGATTCTGGTTATTTCCACACATATATTCTGGATATAGTAACCTATGGACTACTATAGGTGTAACGTGTATAGGCTGTGATGGCTTGAGGATCCTTACGCTGTGTATGGGCTATAATGTCTTGAGGTTCAATAATCGACGTATGATACACATTATGCGGGATGTGGGGGCTCCCAGAATCTACCTGGTTAACTTTGGTAGTGAGGATGGTGTGGTGCATCGCCCAGGTGTCTGCAGGCAGGCCTTTGTGGTGCACGAGGTGCAGATTGTGGAGCTTAGCCCAGGTATATGTGGGTAAGCCTTTGGAGTGAGATTCACAGGATGTATGTCATTGGGGAAAAGCAGAAAACCAGTGGGGAAGTAGTAGTGGGGTACCCTTCATGTTCTTTACTATATATTATATTCTTGTATGCATTACTTGGTGAGAGTATCCATGGTGAGGTTGGGAACATAATATACCTGTTTAGGCGACGAGTTTGTTTCACTTGTTGTTCACTGTGCTTTAGCATGATTTCTTTACTGTTTCAGGAGAGTATTAAGGGAGGATCCTACTGAGTATACTTTTATACTAACCCTACATATATATAAACTATTTTTCAGGTCAGTTGGAGCAGGTTGGAGATCAGGCTGGATACTACTAGATTGTGGTTGCAGGAGCTGTTCGGGCTTGTGATCGCTGCTATTTTACTTTTTTTTGGGTACTTGTAGTTTCCCCTTTTAGTTGTTGTACTTTTTGCTTGATATTGCATATATTCACTTATGTTTTCTTTTACATTTCAGTTCTGAGTTGGTGTTGGTTTGTGTCTGTCTTATCTCTCTCTTCCGCATGTGTTCTCTTAGAGGGTAATGCCTCCCATTTGTGTGTTTACTATACCCTCGGTGCTAGTCGCCAACCCAGGGCCTACTGGAGGGGGGACTCGGGGGTCATTATCTCCCTTATCACATTGCCGGACCTGGAGGGGTATACTTTTTGGGGAGGGGTCGTGAAAAATATACCATCCAATTCCATGTCATTTAACCATTAATGTAATGATATCGTCGCTCGTGTGTACGTACGACCTACCATCTCCACAACGCGATATGTTTCATTATCCACATAAAAAATTCAAGAATTATTATCAAAAATATATATATTATGAATAATTCTGAAATATATGACATTATAAGGCTACTGGTATAATTTATATATGTATATGTACATATTTTTCATTCACTTACTTCCATACGATTAGAAAATGGAAACAACGTTCATGCGTACGTTCGACCTACCATCTCCATGAACGGTGTAATCCATTTCATATATATATCTATCAGATATAGTAATATTATGAATATATTTGTTATATAAGTCATATTATACATCTTTATTTAAGTAAATCATGATCTAAGTAATATGATCAAAAATAACATGTCAAAACACGTATGATAAACAAAGCGATTATTACCCGAAATGACGTATTAACATCGAATTGTTAATTAATGGGTAATATAAGGTCATAAAATAATTATATATGATATCATAAATATTATTATGATTATTATATTTGTTAATACTATGTTCAAAAAACTTAAATAGGAGCTTCAAACACGTACGGAGAATATCAGGCCCATTGTAAGGGTTAATTCATCAATCCCATTATTATTTGAGATTGTTTATGTTTAAGTATTTACTGGGACTTATTTATCATCCATGTACATGTTTCATAAAAAAAATTTAAAATGTAATATATTAAGGTCTTATGGAAGGGAATATTTGAAAATGTCATTATTATAAATGTTTTTATGATTTAATTTTTAAAATCTATTTAATTAATGTCCATGTTTTTAAAATGTTTTTAAGGATTTGATTATATGAACATTATTTTCTTAAAATGTTAATTACTTTAAAAGGTTTCAAAGTTCTATGGGAAGATTTTATTCAAAAATATCTATTAAATGACTTCCTTTGTAAATTTTGTGACATTTAAATGATTTCGTGAAAAGGGATATTTCTCCCAAAGAGTTTTAATGATTATTTTCAACTATGTACACATCCTTTGTTGGATATTTTTCATGATTGAGGTTGATTTATTATAATACAATATTCCATATTGTATTGAATGAGTTATGTTATGTTTTACTATGGATGTTCTATTTTTTTGTCATTCATGGTTTATGGTTAATGTATTGGAATTTAATATACCAATTTTAATACGAATGTTTATGTTATGTTTCGCCATTTTCATATGGGGAATAAATTAGACTTAGTAAGTGATGGGTGGGGCCCAATATGTCCAATAAATTCATCTATAGGTATCATTAGACAACTTAGTGTATTGAAACAAGGCCTTGACAAAAAAAAATTGAATGGCCTTAAAAAAGGCCTTTACATAGTGGATATGATGTCTGACATTATGCATTCCCTCATTATGAGATTTGTTATTGATTTTACAGGTTATTATTCAACTAGTAGAATATCCATGTGAATGATTAAATGAATTTATTTGATTTATTCTTACCATATTATGGTGAAGATGATTTTTTAAAATAATTGTATTTTTATTTTATACCATGTCTTAAAAAAAATTATTCTTATTTATGATAGATTTATCTATATTGTTTATCCATACTGAGCATCTGATCTCACCCCCATATTAGGTTTTATTTTCCCAGGATGCTATGAAGTGCTTTATAATCGATATATATGGTTAAGCTAGATGAATAATGGCATTGTCTATGAATTATCTATGTTTTGTATTATGATAGAAATTGTAATGTAATGTTCATGTATGCAATATATTTTCCAAGATAGTTAAACTGATCAGACCTTTGGGACATGACTCCTTGTAATCATTCTAATGTAATAATATAATGCACCGAACCAAGGCTTCTAGGACTAGGGAATTACATATTTTCTCTACCTTTGATGTGAGGTTTACATCATAGTTGCAGAAAGGCTTACTTGAGGCCTTTGAGACCCATCTAAGGATGAGTACATCAATTCATTAATAGATGAATGGGAAGACTGATCATACTATCCTTGTGTTAGAGTATATATTGAGGTCTTGTTTGTATGAAATTCACTGGATCTATAAGGATCACATTCCACCGATTGAGTTTTCTTATAATATTATATATCACTCAACTATCAACATGGTTTTATTCAAGGCCTTGTATGGGAAACCTTGCAGGACAACCTAATGCTGGTATGAGATTGAAAAGACATATCTTGTCATAATAGAGATGGTGTTGGCCATGATGGACATGGTTCATGTGATTTGTGAGAATATAAGTAAAGACTATAGTCTAATGAATTATTTTTCATATCCACATCATAGGACCTATGGCATTGAGCTGGGAGACCATATATTCCTAAGATTATCACCATGATGAAGATTAAAGATGTTTAGATGAGAATATAATACATCCCCTAGGTTCATATGGCCATTCAAGATCCTATATATTCTTGTTGAGGTTTCATACGACCCATCCTTACCCCCACAGTTGAAGATGACACTTGACATATTTCACATATCATAGACGAGGTGTTCCATTTATGATCCTATAAATTTTATTAAATGGGGAGATGTAGAAATCATTGATGGTTCCATCTTCACCGAGTAAATGCTAGAAATTAGGGATTATAAGGAAACAATCCAATGAGGATAGACCATTCCATTTATTTTTCTTTCATGGAATCATGGGAGCTTATCTGAGGGATCCTGTGAGAAAGGGATTAAGATGTGGGCTCAGTATCACACACTTTTTGTTTAAATAACTTTTTTGGGAAAAAATACTTAAAATAGAAGTGTTTAGAGACACTATGTTTCATTATAATGGTTTGGAATATATTAAGAAATATTTTCTAAGTTAGGCACCAAGTCGACATGAGATTAAATGACCTAGTGAGCCTGGTATATATATCATAAATATACTAAATATATTAATAGAACACAAAAATATTTTTACAAAAATAGTAGACACTACTAGAAAAGGGGGAAGTGGAGCCCCCCAGACTCGGGCGACCGCCATTGGCGGTCGCTATAGCATACCATTAGCGACTGCCAATGGCGGTCGCTAACCTGCATAAAAAAATTCGGGGGGTTTCTGCGCCCCCCCCCCCCCCCCCCCCCGCACCCTCGATCTCCCTCCACCCTAACCCCCTCCCTCCCTCGCCGCTCTCCCTCGCCGCCCTCCCCTCCCCCGCCGCCTGGCCTCCCCCGCCGCCCGGCCTCCCCCGCCGCCCGGCCTCCCCCGCCGCCCGGCCTCCCCCGCCGCCCGGCCTCCCCCGCCGCCTGGCCTCCCCCGCCGCCCGCCCACCCCCGCCGCCCGCCCTCCCCCCGCCGCCTGCCATCCGGCCTCCGGCCGCCGTCCTCTGCCCTCGGGCCCCCGGCCGCCACCCTCCGGCCGCCGCCCTCCGGCCTCTCGCCCCCCCCCCCCACCCCGGACGGCACCCGCACCCCGGACAGCCCCCGACGCGCACTCCAGACCACCCCCCGCACCCCGGACGCCTCCCCGCACCCCGGACAGCACCCCCCGCGCACTCCGGACCGCCCCCCGCACCCCGGACGCCTCCCCGCACCCTGGACGCCTCCCCGCACCCCGGACAGCACCTCCCGCGCACTCCGGACCGCCCCCCGCACCCCGGATGCCTCCCCGCACCCCGGACAGCCCCCCCTGCACTCGGACACCCCCCCTCCGAACCCGGACAGCCCCCCCCCCCCCCCCCCCCACACCGGACAGCCCCCCCCCCCCCCCCCCCCCGCACTCAGACACCCCCCCTCCAAACCCGGACAGCCCCCCCGCACCCCGGACAGGCCCCCCGCACCCCGGACACCCCACCCCGCACCCCAGACAGCCCCCCTGCACCCCAGACAGCACCCCCTCCCCCGCACCCCGGACACCCCCGCACCCCGAACACCCCTGCCCGCACCCCTGACAGGCCCCCGACACCCCGGACACCCCTCCCCGCACCTCGGACAGCCCCCCCGACCCCGGACACCCCCCCCCTCGCTGCCCGTCCCCCGTCCCCTCACCGCCTCCTCTCCTCCAGCTCCCCGCCACCGCCGCCGCCCGTCCCCTCCCTTGTCGCACCGCCTTTGGCTCCGGCTCCCCTTTGCTGCCTCCTCTCCCTCGCAGCACCTCCTTCGGCTCCCCTCCCTTTCGGGTTTGTAGCTCAATCAGGTAACATGAGCTTTTAGTTACATTATTATTTTATCAATGGTTCATAAACAAATGGTTAATATTTATTTTGAATATAGTTGATTTGAAAAATGTAAATGTAATAAGTATTGTGTAAATGTTTGTTATACAGATATTATTATGGATAAGAGTTGGATTGATCTTCCAAATCAAACGTCTAGAGAATATTTCAATGGCATTATGCAGTTTATTGACTTCACGAGAGGATTTGAAAGTGACTATATTAGTTGTCCATGTAGAAAATGTGCTAACAGATATCAATTCACACGAGATACTGTGAGGGAGCACCTTTTCTTTAATGGATTTTTGAAAAATTATAAGTGTTGGACTCGTCATGGAGAAGAATATGTTCGTTGTCAAAATACAGATGCAGCTCAGATGGATGTTGATGCAAGGATGACTGATCCAATGCATGAAATGCTTACTGAAATGGTACGTGGGTTTGATCCTGAAGGCATTGACATCCAGAATCTTGAGACCGGTGAGATAAATCTTTGCTCTGGTGCAGATCGTGATTCGAGGAGGTTTTATGAAGTACTTGATGATGCGAAAACAGAATTATATCCTGGATGTACTTATTACAATAAACTGCCGTTTATCGTGGAGTTGTTGCATTTGAAGACTTTGAATAATTGGTCAGACACATCATTCTACATGCTTTTGGTTTTATTGAAAAAAGTTCTTCCTGTCGACGCTAAGATTCCTGAGTCCTATTACTATGCTCGTAAGTTGACAGAGAACTTAGGTTTTACATATGAGACTATAGATGCATGTGCAAACAACTGTATGTTGTTTAGAAATGAAACTACTCATTTGGATATCTGTACGGTTTGTGGCGCTTCCAGGTGGAAAGAGAACAGGGGAAATAAGACTCATCAAAGTCAGATTGCGGTACAGGGGAAACCGATTGCCGTAAAGCAAATGCGTTACTTTCCCCTTAAACCGAGGTTGAAAAGATTTTTTATGTCATCTAAAGTTTCTAATTTAATGAGATGGCATGCATAAGGAGTTCATGAAAGTGACATGTTAACCCACCCGGAAGACTCTCATGCATGGAAGGATTTTGATAAGAGACATCCCGACTTTGCTAAAGATGTTCGTAATGTCCGATTGGGATTGGCCGCAGATGGTTTCAATCCATTCAAGTCTATGGTTGGTGAAACTCATAGCACATGTCCCGTGGTGTTGGTTCCATATAATCTTCCTCAGTGGCTTTGTATGAAGCAACAATTTATATTACTTTCCACTCTTATTGATGGACCTAAAAGTCCGGGGGATAAGATTGATGTTTACCTTCAGCCATTGATTGATGAGTTGAATGAATTTTGGGGCGATGGTGTGATGACTTATGACTGCGAAACGAATGAAATGTTCAAACTGCATGCTGCTTTATTGTGGACAATCAATGACTTCCCAGCTTATGCAAATTTATCAGGCTGGAGTACGAAAGGGGAATTTGCTTGCCCTTGTTTCAATAAAAGTAAAAAATCTGTATGGCTTAAACATTCCAAAAAATGGGCATACATGGGTCACATGCGTTTTCTCCCTCCCCAGCACAGGTTCAGAAAGGACAGAGTGGCATTTGATGGTTCTAGAGAGTTCAGCCCAGCACCAAAGATCATGACAGGAGTCGAAATGTTATCGCAGATTGAGGAAGAAAACATCCGCACGGTATATGAAATTCAGGATTTGGTGGCTCCTCCAGTACGTAATATTCGTGCTGCGGGTAGGCAGCGCAGTCACAATTGGAAAAAGAAAAGTATTTTTTATAGTCTTCCGTATTGGAAAACTAACATGTTGAGGCATAATTTGGATGTCATGCACATTGAAAAAAATGTTGGTGATAACATATTGTGGACCATTTTAGGTGTCAGTGGAAAGTCAAAGGACCATGTTAATGCACGCCGTGATTTGGAAGAAATGGGTTTAAGGAAACAGTTGCATTTACAGTTAGCTGAGGGAAACAAGGCATATATCCCTGCTGCACAGTATTCGATGACTACAGAGGAGAAAGAGACATTTCTTTCCATTTTGAAGATGGTCAAGGTGCCTGATGGTTACTCTTCTAATATTTCAAAGTGTGTGAATCTGACGAGCAAGACATTGCAAGGGTTGAAAAGTCATGATAATCACATATTACTTCAGCAGTTGATTCCAATCGCAATTTGTGATTGTTTATCCCCCAATGTTGTTCAGCCCTTGATTGAGATGAGTAATTTTTTTAGACAGCTTTGTTTAAGAAATCAACGAATGAGTGATTTAAAAAGTTTGCAGGACCGAATTGTACTTACGCTTTGTCACTTTGAGAAACTTTTCCCCCCCTCATTTTTCGATGTTATGGTCCACTTAATAGTGCACCTAACTGATGAAGTAATGGCTGCTGGTCCAGTGAAATTCAGGTGGATGTATCCTATTGAACGGTATTTGAGTACATTGAAAAGATTTGTACGCAACAGAGCTCGTCCAGAGGCATCAATAGCCAATGGTTATTTGATGGATGAGTGTACTACCTTTTGTGCAGAATATCTTACGGATGTTGAAACAAAATTAGATAAGCCCTCTCGGATTCATGATGGTCCAGTTGGAGAAGGAACCACATTTGATATGGACAACATCGAGTGGATACAAGAACATCGATATATCTTGTTCAATACTCCATAAGTTGCACCATTAATGCAGTAAGTATCTTATCAATGTGCTTGTATAACTTTTACATGTTTTCTTTGCATAAGTTGATCTTTTAAACATAACGTAATCATTTGCAGGAAACACATTAATGAGATAAAAGAAGATATGCATCGTGCGACTGAGTTGCATATTCAACAATCTCATTATGCGGCATTTCATGATTGGTTCAAGGATTATGTATGTATAAATTGATTTTCATTATGAGTGAAGTATTAAACTAATTCTTTCTGCATATATCAGTATTGATTTTTATAAATTATGTAGGTTCGTAAGCTGAGGGAGTTAGGGGACCCCACACTACCTGAAGTATTTATCCAACTGGCTGAGGGTCCATCTATAACGGCTCGTCGTTATAAAGCTATTGATGCTAATGGTTTTCGATTTCGCATTAAAGATGTTGACGACAAACGAGCAACACAAAACAGTGGAATCGGTTGTCCCTTTGTCGATTCTGGTTATTACTATGGTCAATTGACAGACATCATTGAAGTTGTATACACACACGGTTTGAAGTACATATTGTTAAAGTGTAATTGGGTTGATCCAGTGCGTGGATGTAAAGTCGATCAATATCAGTTTTCATTGGTGTATTTTAACTATATGTTATACAGAAATAATGAACGAGTTGAGAATGAACCTTTCATCTTGACATCACAAGCGGAACAAGTATTCTTCGTTACTTTGCCTTCGGATCCAAGTTGGCAAGTTGTTGTCAAAATGTCTCGGCGAGGAGTGTTTTTATTTGAAGAAGATGAACCCGAGACTGTTCCGTTTGTTTACCAACAACTTGATCAACATACCGTAGTTCAACGTGAAGAAGATATTTATTGGGTCAGAGCGGCTATTGAAGGAGAAACAGTCGATTTGCATGCTTAATGAAAGGTATAATTGTTTTCCCGCTATTCAGTAGAATGTCCTAGGATATCATAAATTATCTAATCATTTTATAAATCCTTATAAGTTTTAATCCTCACTTTTGTAAGTTAATTCAGTCATAAATATTTAGGTTGATTAACTTTCTGATTTTTTAAAATTCATTCAAAACTAATTATTCAATCCATTTTTTGTTTGATTAACAGTTGTACAAGTTTGATTTATTAAGAACAATCCAATTTATCTTTTAAACACTTTGGACTCATTACTGATATTTTGTATGATTGCAGACATGTCAGGGGAAGAGGCAGAAAATCCACATCATCCATCTGAGGGATCTACGTCTCAGGGTCGAGGTATGTTTGAATGTCATTGTCTATATTTTTTATGTAATTGACATATATATATATATATAACATTTGTAAATTTATATATAAAATTGTTTTCAACATGATCAGACTCGGCTGCTTCTTCCTCTCGCAGGAGAGGCCCTGGTCGTGGCATATTAGCATGGAATTCCGACACGACGATAGATGTTTCATTTGATGAGGTATTTCATCCCGTGGGACCAAATGCCCCGGCATTTATTCGTCAGCTGGGTCATATCATACGTGACCCACATCGATTTCCATTGACCACGCGTGATTGGGCTTCTATCCCTCAGGACACATTAGATCGTCTATGGAGGGAGGTTCAGGTAAGAAAATAATTTTACTTTATTTTCTATTTATAAATAATACTAATATGTTTGATTATTTTCATTATAGCAAAATTTGAAAGTATGCCCTGAAGAGTTTCGGCCCGTGTGTATGAGCAAATTCCGTAAGCTGGGGAAAGATTATAAAGGCAAAGTGAAGAGGGACCACTAGGTACCAAATGTGGGTGCCCCTGACATTTTGGAAAAAGTCCCGAGAGGTGTCCTCCCGGCTCAGTGGCGTGACTTGGTTGCATATTGGTCTACTGAGGGTGTTGCGGTTTGTATATTAATTATTTTTCTGTATATATATTTTCAAGAATATGTGATTTGTTTGAAATTTGAATGAATTTAATGTAGGAGGTGTCAACACGCCATTCGGAGAATCGAGCGTTGCAGGGACCAGCTCACAGGCTCGGGACTCGTCACGTGTCTCAGATCCGACATGAGGTATATATTATTCATTTTTTAATTTATTAATTAATATGGTTTTGTGTTTATATTCTTTTAATATACAGTTGCGAGGGCAAGGTGCAGCAACTGATAAAATGTCGGTGTGGATAAGGAATCGTGATCGCAATGATCCAGAGGTTGCAGCATTGATAGTAAGTGTCTATACTTACCAATAATTACATAAATCTTTATATTAACATATATATATTTATATATATTTAAATATTTCACAGGATCAATTTGAAGCTGAGTTAGAACATCTTCCAGAGGACCAGCGACAGCTTCCCATGCGACGGGATGAGATCTTTCATCACATTATTGGTCGGGACGGGCATGGCTATAGTTTGACCTATGGAGCAGGGATTCCTCGTTCTGTAGTGTCACGCGCTGCGGTTGTCGGTCCTGCTGTTGCTCATATGACACATCAGATGTCAGATTTTGTGGCACGGCTGCGCGCTTCCGAGGAGACAAATGCGCAATTGACAGCTGAGGTTAGAGCACTGCGAGAATATGTGCGTCGAGCTGATGGTACAGGGGATCATACGACGCAGGTATATACTGTATTTATTTATTTAATTTAAATTATTTTTGTTATTAAAATATTTATAATGTTTATTTGTTGTAGGCACCTGGCCCACCAGAAGGAGGTAGCAGTGATGGAAATGCGTGACGCACCATATATTCACGAGATATGTTTTTTGTTTTTACTGGTAGGGTTGACATTGATGTACTGTATTTATTCATTTAAGTAATGCATTATTACCATCCATGGTGGTCTTTTAAATATTTTATACACATATTGAGTTTTTGATCAGATAATCTTGAATGATTCTACATTTGAAAAAGTCGAACTAATTCCAACAGATCAATAAATCTGATATTATAGATTATGTATTATCCAATATATTTTTTATAAATTTCTATATGGTATCGATAAAAGAAATGTGTATTAATTAGATGTTATCACTTTTATTTTTCACTTTTGTAATCAATGGGATGGCCTTTGCACCCCCGGAGAGCCCCCCGCACCCCCGTACAGCCCCCCGCACCCCCGTACATCCCCCCCGCTCCCCCGTACAGCCCCCCGCACCCCCGTACAGCCCCCCGAACCCCCGTACAGCCCCCCCGCACCCCCGTACAACCCCCCGAACCCCCGTACTGCCCCCCGCCACCCCCGTACAGCCCCCCGCCACCCCCGTACAGCCCCCCGCCACCCCCGTACAGCCCCCCGACACCCCCGTACAGCCCCCCGACACCCCCGTACAACCCCCCGCACCCCCGTAAAGGCCCCCGCACCCCCGTACAGCCCCCCGCCACCCCCGTACAGCCCCCCGCACCCCCGTACAGCCCCCCGATTGTGTCGTTTTCAGCTGCGCGGCGCGTGTTGAAATGGCGCGTTGGGGGGTCAAAACCACCCGAATGACGTATGAATGCCACGAAACCGTACGACAACATCCGGGGCGTGAATTGTGAAATGGTCGGCCAGACGGCACCTCATTCGGAGGTGTCGTGTGACCGCGGCGGCCGTAAAGGCGTTTCCGGCGCCATAAAACACCAAACCGGCGTGCGGCGGTCCCATTCGGAGCAAACGTGCTCCGAACGACCTGAAACCGCACGGGAAAGATAGAAATATTATTCCTGAGATGCAGGAGGAGGCCGCACATCCATCAAACGTGCGGTGCGCGCGGCACGTCCGATTGTGTCGTTTTCAGCATCGCGGCGCGCGCTGAAATGGAGCGTTGGGGGGTCAAAACCACCCGAACGACCTCCGAATGCCACGAAACCGTACGAAAACATGCGGGGCGTGAATTTTGAAATGGTCGGCCAGACGACACATCATTCGGAGGTGCCGTGTGACCGCGGGGGCCGGAAACGCGTTTCCGGCACCATTAAACACCAAAACGGCGTGTGGCGGTCCAATTCGGAGCAAACGTGCTCCGAACGACCTGAAACCTCACGGGAACGATATAAATATTATTCCTGAGATGCAAAAGGAGGCCACACGTCCATCGGACGTGCGGTGCGCGCGGCACGTCCGATTGTGTCGTTTTCAGCAGCGCGGCGCGCGCTGAAATGGCGCGTTGGGGGGTCAAAACCACCCGAACGACCTCCGAATGCCACGAAACTGTACGAAAACATCCGGGGCGTGAATTGTGAAATGGTCGGCCAGACGGCACATCATTCGGAGGTGTTGTGTGACCGCAGCGGTCGGAAACGCGTTTCCGGCGCCATAAAACACCAAAACGGCGTGCGACGGTCCAATTCGGAGAAAACGTGCTCCGAACGACCTGAAACCGCACAGGAACGATAGAAATATTATTCCTGAGATGCAGGAGGAGGCCGCATGTTCATCGGACGTGCGGTGCGCGCGGCACGTCCGATTGTGTCGTTTTCAGCAGCGCGGCGCACGCTGAAATGGCGGGTTGGGGGGTCAAAACCACCCGAACGACCTCCGAATGCCACGAAACCGTACGAAAACATCTGGGGAGTGAATTGTGAAATGGTCGGCTAGACGGCACCTCATTCGGAGGTTCTGTGTGACCGCGGCGGCCGGAAACGCGTTTCCGGCGCCATAAAACACCAAAACGGCGTGCGGCGGTCCAATTCGGAGCAAACATGCTCCGAACGACCTGAAACCGCACGGGAACGATAGAAATATTATTCCTGAGATGCAGGAGGATGCCGCACGTCCATCGGACGTGCGGTGCGCGCGGCACGTCTGATTGTGTCGTTTTCAGCAGCGCGGCGCGCGCTGAAATGGCGCGTTGGGGGGTCAAAACCACCCGAACGACCTCCGAATGCCACGAAACCGTAGGACAACATCCGGGGCGTAAATTGTGAAATGGTCGGCCAGACGGAACCTCATTCGGAGGTACCGTGTGACCGCGGCGGCCGGAAACGCGTTTCCGGCGCAATTAAACACCAAAACGGCGTGCGGCGGTCCAATTCAGAGCAAACGTGCTCCGAACGACCTGAAACCGCATGGGAACAATATAAATATTATTCCTGAGATGCAGGAGGAGGCCGCACGTCCATCGGACGTGCGGTGCATGCGGCAAGTCCGATTGTGTCGTTTTCAGCAGCGTGACGCGCGCTGAAATGGCGCGTTGGGGGGTCAAAACCTCCCGAACGACGTCCGAATGCCACGAAACCGTACGACAACATCCGAGGCGTGAATTGTGAAATGGTCGGCCAAACGGAACCTCATTCGGAGGTGCCGTGTGACCACGGCCGCCGGAAACGCGTTTCCGGCGCCATTAAACACCAAAACGGCGTGCAGCGGTCCAATTCGGAGCAAACGTGCTCCGAACGACCTGAAACCGCACGGGAACGATAGAAATATTATTCCTGAGATGCAGGAGGAGGCCGCACATCCATCAGACGTGCGGTGCGCGCGACACATCCGATTGTGTCGTTTTTAGCAGCGCGGCGCGCGCTGAAATGGCGCGTTGGGGGTCAAAACCACCCGAACGACATCCGGATGCCACGAAACCGTACGACAACATCCGGGGCGTGAATTGTGAAATGGTCGGCCAGACGGCACATCATTCGGAGGTGCCGTGTGACCGCGGTGGCCGGAAATGCGTTTCCGGCGACATTAAACACCAAAACGGCGTGCGACGGTCCAATTCGGAGCAAACGTGCTCCGAACGACCTGAAACCGCACGGAAACGATATAAATATTATTCCTGAGATGCAGGAGGAGGCTGCACATCCATCGGACGTGCGGTGCGCGCGGCACGTCCGATTGTGTCGTTTTCAGCAGCGCGGCGCGCGCTGAAATGGCGCATTGGGGGGTCATAACCACCCGAACGATGTCCGAATGCCACGAAACCGTACGACAACATCCGAGGCGTGAATTGTGAAATGGTCGGCCAGAAAGCACCTCATTCGGAGGTGCCGTGTGACCGCGGCGGCCGGAAATGCGTTTCTGGCGCCATAAAACACCAAAACGGCGTGCGGTGGTCCAATTCGGAGAAAACGTGCTCCGAACGACCTGAAACCGCACGGGAACGATAGAAATATTATTTCTGAGATGCAGGAGGAGGCCGCACGTCCATCGGACGTGCAGTGCGCGCGGCACGTCCGATTGTGTCATTTTCAGCAGCGCGGCGCGCGCTGAAATGGCGCGTTGGGGGGTCAAAATCACCCGAACGACCTCCGAATGCCACAAAACCGTACGACAACATCCGGGGCGTGAATTTTGAAATGGTCGGCCAGACGGCACCTCATTCGGAGGTGCCGTGTGACCGCGGCTGCCGGAAACGCGTTTCCGGCGCCATAAAACACCAAAACGGCGTGGGGCGGTCCCATTCGGAGCAAACGTGCTCTGAACGACCTGAAACCGCACGGGAACGATAGAAATATTATTCCTGAGATGCAGGAGGAGGCCGCACGTCCATCGGACGTGCGGTGCGCGCGGCACGTCCG
The DNA here is from genome assembly GCA_963277665.1 of Viscum album. Taxonomy (NCBI): domain Eukaryota; kingdom Viridiplantae; phylum Streptophyta; class Magnoliopsida; order Santalales; family Viscaceae; genus Viscum; species Viscum album. The sequence continues at coordinate 828,375,212 of OY728156.1, forward strand.
ATTGTGTCGTTTTCAGCAGCGCGCCGCGCGCTGAAATGGCGCGTTGGGGGGTCAAAACCACCTGAACGACGTCCGAATGCCACGAAACCGTATGAAAACATCCGGGGCGTGAATTTTGAAATGGTCGGCCAGACGACACCTCATTCGGAGGTGCCGTGTGACCGCGGCGGCCGGAAACGCGTTTCCGGCGCCATAAAACACCAAAACGGCGTGCGGCGGTCCAATTCGGAGCAAACATGCTCCGAACGACCTGAAACCGCACGGGAACGATAGAAATATTATTCCTGAGATTCAGGAGGAAGTCGCACGTCCATCGGACCTGCGGTGCGCGCGGCACGTCCGATTGTGTCGTTTTCAGCAGCGCGACGCGCGCTGAAATGGCGCGTTGGGGGGTCAAAACCACCCGAACAACCTCCGAATGTCACGAAACCGTACGACAACATCCGGGGCGTGAATTGTGAAATGGTCGGCCAGACGGCACCTCATTCGGAGGTGCCGTGTGACCGCGGCGGCCGGAAACGCGTTTCCGGCGCCATAAAACACCAAAACGGCGTGCCGCGGTCCCATTCAGAGCAAACGTGCTCCGAATGACCTGAAACCGCACGGGAACGATAGAAATATTATTCCTGAGATGCAGGAGGAGGCCGCACGTCCATCGGACGTGCGGTGCGCGCGGCACGTCCGATTGTGTCGTTTTCAGCAGCGCGGCGCGCGCTGAAATGGCGCGTTGGAGGGTCAAAACCACCCGAACGACCTCCGAATGCCACGAAACCGTACGACAACATCCGGGGCGTGAATTGTGAAATGGTCGGCCAGACGGCACCTCATTCGGAGGTGCCGTGTGACCGCGGAGGCCGTAAACGCGTTTCCGGCGTCATAAAACACCAAAACGGCGTGCGGCGGTCCAATTCGGAGAAAACGTGCTCCAAACGACCTGAAACCGCACGGGAATGATAGAAATATTATTCCTGAGATGCAGGAGGAGGCCGGACATCCATCGGACGTGCGGTGCGCGCGACACGTCCGATTGTGTCGTTTTCAGCAGCGCGGCGCGCGCTGAAATGGCTCGTTGGGGGGTCAAAACCACCCGAACAACCTCCGAATGCCACGAAACCGTACGACAACATCCGGGGCATGAATTGTGAAATGGTCGGCCAGACGGAACTTCATTCGGAGGTGCCGTGTGACCGCGGCGGCCGGAAACGCGTTTCCGGCGCCATAAAACACCAAAACGGCGTGCGGCGGTCCCATTCAGAGCAAACGTGCTCCAAACGACCTGAAACCGCACGGGAACGATATAAATATTATTCCTGAGATGCAGAAGAAGGCCTCACGTCCATCGGACGTGCGGTGCGCGCGGCACATCCGATTGTGTCGTTTTCAGCAGCGCGGCGCGCGCTCAAATGGCGCGTTGGAGGGTCAAAACCACCCGAACGACCTCCAAATGCCACGAAACCGTACGACAACATCCGGGGTGTGAATTGTGAAATGGTCGGCCAGACGGCACCTCATTCGGAGGTTCCGTGTGACCGCGGCGGCCGGAAACGCGTTTCCGGCGCCATTAAACACCAAAACGGCGTGCGGCGGTCCTATTCGGAGCAAACTTGCTCCGAACGACCTGAAACCACACGGGAACGATAGAAATATTATTCCTGAGATGCAGGAGGAGGCCGCACGTCCATCGGACGTGCGGTGCGCGCGGCACGTCTGATTGTGTCGTTTTCAGCAGCGCGGCGCGCGCTGAAATGGCGCGTTGGGGGTCAAAACCACCCGAACGACGTCTGCATGTCACGAAACCGTACGACAACATCCGGGGCGTAAATTGTGAAATGGTCGGCCAGACAGCACCTCATTCGGAGGTGCCGTGTGACCGCGGCGGCCGTAAACGCGTTTCCGGCGCCATAAAACACCAAAACGGCGTGCGGCGGTCCCATTCGGAGAAAACGTGCTCCGAACGACCTGAAACCGCACGAGAATGATAGAAATATTATTCCTGAGGTGCAGAAGGAGGCCGCACGTCCATCGGACGTGCGGTGCGCGCGGCACGTCCGATTGTGTCGTTTTCAGCAGCGCGGCGCGCGCTGAAATGGCACGTTGGGGGGTCAAAACCACCCGAACGACCTCCGAATGCCACGAAACCGTACGACAACATCCGGGGCGTGAATTGTGAAATGGTCGGCCAGACGGCACCTCATTCGGAGGTGCCGTGTGACCGCGGCGGCCGGAAACGCGTTTCCGGCGCCATTAAACACCAAAACGGCGTGCGGCGGTCCAATTCGGAGCAAAAGTGCTCCGAACGACCTGAAACCGCACGGGAACGATAGAAATATTATTCCTGAGATGCAGGAGGAGGCCGCACGTCCATCGGACGTGCGGTGCGCGCGGCACGTCCGATTGTGTCGTTTTCAGCAGCGCAGCGCGCGCTGAAATGGCGCGTTGGGGGGTCAAAACCACCCGAACGACGTCCGAATGCCACGAAACCGTACGACAACATCCGGGGCGTGAATTGTGAAATGGTCGGCTAGACGGCACCTCATTCGGAGGTGCCGTGTGACCGCGGCGGCCAGAAACGCGTTTCCGGCGCCATTAGACACCAAAACGGCGTGCGGCGGTCCAATTCGGATCAAACGTGCTCCGAACGACCTGAAACCGCACAAGAACGATAGGAATATTATTCCTGAGATGCAGGAGGAGGCCGCACGTCCATCGGACGTGCGGTGCGCGCGGCACGTCCGATTGTATCGTTTTCAGCAGCGCGGCGCGCGCTGAAATGACGCGTTGGGGGGTCAAAACCACCTGAACGACGTTCGAATGCCACGAAACTGTACGACAACATCCGGGGCGTGAATTGTGAAATGGTCGGCCAGACAGCACCTCATTCGGAGGTGCCGTGTGACCGCGGCGGCCGGAAACGCGTTTCCGGCGCCACAAAACACCAAAACTGCGTGCGGCGGTCCCATTTGGAGCAAACGTGCTCCGAACGACCTGAAACCGCACGGGAATAGTAGAAATATTATTCCTGAGATGCAGGAGGAGGCCGAACGTCCATCGGACATGCGGTGCGCGCGGCACGTCCGATTGTGTCGTTTTCAGCAGCGCGGCGCGCGATGAAATGGCGCGTTGGGGGGTCAAAACCACCCGAACGACCTCCGAATGCCACGAAACCGTACGACAACATCCGGGGCGTGAATTGTGAAATGGTCGGCCAGACGGCACCTCATTCGGAGGTGCCGTGTGACCGCGACGGCCGGAAACGCGTTTCCGGCGCCATAAAACACCAAAACGGCGTGTGGCGGTCCCATTCGGAGCAAACGTGCTCCGAACGACCTGAAACCGCACAGGAACGTTAGAAATATTATTCCTGAGATGCAGGAGGAGGCCGCACGTCCATAGGACGTGCGGCACGTCCGATTGTGTCGTTTTTAGCAGCGCGGCGCGCGCTGAAATGGCGCGTTGGGGGGTCAAAACCACCCGAACGACGTCCGAATGCCACGAAACCGTACGACAACATCCGGGGCATGAATTGTGAAATGGTCGGCCAGACGGAACCTCATTCGGAGGTGTCATGTGACCGCGGCGGCCGGAAACGCGTTTCCGGCGCCATAAAACACCAAAACGGCGTGCGGCGGTCCAATTCGGAGCAAACGTGCTCCGAACGACCTGAAACCGCACGGGAACGATATAAATATTATTCCTGAGATGCAGGAGGAGGCCGCACGTCAATCGGACGTGCGGTGCGCGCGGCACGTCCGATTGTGTCGTTTTCAACAGCGCGGCGCGCGCTGAAATGGCGCGTTGGGGTGTCAAAACCACCCGAACGACCTCCGAATGCCACGAAACCGTACGACAACATCCGGGGCGTGAATTGTGAAATGGTCGGCCAGACGGCACCTCATTCGGAGGTGCCGTGTGACCGCGGAAGCCGGAAACGCGTTTCCGGCGCCATAAAACACCAAAACGGCGTGCGGCGGTCCCATTCGGAGCAAACGTGCTCCGAACGACCTGAAACCGCACGGGAACGATAGAAATATTATTCCTGAGATGCAGGAGGAGGCCGCACGTCCATCGGACGTGCGGTGCGCGCGGCACGTCCGATTGTGTCGTTTTCAGCAGCGCGGCGCGCGCTGAAATGGTGCGTTGGAGGGTCAAAACCACCCGAACGACCTCCGAATGCCAAGAAACCGTACGACAACATCCGGGGAGTGAATTGTGAAATGGTCGGCCAGACGGCACCTCATTCGGAGGTGCCGTGTGACCGCGGCGGCCGTAAACGCGTTTCCAGCGCCATAAAACACAAAAACGGCGTGCAGCGGTCCAATTCGGATCAAACGTGCTCCGAACGACCTGAAACCGCACGGGAACGATAGAAATATTATTCCTAAGATGCAGGAGGAGGCCGCACGTCCATCGGACGTGCGGTGCACGCGGCACGTCCGATTGTGTCATTTTCAGCAGCGCGGCACGCGCTGAAATGGCGCGTTGGGGGGTCAAAACCACCCGAACGACCTCCGAATGCCACAAAACCGTACGACAACATCCGGGGCATGAATTGTGAAATGGTCGGCCAGACGGCACCTCATTCGGAGGTGCCGTGTGACTGCGGCGGCCAGAAACGCGTTTCCGGTGCCACAAAACACCAAAACGGCGTGCGGCGGTCCCATTCGGAGCAAACGTGCTCCGAATGACCTGAAACCGCACGGAAACGATAGAAATATTATTCCTGAGATGCAGGAGGAGGCCGCACGTCCATCGGACGTGCGGTGCGCGCGGCACATCCGATTGTGTCGTTTTCAGCAGCGCAGCGCGCGCTGAAATGGCGCGTTGGAGGGTCAAAACCACCCGAGCGACCTCCAAATGCCACGAAACCGTACGACAACATCCGGGGCGTGAATTGTGAAATGGTCGGCCAGACGGCACCTCATTCGGAGGTGCCGTGTGACCGCGGCAGCCGGAAACGCGTTTCGGGCGCCATTAAACACCAAAACGGCGTGCGGCGGTCCTATTCGGAGCAAACGTGCTCCGAACGACCTGAAACCGCACGGGAACAATAGAAATATTATTCCTGAGATGCAGGAGGAGGCCGCACGTCCATCGGACGTGCGGTGCGCGCGACACGTCCGATTGTGTCGTTTTCAGCAGCGCGGCGCGCGCTGAAATGGCGCGTTGGGTGGTCAAAACCACCCGAACGACGTCCGAATGCCACGAAACCGTATGAAAAAATCCGGGGCGTGAATTGTGAAATGTTCGGCCAGACGGCACCTCATTCGGAGGTGCCTTGTGACCGCGGCGACCGTAAACGCGTTTCCGGCGCCATAAAACACCAAAACGGCGTGCGGCGGTCCCATTCGGAGCAAACGTACTCCGAACGACCTGAAACCGCACGAGAACGATAGAAATATTATTACTGAGATGTAGGAGGAGGCCGCACGTCCATCGGACGTGCGGTGCGCGCGGCACGTCCGATTGTGTCGTTTTCAGCAGCGCGACGCGCGCTGAAATGGCGCGTTGTGGGGTCAAAACCACCCGAACGACCTCCGAATGCAACGAAACCGTACGACAACATCCGGGGCGTGAATTGTGAAATTTTCGTCCAGACGACACCTCATTCGGAGGTGCCGTGTGACCGCGGCGGCCGGAAAAGCGTTTCCGGTGCCATAAAACACCAAAACGGCGTGCGGCGGTCCCATTCGGAGAAAACGTGCTCCGAACGACCTGAAACCGCACAGGAACGATAGAAATATTATTCCTGAGATGCAGGAGGAGGCCGCACGTCCATCGGACGTGCGGTGCGCGCGGCACGTCCGATTGTGTCGTTTTCAGCAGCGCGGTGCGCGCTGAAATGGCGCGTTGGAGGGTCAAAACCACCCGAACGACCTCCGAATGCCACGAAACCGTACGACAATATCCGGGGAGTGAATTGTGAAATGGTCGGCCAGACGGCACCTCATTCAGAGGTGCCGTGTGACCTCGGCGGCCGGAAAGGCGTTTCTGGCGCCATTAAACACCAAAACGGCGTGCGGCGGTCCAATTCGGAGCAAACGTGCTCCGAACGACCTGAAACCGCACGGGAACGATAGAAATATTATTCCTGAGATGCAGGAGGAGGCCACACGTCCATCGGACGTGCGGTGCGCGCGGCACGTCCGATTGTGTCGTTTTCAGCAGCGCGGCGCGCGCTGAAATGACGCGTTGGGGGGTCAAAACCACGCGAACGACGTTCGAATGCCACGAAACCGTACGACAACATCCGGGGCGTGAATTGTGAAATGGTCGGCTAGACGACACCTCATTCGAAGGTGCCGTGTGACCGCGGCGGCCGGAAACGCGTTTCTGGCGCCATTAGACACCAAAACGGCGTGCGGCGGTCCAATTCGGAGCAAACGTGCTCCGAACGACCTGAAACCGCATGGGAACGATAGAAATATTATTCCTGAGATGCAGGAGGAGGCCGCACGTCCATCGGACGTGCGGTGCGCGCGGAACGTCCGATTGTGTCGTTTTCAGCAGCGCGACGCGCGCTGAAATGGCGCGTTGGGGGGTCAAAACCACCCGAACGACGTCCGAATGCCACAAAACCGTACGACAACATCCGGGGCGTGAATTGTGAAATGGTCGGCCAGAAGGCACCTCATTCGGAGGTTCCGTGTGACCGTGGCGGCCGAAAACGCGTTTCCGGCGCCATAAAACACCAAAACGGCGTGCGGCGGTCCCATTCGGAGCAAACGTGCTCCGAACGACCTGAAATGAGATTATTTCTTGAATCGAAGTTTTTAAATTATTATAGCGCAATGATTTGATATTATATATATATTAAATATATATTAAAACATTTAAAATATATTATATATGTATATATATATATATATTTAAAATATTGTATTTAATAGTATATATATGAATATATATATATATATATATATATATATACATATATATTTATATTCAATTCAATAAAAAAAAAATTTAAATTTTTTTTTTGAATATCGACCGCCATAGGCGGTCGCTATAGGGTGCCCGACAGAGAGCCTTCAGCGACCGCCTGGCGGTCGCTGAAGGCCGATCTGCCGGCCGTCTTTAGCGACCGCCAATGGCGGTCGCTATAGGGTGCCCGGCAGAGGACCTTCAGCGACCGCCAGGCGGTCACTGAAGGCCGATCTGCCGGCCTTCTATAGCGACCGCCATTGGCCGTCGCTAAAGGCCTCTAGCGACGAGGCAACAGCGACCGCCAATGGCGGTCGCTGCGCGGCCGCTAAAGACCTTTAGCGACCGCCAATGGCGGTCGCTAATAGCCTTATTTACAGTAGTGAGAATATCTCCCAAATAGATTCTTATATTAGAAATATGATATGAATGTTGATTTTATGTAACGGGGTTTACCCAAGGTGTGACTAAAGGTTGGTTGGTTCTAGATGTTCTGTTGAGAGATCCATTATCGTTCCATTTAATTAAAATTAATATATAAATTTATTTATGTTATTTAAATTACCTAAACTATAAAAAACACTATTATTACCCACTTATAATAATTCTCTAGTATTTTCCATATTAACCCTTGAAGAATTGAGTGTACTTACGACAATTTTTCATTGGTCGATCGCATCATAGGACGACGAGTGATTAGATCGGGGTGGATCAATTATAAATAAATCTATAATGTTATCATTATTAATAATGAACATGTTATTCTCTTTGGATCAATCCAAATCTTGGTAGGGCTCATAATTTTTTTATTTCTTTCATTTAAATAAAAACTTGACCATTGGTTAATTATATGCTTCTTATTATGCAATTTATTTTATCATTTTCAGGAGCCCTACTGTCTATTTGTATTCTTGATAAATTAATCCTCTTGTATCACTTGATATCAAACATTTATGTTTTTCTAAAACTATTATTCAATGATGGTATTAGTTTTTTTATTTTTATTTCCCCCTCTCCATTAACCGTCATGTTTGTTGTCTCCCCACGGGGTAACAGTTTGACATTTCTAGGGAAGGTTTGAGCACGATCAAACCTCCTGGCTCATTACAGTATCATAAATGATGAATAGTTTAGTTATTGGAAAATTTATTGGGACGACTAATGGATTTTGGGTGATGGAAACATGGATTTGTGGGTAGATTCCACATCCTCCATCTTTAGCAATAGTGTGGCATGATGGGAGAGCCCCACATGAAGTTGGGTTTCCAAAATATGGCCACATGAAATTTATCGGGCATAAACGTCTATGGATAAACACTCCTTTATGAGATTATATGTGTAATCAATCATAAATAGTGGTGGAGTGGATTGATATGAAATCCTCATGAAAGACCATGGTTTCTTTGTTAATCTTGATTACATGGCACGTAGTCAAAGAACACATTCCATTTATCCCCCTCTAGCAACATCACTAGTGATTCGAGTGGATTTTAGGATCCCATATTTTTTGGACATGCGCACACACTACGTGACCCTGCCCAGGTTATCAAGAAATATTCTAAATGAGCATGTTAGGACACTATGTGAGATGAAACACTATTTACTTCTTGAGTACACATGAACATGTAGACATTTGGGAATGACTAGGTGCACAATAGGGTAGAAATCCACGACCCAATGTGTAGGGACCATGGCCTCTCATATTTCAATATTACATCTTTTAGATAAATATTCCTAAATTACAATGAGAAATTATAAAGGATCATAATGGTTTAGTATTATTTTAGACAAGATGTATTCTTATTTAGTGATATATATTCAATGATTCCCAAAACAATCTTACCATTTGGTACTATTCAAAGAAATACCATACTTAAAACTTTTCTTCATGACATGGGGATGGGAAAAAAATAATGCTTGATCTCTGATGCTTAATAAGTGTAAAAAAAATAAATGCAAACATTATGAGATAGTAAGGGTTTGAGAACATGAGCATTACATAGAAAAACCATACCCAACATATCAAAGATCAAAATCTTGAGTTATGGCATAATTATTGTCTATTTGTATGATATTAATCATTAGTAAATCCAAGAATATGATCCATAAGAGAATATAATCAACACCAGAAATGGAATTGTGGAATAAACATAACCATATAAAATCATTTCCACAGTAGTCAAGGATAATTACCAAAACTATCATACTGGAACGAGTTCACTCCCTAAACCATCATATTAGTAAATGTTCAATCCAAACACTATCATAGTGAAAAAATTACCTTACTGAACTATATTCAATAACCATTAATGTTATGATCAACTCATGATATGTCAATTTTTACCCGATGCATTAGAGGGAGATATAGGTCCCCCTACCTTTAGTTATAATTTAACCGCAATATTTGGTTATAGTATAACTACCACACTTGGTTATAATGTAACCAATATCACATAAAGTAATAAATAAATATTTCTACCACAAGATCATAAAACATTCACCACATCATGATCCAATAAAACAAATTGTCTTTGTAATAATTTCATCATATTAGAAACCATGAAATGAAATGGACTTCATAAAAATTTCATCATATTTGTAAAAATGAAAAGAAATTGGTTCCATAAACCACTCTTCATATGAAAACCCATGAAAATAAATAGGCTTTATTAACATTTCATCATAGAATTACACATGTAAAAGAATTGTTGTCATAAAAATTTCATCATTTCATTATCGAAACCCCATGAAAATAGAATGGGTTTTAGGGAAATCATATCATCATAATCATAAATCATTCAAACAAAAAATAATAATATTATACATTGATAATATCATTAGTAGAACATAAGTTACATTAAAATTTTACATCTTATATAGATAATGATTTTGAAGGATTACTTGAAATATTTCATTAATAAAATCGCCATTCCACTTTGAAAAAAAAAACATTTTTAAAACAAGAAATATTTTCAAAAAATATTTGTTTTACATTATTCATAGAAACTTATAGATGAAGCATAAAATATCATTTACATTTTTTTATGAAAATATCATTTCATCGTTAAAAAAAACTTTTAAATGATAAAAAAATTTAAAAATATTTTCTTTTAAAATAGAATTGGAATCTTATAAAGGAAGATTTAAAAATCATTTCAAACATATTGTTAGGAAAACAAACTCTCTGATTAAACAATACTATTTAAAACATAAAACTTTTTGAAAATAAATTATTTAAAAATAAAATTGTTTTCATATAAAGTTATCTTCAATGAAAGTAATAGTCAAGAATGTGGAAATTCCATTACTGTTGTAGATGTTAAAATATTGATTCCTTTCGCATTTTCAGAAAAAGACAAATGATGCTTGTTTAGAGGATTAAATGAAAATTCCTTCTAAAACACCTTTTAAAACTAAAAAATAGGTAAAATTTATTTTAATTATTTCCATGGATAATTTTAAAACATTTTTGAAATCATTTTTTGGAAAAAGGTATATAGAAGAAAATTGGTTTTCAACAAAAGATGGAAATAAATGTTATTTTTTTATAAAAATATTATCATGTAATCTTTAATAATTTTATATAGTAAAATAAATTGAAAATATTTATTTTCATGAAATAAATATATGAGAGTAAAATTTATGAGTTTCTTGAGGAATGCATCATAATATTTGATCACTGGAAGCATAAGCAAGAACAATCTAGATAAATGATGGGATTGTATCATAAAACTCTTACCAATTTAATAACATTGAATTGTAATCCCTTGAAAAGAATAAAATTAAATGCGACATAAAATATAAATACCAAATAAATTCAATTTATTAAATGTCAAATGGTTTGTATATACACCTCCTAAAATAAAAAAGGTGCATAACAGAACATATGTCTAAAAAAGAATAATTGAGTAAACAATATCATAAAACATTGGTAAATTTGAAACTGCAAATCCCTTGAATGGGAGATACTAACAATGTTATTTAAATACCAATAATTTTCTGGATAATAATAAAAAATAAATTAATCGGAAGTATATACACCACATAAAAGAAAAAAAATGGTGAATACATAATTTTTACCATAGAAAATAAAAGTGAGACGAATATCCCTTAACATAATATGAAACATCATTTTTACATGTTTATACCTCATATATAATATGTATATGATTATTATAAATATATTACAGAACCATTCTCATATTTATCTTACCATATGTGATTTACTAATGTCCTTTTTTACAAGATTATCAGGAATTCCTTCTTAAAATAACATTTCAGCTGATAAATTGTTTTTTCGTGTATGTATTTATTTGTTATATTCAGTCCTCATACATTTAACATTATAACATAATATAAATAATGTAAAAACTTATATAAATTTCATATATATCCATTATATATTTATTTAGATTAATCCATAAAAGTTATATATAGATAATAAAATACATCGTTCATGGAGATGGTAGGTCGTGCGTATGCATGAACACTATTTCCAATTTCTTAATGGATTGAATAAAAGAAAGGTAAATAATATAGTAGAATAATATAAAAACTTTTATATTCTATATACACATATATATATATTATTTTTATTCAAACCTATCCTTATTACATTCCATGTGATGTACATGAAAAATGAACCACATCGCTTCGCGAGGTGGTAGTCCACTGTACACCCAAGCAACATTATCGTATTTTTGAGGAATGTAAAGTAAGTAATTAAATGCGATATCATAATATAATTATTATAAATAATTTACTACTATATTATTTATTTATTTAATCTATCCTTATCACCATCCAAGAAAAAAATTGAAAACACATCACATCGGTTCGTGAGACAATAGCCTGATGTACACGCGAGCGATGTTATTGTTTCCCAATTGGTTTAGAGGTAACAAGTTGGATGTGTTATTATAATTAAATAGGTATACTAATATCATAAATATAATATTTTAGTATTAAATCCGTCAGTACATATGTCACATTTATATCTTTCATTTAAGGTACTTTTTTCTCTTCTACTCTTGGACTAGCTTTCCCAATAGGTTTCCCTAATCCCCATATAGTTTTGAAAGAAATTGGAGGGTTGTGGGTGGCCATAACTGGCCGCACATTTTGGCCACACAGTTTACTAAACCGTACGAACAAACCTTACACAACCTCCAGGTAATCAAAATATATTTTACAATTCCACATATTCCCTTCCAATCATAAAACTAGTTTGCCAATTTCTTCCCCATTTTGATACTAAAATGCAAAGAAAAAATCCATCCTCCCTCAAAATACCTTAGAAAATAAGTTTGAAGGGGGATTTTTCGAAGGAACTTCAAGATCTCTCAAGAAAGTGAGCTTCCTTTTTTTTCTCCTTCTATTTCATTAGGGTTTCTCCCACTTTTCCGGAATCACCAAGTGTCCAAAAGCTTGGGATTTAAACCTAGGGCTTGTTTTTGAGATTCTTGGTCTAATATTTTGGTTTTAGGTTCATTTTCACTCCCTTATAGTGCGGCAATGGTGTCGTTGATGTATTTAACAATTATTTGAGGTTTTTGACACATTTGGAAGGTGATTACATGTGTAATACTTATTTTATGAGTTATTTTGGATGGATTTATATTTTTATGATGTTCTAATTTCATTGTGTTCAGTGAGAAAAATATTTTTTGGTAGCATTTGTTAAGAGATTGATTTTATGTGCCATTTTGGGTGAAAGTTGTTGTTTTTCTTGTGCAAGTCATGTTGTACCAATTGGGTTTTTTTTAATAATTTATGGAATGATTTTATTAACATGTTTTAGTGCTACCAATTATAGTTTGGAGTAATAGTGGTAATGATTTGGTTTTAAAAAAGGGATTTTAAATGGATTCTATGTGCGATGTTTTGTTATAATTTGTGAAATTGTTTTATGGAATTTCTAAGTCATTTATTGAGTTATGCGAGATGTGGAAATCATGTTTGGATACTATTTTGAGTGTTTATGATTGGAACTAGTGTTTTTATGTTCAAATGTAATTTTATCACATGTGTAACTTGTTTGATCACATATAGGGAAACCTAGTTATATAAGTGGGTGTATGTGTACTAGTATGCTAGTGATTAGGAGTGGTTTTGTCCCTATTTTATTATCATGTTCAACATTGAAAACAACAAAACTCTATAATTATGATCAATGGGGACCAGTAGGTTATGGGTATGTTCCCTACTAGTGGATTGTGCATGATAATTGATATTTGTTATGGGTACTTCTACACTGATATATGAGGCACCTGGGGCCCATAGCTAGCTAGTGCCTAGGGGTGTTCCTGTGACTAGTGATCATTGACTATATGGTATTTACCATTGGATTATAATGTGTTTGGATGGAAAATTCAGTATCTAACATGGTTTATTTAAATTTATTAATTATTTAAGTTTACCCCTTTGAAAATTATTTTCCTTTAAAATTTTCACAGAAGAAATTTTTTCTACCATTTCGTGTTTATAAAAACATGCATGATTATTATCTTTAAATGATTATCACATGGAATATTTGAGTAGTATCCAATTGGGATTAGGCTCACACTCTACTTACACCATTGTGTGTTATTAGATATGATATTTTTTGACATGGGTAAGGGAAATGCTTTTTGATATGGCGGTTCTTTTTGTTATCTTCCTTTTATGGTGCAATATTGTGGATATGACAATGAGTGATGACCCTTTATCATATGGTGGTCCATGGGCTGTTTTGTCTACTAATTTTGTAGTTTTGGCCCTCTTTTTTTCATAAACCCTTTTATTCAGTGCTTAATTATATTTATTGCTTGTTTGGCATGAATTTTTCATATTTGGGTTATTCTTTATTATTAGTTGTATTATGTATCTTAAGTCCTATAAATCACCCCAAAACTACTTTTTATAATACTCAGGAACTTGTTCTTTCCCATTGGTATAGGGAACTCCCTTTGTGTATTTCCACACATTAGATATAGTGCTAGTTTGGATGGTGACCTGATTCAGTTCATGAAAAAACGGTTTAAGATAAGTCTAATATTTTTGGGTCATATAAATATTTTGTGACGAGTCTAGTTAGATAGGAGATAGGACTGTCAAGGCTTGTAGTTTGGGTTATGATTAGGGTGCCTGGAAATTACCTCTCATGAAAAACCTCAAGTCACCATGGGATTTTGGGATTATTTGTTTGACTTCGCTTTCAGGTGGGACGTGTGGGCTGCAGACTGCACGCAGACATCGATTTATAGTGAAGTGGCCATTTATTTCTTTATTGTGATGTGTTTGAATTATTTATATTTGAAGTAATTGATGAAATATTTCATAATTTTTGTATTGATGAATTATTTTGTGACTATTTCCCTATGTAGAAACATACCTCCTGGGAAGGTTCCTATGCTCCCACGTGAGGATTTTAGAGAGATTTATACCTCACCAATTGATCAAAGAATGGTAGAATCCCTGGTTAGGGTTTTACAAGACCCAAGACAGGTAGTATCACCTTCCCCTACTCTAACTAAAGAATAAGATTCTAGTCCTAGGAAGGACAAAGCCCAAGAATTTATAAAAAACAAACCTTCAACTCTTCGAGGTAGCACCAAACCCCAGGAAGCAGAGGAGTGGATCTAGAAGAGTGAACAAATATTTTAGTTTACTGACACACGTGAGGAGTCCAAGGTGATTTTTGTGTCTTTTTTGTTAAAGGTTCCTAGCTGTAGGTAGTGGGAATCAGTGCTTTAAGATGGGAATCCTGAATAGATGAGTAGGGATCACTTAATGGTTTCCTTCAATGACAGTTACTACCCTAAAGTCTAGGAATATGCTAGATCCCATGAGTTTATTAAGTTAGTTTAGGGGTATCTTTTAGTGATGTAGTATGAAAACTATTTTCCTAATCTGGTCTAGTATGCTCTGGGAATGGTCTCCAATGAGAAGATGAAGGCCTAGAAGATTGAGAGGGGTTTGTGTCTAGAGATATATACCGAGGTATTCTTGTTCAAGATGAAGACTTATTTTGAGGTTGTTAACTGATATTGTATGGTAGATATTGGCCAGAAGGGGAGATCAAGTTTTTTTGGGATAGTATCAGTGATGGGAACTGGTAATTCATCTGAAATGAAGAGGAAGTGGGAGGAGCAGGGGATAAAAGGAGGTGGTAGCTCAGGCCACTCGTCCAAACATCTTTCATCTATGGATTATGATGTGAGGTCCATTGTGTGCCAACAGTGTGGGTGGCTAGGGCACACCCAACCAGCATGTACATATCCTATGAATATCTATTATGAGTTTGGATGTATTGGGAACTTGTATTTACATTTCAGGGTAGCACCCACAATCAAGAGTGGGGCATGATCAGTGGCTTCCAGGGGAGTGCCAATTCAGTTAGATCCATCAAGGACAGGGTGATCTCGATTTGGTGGTTGTGGTGGTAGGGTCAGATTATCTTTTGGGTAGAGCCAGTTCAAGGGAGAGCCACATGCAAGCATACGTTCTCAGGAAAATACCAAGTATATTCATGCTGTGTAGCAGGCATCGATAGGATTAGATGTAGGGCCATTGAATATTGGAGGTACCATTTTTATTGCATCTTCTATAACTACTAGTCTTTTTTTGATACTAGTGCCTATGTTTTAATTATTTACTCTCGTATTGTTAGAACACTGAATTTTACAACCGATCTTTTGTCTTTTGCGATGGAGTTGGTGATGACGTTGGGAAAGAAGAAGGGGTAGGTTCTCAGCTTCCCATCGTGTGCACTTACCATGTCCGGGGTTGAGATATAGTGGGACCTCCTATTCCTAGATATGAAACTTCTATATGTATACCATGGCATGGATTGGATGGTGAACTTTCAGGAACAAAAGAATTTCTATAAGCAGTAGGTGAGTTTAACGATATATGATGGTAGCCATTAGGGTTTTCATGGGGAACAAGATCCTCATTTAGGTTTTGTGGGACCTCCACTCTTAGAGTTAGGAAATTTTTTCTTCCAGTTATCGTCACTCTTGCTATAGAATAGTGGTAATTATCTTGAGGGTGGATTACCTCACATAGTAGATGAGTTCCCGAAGGTATTTCCTGATGATTTTTCAGGCCTTCCACCAAAGAGCGATGTGGATTTCTCGATTTATTTGGCACCGAGATCATAGATGATATATCTTCACTCATATCATATAGCCCCCACTGAGCTGAGGTAATTAATGCTACATCTCAACAAATTGATATCCAAGGGATTCATTCCCCTTAGTGTCTCTCCTTGGGATGCTCCTGTCCATTTTGTAAAGAAGGTCGACGGATCCCTCTGACTGTGTATTGAATAATGGAAGCTGAATAAGGTAACCACTAAGAAAAAATATCCTTTTCCCTAAATAAATGAATTGTTTGATCAATTTAAGTGTGAAATTTTTTTTATAAGATAGATTTTCATTCAAGTTACCACCAAGTTAGGGTGGAAGAGGCCAATATCCCGAAGACAACATTCCGAAGTAGGTATGACCACTTTGAGTACTTGGTCATGCCTTTCAGGTTGACCAAATATCCTATAGTTTTTATGGAACATATGAATAGGTCATTCCAATAGTGTCCTAACTACTCTTTTTGTGGTATACATGGAAGACAACCTAGTTTAATCTGGATCTAAGGAGGAGCATGATGATCACTTGAAGATTGTGTTTGGAACCTTTTGGGATCATCACCTTTATGTGAAGTTGTGAAAGTGCACTTTTTGGATTAAGGATGTAATGTTTATGGGTCATTTGATCTCAGAGCAGGGGGTTTTAGTGGAAACTATGAAGATCAATGCAGTGATTTCATGGGAGTAGCTGAAGAACATGTTTGAGATCATGAGTTTTCTAGGCCTGGCTTGTTATTACAAGCGTTTCTTTTTGGTATTTCTATTGTTTTTCTTCTACCATGACCATCCTCACAATCAAAGGGGTGATGTTTTTATAGGCTCTAAAATTCAAGGCATCCTTTTAGGAGTTAAAGCAGCAGTTGAATAATACCCCCACATTGATCTTTCCTGAATCTAGAAAGGGTTATGTGTTGTATTGTGAGGCTTCAGGTGTGGGTCTTGGGTTTGTGCTTATGTAGGGTGACCACATATAGAAATATGGATCTTTAAAACTTAGACCACATGAAAATAATTAACCAACCCATGACTTAGATTTAGTAGTAGTAATTCATGCTTTGAAGACGTGTCATCACTATCTCTTTGGGGAGAAGATTGTGGTCAACTTGGACTATAAGATCTTACCTTATATTTTATTGCAGAAATATCTTAATCTAAGAAGTACCATTGGATCAAGTACTTATAGGGGTTCAACATAGATATCGTTTATACCCTAGGAAGGGGTAATTTAGTGAATGACTCCTTGACCAGGATAGTTCCAATATTTTCATTGAGGAAGTCTAGTGATGAGTGGACTCTGATGGGGCTCTTTGCTCAAATCCACATAGAGACCAAAGAGCACAATAGATGTGAATTATTGATCAGAATTCAGTCGAATCCTATTATTTTAGAGTTTATTCAGTGTGATCTGTGCAATGATGATCTATGTCTGCATTTGAGGTGGTTTCTTCCAAGTTGGGAGAGGTCTTCTGATTGGTCTTTATCCCCTGAGGGTATTTTGTGCTTGAAGGGCTCTGTAGTGGTTCTATTATCTCTGAGGAAGGTGGCGATGCAAGATAGCCACCTGTATCAATGGGATGTCCATAATAGGGATACAAAAATGTAAAATTATGTTCATTGGTAGTTCTGGTGGTCATGTATGAGACGCGACATAGCAGACTTAATGTTGATATGCTACACATGTTCGTAGGTAAAATCGGAGCATCAAAGACCACTTGTTTCCTCTAGCTGTTACCCTTTCCCACCTGGAAGTGTGATGAAGTCCCCATGGATTTAATAATTTTCTTACCCCATACACCTCAGGGTATGAATGATATATGGGTTGTGATTGATCATATGACCAAATCGTAACACTTTATTATGATTATAAATACATCAAAAGTAAATGAGTTGGGCTGATTATATCTTCACTTGGTGGCAAGGATTCATGGTGTGACATTAGAAGTGGTCTAAGATATATCCCCCCATTTCACTTCTTGGTTTTGGGAATGACTTTATAATGCCTTGGAGTCTCAAATTAAAATGAGCACAACATACCATCCTCAAATGGATGGTCAGACAGACTGGGTGAATCAATTTTTTTAGAAAATGCTCCGTGCCTATGTTTTGGACCTTAGAGGTTCCTAGGATAGTCATTTGGGATTAGCTGAGTGTGATTATAATAATACTTACCAATACTCAATTTCAATATATCCTTTTGTGGTTCTCTATGGTCGGCCTTGTTAGTCCCTCTATGTTTGGCTTAGGTGGGTGTTACCTCACTGTTGGGGTCGAGCCTTGTGTAAGAGATATCTGAGGAGTTCAAGATGATCATGCACAAGTTATTGACATGCCAGAGTCACCAAAATTCCTATGGTTATTAGATTCATTGAGACCAAGAGATTTATATGGGTGATCATGCATTGTTGAAAATGGCCCCTCTCATATGTCATCGTTATTTGGGAATGTAGAGAAAGATGATGCCAACATATGCTGTACCCATTGAGATCCCCAAGAACATTGGAATGGTGGAATACAAGTTAGATTTTTCCTATATGTTTACATCTATTCATGACAAATTCAATGTATCCCAGTTGATGAACTACAATTTGAATCCGTCTCACATGTTAAATTGGGATGTTTTGGAGATAAATACCAATTTATCAGTGTTTGAGAGACTGGTGTGAATAGTATATTCCCAAGAGAAGGTTCTTTGGGGGAAGTATATTCCATTGGTCTGGGTCCTTTGGTAGCACTTTAATGATGTGCATGAGACTTGTGAGTGGATGTTTTAGGTTGATCAAGAGTAACCAATCCTGTTTTCTAATCAATCATCGGGTTGACTTACCAGGGCGGAAAGTTTTCATGGTTGGGAGAATTTTCACACCCACATGCTTCATATAAGAAACTTTTATCTCTTATATTCATAGAATATCTTTCCCCATGGGTTTCCCCTAGCCCTCCATGAATTTGGAGAAAAGTGGAGGGTTTTTGGGTGGCCTGAACTAGCTGTGCAATTCAGCCGTAGGGTTTACTAAACCATCTGGAAAAACCGTGGACACCCTCTAGTTCATAAAAAAATGTTTTATAATTCAAAATTTTAACTTTTATTATTAACCATAGTGAAACAATTTCTTGTCCATTTCATTCCAAGAATCTATGGAAAGTCTCTAATCTCTATCAACCTCCCATGGAACTTGATATTGAAGGGGGATTTGGTGGAGGAACTTCAAGATATCTCAAGTAAGTTAGTTTCCTTCATTTATCCTTCCATTTCATCAGGGTTTAGAGCACTTTTATTAAATTTCAAAATCTATAGAAGATAAGTGTTCGTACCTAGGGTTTTTTGAGTCTATTAGTCAAATACTGTGGTTTTAGGTTCATTTCCCACCTTGTGGTGCGGCGGTGGTGCAGTTGAAGTATCACACGATGATTTGAGGTTTTTGACACATTTTGTACGTGATTAAAAGTGTAAGAATTTTTGGATGAATTAGTTTTATTGGATTTATATTTTCAAAATATTCCTCTTTCATTGTGTTCAGTGTGAAAACTATTTTTGGTAGTATTTGTTATGCAATTGATGTTTAAGTGCAATTTCTGTGTGAAAATAGTTGTTTTTCTTGTGCAATCCATGTTGTACCAATTGGGGTCGTTTTATAATTCATGGAATTGTTTTATTAATTTTTTTAGTGCTAAAAATTCTGGTTTGTGTAATATTGGTATGAATTTGGTTTTAAAATAGGGGTTTTAAATAAATTTTATGTGTAAAGTTTTTTTATACATTGTTAAATAGTTTTATAGAATTTATAAGTACTTTATTGAGTTATGAAAATGGTGAAAATAATTTTTGGAAACTATTTTGAGTGTGTATGAATATAAATGATGTTTTTATGTGTAAATTTCATTTGATAACATGTGGAACTTGTTTGAGCACATAGAGGGAAACATGGGTATCTAGGTGGGTGGATGTGTACTAGTATGCTAGTGATCTGAAGTGAATTTTTCAAGGTTTCACTTTGAAATATTTATGTTGAAAACACGAAAAAAACTATATTAATGATGATTGGGGACCACTAGGTTATGAGTATGTTACATACTATTGGATCATGCATGATAACAAAAAACATTTATGTTTACTTTTACACCGATATATGAGATTCCTAGGGCCCACAACAAGATATTGCCAAGGGGTGTTATCATGACTAGTCCTCATTGACTATTTGGTATTTACCATTTTATTATGGCGTGTTTGGATAGAAAATAATTTATCTTACATGTTTTATTTAAATGTATTCATTCCTTAAGGTCACCCATTTAAAAACTAATTTCCTTTAAAAAATGCACTATAGAAATTGTTAATACCATTTTTTATTTAGAAAAACATGCTTTATTATTATCTTCTAATGATTATAACAAGAAATCATTGGGTGGTATCCTATTGTGATTTGGCTCAAACCCTAATTAAACCTTTGGGTGTATGTAGACCATATTATGTTTGACACAGGTAAGGGAAATGCCTTTAGAGTTGGCAGTTCAGGTTGTTAGTTTCCTTCAATGGTGCAGTGTTGTTGAGATGGCTTGTGAGTGATGACCCCTTATCATGTGGTGGTCCCTGGGATGTTTTTTCTACCACTTTTATAGTTTTGGACCTCTTTTTTCATGATTAATTCCTTTTATTTAGTCCTGAATTTTATTTAAGGCTTGTTTGGCCTGAATTTTTCAGATTTCGTTTATTATTTGTTAGTTGTATTTTAGGTATCCTAACTCAGGTAAATCATTCCGAAACCATTTTTATGTTACCCAAGAATTTGTGCCATCCCATTTGGATTGAGAATACATTTTATGTATTTACACATACCAGTTATAGTGCTGATTTTGATAGAGACCAAATTCAGTTTGTGATAATATCCAATCGTTATAGGTGGTGATGGAAATGAATAACATCGGTTTGTGAGGCGGTATTACACTGTACACACAAGCTATGGTTCATATTACATTTAATGGAAGTGGAGGTGGTTGTGGGTAATTATCCTAAAATAACAAAATATTAGAATATTTATATTACTAAGTTTATTATATCATAATTCTTCAATTTTAATTGAAGGGATTTGAGGAAGATATGAATTAAAATGTTCTATAATGGATGTTACCTAGTGTTCACCAAAATTCTTCCTAGAATTGATTTTTGCAAAAAAATTATACTTATAGGATGACTGGAGGAATTTTAGTAAAGAATTTGGTCTTGTTTTATCTGAGGCAAAGGTCTATGAAGGTGTGAAGAGTAGAGTATATGGGGTGGTGTTTTATAAGTGAGGTGAGTGGCACACCTATAATTTTTTAAAAGAAAAATATATTTCCACATTTTACACATACCATAGGGGTCATAAATTGTCCATTTTATAACATACAATATATATGGTCCAAATAAGTCTAGAGAATAGGTTTTGGAAATGTTTTCTATGACCTTAATACCTTATCATTTTAGTTTTACTCCAAGTAAACTAATTTTTACCTTAACCGTGGTAATTAATTTTATTCTACTTTTACTATTCCTAATAGTAAAAAATTATTTTGACCATATTATAAATTATAAATATTTTTTATAAAAAATATGAAATAAATTTTCCTAAATTCTATTTAAATAATTGTAAAAATTTATTATAATATTATACTCTCAAATGCGATGAGAATGTGGGGTTTTAATGAGAAACATTAAAATGTTAATTTTTTTTATAAAAATTCAATAGTAAATCTATTCTAACGAATGAAATTAGATTAAATGATACATAATTGTAATAATTTTATTTTGTAAAACAAATTAAATAATTTTTAAGATGATAAATTCTTTATAAGAATGAAAAAATACTAATAAAAAAAGTATTTTCTCTTATTCATTGAAAAGTTTATCTTCTCAGAAAATTAAAAAAAACTCACCGTAAGAAAATTTTAATATGATAATTTTAGGGATTAATTTCAGTTTTTAAAATAAAATTTATATAATTGATAATTTTAAATTTAAAAACATGTTTTCAAAAGCTGATGAAACTGATTTTTAGAAAAATTCATTTTTAAGCATAAAATTAGATTTATTCTTATATCATGTCTATAAAACACACAAGACGAATGATAAAAATTTCATCAAATATAATATATATATATATATATATATAAATTTCATTAAAATATTTCAAATATAGTGTTTTTATTATTTTTTTGTTATAAATCATTTTTTATAACATAAAAATAGTTTTTCCACAAAAGATTTCATTTATATTCAAATGGTTCTTATAGTATGTCATGCTTTATTTAAACTCATTGCTTCCTATAACACATGATAATATTGGTACTCTATATAATGAAAGATAAAATTAGTGTTTCATGTAACACAAGGTAGTCATAGTTGTGTATGTAAGGTATACTATTGAAAATATAAAATATATTTGACAGAAAAATTTCACAAAGTATTGGGGTGTTACATTTTATCCACCTTAAATAAAATATGACCATAGAATTTGAAATTTTACTTAGTAATGAATATTTTAAAATTTGAAATTCCCCTTAGGGAAAACCCACATCATAAAAGGGGATAAAAAAAGAGAGTCTTGAAAAGAGAAAAAGGGATGTATAAAAATTATGTAAAAAATACATACAAGGTTTTCAAATAAGATAAAATTTTTAGGAAGTTAAGATTTAGACATAAAAGAGAATTTTAATGTCCAAATAATGATAAATAGTGACAAAGATCACTGACCCCATGAATGTGAATGATCCTATTAAAATAAACAACCACAAAACCATAAACCAAAAAGGTTGTATTTGGTTGATAATATCATTAGGAATAAATGAAATATGATATTATTTTATTTCAATACAATTTTCCCACATTTGGGAAATTCTAACATTAATATGTTATTACTTTATTAAATTCTATTTAATAAGAACAATCTCATATTTTTGTTATTACAAAACCAACTTCTACATCATATCTTACTTTAAGAAATGAAGAGAAATTTGTTCTATTTGAATCACAAATGGATGAAATGGTCCATTAAATAATGAAAAGTCATTCATTTAATCTATTGATAGCATAACTAAAAAATTTTATGATCATGTTATCCAATATATAAAAATATTAATATGGTTAATTAATATATTAAACCATAAAACCTTTTAAAATATTTTATATATACCATTCAATTAATTATTAACCTTATAACCCTTCCAAAATTCAAAACTTATAAATAAGGTAACAAAATTTTCCTAAATAAGATTTTTATTAATCCCTGAAATATAAATAAGTATTTCATAGTGGTAACATAAAAAATATTTAAATATCTTGGTCATATATTCTTCTGAATCATTGTGACAACTAGATGTACCAAAAAACCTCAATGAAAACATTCAAGCTTCAACTTTAACACCATGAGTTTTTATGATTTTTTTCAAATATATTAAATATCATTGATGGAATTAATTTCATAATATACCAAGTTAATATTTCATTATAGACAACACCAAATTGAGTTTATACTTCATGTAATATCGATTTAGTTTGTGTCACATGTGACGTTGAGTTTTTAAAAAAAATGATATATTATAATTATAGTTATTTAAACATTACTAGTATATTCTGACTATTAAAATTGAAAATATGTATAGTAATAAATTTTTTTAAATGTAACTGTTGTATATAAAGAAAACATATTGTTGAAAAAATTCATAATATTTGGTAAAGTCTTTATATGTTTTGAAAATAATATTTTCCAAAAAAAACTACTTTCTATGTCTTTCTATGATTGATAGTAAAATAAATTTTTGAATATTTTAGAATTTTTTTTTGATTAAATAAAATAATTTTTTTAATAGAATCTAAATAAGTATATTTGGGTTATTTTTTATGAAATGTTTCATTTTTTGATGAATAGTGAAAAATACATAATTTTAATTGAAAACTGCCTTTTCATTTAATTTATTTATAAAGATAAATTAAATTTTAAATTGGGTTTAAAGTGTAAATAATTGAACATTAAATATTTTAATTTAATTTTGAGCATTTTTATCAATACAAATTGAAATTAGATACAATAAAACTTTTTTAACTTTTGATATTTTTCTATTTAAAAACTTTAATTCATGACACATCTAAGGGAGTAATTTTAAATTATTATTTTTTCCAATCATGTGAATTAAATTTGGAAAAATCAAATAAATATTTGTAATTATAAAAATTTATAATCTATAATTATCCCATTTTAATTTTTTAATAATTTTCCATGGCAAATCAATTAAAATTATTTACAACGATAAAGTAAACAATTTTACATATCTGTTAAAATTAGAATATAAGGTTTAAAAATTACCCAAAACATATCAAAAAACTAGTGAATAGAAATATTTAATACATATACTTTATATTATAAAGATTTATCTTTTATTGGTTCCATGTTTTGTGGAAAATATTTTGGTGCAATTATATTTTTTCAAAACAATTACAAGAGTAGAAATCAACTCACTTATAAAAGGCCACCCGCTCTCCCCTCACTTCAAACCTTCAAAAAAAATTTGTTAGAATAATAAACAATAAAATAAATACTATAATTACCTCTTATAATTATATAATACATAATTTTGGCATAAATTTAACCAAGAAAGGTCTTTTGTGCAAACCAAATTGAGTTACCCAAAGAATATGTGACATACATCAACAAACGTTTTTGTTTCTTCCTTAAACCCATTAAATTTTTTATATCATTATTATATAAAAAACATAATATTCTATATACTGAAATATTTTTATCTTAATTTTAATACCTAAAACCACACACACTACCATTAAATGGGTAATAAAATCATCGTTCGTGTGTACAATGGACTACCACCTCACGAATTGTTCGTGTGTACAGTGGACTACCACCTCAGAAACCGATGTCATTTATTTTCCATCACAACATATAAAGGATGGGAATAATGATATGGAAAATGATTATATATCATATGTATGATATTTGATTTATATATTTTTATTTAGTTATTATATAACATATAACTTCATGATTTATTTTTGTGAATATGATAATGATGTTCATGGGTATGACAGACTACAACCTCACGAAGTGATGTGACTCATTCGTTCTTTAACTAAAATGTATTAAGGATGGATTTAATATAAATATAATATATATATGAAATATAAATTCTTCTATAATCATAATATATATATATCATTTACTTTTCATTCTTTTAATATGGTAAAAATAATGGAAACATCTTTCATGTAGACGTATGACCTAATGTCCCCATGAATAGTGTATTGAATTTCATATGAATATATTTTATAGATTACTTAAAAGGACTACATAATGAATATATATTATATTTATGTAATTTTTAACATTATTGATATTATTAAGTATTGATTAAATTAATAGAATAAAAAATTTATCAAATCAAGAAATTTATGAAAAACATAACGGTTATTACTCATCACATAACTTTAACATGAAATTGTTAATAAATGAGTAATAAAAGGACATTAAAAATGATATAAAATATTAAATATAAAAATAAGTTTCTATGATAGATTTAAAATAATATAATATTTTTATATAGGATTTTGAACAAGTATGATGTAAGTCAAGATTTTAGTTAAGACAATTTGGTCTCAATTCAACTTCTTTGAGATGAAAGTTATGTTATGAACGTGACTTCCTTAAATAGGTATATATACAATAATTTGAAATATAATACCATGTATTTATTAACACTCATTATATTTTTATATTATTAAAATTCTATTTCTTTGTGGGCATTATGTATCAATTTTATCGAAGTGTAAATATTTTATGTTACTATCTCGTCGTTTATCACAGTTGTTCTTGATTAATTCTCTGTTGATTAGATATCAGGATATACCTTTCAATTTTTATCATTATTTTTCATAAAAATTAGTTATTAATGATATATTCAAGTAATTATACCATTTTTACACTCGTTGTTTTTCAAGATAAGAAAGAAAACATTTTCAAGAAAATCCCACTTTAATTACCTCTTTGGTAAGAAATTTGTTATCATTTATACACATGTTTTCTAAAATTGTTTTAAAAAATTAATTAAAAATATCTTATGATTATTAAAATTAATTTTAACCCATTATTTATTTCTTAAAATAATATTTTTAACGGAATCTTTAGGTTGTTTTTGAAAACAATACCTATTTGGATTTTATAGTAAATGTGAATAGAATCTCCAAATTTACTTTTACAAAAAGAATGAAATTTTAGTCATTAGGACCGATCATGGATTAGGAGAATACAATATAAGCTTTAAAATTTTTATTTAAGGAAATATGGTCTTTAAAATTTTTTATGTATTAAAAATACATTTTCATAGTAGAAATGTTATTTTTCTAAATAAATGTTGTAAATGATATTTCCAAAAATATTTTCCAACTAATATGAAATCTATTAATGTTACCATTTCTTTACTAGGGATATTATATAATAATTCCATTAATATTATTTCTCCAAGAGAATTATTTTTTGATGGATTGATGTTTTTGAAACCCATTTCTCTTCCAGATGTAATACAATGGAAAAAATAATTATTAAAAAATGTTGTTTTCATGAGTTATGCTATGGTTAAATGATTTTGGAACCCATATCTTTCCCACAGGTTAGGATATGATGAAATGTTTATGATACCCATTTAATTACATGGGTTATGATATGAAAACACTTTATGATATTCTAGAACACATATTTATGATTTCATAATGTGATGGGTGGGACCTATATCTCCCTAAAATGATTTGGGTAATTATTTAAATATCATGAGATAAATTGGAATAGAATAGGGAGTGGACATCATTCAATAAAAAGGGATGAAATGAGAAGTGAAGTCAATTTAGTAAGATAAGTTCAGAATGCAGAGTGATCCTAGTTTAGTAATACATGGCAAGAATGGGGTGTGAACCCGATTTAGTAAAGGATATAATCCTCTATGATGGTCTTCACAATAATCATTGACTAATGTGAAAATGATTTTTTATTCTCATTTGAATGCCAAAAATTCTATGTTTTATGATCTAATGGATAAATTTATTGGATTCCCTATGGTAGCATGTTTTATGAACTACTAATATTTATTTCACGACTCGTGATTTTGATATTTTATATGAATGGTATGGTTTTCAAGTGTTATCTCCATGTCCTCATACCTTTATGTTCATGTTATAATTATATATCCATGTTGTTTTTCTTTATTAGGTATCTAGGATAACTATTTATTCTTTTTTTTACTTTATCCTAGTTATGGAGATATGTATTATATATGGTATCTCTAAGGAGGTTTCTAGTTATGAATAATGTAGTGGGATATGACGTAGCTCACTTATGGACCAGTGATTATGTTTCCAATTTTCCAAAGGCATTAAACTATTATGGTTCTCAAGAATTTATTTATGTAGTGAAACAAATATTCCACAAAAATGATATAATTTATATACAAGAAAAGAATGGTTAGTTATAGTTGGTATCAGATGGAGGTTTAGTTAACCTCCAAAAGCATGGATAATAAAACCATAGTGATATTCCAAAGGACATGTATAAGGATTAGTATATAGAGGAGTCAATGTAGAGGAAAATGTCTTAGAATTTTGTTAATGGATAGAGTGACTCATTTACTAAAAACACATATTATGTGGATACTACAAGTGGATGTGGATTTGGAATAGATTTACTTAGGGTTAACAACCATGAAAACACTGTACTAATCTAGATTCAATCAGAAACTGGCCCATGACAATAGGCCTTACTACACACCTGGTTTGATGCTCCTAAGGGACATGGTTTGGAAATTCACAAAATATTTACAAACCATCCTAAAGTATTTAATGTAATATTATAATAAAATACCTAATATAAGACTAATGTGTCATTATTTAGATATACTATAGGTAATTTTCAGGATTATTTGGTTTCTGAGTATGATTATTGTTTCTTACGTTATGATTTTTGGTTTTATTAAATGGATATAACTTGAAAAACCCATGTTAATGTTGAGTGGAATGGAAAATTAAATGATTTTATTCCTTAGAATCCATATGTTACTATATGTGTAATGAAAAATATCATTGATATTATCACACAACATTCTCGAGCCATGAATATTTTTGGACATCCACAGAAACAATGAAGGGAGAAATATTCTATTGAGTCATTTATGAGGAAAACCCCATCTTATTTTAGTGGGTATTTTGATCAACTAGTTGTTGAAAAATGGATCAGCACTAATGAAATTATATTTTCATTTCTCCCATGTATGGAACATGAAAAATCAATTTTTAATATCTACCATTTGAAAGGTGATGTAGATCAATGGTTGACTCTTATCAAGAATATGAGGAAATAAGAGAAAAATGATTCCATGAATTGGGACAAGTTGAAGAACATATTTTTCAATAGTTTAGTTCCATGTACTCTTATTATGAATATGGATAATGTTTAACTAAAGTTTAGGAAAAATGATAATTAATCCATGGGTAACTATGAGGAAAATTTTACAAGCCATGAAACATTTTCTTCTGGTATTATTATCCAACCTGAATGTAAGGCTGATCGATTCTTTAGTGGTGTAAAACCACGTATCTGATGGGAGTTATCCATAAGATAATTCAATAGCTATGAATATATTTTTATGTGAAATAAAGGTGGAAATACTGATTTGAGTTAAGTATCAATCTATTGGTTTTGATAAGAAAAGTAAGATGGAGTTAAAAAAAATATAAGAACCATGGAGAGATGAAATTTATCCTTCCTTTATGATTTATGTGTTAGAAGAAGCATGGAAGATATTCCCATAGGGGATTGGTAAATGTTTCATGTGTAAAAGTTAATGTAATCGAGAAATTGATTTCAAAAGTGATGGAAAAAAGTAATGTTATGATGTGAATAGTGATAAAGTTTCATAGAATTCACCATCCACACTTCAATTATTCATGTTTATGAAGAATGGGGAATATAATAAAAAATTCCCAAACCCAAGGTTTAATAATGAAAATTGACGTTTTGATCCTATTAAGTAGAGGGACAAGGGTATATATCATGATATCACTACTTCTAATTAGGGATGTGATAAAGATGTAGTAGAAGGTATACTTACAATCCACACAAGAATTGATAATGTCTTTTTTGACTATATTTCTATCGATTATTTCTTATTTAAATAATTTTACAAGGGTAATAAGATTCCACCTAAATGATTATATGTGAATATAGCTGTAAAAATCCATAATTCTATTGTGATTACATCTCATGTTTTTTATTCATCTCCAGTTGATGTCGGTGGGAATATACTTCCTAAAAATCTTGTTATTATTCATTTGGATTAATTTAATGTCATCCTAGATCTAAAATGTATTTATCTACATAAATCTGACATCATGATTTTAGTATGGGAAGTTACATATCAAATTCCAAACAAACCAATGATCATATATCAATGTGTTGATAATTGTGAACTTTCGATTGATATTACATCCATTGATTCGGTCTTATCTCGCATTTTAAGGGGATTTTATCTCAAATGGTTAGGATGAAACTCAACATTGATGATATCACTATTTTTCAATAATTTTTTGATGTCATTGAAGAATGTTTTCTTATCCCTATACCAAAATGTGAATTTGGTTTCCCAATATAACTCATTCTTGGGGAAAGTACAATATCAAAGAATACCTATAGAATAGTCTCAATTGAGTTGCAATAATTAAAGTAGCAATGAACAAAAAACCATGATAAGAGAATCATTCAGTCAAGTGTGCCAACTTGGGGTGAAAATATTATTTTTCTGAAAACTAAAAATTGATCAATTCAACTTTACATTGATTATTGGGGGATGAACATGATCATAATTAAGAACATGTATCCTCTTCCATGTACTTATGAATTTTTTGATCAACTACAGAGAGATCAGTAAGTTTGAAATATTTAAATTGATTTTGGATATCATTAATTGAGGGTCAAAGAGGCTATACCCAAGATGACATTCCATATAAAGTATGTACACTATGAATATATAGTGATGCTTTTTGTCTTAATAATTCAACTAATATAAATATGGATTTAATGAATAGAGTCATTATAGATTACTTTAATCAGTATGTTATAGTCTTAATAGATGATTTTATACCATATTAAAATATCAAGGATGATTATAAAGAACACTTGATAATTGTACTAAAGACACATAGAAAAGAGTAACTACATGTAATGTTTATAATGTGTTAATTTGGGCTGCGGATGTTTTCATTTTTGAGTCCCATAATCTCAAGAGATGGTATATTTGTATATCCATAAAAGATAGAGGCTATTAAATATTGGCCTAAACTAACCATGGTAAATGAGATCCACAATTTTCATGGTATATCACTATATTATGGATGTTTTGGGAGAATTTATAATGATTATCTAATCCTGTAACCAAGATAACTTAGAAGGGAAGAATGTTCCACTATAAAGATAAATGATAGGAAAACATCAAGGAATTGAAGAGAAGGTTAGTCAACACACTAGTTCATACATTACCTTATAGTGGATAAAGGTTTCTAATATATACTAATGTATCCAAGAATTAATTAGTGAGTATTTTATGTAGAATAACATGGTTATAACCTATGCCTCATGAAAATGGAATATTCAAGAGAAAAATTACCCAACTCATAAAATTAATTTAACTATTTAATTTTTTGAATTAATGATATTAGGAATTATATTTATAGTGAAAAACTGATATATATACTGATCATAAATGATTGAAGTACATATTCCCATAGGAGTTAAAAATTCTGTAGAGAAGATGGTTATGGATAATAAAATATCATGAATGATCAATACATCAACACCATGTGAAAGAGAATAAGTTGGATGATTATTTGATTTTAAAGAATAATTCTAGGTTACCCATGATGAGGATCACAAAATATCCACTTTTTCTATATTTTTACATGTATAATTTGGAAATCCTGAAGGAATGGAAGAAATCTTATATTTTTGAATTGAATGTTAAAAAATCTATCCAAGTGAATATTATAGAGTCACATAAGGAAAAAGTATATTTTCAATAGATTTTTAAAAATATTCTTGAGTTTATCCTTGATCATGCAGGAATAATAATGTTCAATAACTATGTATGGGTTCCTTCCATAAAGGACTTGAAGGAGTTGTTAGAGGAAGATAATAGTTCTCCATTCTCTATTCATCCAGGAAATATGAATATGTACTATGATTATTAGGAATAATTCCGGTGGGATAGAATGAGGAGGGATATAATATAGTTTATATCTTGGTTCTTGGTATATAAACAAGTTAAGTCTGAAAGACTAACGTCTATAGGGAAATTACATCCATTTACCACACTGTTTTGGAAATGGGAGAACATAACTATGAATTTTTTCATTGGACTCACCAAAACCTCTAAAAGGAATAATTCTACTTGGGTGGTAGTCGACTGAGTTACTAAGTCAACACACTTCATCAATATGAGAGATGAATTATTTGTAGATCTGATTTCTAGGATATACATTAAAAAAGTGGTAAGGATGCATGGAATACCATATTCTATTTTATTAAATCTGGATTCATGGATGACCTTAATATTTTGGAGAAGTATTATGCAAACCCTTGATTCATGAATGAGTTTCAGCAATGTGTATCATAGTCTAATATATTTCCAATCTGAAAGAACAATTCCAAACAAAGATGATATCATAAGGTATTGCTCCATGGATTTAAAAGATAATTGGGATCAACACCTTCCTCTAGTTGAGTTTTCTTACAATAATATATTTCAGTCAATAATTCAGATGGATCCTTATAAATCCCTATATGGAAATAAATACTGAGCTCTTACATTCTAGAATGAAGCTAGAAAATGAAATATATTGGGACCCGAGATAGCTAATGAAATAGAAGAGAAGGTTAGATCTATCAAACATCATATCAAGGATGCTCCATGCTAGTAAAAAAATTATATTGATAATAATCCTTGTGATTTTTAATTTCATGTTGGTGAAAAAGAATTTCTATAAATTTTTCCATGGATGATGGTTTTGAGATTTAGGAAGAAACGAGAAATAATCGCTCAGTATATCAATCCCTTTGAAAATTTTTATTGTAAATGGATTATATCATATCTCTTAGAGCTTCCACCAAATCTCTCTCAAGTACACTATGTGTTCAACTTATATATCTTATTGAATTAAATACTTGACCCTGCAAATAAACTAAACTCAGAGGTCATACCATTGGAGAATATCTCTCATACAAGGAACAAATAGTAGAGATTATTGATCATATAAAGTTAAATGAAACTAGACCACTCACCTGGTAAATGTATTATGGTGAAACCACCACTTTGAAGAATATATTTGGTAACTTATTGATATGATTATCTAGAAGTATCCTCATTTTTAAAATTAATGTGATGAATTTCAAAGTTGAAATTCATTTAAAAGTAGGTAGAATGTAACACCCCATGTTTTTTTGAAAATTATTTTTCAAATAAATTAAAATTCATTGATAGATTTTGTTTATTTCTCCACAAATTTAATTTTGTGTTATATGAAAAACTGTGTTAATCATGATGTACACGAAACAATGACTTATCTTGTGTTACGCATGATATTGAGTTTGAACAGAATAATGTCATATTATTAATATAGTTATTTAAAAATTCACGTTACAACTTTCCCATTAAACATAGTAATATGAATAGTAATGTTTTTAAATTTAATTGTTTTATATAATGAAATAACATGGATGGTAAAATAAATATTATTTGGTAAAGTATTTTTATGTTTTTAAAATAATATTTTTTTAAACAAATTTATTTTTATGTTTTTTCACAAAAAATTTTAAAATCAATTTATGAAATTTAAAAAAAATTATTTATTATTATAAAATTATTTTTTAATTCTTAATTTCAAAATTATATTATGTTTATTTTTTTTGATTTTTCTAAAATTATTCATTTTTTGACGAATAGTTAATAATTATAATTTTTAAATGAAAACATCCTTTTCATTTCATATATTTATAAAGTTAAATTAAAATTTTAATTAGTTTTAAAGTATAAATAGGTCAATCATATATATATTAATTCAATTTATGTCCTTGGAATTAATTTTATATTGAAATTATCTCTAAAAAAATTTGTAATCTTTTGATCTTCTTTTCTTGAAAACCCTACTTTCTTGACACGTCTGTAAAATTAATTTTAATTTTTTTTAATTTGGTGAATTGTATTTGGAAATTTGGATTCAATATTTTGAATATAAATAATATATTATTTCTAATAATTTATGAATAATTTTTTTCAATGTTATTAGTGTAACCAATGAACATTAATTGCATCGATTAAGGGACAAACAAGATTACTTAGAGGATAAACATAGAATATAACGTTTAAAGATGACATAAAACTAGTCTAAAACCCATTTTATGGCCATATTGTTACCTTATACCTACTTGTATCAATATTGATTCCATTATTTAAGCCACATTACACTTAAAGCACCTAAGTGGAATTTTCTATTTTCAAAATATTACCAGAGTGACACTCACCTCAATTATAAAAGTCCACCCCCTTTATTCCTCACTCCAAACCTTCAAAACCTTCTAGTTCAGCGAATAAATATCCAAATAAATATTCCAATTACATATTATCATCCTGGAATCGTTAATTTGGGAATAAATCGAACCATGAAAGGCCTTTGGTGAAAACTAAAGGGAGATACATAATGAAAATGTAACATTCATCAACTAACATTTTTGTATTATTTGTTACTCGAAACCCTTAAATTAATTTTAAATCTTGATTATATAATAACATAATTATATTAAATTTACTTATATGTTTTTAAGTTAAAGGTAATACTATAAACCAAATACACTATGATTTAATGGGTTCTAAATCATTTTTCACATGTATGGAAGATTACAGCCTTGTGAACCGATGTGATTCATTTTTCCATTACCACCTATCAAGGATGGGAGTTAAAATGAAAATTATATATATATATATATATTATGTATTTATTCTTCTAGAATTATAATATAACATATTCCTTTATTTATTCCATTTTTTTGTAATTTTATAATTTCGTTTGGGTGTACGATAGTCTACTGCATCACGAAGCGATGTGAGTCAATCACACTTTACATATAATTGAATAAGGATGAGTTTAATAGAAATATTTGATATATATGACATAAAATTGATAATATAATTACTATTTATATCTATTATTTAATTTTCACTTTTTTAATATGATAATAAAATGGAAACAACGTCCATGCGTACATTTGACCTACCGTCTCCATGAACGGTGCATTTCATTTCCTATCAATAAATTTTATATATTACATCAAATAATTATATTATTAATATAAATGATATCTATATCATGTTTATAATTTTTAATATGATGAAATAATTATTAAATCAAGATAATAAAAAACATAAAAAATCAAAACATTTACAAAAATTAAAGCGGTTATTACAAGAAACATAACTTTGAAGATTGAATTGATTATAAACAGGTAATAGAAAATCATAAGAACATAATATATGATATTATATATTGAAATTTTGTTTTAAGTTATATGTATAATAAGATTTTATTTATTATACATAATGTTTTAATGAGTATTACACAAGTCAATACTTAAGGTAATGTGATTTTATCTCAATTTGACCTCTTTGAGACATATGCTATGTTATGAAACTGTATTCATTCACAGGGAGTATAAACCCCATGATATGTAATATCATGAATTTATTCATCCTAATTATATTCTATTTATCTTTATTTTTTATTAATTCATGGGGATTATGAATCAATGTTACCAATGTGGTAATGATTTAATGTTATAATCTCATCATTTATCTGGATTGTTTGTGATTAAGTCTCTAATATTTAAATATCACTATCTACCTCTCAATAATTCTCCTAAATTCTATTCTCCTCTACTAATTCATGATATATTCAATAAATGGTACCATTTTACCACTCATAGGTACTTTATATTATTAAGAAATATTTTTAAGGAAATCTAACTTTATTTAAATATTCGATCGAAAATATGTTTTCTTTCAAAACCCTGTTTTATATAATTTTTTAATACATTTATTATTACTATATTATTATTTTTAATAATTATTTGTAATTTTTTTTATTTTTATAAAAATGATTTGAAATTAATAATTACATCGTCTTCCAAAATAATGTATGTTTTTATTTTACCAATAATCTAAAAAGAATATTCTTTTTAATATGTATGAAATGAACAAAATTGTCAAACGTCATGAACAATAATTACTTAGATTATTTCATTATATGTTTTTAAATTTATTTTAATATAAAAACGATTTTCATAATTTTTATGTTTTAAAAATAAATTTTCAAAGATGTAAAGTTACTTTTATCATAAAATATTTTAAATGATCTTTTAAAATTAGTTTCTAACTAAGATGACAATTGATAGTGTTAACTATAAATTAATGGGGATATGATCCAAGGATAAAATTCATATTGTTTTTTTGAATGGTTTATGATTTCAAGGAATAATATTTTTGAAGCATATTTCTCTCCCATGATTTTAACAATGGTAAAAATTCTTATGAAACATGATTCATTTCACAGGTAATTCTATCGTGAAATGGTTTTGAAACCTATATCTTTAAATATTTTTTGATATGTTGAAATATTAATTATAATAATTTAATTTCATCAGTTATGATATGAATATTTTTTATGATTATTTGAAAAAATTTGTATGATTTTATTATTTGATAGGTGGGACCTATATCTACCTCTAATGTATTAAGTAATGATTTATATGCCATTATATAGACATAAGTGGAACCTGTAGTCTACTTGGTTCAGTAATATAGGTATGAAATAAAAAGTGAACTAGGTTCAAAAAGAGAGGTCTCGAATGATAAGTGAACACAATTCGGTAATATAGATCTATAATGGGGAGTTAAATAGGGTTAGTAAAGGAATTTTTCAGCTCTGATGGTCATGGATGTGAGCCTCAGATAATATGGAATTTTTTTTCTATGCTTATGTGTATACACCAAATTCCCTGACATTCGGTCTCATGGATTATCTTATTTTATTTCCTTTTGACTCATGTCTTATGAAATTCCATTATTTATTCCATGTCTCATGATTATGATCTTTTATATGTTTTTAGTGGTTTTAAAATGTTATTCTCTGGTCCACATAACATTAGTTTCATGTTATGGGTATATATATCCCTTTTTTTCCCTTAATAGGAATCTGATCTCACCCTTTCTTATGTTTCTTTTCCCCATGTTATAATGATATGTATTATGTATGACATGTATAAGAAGAGTTATTTTTATGAAGAACATAGTTGGAGATGTCGTTTCTCACCTATGAACTGGTGTTATTGTAAATATGCTTACAATGTCACTAAAATAATATGATTCTTTGGCATGTATTTATGTAATGAAATAAATATTTTGAAATAATTATACAATGTTTATGTATGAAAATATTTGGTAATTAAATCAACATTCCTTATATAAAACCTAATATTATTAAGTATGTCACATAAATTCATTAATAATAAAATATTAGTCAATGATAACATATACCACTTTTTCCAAAAACCATTAATTAGTTTCAAGGTCATCAATACTATCCAATTTACATTATTCCTTTCAATCACCACTTTATTAAAAGTGAACACAATCTTTTTATCACCAGCAATATATTAAGGTTTATCTTCACTTAAAAAAATATCAATTTCACATTAAATTACCATTCTAATACATTAGTAAAGTTTAACATATTCATATAAATCCACAACGAAAAACTAAAGTGGAAGAATACATTTATGTTCCAAGATTATAATAAAAAAAAATAAAAAAAATTGAAATATAATTATTTCAATTCCAATACATAAACACATCAATAATTCCAAATTCTTCATATAATATTATGAAGGCTTTGTCAACTAATTCCTTAACACTTCTTTCGTTTCATATGTCATTTATAGTCTACTCATCACCAATAATAAAATCATTACTCATAAAAAATCACTGATTATCTTCATGATATTTCCCTTTAGGACATAAATTTTCATAATTAACATACTTTAAACATTTGAAACATTCAACCATCGATGAAATATTAAGGAGACCATAATTCCTATCGATCAAGTTATCCAAAATTTTTAATTTTCCTCAATAATTACTTGTTTAGTGTTTTTTCCACACTCAAAAAATATTCCCATTTCTATAGGACATCTACTTGGTTCTTCTTCCCAAATTCCTGACATGTAGATATATAATCTTCATTCCCCTATTGTCTCCACCACTTGAAAACTTGAAAAACTCTATCCTTCACCTCTTTGGCGAATATGATATTTGGTTAATGTTTAATTTTTTAATTATACAACATGATAAATGATTAGATATAATCAAAATATCCTTCACTTGATTTTTCATCCCATTTGGTTTCTCATCAACACACCTTTTATCACATTTCAAATTGACACAGTTCCTTCTAGTTCCCTCAATTGGATAAAACTAAATACTATATTTTGAGAAATAATAATCGTAGTGGGAAACCACATAATCATGAAATATAAGTTACTGAATGTCAAAATAATGATACATTATTTTCAATATGGGACACATTTGGATTAACCTAGGTCACTCATGATCATTATTTAAACTATTTATGAAGTTATATTAATAGTTTAATTTTTTTTAAAGCATATCCCATAGGCATGTCAAAACTTGGCATGTAGTAAGGTCTATTTTCATGATCCAGGTGATGAAAAAATATAGCTTAATGCTCCTATTTTAGATTTATCACCACTAGGTACCTATGAGCAAGATCATCATCCACTTGTAGTATCCAAAAAATGATCTAATTTATTGGAATCCAGAAATTAATTTTTTTAATAAAATTACATGAAATTTTATAATACTTTGGCTTATCCTTTCATTTATTCATAGATATATCCCTAGACATATCCTTATATATATCCATAGGGAATTTACTAAGGTTTTACCATATTAGTTTCTAAATGATAACTAAAAATTTCCTCTGATACAAACTATAGTGACCCAAGGCTTCTAAAAAAGAGATACTATATCTTTTAGATGAATATTCAATACATTAAAAAAACACATGACCAAGTATTTTAATGGTTTAGTAACTGGGAATACTAGGTACAAAATATTCTTATTTAAAGGATGATATTAATTGTTTCCCATAATGATATTTCCATTTAGTACACTTCATAAACATACTCTACATAAACATGTTATTCATAGAATGGGGAAAGGAAATATAATAAAGGGATAACTCAAATTCTTTGAAAGTAAAACAATGGAAAATATGTAAAAATAACATGAGAATAAGGGTATGAGAATGTTTTAATAACAAAAAAACTATGCCCTACATATAAAGGATCAAAATATTGATCCATGGAATACATTTTGTATTTTATAAAGACATGAATAATAATTAAATAAAAGAACCTAAGCTAAGAGAGAATAACATTGAATAAAGACATGGAATTATGGAATACCAAAAATAATAGAAAATTATTTCATTAGTAGTCAAGGATAATTTCCAAAACTATCACAGTGGAACCAGTTCACTCCTCGAACAGTCATATAAGTCATGGGTAACTCCCAAGACAATAATAGTGGACAAAGTCCCCTACTAAATTGGGTGAACATCATATTCCAATACTGTTTATCTCATGGGATATCAATCATTAGCCAATGAATTATATGGAGATATATTTTCCACCCGTATTTTATTATAACGAAACCTCTTTCCTTAGTTATAATGTACCACAATTCACATAACTAAAACCATAAGTATCTATGCCATAAGCTAATACAACATTCATTATATCATAACACATAAAAAGAAAAAGGCTCTATAAAACATCCATCATAACAAAACCCACGAAAATAAAGGGGCTTTGTAAAAATTTCATCATATTAATAACCATTAAAAGAAATGGGTTAGGTAAAACAATAATCATATCAGTACGATTTAAAATAAATGGGTTTTGTAAATATTTTATTATATCATAATGCCTGGAAAATCGATTTGTTTCATAAACATTTCATTATTTAATTATAAAAAAACCCATCTAAATAGAATTGGTTTCCTAGAAATCTTATCATTTTAATCTTAAACCATTTAGATAAGTAATAATAATGGTATTTGTGGATAATATCCTTAGTAAAGATTAAGTTACATTAAAAGATAAATAGAAAATTATTTTGAAATATCATTAGAAACATTTCATGAGGAAAATAGCCTTTCCAATTTGGAAAACAATCTTTTAAAACATAAAACATTTTCTAAATAATTTTCATTAAAAGTAAGATTGGAAACTTATAAATTAATATTTAAATATAATTTAAAATATTTGTTGTGGAAAATATAATATCTTCTCCAAAAACATGTTTTATAACACAATTTATTTTCAAAATAATTTTCTTGGAAAATACCATTGGAATTATATAAAGGAATCTTCAAAAATTATTTAAAACATTTCATGAGTAAAAAATCATTTTCACTTTTAGAAAAACTTTTCAAAAACATAAAACATTTTGGAAATAATTTCCCTTAGAATGACCTTGGAATCATATAATCAAATATTTAATGAAAAAAATGGTCTGGATGCTGGAAATATTTTTAATTACATATGTGTTAAAAAAATTATTCCTTCTACATTTTTCTATAAAATACAAAAATTCCTTGTTTGGAAAATTAATTGAATATTACTTTTAAAACAATTTATAAAATTCAAACATGGGTAAAAATGACTTTAATAAATCCTTTAGAGAGTGATGAAGAAAATGAATTTTTTTATAACACATGTATATGGGTGAAAAAGGGTTTTGACTAGAGAGTGAAATAAATACAATTTTTCATTAATACATTTTTCGATCTCTTTAACCTTATAGGAGATAAAAATTTAGGAAAAACATATATTCTCATGGAATAATTATATGGTAAGTAAGGAGGTAAATGTGATATAATAATTAAATAAGTTATATATTCTACCATTATGATATATATTTATTTAATCAACCCTTATTACTTACCAAGTAAAATAAAAATGAAAAACACATTACATCGGATCGCGAGGCGGTAGTCCATCGTATTTACGAGTGAATTTATTGTTTTCCAAGCGGTTTGAAGGTAAAAATTAAGATTTGGTATTGTAATTATATAGGCATAATAATAACATAAATAATATATATAAACATTAAATCCATAATTATATCCATACATGAGAGTTTGTGATGGAAAACAAATAACATCGGTTCTTGAGGAGGTAGTCAGTCGTACACATAAGAGATGATTCTGTATCCCATTTGATGGAAGGGTTAATGGTTATTGTTAATGAAGTTGACATAATAAAGTAAATGTATAAAGAAGATAGAGAGGCAATTATATCAACATGTTTTAATAAGAATTAATTATGGTTTAGTAATAAATAAAATAAAACACTCGGTTAGGGATGCTACCACTTTTTTGGAAAACATCTTTTTGTTTGATCCAAAATATTTCTTATGTTAGATTTAGGACAAAACTAAGTATTATAGGTTGAGTTAAGGGATGTAAGAAAGGTATTTTGTTAGATATTTCATGTGGAAGAGGGGGGGGGGTCTTAAAGATTGAATAAGAGAGGGTTTTAGGTGGCCTTTTATATGTTTGGTGAGTGGTATACATGTAATTTTTGAAAAGTAAAAGGTGTACACATGTTTTTATCATTAATAAAATATATAAAATGGTATATTATAGATCCTAAAATAGATAGGGATGTAAAATTTCCATCAAATGGTTATTGGAATAGTTTTGGGTCATTTTAACCCTAATCCTTTTAATTTAACTCCCAATGAACCCATTTTTACCTTAACCGTGGTAATGAAATATTTATACTCCTTTTATTATTTATAATTGTAAAGAAAATAAATTTGGACTTGTTAAAAAATATGAATTATTTTTATTCAAAATATTGAATTCATTTTTTCAAATTCTATTCATATAACGGGGAATATATATTTTCATATTAATCCCGCACTCATGATGAGAATGTAGTTTTTTCAGAGAGAAAATGTTCAAAAGTTAAAAGAACATTAGATCAAAATTTATTATTAAATTAATTAAAATGAACTAAATTATATTAATAGCTGTATATTTTTTATATTTTTTCTTTTAAACCCATATAAAAATAATTTTTATGTTGTTAAATGATTTAAAATAAATGAAAATTCATAATAAAAAATTATTTTACATTAATCATCAAAAAATCTTTCTTCTCAGAAATTTTTTAATAATTCAACCTAATAAAATTTTTACCTCATGATTTAAAAAATATATTTCCTTTTTAAAATTAATTTTATATAATTGGAAAAATTAATTTTAATATATGTTTTCAAAAGGCGAAAAAATAGTTTTAAAAAAAAATTAGTTTCAAATATTTAATTGGATTTATTCTTATCACTTGTCTAGAAAACACATAAGATGAATGTTAAAAATTTTATTTAATATATTATATATAAATTTATTTAATTAATTCACTAAAATGGATGAATTTATTTTCTTATAAAACATATTTGTACATATAAAGATAATTTTTCATAAAAATATTTCTTTTATTCTAAAAAGGTTCTTATATTAATTTCTATTTTAAAGGCCACATATAATTTCATTTTATATTCACCTATAAATTATATATTATTAAATTTAGTTAATATTATACATACATGACATTCAAACAACTTGGTGATAACATTCATATTAAATAATAATATTTTTACTATATGTCACATTTTATCAAAATTCGGTGTTGCGTGTAACAGAAGATAAACTCGGTATTGCATGTAACATAAGAAAAACATCGTGTTGCATGTAGTATATCCAAATATTAGTATTTTTTTGTAACAAAAAATATATGAAATACTTAAACTTATTTTAAAAAATTATTTCAGAAAATCTCGATGAATGTTACGGGCACGACTAGAAGTACACGTACTAGCCCCGAGTAGGTGTGGAACACCATGTACCACATGTATACGCCAAGAATGATGAAAGAGAATCCAAGGTGTATCCATTAGAGAATAGAAACATGCAATGAGGTGGGGTCACATGACATGTGTACCCCCTAAACACACCATGAATTTCTTCCTAAAATGTTTTCCACTCACATTTCCTTCTCCGAGACTTGGATTTTGGAATGCAAGTATCCTATCATAAGTGCTTTTTCATGTGATGGAATTCATTGTTTCCTAATATATACATTAAGAGATGTTTCATTCATGAATATTATTAAGGAAATACTTGAGTATGTTAGTGATTAGGCAGGATCATTAGAGAGATGTCTAGGTTGGTGCTCCCATGTCATATCGGGGCACGATTCCCTCATACTATATATATCGGTAGAGTTCGTACTCCCCAAAACTAGGCCTAAGTCCTCTATCCATAGAGTGTAAGCCTCCTATTTTTGAGCCTTGGTATAAATAATGTCCTCCATGGGTGTCCTGGCTCCCTCAGTTGTTGAGTGAAATGAATAGTGGAGGGCCCTTCTACACTAATTCAGACGAGGTTTATTATGAAATTGGGAATTATTATTTTTGATAGCCTGACTCTAGAATACCCGGAGCCTGGTGCATTGAAATAGGATGTGTTAATCTTTAAAAAAACCATGCATTGACATTTCTACACATCATGCCCCATACAGAGGATCGAATCCATTCAGGTTCTGGGAAACCAACTACATCTAACATGCTTCTTCAGCTAAAAACGGATACCTGAAAAATTTATTTAAAAAAATATGGTGAGAATAGGAATGCTCAGTAAGAGGTTTTAAAATAACATAATATACCAATTATAACTTTTGAAAAATTCATTATAGTTTTCCATAAATAATTTTCTTAAAAAAATATTGTAACATATGCAACATATCATAACGATTTTCTAAGAAATAAAAGTGCATAATTAAAATCATATTAATAGAACTACAAAAGAACATGATTCAATTATAGGAATGCTTATTTAGATTAATAAGTAAATGAAATAATAAATAAGTATAACATATGAATATTCAAGTAAAATTTAATGACTAAGATTGATAAATAATCAGAGTTTCACATAAAGGTAATGAATTTAATTTCATCTTTAACTACTATGAAACATACACCGGCTAATAAATCACTGAGGGCTAATTAAACATCATGCCATAAAAATTAAATTATTCTAATAGTCAAAAGTATTGGATCATAACCATTTATATTCTACTAGTTGAATATCCATTTTTTTAATTAATTATTTTATACAAAATGAGAATATGTATAATATTAGACCCATCAAAATATTGTGTCCAGACCTGAAATGTCAATGGCCTCATGCCATGATCTGATTGTCTCATGAGAACTATTGATGCATCGAGGGGATTTCATTAACCGGTCCCCAACCCATTATACTGAGTCTATTACATTCCTCATCTACTAAATATGATCATATATTCAAATTCCCCATACAACTTCGAATATTTAATTTCACATTTCATATTATTCAAGGATTCCCATAACACCTTGAACAATTTAGTTCATAATTCCATAAAAGGTCATATGATTTTTAATTACCTTCACTAGAATTTAAATATATATAGTGAATCAAGCATATAAGTATTAATTAAAAAACTATCAACTACATGGCTATGTCATTTAATAGTGAGTATAATAACCAGATTATGGAATATGTGATGAAAACCAACGCACTAAAAGAAATGCATGTTTTTTACATTAAATGATAACCCAAAGTAATAAAATCTTTATAGATAAATTACAAATTGGAATTTCTTCATGGATTGGGTTCTTAATTAAAATATAAACCAAATATTTCAAAAGGGGTAT
Organism: Viscum album; assembly: GCA_963277665.1. NCBI lineage: Eukaryota > Viridiplantae > Streptophyta > Magnoliopsida > Santalales > Viscaceae > Viscum > Viscum album. The sequence continues at coordinate 828,419,226 of OY728156.1, forward strand.
TAAACACATAAATACCGAAAATTTCACTTCTGGTAAGCTTATGTTTACTATATCCCAGGGTACAAAAGAAGTTAAACATGAAGAGCTTGAAATTCAACCATAATTAACACCATTTAGAATATGTTTGAAAATAAATGATTCATAAATATGCATGTAAGACCAGTAAATACCAAATTTTATACTCTTTAACTCTCCACAATTGCTAAATGGATCAAGAGTGTAATAGTTAAAATATTCGAAATTAGTGTATAGTGTTGTGTAAATCTGTTTAAACACAAGGGTATAACATTAGTGTTTTCAAACAAAACTAATCTTATTTCGAAAACAACATGTTATATTCTTTCTTATCAATCCATCTAAATAAAATTGAGGATCAAAGTTTACATGTGTACACATATATTCACATATTAGAATATACATCATGTATTAAAGGGTTTATACCAATAATCTATTGGCACCTATATGACTTTAACATATTAAACACATTAATTAACTAGAGTCCCTAAAACATTAAATCATAATAAAAAAATTTAAAGGTTTTATTTATTAATCAATATTATATAATTTTTTTGTAAACATATATAATGTACATGTATAACTGAGTCTTACACCAATGTTTATTGGTGAATAATTTTTTTTACCAAGAACATAAATTAATCAATGAAGTTCAATGTTAAAAGACTTAACACTGGTTTAGAGGGTGAGTTACATAAATTGTATAACTATACATGCCCGTGTATACTATATATATATATATATATGAAAATATAATTTCATATGTTTAAAAAAATTCTACCTCATCTTTGAAAGTCAATGTTTAGAGGTTTTAAAACCGAATATAATAGAGGTTATTTTAAAACTGTATATATATATATATATTTACATATATAATCGGATATATAAGGTATATATATATATATATATTTCATGAGAAAAATAACCCTTCAAGTTTAAAAATTACCTCATAACCGAAAATCCATAACTCCTTGGACTAGGAATATGTGGGCTTTCAACCAAACCATAATGATGTACAAAGATGAAATTGAGTATTCATATTTATGTATTAATGTATATGCCTCAACATTATTATCTTACATCCACAATAGAGCTTGAACTTGAAAACCAGAAGACCTTGGATCGGTATAGAATAACATTTTAACTAAACTAAAATGTTATAAAGATACTTTTATGAGAATACATATATATATTTATATACTCTCAAAAACAACATCACAACACAACTTATCCTTTACGTGGCTTCAGGAGGAGGAGTGGCTTAGTAAGGGTTCATGGGAGCTTGCTGGAGGTTTGAGGAGAGGAAGAAAAATCGAGGGAAATGTGGTGAAACTGATTGTTTTTAAACTATATTATGTATAAAGTATATAGAATATTTAGTGCTACTATTGGAAAAATGATACCTACTTAGTATAATAATATACTAGGTGAAGTATTTGTGGAACAAATGAGGGAAAAGGAGGCCTCATATGGTGATGGGAGGAGTCACGGGTGAGGAAAAAGGGAAAGGGAGGGTAGGGGTTACTGGTCCAGTGTAGGTGAAAGGAAGAAGAGGCAATGTGGGTTAGGAAATACAGAGAAATAATGGAGTATGGAGATTAAATTCTAAGAAGATCGGACGACCATGGATGATGCGGCAATTAAAAAGAATTGGATGGTCGCAATTAGATCCATGGTAGATCAATGGATCTGGTTCGACTCAGTGTTTTAAAAATCTCAGATGGAAGAGATTAGATCTGTGTTGGATCAGACGACACACAATAAAATTTGGAGGATTCTAAAGATTCTAGGAGATGAGATCCCTATCTAAATAGATGGCACAAATCGCGCTCGACGTGATCCAATAGCTTGGATTCAATCCTAGCCAAATTTACTCTTCCCATAATAAAATAAGAGGAATCTCATGGCTTATTTATAAGCCAAGATCTTCGAGAAATGGCTTAGAATACTCCCTCCCCCTTCCTGGTACCACCCCGTACTGGGTTCTGCGGGTGCGCACTGACGCCCACCCATGTCACTGTACCGCCCCCCACGGTGGTGCACTCTGATCCCGTGCACCCTTCATGGTAGCTATGCCCCCTGATCGCAAGACCTAGCGTGCATTGTGCTTGCACAAAATCCCACAGGCTATCCTGTGCTGAGGCTGTGGGCTAGGCTTGGCCGCCTAACTCGTGCTGCGTCACTCAACCCGGATAAAGTGATGGCCCTTGTGAGGTATTTTTTAATAAACAAACATCCAAAATAAACTAAACGAAAAGAAAAACAATCAATTTTATATGTCATAATACATGATATCTTGGGAAAATTAAAGTACACTTTTACCTAAAACACTCAATATGCCTTTATACCAAAGATATTAGTGAGATATATATATTTTTATAAAAGAAAATTCAATATAACCATTGATAATTGATTTATAAAATCAAATAAAATAAATTTATAAAATCTAGTGTTACACCGTAAAATATTTAAGACGTTTGAAACATTTAAAAAGTATTTGCAAGGCCTAACTAAGATTAGGAATCATACATAACTTTATAAAGTATTCTCTTCAATTTATAAACGTGATGTTAAAGATGATACCTAATATGTGTTAAATTCCACAAAATTGTTATTTTGATTAAGCAGTATAGTTTTATGAAATTCTATTCAATGTATATATAAATTTTCCACTTAATTTTATTTTGGGTTTTAAAGTTAATAATGGCCACTTCTTTTTATATTCAGGCTACCCTTAAAGAAAAACGACGGTCGCAAACATCTACAACGGTTACCCAAGGGGTAAAATTTTGGTATATGCCTTATAAAACCATACATTAGGGTGTCCTAAACAAAATACAATTGAAGAAGATGGTGCACATTATTCTACTGATTCTTAGTGCTGTAGTAGTGGCACTATCCATACTAATGTTTATTGTGATAGATCTGAAGGACCCATATTATCTTCTATGGTTTTTTGTTGTTTTGGGTGGTCTCCGTGTAGTTCTAATAGGTCTTCTAATAGTTTTTTTGGTTAGTATGGGTTTTCTTTTGACCTTGTTGTAATGTAAACACTTCAGTGTTTTATTTAAATGAAATTCCTGTTATTTATAGTTTGAAAATTTCTTCTAAAAAAATGAAAATAAATCCATAATGTTAATATTACATGAGAGATTAATTTTGGGGCATCAAATTATTCCCCTCTAAAAATAATTTTGTACTCGAAATTCACTTCATATAACCATGCCAAAATAACTCTATAACATTCTTCACCACATCCTCCATCATGGAGGATCATCAGGTGTGTCCAGCTGAATACCCAAATTGGTGTTCCACTCTTCTGCTTCCCTGACCTAGAAACACCTTGAACAGTATGAGTTAAACTCATGTAGTGTACACTCGTGCTTCCAGAGAGATCCTTAAATGGTTGATAGTTTAGAGATATCTGAATAGACAAACTATGTAAGAGATTATTGAACTGCCTCTTGTACGAGAATGTCGATGTCGTAGACGTGGTCATAAAAATTGAAACCCAGGATTTGGTGCATATAGGCTACATGAAGGTCCCCTTCCAAGGAAGCCTCTTGAAACCCTTCCCAGTCTGTGATGTTTTGGGTAGGTGTGAAGCATAGTAAAAGACCTTCATGGTACTTTACCACTCACCTATACTCAGTGAGTTGGGCAGTGGCTATACACTGGTAGATGTATGAATTCCCATGCCAGGAGTGAAGAATGTCAAGACTATTCGATAACCCGTAATGATGTCTACATGTTCTTCACAGATTTTTGAATGGAAGGTATTCTTCTACACAAGTTCGGATCAAAATGGCCTATAGTACCTCAACAAGGAGAGATAAGATATGAGTTTGTCCTTCCATATAAAAATAAAATATTTCATTAAAGTCTAATCAGTGTAACACAAACACTAGAAAGGTAGGAGGAGGAAGAAATAACTAATTATATTTTCATCAAAAACTGGTAAATAACACCCAAGGAAAATGGTTTTCCCAGTTTCCGGTTATATGAATTTCCAAAATAATTTCAAAACAATCAATCTCCCTAAACTAAATAAAACCCGAGTAGTCTGGTTCAATCTCATGGGTACACTTATGGTGTCTATAGAATGTAAAATGAAGGGTATATAGCCGAGAGACATCAGTATGTACTTGATGTCTATAAACAGAATGGGAGGCCTCAAATTCAAGAATTTCAAAGTCCATTACTTGACCATAATGTCCATAGAACAAGCTTTGTCTTATATATGTTGCACGGCGGTCACCTGCTATTGCAGATTCCTAGAAATCCACGAGGGACTGGATGCCTTCTACTGTGGTGAAGCATCTAAAAAATTCCCTCAAAGTATTTTCCCTATTGTTTGTATGCTAGAAATTGGGTTTTCATCTTAAAGAGGTAGTTTAGAACAGCTCCTTGGTGGAGTTGAAGTACATAGGGAGAGTTTGACATGTTGAAGAGGTGTTTTCATGTCAAACAAATGTGTTCATAATTTACAATGTTGTCGTGGTTGTCTATAGAATCTATGGTTTTGAGGTCCTGAATAGGAAGAGAAAAAAGGCTGGTATTTTTTCCATATAAAAATTAAGAAAATATTGTATTTAGTAATGATTAGGTAATTTTTTTTGTTCAATTCTGGTTTTCCAAATTTATCTAAACTGAATACTCTGATACGAACTATGACAGCCTGACTCTAGAATACCCGGATCCGGTTCCATGAAACATGATGTGTATATTTTTATAAAAACCATGCGCAGACATTTTTACACATCATGTATCATACATAGGATCTATTCGGTTCAGGTTCTGGGAAACCAGCTACTTCGTACATGCTTCTTCGGTTAAAAATTGATACCTGAAAATTTTATTTCAAAAACGTAGGGTGAGCATACAAATTCCCAGAAAGGGTTTTTAAAATAACATAATATACCAATTATATCTTTTAAAAAAATTCATTAAAATTTTCCATACAAAATTTTCTTATGAAATTTTGTAACATATGTAACATATCTTAACAATTTTCTAAGAAATAAAATTTCCTAATTAAAAGAATAAAAACAGAACTACAAAGGAACATGATTAAATTATAGGCATGCTCATTTATAGTAATAAGTAAACGACATACTAAATAAGTATGGAATACAAATAATCAAGCACAAATTTAACAACTAAGAGTGATACATAATCAGAGTTTCCCACAAAGGTAATGACATCAATTTCATCCTTAACTACTGTGAAACATACACTGGCTAATAAATCACCAAGGGACAATTAAACATCATCCAACAAGCATTTAATTTTTTTGATACTTATAAGTACTGGCTCTTAACCGTGGATATTCAACTAGTAAAATATCAACTTGGTTAATTAATTATCATAGACATAATGAGGAGTTGTATAATATCAAACCCTGTTAAGAAATCGTTTCAAGACCAGAAATGTTAATGGCCTTGTGCCATTACCTAATTGTCTCATGAGAACTGTCGATGCATAGAGGGGATTTCATTAACTGGTCCCCAACCCATTAAACTGAGTCTATTACATTCCTCATATGCTAAATAGGGTCGTATATTCAAAATTCTCCATTCCACTTTGACTATTTACTTTTACATTTCATATTATTCAAGGTTTCCCATACCACATTGAATAATTTATTTCGTAATTCCATAAACGTTTATAAGAGTTTTATTAACCTTCACTAGAATTTACATATATATAGTGAATCAAACATATAAGTATTAATTACAAAACTTTCTACAGCATGGCAATGTCATTGAATGGTGAGTGTGATAACCAGATTATGGCCTATGTGGTGACACCTAATGCACTAAAATAAATACAAGTTTTGTAACATAAAATTATAACCCTAAATGCTAAAATCTTTATAGATAAATTACACATTGTAATTTCATCATGGATTGGGTTCTTAATTAAAAGATAGACCAAATATTTCAAATGGTGTATTAAATATATAAATACCCAATGTTTCACTTTTAGTATTCTTATGTTTAACATATCCCAGGGAACACATAAATATAAAAATTAATAGCATGTAATTCAATAATAACAAACACCATTTAGTATATTTTTGAAGATATGTAATTCATAAATATGTATGTATGATTAGTAAATCCCAAATTGTATACTCATGAACTCTCCATAATTACTAAATGATTCAGGAGAATAATATTTTTAATATCTGAAATTATGGTGTAGTGTTGTGTACATCTATTTAAACACAAGGGTATAAAAGTAGTGTTTTGAAACAAAACCAAACATATTTCGAAAACAACTGGTCTTATTCTTTCATAGAAATAATTTTAAATAAAATTAAGGATCAAAGTTTACATGTTTACACATATATTCACATATTTAAATATACATCATTTATTAAAGGGTTTATACCTAAAATCCATTGACACCCATACAACTTTAACATATTAGACACATTAATTTACTAGAGTCCCTAAAACATTAAATCATAATATTAATTTTTAAATATTTTATTTATTAAACAATCTTACATAAATGTTTATGTAAACATATATAACTTACATGTATAACCGAGTCCCACATCAAAGTTAATTGGAACATACTTTTTTACCAAAAACATAAATTAATCATATATGTTCAATGTTACAAGACATTAAACTGGTTCAGAGGGTGAGTTATATAAAATGTACAATTATACATGCCCGTTTATACTATATATATATATATATATATATATAATTCCATATGTTTAAAACAAAATTCTACCTCATCTTTGAAACTCAATGTTTTTAGGTTTTGAAACTGAATATAATAGAGGTTATTTTACAACTGTATGGTTATATATATATATGTACATATATAATCAGATGTTTAAGGTATATATATATATATATTGAATGAGAGAAACAATCCTTTATGTTTAAAAATTACCTCATAACCAAAAATCCAAAAGTCCTTAGACCGGGATTATGCAGGTTTTCAACAAAACTACAGGGATGTAAACTTATGAAATTGAGTATACATTTTTATGTATAAATGAATATGCCTCAAAAAATTCCTTAACATCCATAATACTATTTCAATTCAAAAACTATAAGACCTTGGATCGGCATAGAAGAAAATTTTTAATAAACTGAAAGGTTATAAATATACTTTTTTGAGCATACATATATTTATTTATATAATCTCAAAAACAACATCACAAGACAACTTATCCCTTACTAGGAATGTGGAGGAGGAGAGGCTCGGGAAGGGATAAAGGGAGATTTATAGAGGTTTGAGGATATGAGGAACAACCTATTGAAATGGGGCATAATGGATTGTTTTTAAACTATATTATGTATAAAATATACACAATATTTAATGCTACTGTTGGAAAACCGAGGCCTAATCAGTATATTAAATGATCGAGGGATGTATTTGTGGAAATAAGAAGGGAAAGGGAGGCCTCAGATGGTGATGGGAGGAGTCACGGGTGTGGAAAAAGAGAAAGGGAGGGTAGAGGTTATTGGTCCAACGCAGGTGGGAGGAAGAAGAAGGCGCTGCGGGTGAGGAAATCCAGAAAAATAATTGACAGTGGTGATTAAACGTAGAGAATATCAGACGACCATAAATAATGTGGTGATTAAAGTGAAATAGGAGGTCGTGATTAGATCCAATGTAGATTGGATGGATATGGATTGACGTGGTGTTTTAAAAATATCTAAGTTCTGATATTAGATCTGTGCTGGATCAGACGATGCACAAAAAAAGCAGCGGACTCCGTGGCTACTAGGAGTCGAGCATTGAATCAGAATAGATGGCCTAGATCGTGCGTGACGCTATCCAACAACCTAGATTCAATACTGGAAAAATTTACTTGTCCCACATTAAAACTAAGTGACTATCACAACTTATTTATAAGCCAGGAGGTCCGAGCAACGACATAGAATACTCCCTCCCCCTCCCGGTACAACTAAGTACTGGGTTCTGTGGGTGCACTCATACAGCCACCCACGCCGATGTGCCGCCCCTCATGGTGGTGCTTTATGCTCATGTGAGCCCTTTGGGGGTAGCTATGGCACCTAGTCTCTAGACCAAGCATGCATTGTGTGTCCACACAATCCCACATGCCACCCTGTGCTGAGGCTGAAGGATAGGCTCAACCGCCAAGTGCATGCTGCCTCCCTCGGCCCGGCTAGAGGGCTGGCCCTAATGAGGTATTTTTTTAATAAAACAACATCCAAAATAAACTAAAAGAAAAGAAAAATAATCAATTTCATATTTCATAAAACATGATCCCTTGGGGAAATTAAATTACACTTTTACCTAAAACACTCAAGACGCATTTATATCGAAGTTACTAGTTATATATATATATTTTATAAAATAATGTTTTATATATCCTATGAATGTTGATTTATAAAATTGAATACACTAAATTTATAAAATCTAGGGAAACACCATTCAATATTTAAATTGTTTGAAACATTTAAAAAGTATTTAAAATGCCTACCTATGTTTTGGAATCATACTTATTTTTATAAAGTACACTCTTCAATTTAAAACTGTGATGTTAAAGATTATAATTGAGATATATTAAATGCCCTAAAATAGTTATTATTCTTATGTTTTAATTTTTTATGAAATTATATTTGATATATCATTAAATTTTACAGTAAAATTTATTTTGGGTTTTCAAGTTACTAATGATCACTTATTTTTAAATTCATGCTACCCTATAAGAAAAAATGGTCGTAAACATATCCATCGGTCACCCAAGGGGTAGCAGCTGGGTAGATTCCTTATGAAACCATATATTATGGTGTCCTAAACACAAGAAAACTTAAGAAGATGGTGAAAATTATTCCACTGATGCCCAGTGCTGTCGCAGTGGTTCTATCTATACTAATGTTCGTTGTGATAGATTTGAAGGACCCATATTATCTTTTTGGGGGTTTTTTTGTGGGTGGCCTCCCTGTAATTATTATAAGTCTTTTAATAGGTATTTTTGGTTAGTATGGTTTTCCTTTTAACTTGTTGTAATCTAAAAACTTCACTTTTTTATTGAAGTGAATTGTATGGTATTTATAGTTTGGAAATTTCTTCAGATAATATGCAAATAAAACCATAAAATTACTATTACATGAGAGATTAGTTTTTTTGGGCATCACAGTATTAAACTTTTTAAACTGTAGGGTGACTCATCAACTTTTATTGGGACATGAGATATATATCACTATTCTCACCCATCATAATTTCTTTTTGAGTATATATATGTATGTATGTGTTTTTATATCAACTTAGTTTTTCTTTCCCTCTTACTTGGGATTGATATGACTACATTTATAGTATGTATCTATTGCTCTATTTTTGGTTTTCGAGGCATCCCACTACACATGTATATACTCAACCAATAATGGAATTATCTATAGTGAAACAAGCTTATAATACATGGATATTAAATCATTTAGATGAATATTTAATGGTTCTAACATAGGATCTCTAAAATGATGTGTGATATTTTGTGTACTTGGGTGCAACAGAGTGGCTGACCAAGGTCGTCTCTCAAAGGAGATAAAAAACTAAAAAAACATCTTAAAGGTATTATGAAAATAAAATATAAGGGAATAAAAAAACTACCTTGAAGATATGAGGGGTTCCTTTTACCATTTCTAAAATAAGTAGAAGTATGTTGGAAGAAGATTTCAATTTTTTGTTTTTATTTTTGAAATGAAGTTCAATTATAAAGACACAATACGAAGATGTTTTTCAAAGAAAATATTTTAAAAGGTGTAATTGATCTAACTATACCTTTCCACTCAATTATTTATCATTTTAATTTAAATTAACAACACTTAATTATAATCCCCTATTTTTTTAAACCTTGAACCCTATGAGAGTTAATGACAACCATAAAGATGAAATTACATAAACCCTATGCTAGATCCAGAACATGAAATCGCATCACCCTGCTTTGATTAATGTTCTGAGTTTATCTTGTGGTCAGTTTTTAATTATATAACATATATACTAGGTAAATAAGGATTAATTGAGTTTATGTATTATATTTTAATTTTATAGATTTTTCTCATGCGGTCTTGTATTACTAATTTGGATCACAGTATCATGATTTACCCAAATCTCAACCTCGAATGTTTTTGTGTCAATTGTTTAATTTATTTAATAGTTTCATTTAAATTTGAAACTCAATTAATTGATCATATTATGTGAATTAAATTTGCTCATTTTTTGAAAATAAATGAATGGATAAGGTAAGAGGTATATCAATTACTATGAATACTACTCTTCTAAGGGTGGAATAGTCATTGTTGAAACAGATTGCATTTGCAAAGATTTAGAAAGGGTATAAACCAATATCATTTATACTATTGAATTCTATCCAAAAGAGAATGATTAATGAAGAAGATAAGTCAAAAAAATAGGAAAATAGAAGAAATTAAGGAAGGACTAAGGAGTTTATTATGCAAAAAAAAACATTACAACATGAAGAAGAAGAAGAAGAAGAAGGCTTTGTTGAAGGGATCCTTTATTAAAGAGATACCCATGTTTAAATGGTTGGATAATGGGATTGGATCCACTTATCCTATTCCCTCAGCTTCCTAATATACGTCACCACCCATCCAAATGAGAAGAATACATATTTATAGAATACAGGGGGGAGGGGGGCTAGGATTCAAGTGGTTTCAATTGTAAATGGGGAAATACATCCAAATATTTTAAGCCAAAATTAATTGCCTGTTTGACATATAAAATGTGTCATTCAACTGTACTTTTAGAAGGGTGAAATGTCTAGAATTGGTCCCCTTGATATCCTCTATGTATTTGGGGAAAATACAAGCTTGTATGTAGATGATATGACCCAAATACAGATATGATATCCAAACTAGCAGGTCCAGCTTATCATTGACTTCATGGACCTTTTACACCCATCAAATAGATGATGTAAATCCAATGTTTTTAATGAAAGATGTATAAAATTAATTCATAAATATATTTACAAAAGAATAAGTTCAAAAAATTCATAACATAATATTTATGTCCGAATTTCTACAGTGAATATTAAAGGGTAAAACTGGTATTTTCACCAATTTTTCAAATGAATGATATAATCCAAAATATTTTATAAATAAACATATTTAACACAATGTGAGGGAAATTTTACATTTATTATAAATAAAATATTCCAAAAATTGTTTTTATATACTACCCCACACTAACCCTTTTTTACTCTTATGAAAAACGTCATATCATGTATTAGAAAAAATCCGGACAACATATGCATATTAAAATTTCTCAATCCATAGTGCAAATATAGGCAAAGCAAGAATCCCATCAAGAGTCAATATAAATAAATTTTAATCTCATTATCTTTTAAATTTTATAAAAAAATCTAATGTGATTCAAAAAACTAATCATAGTGAAACTAGTCATGGGCCTACCATGTCGCTAATTGCCCACACGTGTGTGTGCCAATCATTCCATGATCATAAATCCGTCCTTTATTCAGAATATTTAGGTCAAGTAAAACAATTATTCTTGACTAGTTTAATTCACCGATCATGTTCTACATTTATTTGTAATTGAATTGAATACCCACTCACCTAGGCATTACCGAGAGTCAAACCATAAACTCATGACCTAGATATCCCTATAATATGTACATTTCATCACTCCACTAATTATTTTTGTTTTTCTAAGTCTCACATGGAATGAATATCACACTAAACTCTGAAACTGTGTTTTATATCCTCACAAAACTAATTGTAATAGTAATAATAATATCAACGGTCAATAAAGATCTGTATTTGACCTGTCTAAGACACAAGAAATATTTTTTTGAGGGAATACAATAGTTGGATAATAGGTACACATGCATAGGTCAATTTGGTATAGTAATGAAACTAATCAGAAGAGAATTTAATGTATAGATCAACCGATGATTTTTTACCTAACTTGACTATACCTTCAATTGAGTAGAAAAAATTTAACAGTTCATGGTTGAGTGAAAATATTTTTGGAGAAATCAATGAAAAAATTTACCATAAACATATATCACAAATATTGATGTCAAAATCGAAAAGGTTTAATAATTACACAACCATTTATATCATTGATGACATAAATTTTTATAAAAATCAACCCTTGATGATGAAATCTTACTCATGATTATAATTCTACCAATTAATTTTGAAAACAAGATTTTTTTCATATGTTCCACATGAGAACGTTACATGATATATTAGTTTTTATTGATTTTTTTTGTTTTTGTTTTTTGTTGAAAATATTAACCAAAACTTAATAGAAAATACACACAAAATACACACAATACATACAAATGAAAATATGAAATTTCTACCCCCAAATGAAATGTATAATTTTAAATAGGATAATGAATAAAAAAGTGAAAGGGTTAGGAATAGCCTGATAAGCTCTAGTGATGATGGGGTTATGTAGTGTGATGAAATCCATTTCATCAGTAAGAAGTCCCTCAATTTACTTTTTCAAATGTAACCCATTGAATGTAAAGATCCTTCTAGTGTTCTCTTGTGTGATCTCCAATACACCATAAGGAAAAAAATAAGATACAATATAAGGACCAAACCATCTGGAACACAACTTACCTAGAATGAACTTTAGTCATGAACTGTAGAGAATGACTTTCTATCCTACATGAAACTCCTTTTATTGGATCATTCTATCATGAGATACTTTTGATATTTCCTTGTATATCCTTTAGTTCTCATATGATGAAAAACGAATCTCCTCAATGTCTTGAAATTGTAGCTTCCTTTGAATTCCTTCTGGGGCCTAATCCATAATACATTTCTTTATATCCCAATATGCCCAATGCTCGAATTTTATTGGGAGATGAAATTATTTCCCAAAACCAATTAAAAATGAGGAAATACCAATGTGTGGATTGTATACTATCTTATAAGCCCAAATTGAATTTTCCACGTGCTTACCCCAATACATCCTATTCGGATCCACGATTTTCTCCACAATTTGTTTCAACTATGGATTTGAAATGTCAGGCTTGAAATTTGTTTTGGGGTGGTATGGTTTGGATGTTTTGTGTGTTACGACATACTTCCCAAGGAGGGAATCCAAATTCCAATTGCAGAAGTGTGTCCCTTGGTCACTAATAATGTCCTTTGGTACTCCAAACCTACAAAAATATATTCCCTGACCAATTCCACTACAACATGGGAATAATCAATCCTGATGGGCTTGGACTCCAACAATTTCTCACATATTCAATGGTAAAAAAAATATAAAAAAAATATCTTGGAAAAGGGCCCATATAATCAATTCCCCATTCATAAAAAATATCACAGAATAGTATGGGTTGTTGGGGCATCTCATATTTCATTGAAATTTTTCCACTGTGTTGCAAAAAAGTTCATGACATAAAAAACAAATGGGAATCATGGAATAATATCTAGGAAAATATAATCCAGTGTCTAAGACGTTCCTATCTGTCCATTGGGGACCAATGTGTCCACGACAAGCATGTGTATGTAAAAAATGCAGAACAGACTCAAAATCATGATCAATAACACCCCTCCTAATAACTTGGTCACTACACATGTGTTAGAGGTATGGATCATCCCAAATAAAAAGTCTTGACTCAGTCTTTATCTTTGGGAATTGATGATTCTTTAAATTTTTAGGTATTTTAGAGGGAAAAGGTAGTTAACTAAAGCATCATACCAAGGATGCGTACCATAGATGGAATAAATATGCTCATCATGGAAAGTGTCCTGAAGTTGTACATGGTCCATGGTGTCCTGCTCTTGTGAGTGATTAAGCCTACTCATGTGGTCTGCCACTGGGTTTTCTGACCCCTTATTGTCCTTTATCTCAATATAAAATTATTGAAGAAGTATCATCCATCAGATAAGCCTGGGTTTTGCATCTGTCTTCTTCAAGAAGTACCCCAGAGCTGCATGGTTAGAAAAACAAATACTTTAGATCCCAATAAATTTGAACAAAATTTATCTAAATAGAATATAACATTAGGAAACTCATTTTACAAGGTTTTGTTTTTTGATTGGGATAAATCCAATGTCTTCAAAGAAAAGGCTATCGCATGTGAACATCCCTCAACCCTAGGAGATAAGACAACTCCAACTGTGAAGTTAGAGGTGTCACATGTATGCTCAAAAGGAAGCTCCCACAATAAGGGCTCTATTATTGGAACAGAGGTAGACCATTTCTTTTTTTCTTCATAAAAGGATGTCCTGGAAAAATCATCAAACACAAAATCAGAATCCTTTTGAAGTAATCATTTTCTAAGAAGAGAAATCTTACTGAAATATTTGATGAAGCACTGATTAAATTCTGCATTCCCTAGTAAAGACCTAACATTACACACACATGATGGATATGGTAAGGATGAAATAATATCTACCATAGATTTGGTAACTTCTATCCCATGTTTTGACACTACATTCCCGAAGAAAAATCCATGTTTGATCATAAAATGAAAATTTTAATGTTGAAGATCATAATTTTCTCAATTCAATGATTTAAAACCATTCCTAAACTAGAGATACAATCATCAAATGAAGATCCAAATATTGTAAAATCATCCATAAATACCTCCATGCACATCTCAATGAAATCTGAAAAACATACTCACCATGCATTTCTGGATAGTACATGGGGAGTTGCAAATATGAAATGGCATCCTTAGGTTGGAAAATGTGCCAAATGGACAAGTGAATGTTGTCTTATTCTGATCCTCCATAGCTATAGGAACTTGAAAATATCCATAAAATCCATCCAAGAAACAACCAGATAGTCTCTCAAGTATTTGATCAATAAATTAGGGGGGGGGGGAATGGTCCTTGCGAGTGGACTAACATAGTTTCCCATATTCAATACACACACAACAACTATTTTGTACCTACATTGAAAATAACTCCTCATTATCATTTTTAAAAAGAGTAATACCACCTTTCTTAGGAACAACGTAAATAAGACTCACCCACTAAGAATCTGAAATGGGGTAAATTATACCTTCCTTGAGTAAATTTGCAACCCCCTTTTTTAACAACTTCTAGATGGGTTAGATTGAGTCTCTTTTCTGGATTCTTAACTGGTTTATTCCCATCCTCCAAAAATATCCTATGCATGCATATGGAGGGGATAATACTTAATATGTCAGCTAAGGGCCACCAAATTTTCCAGATGTTCTCCCTCTAATGATTCAAAAGCTTATCTTTATGTTCAAAAGGGATGTTTTTACCAATTATAATAGGTAATTTTTCATAACTTGATATGTATGAGTAATTGAGATTAGGTGTAAATGGATCATGTGTAGGGGGGTGATGTATGGATGGAGAAATTAAAGGTACTAAAATATGGGCAGAATGAACATTATTATTAGAATTTACATCATCCAAATCATAGAATAAAGCATCAAATCCATCATCATACTCAACTGCCAAGTCATAATTAGAGTGAACATGATAAATATAATTATATGAATCCACATTAAAATAAAATCCAATAGATGATTGTGTATCATAAACATGAAAGGAAGTGCTCTTAGGCAATAAACTGAAACCAATACTCATAATCTCCCTAAGCATAGGAAAATCGAAACCCATGTGGTTTTTATATGGTCGTTACAAATGGGTGATAAAAAAAGAAGAATGGACTTTTGAGGGGTACTTCATGGATTCCATGACATTAAATATAAAAAATTCATCTAAAAAACCAATCTAAAATGTAACCTCATTGAAATTTAAGATAGTTTTTTCAATTTTGAGGAAGGGTCTACCTAATATATTGGGAGAATGAGAGGTTACCTGACCATCCTCCATGTAGAGAACGTAGAAATCTTCTAGAAAGATCATGTATCATACACAAACATGTAAATCCACAAGGAATACCACTAGATATTCCATAACTCTATTCACCAACTGCACCACTACTCTCATCAGCATCAACTCACCAACCTATACAGAAGAAAATACAGATTAAGGCATTACATTTATGGAAGCTCCTAAATAAAAAATAGCATAAGAAAAGTGCATCTCCCCTATGTTTCATGGGATGATGAATTTCCCCAGATCCTTGATCTTTTTTGTCAATGCTAGAGTTATTGTAATGAGTGCTGACACATTTCACCCAAGATTGATCCTCTCATTTCCTTTGATATATATTCGATTGGTACAATGTTTTTTATAAATTTGGAATTCCTCAGGATTTTCATTATTACTTAAAGTAGAGGGATGTTGAACTCAACCTACATGAATGTGTCCAAAACATCTTTTTTCCATCGCCTCTTATGCTATCTTCTTGGGTTGTACAACTCTATTTAGAAATGGAAGGGGTTTAAGAGGAACATCATTAATCTATTTATTACCTGTATCTCTCTCTTTGGGTTGAACATCAGTTTGTATGGAATGGGGATTTTCTAGGGTTGAGGTGAATCCCAGTGGAATGGTAGGTAAAGATGTGTCATTCATTTTATTCCCACTTCTCAATTTGATGGCAGTAACATTCCCCTTGGGATTTGGAGTAGGTTGGGAAGGAATATTTCTAGAGTTCTTAATTACCAGTTCATGGAGGGACGTGAACATCTCTATCATATTGGTCTTCAACTCCCTTAGCTCTGAACCTTGATTATTCAGGTAATTTTATTGATTAAGAACAATTCTCTTCCAAAGGTCACAAATGCTAGAATATACCTAAGGCATGATATTCCCTTGTATTGTCTTGTTTATGATTGGGATTCAATTCTCCTTTTAATTTGTTGGAAACCCTATAGGTAAGGTGGAGGATGCTATATGTTTTATTGAAAAGGGGGCCTCTGTTGTTTTCCAGATCCATACCTCATATCTGATTGATCCTTCCACCCTTATTTGTATGTTTAAGCAAAGGAACAAGCTTCTTTTCGGGATATGGTTGTTTCTGCTACTGATATGGTCTCCCAATAAACAATATTGCACAATATTCTATTTCATGTACATGGGGGTAATAGTCACTTGGGTGGCTTGTCTCAGTGAAAATGCCACAAGGCCTTAAAGGAGAGTATTGGAATGTCTTTTGTGATAAAGAAATATATATCACCATAGTTGTCAATTCTTCTTTTTTGGTATCACTCAAATGAATTTCAAGAGAATATAGAATTACCTGATGTACTCCTCTAAAATGTGTTATAATTTGATCACCAAATTGTTGGAAGTTTTGTTCCATCTTGTCGATCAATTATCGTGAAGCTACTGGTGTTTTATCTAACAATGCCCCTCTAGCAGTGGAATCCACCATGAGTCTCTCCATAGGTGTGAGTCCTTCATATAAGTGATGGATGAGTAGTTTCTCATAGATTTGGTGATGTGGGTAGCTTGAACACAACTTATTTAATCCCTCCAAGTACTCTTACATTGACCCCCTTGTTTTTTCATGATCCCAAAGATCCCTTTTCGAATGGATGCGGTCATTGATGCTGGAAAAAATATCTAAAATAAAAGTCATTTCAAATCATTCCAAAAAGTTATATCTTCAAGTTGTAAATAGTACATCCAATCTTTTGCAGCTCCGTCAATTAAAAATGGGAATTCTCTTAGTTTTATTTGAGCATCTGAAAAATTTCTGGGTTTAAGAGTTGTGGAAACCCCATTAAATTATTTTAAATGTTTTTTTGGATCCTCACTAGATAATCCATGAAACTTTAGAAGAAGAATAATTAACCTAGATTTGATTTCAAAGTCGGATTCGATATTTGGGTATGAAATACAATTTGGATGATAGTTAATATATGGTGCGGCCAATTATCAAAGGGTTCTATTAATTTAATTATTATTGTTTTCATTCATTAGTTCATATTTTATGATGGATTTAGAAGTGTTTCCAATTTTAATTTTCTTTGAGTGGAGTAATTATCTAACTGGTTAAATGTTGAAACTTCCCACAGACAGAAATTTTCCTATTTGAGCCTCAAGGATACATTCAATCTCAAGGTCAAGATCTCAAAGATCTTTAGGATTACATTGTTTCATAAATAATATGAAAATAAAAATAAGGAATGTGTACCATAATGAAAATTATATTTTTTAGTTGATGGTCCAAAAAGAAGAATAATAAAATAAAAGAATAATAAAAGATTTACATTGGGTAAAGAAGGAAGATAAATAAGAATAAGAGAATAAAATGTAACATAAAATAAATAACTCTAATTGGTTAAAATATTTACTTTCCTCACCAAAAATGAACCAAATTTTAGAAGCACTATTTTGGGCTCTCTCTAATGAAGTGTTATTTTTTTGGGTACTTGGGTGCATCAGAGTGGCTGACCAAGGTCGTCTATCAAATGAGGAAGTAAATTAAAACATATTCTTAAAGATATTAAAAAAAATAAATTAAAATAGAATAGAAAAACTATATAAAATTATGATGGTCTTTTACCATTTATAAAATTATATGAATATTTTTTTGAATAATACTGCATTTGTTTTGTTTTTATTTTTGAAATGATGTTAGATTAAAATAAAAAAACAAGAAGATGTTTTTTTGAAAGTATTTTAAAATCCAAAATCAATATAACTCTACCTCTTCACTCAATTGTTTATCATTATCATTTAAATTAACATAAACATAATTATAATCTCATAATTTTTTAATCCTCAAACCCTACGAGATTTAACTTAACCACAAAGATAAAATTATTTAAACCCAAGGCTTGCTTCAGAACATGCAATCGAAACACCCTGCTATATTAATGTTCTTAGGTTAGCTTAAGGCCAGTTGTTAATTAGAGTACATATCCACTATTTAAATTATGATTAATTTATTTTAGGGATTATATTGGAACTCTAAAAATTTAGCTCGTGTTGTCTTGTATTACCAATTAAGATCACAGTCTCACAATTTACACAAATCTTGACCTCGTGTGTTTCTGTGTCAATTGTTCAATTTATTTATTAGTTTCATTTAAATTGAAAATTAAATTAATATATATTATTAAGTGAATTAAATTTCTCATTCATTCAAAATATATGAATGAATAAATTAATATGTTTATTGATTACTAAGAAAACTATTATTCTATTGGCGACATAGTCATCTTAGAAACATATTGCATTTGGAATGATTTAGAAAGGGTATAACCCAATATTATTTATAATATTTAATTAAATCCCAAGGTGGAATATTAATGAGTAATAGAAGTGATAAAAAACAGTGGAAACTAGAATAAATTAATTAATAACTAACTAGTTTATTACACCAAAAAATATTACATCACGAAAAAGAAGAAGAAGGCTTCGTCGAAGGGATCATTTCTTCAAGATATAACCTTGTTGAAATTGTTGGATAATTGGATTAGATACATTTATCATCTGAAATAAAAATAATAATTCACATCCTGACCCCTAAAAATTAGAAAAATACATATTTATTGAGTATATGGGAGGCTAGGTTACAAGTGGATTCAATTGTGAATGAGTAAATTCGTCCAAATATTTTTAGACAATTACACTACCTATTTGACCCTTTCAAGGAATGATTTAGTTGTTCTTTCATAAGGTTGAAATATGGGTAATTGAAAAATAGAGTGCCTCTCAAAATTTTGGCTAAATTCAATCTTTTTTGAAGAAGATATGGCCCACGTACAGAACTAATTTTCAAACTAGCTAGTCCATCCCATTTTGACTTCAAGTCCCTTTTACACCTATCAAATTCACATATGAGATTTAATGTCCTGATTGAAAGTTATATCCCATTAATTCAGGAATATATTTACAAAATTATATGTTCCAATAACTTATAATAATATATTTATGTTTTAAAATCTATAGTAAATATTTAAGTGTAAAACTGAAATTTTCTCCAAATTTTCAAATGAATGATATAACCCCAAATATTTCAAATAAAAAATATTTAAAACTATGTGAGGAATTTTTTTCATTTATTATCTATAAAATATTCATCAAAATTATGTTTTACCAAATATTATGTACATTAGAAAAATACATACCCGAGAACCATAATTGTTTACAGTTGTTGGAAATATGGAAAAAATATTCTATCTTAGTGAATGATCTTAAAATTATCCCCTAAAGATATCCACCCTTAGTGCTTATACCTAAAAGATTTATTTATAACCTCAAGAAAGGAAAAACCAAAAGGGGCGATCTCAGATGCACAATAAGGGAAAATAAGGGAGACATGTTGGCATAAACATTAACATAGGGGTATGATAATGTGATAATAACATTATGAGATCACAAAATACATATTAATGATCATAAAAATGAGTTATTTGATAAATATTGGTAGTTCATAAGACACAAATCGTAAGGAAATAAATTTCATGAGCCATGAAATCGCAAATGTGGAAAAAGACATAATATTTGTGTCATACATATATGATAATAAAATTTTATTTCAAGGATACCTACCAAGACAATTATAACATGTTAGGGTTGGGCTACGGCTTATGTACACACTTTAGGTTTCTGCTAGAAAACCATGTAACCTCTTTATTTTTGTCATGGGATACTAACCATGTAGCTTTTTTTTAGAATGGGCTATAACCCGTGTACCATCATTCTTTTAGGTTTGGGCTATAACCCATATATCGTTTTTTGAGATTTGGATACAACCAGTGTACTCTCTTTCTTTTAGTATTAGGCCCCAACCCATGTACCTTATTTTTTATTGTCTTGGGATACAACCCATTCAACCATTTATCTCTTATAAAAAATATCATTACCCAATTCATTGGAGGGATATATTGGTCCCACCCATCTCATAATTGAATCATTCATAAAAGTACAACAACATAATAAAAAATTCACAATATTATGACTCATAAAAAGAGACATGATTCATAAACAAAAAAATAATAACCCATGAAATGAAATGGGTATCATTAACATGTCATCACATCATAACCTATAAAAATATATAGGATTCATAATCAAATTATCAAATCATAACCCATGTTAAGAATTGGTTTTCAAAAGTATAAAACCTATGGAAGTGAAATTGGTGTCTTAAGAACTAGTCCATCAAAACATAGACCATGAAAAATAGAATTTGATTGGAACCCTGGCCTAAAATCTTATAATGTCATGAGTAACATCAAAAAATGTATTTTATATGAGAAATAACTTGGATAGATATTATCAATACATTTCTCGAGGTAGATATATTTTCTTCTTTGAAAAATATTATTTAAAAGAAAAAAACATTTGAAATCCATTTTCCTAAAAAAATTATAAATGTAGCATGAAAACCATTCGAAAACAATTTCCTTGAAAATATATTTTAAAAATATTTAAAAAAAATAACTATCTAAACATTAAATGAAATATTCAAACAATTGATGATGGGTAAATTTCTACATATCGTATGAGTTAAAAAGAACATTATTTTGCACGATAAATTTCATAGAAAAATTCTCATTTTATAATTGAATAAAAATATTCCATTGAAAAAAGTCATAAAATATAAATTTTTTTAAAAACTAATTTTAAATATTTTACGTGAATATTAGAATATTCCTAGAACTATTTTTAGGAAAATATATATTTCCGACTGAAGAGAGGGTAAAGTAGAGAATTCATAAAAATAATTTCATAAATATATTATGTACCAAAGAGTAGAAAATGGTTTAAATACATGAATACTTTATGAATAAATATATTATAAAAAATTTCATGAATGTTCTTGAGATATGGATCAAAATATTTCATCAATGTAAGCATAATGATAAACAATCATTTAAAATGATGAGATCATCTCAATACACTCTTATAACATGGTAACATGGGGTCATAATATCCATTGAAGAAATTTAAAATAAATTAATCATTAAATAACATGAAATGAATAAATTTAATAATATAACATTTAAAATTAATGTATATACACATAAAAAAATAATTTAGTTTCATAACAAAATATGAATCTTAAAGAAGGAAAATTGAGACATAACTATTTTACTGATTTTTTAAATATTAAAAACTAAACCACATGAAATAATTATCATAAAATGGATATGTGAATACCCATAAATTTAATTATAATATAAATATAATACAATCATGTTTAGTAAATACCCCATCCAAAATTTATGAGTGGAAAACATAGAAAGTATCTCCCAGAAATAAAAATTGAGATGAAATTCCCTTACCTTGTGTCTTAACTGTCAACATACTTATATAGAAACCCTGTATAATAGATATAAATGTATTATAAATAATTTAAATAACCATATTTTTATCTCTAAAAACATATATGTTTTTATTATTACCATATATTACACTCTTGTTAACAATCCTATATTAATGTATCACATTGGATATTATTCACTTTGTTTTTCCTATGTGTCTTAATTTTTTATTTCATTAGTACTTGTTCTTATAAAATTATTACATAATGCAAAACATGATATAAATATCATTGATATAAATTATATTTTTTATAATAATATAGATAATATATATTTATTAATTGAACTACAAATTTCATGGATATGGTAAGCCGAACGTACACATGAACTCTGTTTTAATTTTTATTATCGTATTGAAAAAAAAGAAATAAAATAACATATATGTATAAATGTATATATTAAAATTATAGTAGAATTATAATATTATATATATCATATAAGTTCACTAAACCCGTATTTAATACATTCCATGAAGTGTGTAAAGGAACCACATCGCTTTGAGGGGGCGGTAATTCACAATTACTCAAACCAAATTATCATTTTCACACAAAATGAAAAGTAAAATGATATGTGTTGTAGATGTAATAAATAATATTTTTTACATAATTAATATTATATATAATATATATATATAAACATATATTACATGGTAATTTCCACCATGATGGTTGGTAAGGAAAGTTGAACAATCATCATTTTGTGAGAGGGAAGTTCATTGTATACATAAACAGTTTGTTTGTTACCCATTTGATAGAGGTGTGTGTAATTTTACGTCTAAAACATAAAATAAAAAATTCATATTATATTTACGATACTATTTTTGTTATTAAATTATTGAATTAATTGAGTGGATGGGTTGGAGAAATAAAATAAATGGAAGGAGCTTGAGAGAAGGCATTACCACATAATCAGGTAACTCCTTTAGGTTTGTGCCAAAATACTTTCTTGGAATAAATTATGCCAAAAGGGAGGATTAAAGGAGTAAGGGAGGGATTTTGTTAGTGTATTGGGATTATTTTGGCTGATCATAAGTTGTTTTAGAGGTTTTACGAAGAACGAGTGGTGGTGGCCTTTTATATTGATGGAGGAGTGACACTCTTGTAAATAATTGAATACAGAATTGTACCCATGTTTTTAATCTTGTAAGTGGATATGATAATGATCCAAATTCATTAAAAGGGAACATAGAACCTTAATGTGGCTATTAAATGGGTTTTTTAAAAGTGGATAGGTCATTTGGGCCCCAATGGTTATGGTTTAGTCCATAATTAAGCTTTATTTGACCTCAACCACTATGATTAATTTTAATCAGTTTTACTAATAATTTTGGTCACAAATAAACATGTTCTATTTATAACATAAATTTTACACTGATTAACATTTTTTATGTAATTTTTTCAAAATCCAATTCACATAAGCGTAAAAATTAAGATTAAAGCTAATCTCATAGATGTGACGAAATTCAGGGTTTTTAAGGTAGAAAGTAGTTCAAAAGATTATTATGTTTTTATATTCAATTTCAAAGTGAAATTGATTATAATGACCTAAATTGTATTAATTTATTCGTAATTGGTCTAATTTAATATTGAAATTAAAATAAATGTAAATTAACATTAAAAATATTAAAATGAAAATGACGTTTTTAATATAATATCAATATTTTCACTATTAATTATAAAATGATGTTTCTAAAAAATATCTCAAAAATTCATCGTAAGATAATTTTGAGATTCTAAATTAAAAAATAATGTTTATTTTATCAAATTAAATTTATAAATGTTTCTAAAATTTATTTTATTATTAAAATCAGTTTTTTCTAGAAAATGGTATTTGTAAACAAAAAAAGGCTTTACCAAAAATCATATATTTAATTATTAATTTGTTTTATTTATATAAAATAATTAGAAGAAATATTTTTAAAGTAGTTATTACTATTCATATTACTATGAATAAATGATAGGTGATAAATAACTCATTTAAATAATTATAACTATAAAATGAGGTTTTGTAGAAAGATTAGTTTCACGTGTAACGTACACCAAGTCAGTGTTGCATGTAACATATTTCATGTCAGGGTTGTGTGTAATGTATTATGAGTCATTTTTCCATGTGAAGGGAATAACAGAATAAGAATTTTAATAGGTATATATACAACTATTTCCAGTGTCATGTGAATTAAAAAATATAAAAAGGAAAATTAATTTGAAAAAAATATTTCACAAAATCTCGATGTGTTGCATTATACCCCCTTAAACTAATTTCACCCTCAAAATCAATTTGAGTTATAAATGGTTAAATAACTAAATGTTTCATTCATATAAAACAACATCATAAAAATTAATAGAAAATAATACTTTAAAAAGGGAAAGTAGTAAGCATAGTGGTTACCTAAAGCGATATATAACTAGGTTTCCACATTGGAGGAAATAAGCGGGATGTGAATACATGTACATGGAATAAAAATATAACTATCTAGTCTTGATGGAGATTGATAGAGAACAAGTTTAGGAGAAATTTAACAAGCATAAAGGCATAAGTTTTTGATGAACAAAGGGCCCATCTGATTTATCAGAAATGGAAGTACTAGGATAACATTTTTGGTTTAAAGATATAAAATCTGGTTCAAGATCTAGATAAAGGCCGCTTATTACAAAAGATAAAAAATGGAAAAGCGATATCATAAGGTGGTTTACAATGGTGATAATGGAATATACCACAAGCATCTAGGTCAAAAAGATGCGTACATAATTCCAGGTTAATGAAGGACCGTCATGGGTAGACATCCATAACAACCCTCTTGGATAAAGCATTAGTAACCAGGTTTGGATCTCTATAGACATGAATGTCCTCCAGTTTAAGATTCTCAAGAAGATGCAGGTATGAAATCCACGATGGTATAATCCTCTATGGAAAATCCCTGGACCTTGCCTTTATGATGGGCACTGATGTACTTGAGTCAGATTCCACCAATATGTGCCTCCAACCATGGTGGACACCCAATTTGACAGCATTAATCATATCCCATAATTCAACATCAAGTGCATAACCAATTCCAATATAGTTATATAATCATACATTACTGAAGCCTTGAGGGTGACATAACACTCTACAACACCACAATGGTCTTGGTGAACTAGATGTTGCTCCATTAACTTTCAATTCCACCAATAATGAGATGGGAGGGATCCATCTAATTGAATTCAACATCAAAGGTTTCTTGACCCTGCCAGATACCCCATGAGTTTTCTGTATAATAAGGTCAGAAATAGTATTATTCATTACATCTGTTTGTATTTTTGAAAAAATTTCACTTCTTTATTAACAACTATCAGACTAGCCTTCAAAGAGGTCCTGCGATTGTTAAAAACAACCTGGTTTCTTGCCTTCCAAATCTGAGAAAATGAAGCCGCAACAGTAGTGAGAAGAAGTGATATGAACTACTCATATTTACTAGCAGTAATGATTGATATCATGAAAGCATCCTGATTGTGCATTGATTAGGGAGCCTTAAAGACCTCTTCAAGATGTTCCCAGAATCTACAAGAGAAGTTGCAGGAAAATAAAATATGATTTATTGTTTCCCCATCCTTTGAGAACAAATAGCAGAAAGAGTCTAGATGCACGACTGTTCCCTATAGGAGGTGTTTCACATGTATCCTTCCTTTCTAAATCCTCCATATCATCAAGTAATTGGATGGGAGAATGAAAAGATTTTTAAAATTATATATCCATAAAGGAGAAGCTGCAGTGCTGCCACATAAGTGCATATAACACTAACTCAAAGTGAACCTGCCACAGGTGCTGGATGTCTAGATCTTGGTGTCAGCATCAATGAAAGAATAGTGGTGCATAGCTAGAGTAATATTATCTGGCTTCCAATTCTGCAGATTCATGTCACATTTCACGTTAGAAATTGATATATCCTTCAGCTCTTGATGGACCTCCATGCATTCTATAATGGGAATGTTTATCCACTTCAATGTTCAGAAATTGAGATTGGATGATCTGAAAACTAGCCAGGAGGAGCAGTTCATTATTACAATGTAATCATGTTTAATGGATGTCCATATGGAAGAGGATACATATGCTCAGAACCCATTATTCAGAATTAATATGAATCTTTGTGTAATAATGTCTAGGGAATCATCATTATAAGTCAAAAAGTTCCATGTGAACTTACATATGAAGGCATCACTGAAGCGTTTTAGATCATTAATACCCATGCCCCCTATTTCAGTGGGTTTGATGTAATATTTTCATGAAACAATGATGTGTGTCTTTTCATGTATGAATTTAGTATATATGAAGTTCCTAATTGAAATTTTATATTCATTGATAAGGGAATGAGGCCACCTATAAACAGAGAAAGTATATAAAATCATTTAAGTGATAACTAAGTTCACTATAAAAATTCTTCCTTCTTGATAAATCAATTTAACTTTCTTAGTGTCCAACTGATAAATAATTATAGATTATATGGATTCAATATAGCATCATTTCACCCTGCCCTAAAATAGTGGTATTCCCAGGTACATAAAAGGAAGGTCAATTTTCCTGACTCCAAGATGCATGTAAATTTTATTTAGTTTGGAGAGATTTATTCCATTTCAAAAAACAATAGAGGACTTATTCTTGCTTACCACTATCCCAATAACATCTTCATAGCAAGAAAAGACTTTCTGGATTCATGATTTTGTACCTCTACTGTCCTGTCCACATAATAGAATATCGTTAGCATACAGAAGTTGTGAGGGGGTGAAAAGATCCCAACTAACCTAACTTTTAATATAAAGTCCAGGAAGCACCCTATCATTCAGGAAAACACTCAAATAATATTCTGCCAGATTAAAGAGATTTCCTGATAATGGTTCACCTTCTCTGACTCCCCTAGAGCACTAAAAATAACCCATGGGTAATCCATTGATAATAATAGGAAGTCTCACACTATTGAGAATTGTATTAACAAGTCTGAAGAAAGATTCTGAGAAGCCATGTTTTTCGAGAACAAAAAAAATAAAGCTCTATTTCAAGGTATAAAAGTCCTTAGAAATGTCCATCTAGAGTGCAGAGCTTCCAATACTCAATTTTTTTCAGATGGAATTAACACATTCTGGGGAAGTGAGAAGGAAATTCTGAATATTCCTTCTAGGGAAAAATCCAAAGTAATTTTATGTAATCATTGTGCTGATAATGTTCCACAGACTTAAGGAAATGATCATGATGATAATTTTGGGGATGTTTTTTCCAATATCCACTGGTTTGAAGTCCTTGATTTCTATGGAATTTATCTTCTTTGGGAGTAGAGCAATAAAGTAGGCTTGGAGACCATAAGGCATTGGCATATTGTTGAAAAACTCCAATACAACATTAGTGACTTCATGAATCACAGTATATTTGTAATAAATCAAGAATTTATTGGTAAACACATCTGGCCCAACCACACTTTAAATATTTAATGAGAACAGAAAATACTTGATTTCCCTCTCCTTCAGGGTTTTCATAAGTAGCTTATTCTGATGTGTACTAATTGTGGGTTGAATATTGTCCATCAAATGATGAGTTCCATCAATTCCATTTCTCTAAGTGAAGATGAAATATTTCACCACATCAATTGATATTTTCAGCTCTGAGGTATATTGAGACCCATTCACATAAATCACAGAGACACCTCTCCGGGACTGCTTTTCTCTATGTAAGTAGTGAAAAAACCATGAATTCCTATCTCCTTCATGAATCCATTTAACATTTTATTGGTTCATAATAATTTGTTCCTACAGTAGGAGAATGTCATCAATATGGGAAAGGGCCATGATTTCATCCCTTAAGGGGACATAGTGATTTTGAAATCCATTCCTGAAAACAAGAAGCCAATGTTCAGTAACATTAATTTCATGCTCCAAGTAGGAGAAAGATTCTCTGCGTCATTCTTTGAGCCATTTTTTTGTTTTTCATCTTGCTAGACATTATTGTATGAGGGATGCTAGTTACATCAGTCAACCAAGCATTTAAGATGTACTCCATGCATCGAGGGATGAAAATACATGCATTATTGAACCTGAAAGAAGGAAGATATGTCCACGTCTTACCAACATTGATATCCACAAGAATCAGATTATGATCAGAGTGACATTTTGGAAAAGTGAGACCAAAAGTGGTGATGAACTCATTTTTTTCAGGAATTCGCACAAAGAACCTATCCAATTTACTAGAATGGTGCCCATTCCAAGTGTACCAACACTATGTGTGGTTTGATCCAACAATTTGGACTTTAGATAGGTTAAATTTATTAATACACACTGATAAATAAGCTGCATCAAGTTTATTGAAATAAGAACTAGTCTTTTAAGCAAAACTAAGGATAGTGTTAAAGTCACCTAAAACCACCTAGCTCTTAGCCAATCGACCAGAAATCACCTTAACATTTATTCCCCATGTGTCTTCACATACCAAACATGTGAATACATTCATTACATTTTCTATTGAATTTTTTTTCATAATCTAAATTTCCATAAATCATTATTTAAAACATACTTTCTTTCAAAAGATAATTTACCCTTTATTCATAAAATATGCTATTAGATTTAGAAAATATGTATTTGAAGCATAGGTTCATTCTTAAAAATCATAAAAATCAACACGATTTTATTAATCCAAAATTAATGTAGGTAAAGATAATAAATTCATAGACTCATACCAAGTTCTAGTATTGGATCAATAAGATTTTCATAAGTCTTATTTTTTGAAAATCTCATAAGAAATTATCAACTATGGAGTTCTCCAATTATCATAGATCACTTCACCCATTAATATTGAATATGAATTACCATGTTCCATTGTCTTCATAGGTTATTGGCGCTGATCACCATTATTAATCCATTTATTTTTTAATTTTTTTGAAAAATTCCCAAACTCCCTGCAATTAAAACACTAAAGCATGGGAGGTGCATCTTGGGGAGTGTCATCATTATTCGTATAATTATATATACATTTTTTATAACATGTGAATTCAAATTTTTGATGTCATTCTGTTACAAACATTAAACATTTACTAGTCCCATTGAGTCAATTTCCACAATTCTTCTTTCCACACGTAGACCACAAAAGAAAGTTCATATTCTTATCTCCATGGTTTTTTGATTTTCCTTTCAACTCTATATTCCTCTTCTTGTTAAAACTATGATATTGATAAAAAAATCCAACCTTCATTTCAAATTTGATGTCACAATGAAAAATCTATTCATATCTTCCAAAGTCTCTTATGGACAACACCCTTATGAGACTTGGATTTAATCTACTAAAAAATCTATAAACCTTAATTTTTGGTTGGATGATAATTCCAAAATCATACCTCACAAGTCTTGTGAAATTAGCCTCATATGCACCGAAAAATTAATCATCAATTTTCTTAAAATCAAGGAACTCATTTTATATAATCATATAATGAACACATGGAATGTGATTATTTATGGATAATTTATGGAACTCATCCCAATCCAAGGATTCAATTTCATCCTGCTTCCTTGTATTCTTTAATAGAGACCACCATCAGGATATTTCACCTTCTAATCGATTAACATCTAGAATTTTTTACTCATGATCTGATCATTGGAGAATAGAGAATATTGTTTTAGAGGAACTGATATAATTTTCAAAAATAATTGGATTAGAAGACCCACTGAACGAAGGTGGATGATTCCTCATGAAGGACTGACCTAAACATTGTTCCTTACACTAATCGTTCGGTATGTCATCATGATATATTGCATGAGAATGATGTGTGAGAAAGGAAATGAGGATTTTCATTAAAGATCCCAGAGAATTCGGATCCTCAAGAGAAAAATCATTTCATTTTCCTGCTCAATCACCATTAATGCATTTCTTTTATGATCCCACAGTTGACTAAATCCAAAAAACAATGTGTAAGGAATAATTATCATAAATAGGAAGAACATAATCATGACAATTCACTTATAATTCATCCAAATTATGAAATCATACTTAATCTATGAAACCTCAGGTTTATACTAGGTTATTCAAAGTCATATTCTATTCAAATCCTTCATAATGGTTCGTGAAGAGTATGTGAATTTATAAAGTACATCCCATGAGAGTGTTAAACCAGGTGTGAAGCAAGGATTGTTTCCATGTACTAAATTACCCAGAGTCAGGCCAGGAACATCTTGTTAGAGTTATCACTCCTAGGTACATATGTGCTAGCACCACATCCACTTGTAGTATACAGAAAATGATTTATAAGGAAACCAATCACTCTATCCTTTACCAAAATTCTAGGACATTTTCATATACTCTTCATTATCCGTAGACTTATCCTTAGAGACATCCCAAGGAATATTCTTAGAATTAGGGCGAGGGATCTGACTAAGGTTTTCTAATCCTAGTTTCTAAAGGATGAATAAACGTTTACACTAATACCAACTTTTGAGACACAATCATAGAATACCTGGATATTACATAATTTTAGATGAAAATTCAGTACATTACCAAAATACCTGCCTGAGGACCCTAATAGTTTAGTGTATTCCGAAACATGGAAAAATATCTTCTATCATAGTGAAATATAGTAAAAATATCCCCTGATAATATCCACCATTATAAATTCTTCTTAAAATATTGCTTCATAACCTTGGGAATTGAAACATAAAAGGTGTTAGATAAGATGCTCAGTAAGGGTAATCATGGGAGACATGTAGGCATAAATATTAACATAGGGGCATGAGAATGTTATCATAACATTATAAGATCACAACATGAATATAAAAGATAATAAACATGAGTTATGGGATAAATCATATATTTTCATAAGAAATGAATCATAAGGATATAAATTTTACGATCCATGAAATCAAAATCGAGGAATAATACATAATTTTTGTGGCATACATATAAGAATGTAAACTTTTATGTCAAGGATACCTACCAATACCTTTATAACATGATAGAATTGAGATACGACCCATATAACTACTTCATGCTTGGTCTACGAACTAGTGTACTGTTTTTTAGGATTGGGATACAACCCATAGACCTTCTTATTTTTGGCCTTGGGCTACAATCCATGTACAATTTTTCTTTTATGCCTGGGATACAACCCATGTACATTTTTTATTTCAGTCTTGGGAAATGTTCTATATACCCTCTTTATTTTATGAATAGGATAAAACCCATGTAACTTATTGTTTCAAGTCTTGTTCAACAAAACATGTACCTTTTGAGCTCATATATAACTTATCTATACCCAATACATTGGATGGAGATATTAGTCCCACCCATGTCATAATAAAATCATTCATACATGTGACACAATATGACAAAAAATATATCATATCATGAACAATAAGAAGATATAGGATTCATAACCACCAAATCATAACACATGAAATGAAATGGGTATCATTAACATTTCATCACGTCATAACCTATGAAAAGAGAGAGGTTTCATAATCCCTTCATGAAAGGATAATCCCTGAAAAGATTCGGGTTTCAAAAGCATAAACACGTTGAAGTTAATTGGGTATCTTAAGCATCATTCATAAAAACATAATCCATTCATGATAAAACATGAATATAACCTTCGGATTATTTACTATAATGGCATGATCAAAATCAATAAATTTTATATTATATGGAAAATAAATTGGAATTATATTTTTAAAAAAAAAATTTGGTAGATATTCATTCGTATTAGAAAAAGATATTTAAAACAAAAAACCTTTTGAAATACATTTTAAGTAAACAATTATAAAATAATGTTGAAAAACTTTGGAAGAAAATTTCCTTGAAAATGTCTTTTAAAAAAATTTCTTAAAAATTAACCTTTTAACCTTTAAAAGTGATGGTCAATGAATTTACAGTGGGTAAATTTGTTCATGTCATACGAGGTAATAATAATATTCTTTTTTCACTGTAAAAACCTTTAAAAAATGTCTCAATTATTATGTTCCTAGAATATTACTTTTAAAACACTGGTAAAATAAAAAAAATGGGTAAAAATTGTATTTAAACATTTTTGGAGAATAATAGAATTTTATTGTAACCCTTTTTAGAAAACAGAGATTTTTGAATGAAGATAGGGTAATGGTGGGATTTCTTAAAAATAATTTATTTAAAATGATATCTAAAAAAGATTATAAATATGGTAAAAATACATGAATATATCATGAAGAAATAGAGGATAATTAATTTCATGAATTTTATTCAGATATGGATCATAATATTTTAGTGAAGGAAGAATAAATATAAACAATCTGGAAAATCGATCAGATTGTCTCAATACCGTCTTATAAATTGGTAACATGGGAACATAATATCAATATAATAAATTTAAATTAAATTCAATTCAATTATCATGAAAATAATAATGTTCATGTTATAATATCTAAAATCTATGTAAAGAAACCTTGAAAAAATAATTTATGTGAATAACAAAACAAGAGTATCAAAGAAGGAATATTGAGACAGAACTATTATATCGATTTGGTAACTTTCGAAAAATAGACCCAATGAAATAGAGACAATAATATGGATATTTGAATACCCATAAATTTAATTATATGAAAAATTTATCACAGTCATGGTTAGTACATACACCACAAAAAAAGTAAAGAGTGGTGAACATAGCATGTATCTCATGGAAATAAAAAGTGCGATGAAATCTCATTACCTTGTGTCTTTACTCTCATCATACTCATTCAAAACACCTGTATATTAAATATAAATTTATTATAAATCTTATAACGAGCCATATTATTATA
This sequence comes from Viscum album, assembly GCA_963277665.1. NCBI lineage: Eukaryota > Viridiplantae > Streptophyta > Magnoliopsida > Santalales > Viscaceae > Viscum > Viscum album. The sequence goes on from OY728156.1 coordinate 828,452,193, forward strand.
TCTAATACTATATATGGTTTTATTATGACCATATATTACCCTCTTGTTAACCATCCAATGTTAAGGTTTGACTTTGGATAATATTTTCTTTGTTCTTCACATGGGTCTTAACTAGTTATATCATCGGCCCTTATAATTATATAATGAATAAAAATTTTATACCACGATATAAATATAAACTATATATATAATATTTTTTTATAATAATCTATATAATATAGAATTATGAAATGGAATACACCATTCATTGAGAGGGTAAGCCGTGCGTATGCATGAACATTGTTTCAGTTTTCTTATTGTATTGAAATGATGAAAGAAAATGATATATATATATGTATATAATAACATTAAAGTATAATTATAATTTTATATAAATAATATATCTTCAATATACCCATCCTAGTTATTTTCCCTGCAGTTTTTGAACAAATCACATCATTTTGAGGTGGCGGTAGTCAACACTTCCTCAAAAGAAATTATCGTTAAAAAAATGAAAAGTCAAAAGATATGTGTTGTAAAAGTGATAGGTAAGATTAAATACATAATAATTATTATATATAACATATATAAATATAGTTTACATCATAATTTCCACCGTGAGAGGTGATAAATAAACCTCAACAATCATCATTTTGTGGGGCGGAAGTTTACCGTAGACATATACAACATATTCATTACCTATTAGATTGAGGTGGGTGTAAGTGCAGGTCTAACCCTTAGAAGAACAACATACTAGTAAATAATGGACATTTATTTTTGATATAAAATCATTTAATAAATATATGTGAGGGATGGGGAATGAAAATTAAATAAACGATCTTGAGAGAAGGCAATACCTCTTAATCGGGTGACTCATTTTGGTTTGTGCCAAAAGGATTATTTGGATGACATTCATCCAAAAGGGAGGATTAAAGGAGTAAGGTATGGATGTTATAAAGTTCATTGGGTATATGGTTTCCAAAAATAAGTGGTTTGAGAGGTGTTAATAAGAGATATATGTGGTGGCCTTTTATCGGAATGGAGGAGTGGCACTCTTGTAAATATTTGAAGAGATAATTATACCCATTTTTTTCAGGGTGCACGTAGATACAATTGTTATAAAAATTTAATAAAATGGATTATATGTTATATATATGGACATAAAATGTGTTTGGAAAATTTTATAGGTCATTTGTCCCTTAATGTTAAGGTTTAGTCCCTATCTACATTTAATTTGACCATAATCGCTATGATTAATTTTAATCACTTTTGAAAATCATTTTGGCCAAAAATAAACTTGATATAATTATATTTGTAAATATTATAATTATTAAATAAATTTAATTTAGTTTTTTAATTAAATTCATTAAAGAGAAAAAACTATGATTAATGCTAATCTCATAGACGAGATGAAGTTATTGGGTTTTAAGGTAGAGAGAAGTTCACAAGTTTGTTATGTTTTTATATTCAGTTTCAAAGTTAAATTGATTACAACGACTGATATTGTATTAATATATGTATAATTAATATATTTTCACCTTAAAAAAATTAAAATACAATTTAATATTATTAATTATTTAAACCAAAAGGTAGTTTCTGACATGAAAACAATATTTTTCACTATTCCTCAAAAATAATGTTTCTCTGAAAAATACAAAATATTCACCCTAAGATAATTTATATGTTAAATATTAAGAAAAATAAGTTTATTTTATCAAATTAAATTTCTAAATGTGTTTAAAATTAATTTTTTATTTAAATCAGTTCATTTGAGAGAACAATATTTTTAAACATAAAAGGACTTTACCAAAAATTAAATATTTATTTATCAATATGTTTTATTTATTTAAAAAAATTATAAAATGATATTTCAGAAGTATATACTACTATTCATATTACTAAGTTTAATAACTAGGTTATAATTATATATTTTAAATAATTATAATTGTAAAATGATGTTTTGTAGAAACATCAGTCTTGCACGTAATGTACGCAAAATCGGTGTTTCTTGTTGCATATGCTAGGTCATGGTTGCATGTAACGTTTTCCAAGTTGATGTTTCACATTAAAAAAATATTTTAATTAGTGTTTTAATATATATATATATATAGATATAAACTATTTCTAGTGTCATGTGAAATAGTAAATATAGAATGGTAAATTAATTTGCAAAAACTATTTTACAAAATATCTGGATGTTACATTCTAACCCAATTAAAATGAATTTATCTCATGAAATTCATATGGGTTATCAAAGTTGTAACTCCCCAACCCTATATTACCATATACAGTACATTAATTTATTATATTGGCATGATTGTAATAAATCAACTATCGACAGACTGATCAGTTCGAATGTCTTGGAAAGCCATATTACAATTATGATAACCATAATATATTGAGAAATATAAATTAAGAACACGATATAGAATAAAATGAAATTAAATACATACGTGAAATCTTATTTATAGATTTATTCTTTATTACATGGAGAAATTATACACAATAGGGGTGAGAACAAATTCTCCGCAAGGGTAAGTAAAACAGAAGAAAAAATGAATCAAGAAGAAAAATTAACATGGAAAGGTAAATAAATGATAACACATTACATTAAAATAAATAGATAAGTTAATATCAATATTGGAAGGTATGAAAGTAAAAATAATTCTATCTAAAATGATAAACTGATAATAAAATGAATCCATAGATATATCAGTGCAAAATATAATGCATAAACATAACTAAATAAAAATGAACTAAATTCTTAATTATTGGAATCCATGATTCCTTGGAACATGGTAGCATTACCAAAAAGTCCATTCAAAATAAGGTTTACAACATGTAGGGTAAAAACCCATTAGATTTGGAAAAGTTATTCAACTAATGAGACTACCAACGCATCGAAGGGATATCTATAACTAGGCCCACCTGTGCCATACCAATATAAAGAATTCATCATATATCAAATAAATCATTTTAGTTACAAAATATCCACAAATAATATGTATTTATAATTAATTACTTAGAGTAGTATAAGTAACAATAAGGATTTTTGACATTAAAAGATTTTTTTGGATAAATAATATTTAAACATTCCAATATGTCTAATACCACATTTCAACATCTAAATCATAATTCCCATTGAATTAAATGAAATATTAAATATCATAAGAAAAATTAGATTCATGATATCAAATTTAAAATGGTGGTACATACACTAAATAAAATTGAATTAGTGCATAACAAAAATACGACTGAATTGAATGTAAATTGAGACAAAATACCTTACCTTATCCTTCAATTTTATTGGGTGATATTTATCCTATGGTACTGAGGTTTAACATATATTATTGAATAATATAATAAAATTAATCATGTTTATAAAACCATATATTTACTTCTTATAATATCTCATTTCCCATTTGTTAACAAATATCATTTATTTGAATATTTCGGGTGTTAATTGTCTAATTTTCTCAAGTATGTTTTAACTTGTTATTTGTTGTTATCATTAATTAGTTCATGAGTTCACCATATCTAGAATATATAACTTGAATAAATTATCATATATAATTAGTATATATATATATATATTTATAGAAGTCCATTAAATCCATTGATTATAAATGAAGTGAACCTTTAATCAGGATGGTAGACCATACATGCGCATGAACACTACTTTCCATGCATTATTGCATTAAAAAAATGAAAATAAAATGAAAATATGTATATTATAATTATAATATCATATATATGTTATATTTGTTATAGAGGTTTTATAAAATAGTCCCTTATACATTCCATGTAAGGAATGGACGAGTAATATTGATTTGAGGGGATGGTAGTCCACACATAATCAAATCAAATTATCGTATTCACAAAAGATGGAGAGAATAATGGTATTTTATAAATAAAAATTATAGAAGAATAAAGACATTATAAGTATCATATATAAAATTTATAGATATAGTTTCTATAAAAACGAACACCATGAGAGGTGGTAATGGAAAAATGAACAACCATCATTTCGAGAGGCAATGGATTATTGTACAAAAAAACAATATGTTCTTTGCCTATTAAATGAAGGGGTATGCATGTTTAAGTCAAAAATGTTACATAATCAAATCCTTGTATATTTAGAATACTAGTTATATTACATAATAATGTAATATTGATATTTTAGGGGTGGACACAAGAAATGAACATAAAAAACATGAGAGAATATATTACCTCTAAATCGGGTAACTACTTTTGGTTTTCACAAAAAGGATTCCTTGGAAGGATTTCTTCTCAAAGGGAGGCATATAGAATGAGGAGGGACACTCTTGTAATTCCACCCATGATTTTCCCATTTGACATAGATACAATAAGGGATCATTATCGATCCAAGGAATTATAGTGTCTAAATATGGCCATAAAATGGATCTTTGACAAGTTTATATGTCTTTTTTGGACTCAATGTAATGGTTTTCCCCCTATCAATCTTAATTTAACCATAATCATTGTAATAAATTTGTATCACTTTCATTAATATTTTTAGAGAAAAATGAAATTGTTATTGTTATAAATTTGATATTATTCTTATTCAAAATTGGTAATTCATTTTTCTAAATTGAAATCATAGTAGTGGAATAAATTTTATAAAACTCAATCCCACAGGTGGGACAACATTGCGAGTATTTAATGTAAAAATGTTAGAAAGTTGGCAATGTTTTGATAACTAATTTCAAATTTAAAGAGCTTAAAAAGAAATAAATTGTATTAATTTATAAAAATATTTTCTAATTAATCTTTAAAACGAATTATAATTAGAATTTTAACTTATAAATAAATTAAATGAAAAGGAGGTTTTGGACTAAAATTCAGTATTTTAACTATTCATCCAAAATGTCATGATTTAGAAAAATATCAAAAATTCAACCTAACTTATTTTTTTTTTGGAGTTTAGATATAAATTTTATTTTGACATATTAAATCAAGTAATGTTACGAAATCCATATTTCCAATGGGTTCTCTATTAAAAGGTGCTAAAATTTCTTTTATCAAAATATTGGGTTTTAAGTGTAATATTTGGTTTGTTTTTATCTTATGCGTATCAAATATAATGGATGAACATGAAAAATTTTATATTAAATATATGATATATATATATATATATATTACAATAATATTTCCTAGTAAATTGTATTAATTAATTATATTATATTAAAATCACATTGTGAAAATAAATTTTTTTATTAAATCAATTTTCATATTCATTTCAAATTAATTTATAACCAATGAAATAATTCTAAATTTTTGTAAACCATATATTTTAATAATATATATAATTATATTTATAACCACTAATTTAATGGATAGGTTAAATAATAATATTTTAATAATATATTATTATTTGGTTAAAACATGGTCTTGCGTATAATGTTAGCTTTTGAAGAAAGTATCTCTTGCATATACCTCATGAAAACTCGATGTTATTTGAATTTCCAAATATAAAATACATTTAAAAAGTAAATATATTTTAATGTATTGGGGTATTATATCCTCTTATGTTCTTGGTGTCTCAGGTCATGCACACTATTGAATATATGGTTCTTACGTTAGAATTTCTAGGTGATACATTCTCTCAAACTTAATAAAATTATGTCCTTGAATTTTAATATTGATCTTGGAAATATAGGGACAAAAAATAAACTATTTTTTAAATACCCAAGTTCTAAAAAGTGCTAATATCATGCCTTCTTAATAAGTGTGAAAGTAAAGTACAATTTTCATTTAAACGGGTCCCATAGTAGGAGAACATATGTGGGAAATGGAAATATGGATACAGAGGAATAAATACAACAATCATATTCTGATTGAGAGTGCTAGAGAACATGGTTATGAGAATGTTAACAATCAAAAATACCTAAATTTATGATGATGTAAGAGCCATTTGACTCATAAAAAATGAAGTTAATTGAACTTCATTTTTGGTTCAAGATCATTTTTTCTATAGTCGTTGAATTATTTCACTCTAAAAGAATATAAGTAAATATATGTTTATATTGAAATAATATTTTCTCTTGATTACACCTTGAACTATTTTTACATCAAATATTCTCACGAGAAGCATCATATGGTGAATTAGTACATAAAACTCTATAATATTATCCAATGAATCATCTTAAAACATTTTATAAATGGATAAAATTTTAAAATGATTATGATCAAATCAATTGGAATGAGGGTCCCTGAATTTCCAAGATGAACATATCAGTAGTCTCTAATAAACATGGATCTGATAAAAAATTTTAAATTCAAAACATGTGAATATCTTTCTCATGCATCCTCTTGAAAAATGATAATAACTCGAATGAACATAAAAACTTATTGGAAACATTAATTCTTACCTATTCTTTATGTAAATTGGATGTTGTTGGATATATTACCTAAATAAAAAATTGTTGTAAACTCTATTAGTGATAGAACATACCTCTTGTCGATATATCATTAATCATTAACAAGGTAGTAATAACTTTTCCAAATCAATCATTTCATCATCATTATCGCTACATAAAGATCATATTAAGGGTTGTTTTTCCCTCAATCACATGTTTTTATAAAATTATTGACTTTATATTGAATACATTTTCATGGTACCATTTAGTATATGGACTCAATTTTTTATTTAAAAAGTATTATAGTATAATCCTCATATCTTCCATAATTATTATAACCAGTACATTACTAATAAAATATTAAAATTTCATAATTATTGAATAGTAATATTAACCAATAATAATTATCTTCAGAAGTATCATAACATTTTCATTATCCAATTGATTCCTATGGGGTATATGACTTTGATGCTTGGGACATTTACTCATATAATGTCCCATCTACTTGCAGTTGAAGCATTGTATAGTGGAAACTATTTTCTTAACCTTAAAATCATGAACTTCATGTCATTTTTCTCTAGACATATAAAAATTATAATTCCCTTCATGCAAGAACCAAATTGCATCTGGCCAAAATTATCACATATCGTAAAATCCTTCATTCCATTCATCTTCTTTGACTCATTCCCTTTTTTAAAGTACTCAGATATACTCTTCTTATCTTGGTTTCATTCGAAGACATATGACATAGAGAGTTATTTTCCATCTTGTTATAACACTGTATTATTTAACCATATGATAATAATACTTGAGAGACTATTTCCATTCAAAATGTTAGGATAATATAATTAAATATATGATCCTTCATACTCCTTGGATCACGTTCATTGGTAGAGTTCACATTCATTCTGGTAGGCTCCATTTCTAAAAAATGGAATACACTATATTAAATCATAAAATAAGGTATCATACCCCAACTAGTGGAACACAGAACAGAAATTGGAAAATTTATGCATAGATAATCTGATATTTTTAAACATAGTTTCTTGTGGGGATGTCATTATTTTCAAGTCCTTCATAATTGTTTGTAATGAAAATATGAATTATCTTATGAGTATCACCCAAAATTGTCAACCTAGGTGCTTAGTAAAGCCTGTTTTCATGTACCAGGTTATCTCAAGTTAAGCCCGAAACACCTTTTCATTGTTAGGAATCCTAGGTACATATATTCTAGAACCACACCGACTTGTAGTATCTGTACATGGATGTATTTCTAGAAATACCCACATAATTACTACCTTACCAAAATTATAGGATGTTCTTGTATACATATACTCAATATCTATCTTAGGGTTTTTCTACCTAGTATATTTTTCATAAATATATTTTCTATGGTTGCTGAAAAACTTCCTTTAATACCAACTTTAATCCCCTGACCCCAAATGATCTCAGACAATGTATTAATTTATTACACTAGAATGATTATAAGGAATCAAATCCCGAAGGACTGATCAGTTTAATAGTCTTGCGATGAAAAATTATATACATGATACCCATAATACATTGAGAAATATAAATTAAAATCATGATACATAATAAAATTAAAAATAACGTATCCTTGGAAGATTATTCAAATATTTTTCTTCAATTCCTAGAGAAATGAAACCTAATAATGTTAATCTAAAATTGATAATAATGGTATGTAAAGTGGAAAAACTAATGAAACAATAGGAATAAACGAACATGTCAAGGTAAATAACTAATAAAACATTCCAATAAAATTACTAGATAAGGAAATATTATATATAAAGGTAAGAAATTGAATCTCATGCCATCTACAATAGTAAAGTATGAATTAAATGTATCTAAAGATATGTCGATACAAAATGTCATGGATAAATTATAAATGAGTCTAAATGAAGAAAATTACTAATTATTAATGTATATGTTTCCTAGGTACATGGAACCTTTACGAACATGAAATTTCTCAAGACGGTTTATAACATGTTGGGTAAATACACATCTGATTTGGCCAAGTGATTCGTCTTCTAAAGCCACCGATGTATCGAGGGGATATTTATAATAGGGACCCACCCATGTCATACCAGTAAAAATAAATATTCATATACCAAATAAATAAACTTTCCTTTAAAATATAGATAAATAATAATTATTTATCAATATTACCTCATATGAGTAAAAGTAACAACAAGGGTTGTTGACATTAAAAAATTCTCAAGGAAAAAGGATATTTAAACTTTCCAATGCGTCCCATGACACATTGAAACACTTAAGTAATAATTACCTATGAATTAAATGAAACATAAAATATCAAGAGAATAATTAGATTCGTGATATAAAATATCATATGGATTTATATATTCTAAATAATTATGAATTGGTTTATAAAAAAACAAGTCTAAATGGAATTTAAATTGAGACAAAATACGTTACCATATCCTTCCTATTTATTGTGTGGTTTTTAGCCTCTTTTATAGTGGTTTGAAATATGTTACAAACTAATATCATAACCAATACCATTTTTATAATACAGTATATGAACTTTTTATAATATCTCATTACTAGTTTGTTAACAACCTTCATTAATTATACCATTTAGGTTTTTGATTGTCTTGTATTCTTTATTATGTTTTAACATGTTATGTTTTATTATCATTATTTATATAATTGTTTCATCATATAAAGAATATATAACATGAATTAATTATCATATATAATCATTATATATGTATTTATATTAGACCAAAATATTTGGAGATTAGAAATGAAGTGCACCATTCATGGCGATGGTAGGTCGTATGTACACATGAATGCTACATTAATTTTGTTGTCATATTAAAATATTGATAGATAATTGATACATATGTATATTATAATTATAGTATCATATCTATTTTATATATGTTATATATTTTTATTAAAAAAATCCCTTATAAATTCCATGTATCACAAAAATGATTCATATCGCTTTGAGGGGTAGTAGTTAACAATTCCTCAAACCAAATTATCATATTTACAAAAGATGGAAATCATAAAGGTGTGTTATAAATTAAAATTATAAAATTATAAAAACATTAAAAATGTCCCATAAAACATTTATAAACATATTTTCCTTCATAATGGCCACCATGAATGGTGGTAAATGAAAAATGAAAAGTCATCCTTTTGTGTGACAGTAGTTTTCCGTACACAGAAAAAGTACATTCGTTACCTATTAGATGGATGTGAGTTTAAGTGTAGATCAAAAAATTTACATAAAAACAACATGTCATATTTTTTATACCTTTTTTTCTACCTAATAATAAAATATTTTGATTTTATGGGGTGGATAATGAAAATTAAATTAAATTTTGAGAGAAGACATTACAACTTAATCGGGAACTACTTTTGGTTTGTACCAAAAAGATAACATGGAAAAATATATTGAAAATGGAGGGTTATAGGATGAGGTGAAGAGTCTTTTTTGGATCTATTTGGGTAGATATTGGCCGATCCAAAGGGGTTTGATATGTGTGAGGAAGTGGGAGGATAGAATTCCTTTTTATTTTGGAGGAGGAGTGTCACATTGGTATATTTTGGGAATGGGAATTATAACCACGTTTTTCCATTACAAAGTGGATAAATTACTAGATAAAAGAAGAAACAACAAAAGATATGGTCTAAATATGGCCATCCAATGGATCTTGGACAAGTTTATAGGCCTTTTTGGGCCTTAATGTTAATGTTCAGTCCCTTATTAATCATTGTTTAACCTCAATCATTGTAATTAATTTTAATCATTTCACTAATATTTTTGAACAAAAATAATTTTGGTATTATTAGAAATTATGAATTACAATGATTCATAATATGGAATTAATTTTTTAAAATTCCAATAATATAAGTGGAAGAAATTGATTTAAATTTATCCTTGCATGTGGGACGACAATGCGGGTTTCAACTTTTAAAATGTTTGAAAGATGGCTATGTTTTTATAACAAATTTCAAAGTAAAATCGATTAAAATGACATAAATTTTATTAATTGATAAAAATATTATCTAATTAAACTTTAAAACCAATTAAATGTTCAATTTATACTTACAAATAAATTATATAAAAAGGTAGTTTTGAATTAATATTTAGTATTTTAACTGTTCATTAAAAAAATGATATGTTTCTTAAAAATATAATAAAATGACCCTAACCAAATTTTTATGATTAAATTTCAATTATAATTATAATTTTGAAATATTAAATCAATTAATGTGTCACATTTTTTATTTAATAAGTTTTCTCCATTAAAAGTCGGTAAAATTGCCTTTATAAAATTATAGGTTTTAAGTGTAATACTTTGTTTGTTCTTACCATATTCTTATCAATTAAATTGTATGAACTTAAAAAATAATATATTAAATATAATATATATATATATATATATATATTTCATTTATATCACCTAATAAATATTATTAATTAAACACAATTAGTGTAAAACAACTTTGTGAAAATAATAATATTCTATTTATTCAATTAATTTTAGTATTCCTTTGTAATTATTTTATAACAGATGCACTCATTTTAAATTTTTGTAAAATATATTCTTTCATAATATATTTATTTATATTCATAACCACCAATTTATGGTCTAGGTTAAATAATAATATTTTTATAATATATTATTGTTTGGTTAAAACTCACCCTTATGTATAGTGTAAGATTTTGAAGAAAGTATCTCTGGTGTGTAACACATGCTAACTCGATGTTAAGTGAATTTCCAAATATAAAATATATAAAATTTATTTTAAAATGAAAAAATATTTTAATGTATCAGGGTATTATATAATATTATACAGTTGGTGTCATGTGTCATGCATTCTATCGAATATGTGGTTTTAATATAGAATTTTGGGTTATTAACAAAGGTTTAATACTTGAATGTTTATTTTATATAAACCCACATGATAATAATTAATACAAAAATCCTTTAGAAATGTGATTTTGGAAACATAGTTGTTACCTGAAGTAATTTAGAACTAGATTTCTACATAGGAGAACATTGGTTGTATATAAAAACATGGACATGGATGAAAAATAAAACTACCACGTTCTGATGGAGAGAGACATAGAACAAGGTCAAGAGAAAGTTAACAATTATAAATATATAAATCTACAATGAATAAGGGGACCAAATGATTCCCCAATAATGGAGGTACTAGGATAACATTTTCGGTATCAAGATAATTTATCCCAAATATAAATAATTTTCATGAAAAAATATAATTCCCTGATTTTAGGAAAACATCACCCTTTGTTGTACCTTGATCCACTTAACCTATTTCTCAAGAAAGTAAGGCGAATTTTTCATTCCCAATGCACTAAGATATCACAAGACACGTGATATTCCATCCCATATGTCATCAGTTATCAGGAAAACTATGTTTCCATAAATGGTTATCCAATATGAAAAAATACTCATGGGGTATGATAAAACTTTATTATCATGAACATTATCTAATTTTTAATGTAATATTTCCATAAATGGATAACCACATAAACCATCCAAAATATTAAAATCCAAAATAGTAGAATGAAGGTAATGAAACTAGCTTAATATGGATAGTCCATGTGTCATCACATACCAAACATGTGAATACCTTCATCATATATTCTCTTGAAAATATTTTTATAATATGAATTTCCATAAATTCTTATTGAAAACATACAAGATTCCTAAAGATATTCCCCCCTTTATTCCATAAATTTGTTATTATATTAAAAACAATTCTATTGGAATCATGGGTTTATCCCTATAAATCTAAAAACTCAACATGATTTTATTAAAACAAAATTCATGTAGGGAGATATAATAAAGGCTTAGAATCATAAAAAGTCCCACTAATGCATCAACACGATTTGCATAGATCATATTTTTTTAAAAACCCAAATAAAATTACCTACTATTGAGTACCCCAATTATCATGGATCACTTCATCTCTTGAGATTTCATATGTCTTCCCATTTCCCTTTTCCTTCAGGGATTATTGGCTCTTATCACCATTATTAAACCTTGGATTTGGTCACTATTTGGGGAAATTCCCAAAATACCTACAATTGAAAGAATAAAGTGTGGGAGGGGCATATTGAAGAATTTTCTAATTATTCACATCATTATATAACATTTTACTATCACATAGAGATTTAGCTAAATGGTTTGATTCATTTACACATTTAAAACATTTACTAGTCCCATTAAGAATATTCCCACCATGTTTATTTCCACACTTAGAGAAAAAAAAGGGATCTCATCTTCTTATGTCCATGGTTTTTTGGTTGTCATTTTGACTCCATCAACCTATTCCTGTTAAAAACATGAGATTGATATATAAATCCAACCTCCATTAAATCTTTGATTTCACAAAACTCAGTCTTTTTAGAGCTACCAAAGTCTTTTTTGGACAACTCGCTTATGAGACTAAGCTTTAACCCAAGAAAGAACCTATAAACTAACATTCTTGTGGGATGATAATCCCAGAATCATACCTCACTAGTCTTTTGAAATTATCCTCCAAGGAACCAATAGATTTTTCATCCTTTTTCTTCAAATTAAGGTACTAATTTTCCATCTTTATATGATTAACATGAGGAAATTACTTATAGAATAATTAGTTCTTGAACTCCTCATAATCTAGGGAGTCAATTTCATATTACATATTCATATTTTTTATTAGATTCCACCACTATTTTTCTTAACCTTTTAGTAGTTAAATATCCAGAATGACTTTATCATGATCTAAACAAAGGGGAATAGAGAATATATTTTCAATGGTACTGATCTAGTGTTCAACACAAAGTGGATCAGAAGTCCCACTGAAAGAGGGTGGATATTTCACCATGAAGGAATCAACAAAAGGATATACATCTGATATTTTATAATTACCTTATGATTGATATCCTGAAAAGGTTGTGTGAGCATATGAACTAGGTTTTTCATTCCATCTCCCAATGAATTTTTATCCTTAGTAGAAAAATCATTCAATTGTCCTTCAAAATCACCTTTAACATCATTCCATTGTATTCCATCCGTGACTAAATCAAAAAAACATAGAGTAAGAAACAATATTCAGAGATAGGAATCACATAATCAAGAAAAAGTCACTTATACAATATCTAAATTATGAAGCATTCCTTAATATATGAAACATTAGGTTTATCCTACATTATTCACAATCATATTCTATTCAAATACATAATAATTGTTTGTGATGAGTTTTATAATTTCCAAAGAATATCCCCCCTGGAGTATCAAACCAATTGTGAAGCAAGGCCCATTGGCGTGCACTAGATTACCCTGAGTTAGGCCCATAATATATTTTTGGAGTTAGTACTCTTAGGTACATCTTTTCCTGAGCCATAACCACTTGTAGTATCTAGAAATGGATGAAGTTCTAGAAAACCAATTTTTATATCCTTTAACTAAATTTGATGACATTTTCCCAAAATTTTCCTTATACATATACTTATCCTTAGATACATCCCTAGAAATATTCTTTGAAATACCCCTAGGGATCCCACAAAGTTTTTCTAATCCAAGTTTCCAATGGTTGAATAAACCTTTCATTTGATACCAGCTATTGCAATATAGGATTATCATACATGGATATTACATCATTTAAGATGAATATTCAATACATTAGATAAAAAATTGATCGAGGACTATAATAGTTTAGTGTCTTTGGAAACTTAGAAAAAATATTCTATCTCATTGAAGGATCATAAAAATCTCCCATAATGATCCCCACATTTATTACTTCTACCTAAAACCATTCTTTGTAGATCAGTGAAAGGAAACATAAAATGGGAAGAACTCAGACACTCACTAAGAGTAAACATGGGAGGCATGCAAGCATAAACATGAAAATAAGGGCATGATAACATGATCATAACATTAAAAGATTACAAACTACATATAAAATATCAAAAAAATAAGTGATGGGTTAAAGATTAATAGTTCATAAGAGATGAATTATAAGGAAATAAACATCATGAGACATGAAATTGTAACTGAGGAATACGACATAGGATTTGTGGCATACATATGAGAGCACAAAAGTTTATGTCAAGGCTATCTATTAAGACCTTTAAAAAATATTAGGATTGGACTATGACTAGTGTACCTACATTGAGCTTGATCTAGAAACCCATGTTCCCTATTTATTTTAGGGTTGGTTTACAACCCATGTAACTTCCTGTTTTTTGGATTGAGATACAACCCATTTACCCTATTTTTTTAGGCTTTGGCTACAACCCATGTACCTTCTTGTTTTTATGGCTTGGGATACAACCTGCGTACTCTATCTCCTTTAGGTTAGGGATAAAAACTATGTATCCTATTGTTTTTGTGCTTGGGATATAACCCGTGTACCCGTTGAAATCATATACAACTTATCACTACCCAATTTACTGGAGAGAGATAATCGTCCCACCCGTCTCATAATAAAACCTTTGATACATGTTCTACAAGTTAAAAAACATTTATCACATCATGATATATAAAAATAGATTCATTTTATAAGCAGACAATCATTACCAATGAAATAAAATGGGTATCATTAACATAACATCACATGATAACCTTTTACAATATCTAGGTTTCATAATCACTTTATGAAATCCTAACCCATGAAAAGAACTAGGTTTCAAGAGAATAAAAACACTGGAAGTGAAATTTTTCTCTTAAGCATCATTACTTAAAAACATAAACCATTAAATAAATAATATGAACAATACATGTGGACAGATTCCTAGAATGGAATGAGTAACATAAATGGATGTTATCTTAGAGAGAAAATAACTTGGAAGGATATTTTGAAAACATTTCATAATGTAGATTTACTTTTTTCATTGAAAAAATCTATTTAAAATAGAAAACCATTTGAAAACCATTTTTCATAAAAAATATTAAAAAACCTCTAAATCCTTTTGAAATCCATTTCAATGAAAGCATATTTTAAAAGAAAATTCTTAAAAATAAACCCTTTAATCATGAAAAGAAATCATTAAATTATTTAAGATAGGTAAATCAATACATGTTGTACAAGGTAAAAAGAACATTCTTTTTTCACAGTAAAAACATTAGAAACAATTATCATTCATAAGTTCATAAGAATATTAGTGTGATAACATTTCTAAAAGAAAAAAAGTGGTAAAATAGTCTTGAATGTTTTAGGATAATAGTATAATATTCATTGAACCCCATTTTAGAAAACATTGATTTCTGAACGAAGAGCGGGTAAAGTATGGCTTTCATAAATATAATTTCTTAACTGTATAATGTACCAAAGAGTAAAAAGATAGTATGAATAAATGAGTATATCAGGAATAAACATAGGATAATTAATTTTCTGAATATTATTGAGATATGGATCATAATATTTCATCAATGGAAGTATAAACATAAACGATCATGAAGAGCGATGAGATTGTCTAAATACACTCTTATAACTTCATAACATAGGACAATAATCTCCATGTAAGAAAATAAAATTAAAGGAAGATTAAAATATAATGTAACGAAGAATATTCATGATATAAAATATAAAATGGAATTATAAACACATTGAAAAAATTATTTTGGTGCCTAACAAAACAGGAGTCTCAAAGACAGAAAATTATGACAATTATTTCACTGATTTGGAAAATTTTGAAAACTAATCTCTGTGAAAGAAAAATCATAAAATGGAGAAGTGAATAACAATAAATTTATTTATATGATACATATAATACAATCATTGGTAGAACATACACCACACATAAGTAAATACTGGTGAAAATTGCATGTAACTCATGGAAATGAAAAGTGAGATGAAATCCCCTTACCACGTGTCAAGAATCTCATTGTACTCATTGAAAAAAAATACATTATAATAGATATAAATTTACTAAAAATATTATAAAGAAACATATTTTTATTTCCAATACCATATATGGTTTTTTATGACCTTATATTACCCGATTATTAACCATCCAATGTTCAGGTTTCACTTTGGATAATATTCTCTTTCTTCTTCACATCTGTCCTAATTTATTACATTGTTGGTCATTATACAAATATCATGATTCTAGAATTTCAAATATAATTTTAATATAATTTATAACCATTATATTTTTATGATAATAATTTACATAATATATATTTATGAAAGGTAATACACCCTTCATAGATATGGTAAGTCGTACGTACACATGAAAGTTGATTCCCTTTTTATTGTTGTATTGAAAGAAGGAATGAAAATGGAATATATGTAAAAATTTATATAATATAATTAATATAGATTTATAATATTACATATATCATATATTTTCCCTAAAATCAATCCTAATACATTCTATTTATGTCTGAACGAATCACATCGATTTGAGGGGGTAGTAGTCCACACTTCCTCAAAAGAAAATTATTGTTTTAACAGAAAATTCAAAGAAAAATAGACATGTCTTGTAAAATGAATACTCAAGCATAAATAAATAATAATTATACTATTATATATATATATAGTGAGTTTTCTTCATAATTCCCACCATGATAGGTGGTAATGAAAGCTGAAAAATCATTGTTTTGTGAGGAAGAAGTTCTCCGTACACATAAAAAGTATGTTTGTTACCCAATAGATGGAGGTGTGTGTAAGTATAGGTAGAAATATTAGCATAATAATATCATATTATATTTTGGATAATTTTATTTTTATAAAATAACATAATAAAGAGAGTATAATTGGAGGATAAGGAAAACAAAAAAGGAGTTTGAGAGAAGGTGTTACCTCTAAATAGAGTAACTCCTTTTGGTTTGTGCCAAAAGGATTCCTTGGAAGAATATATTCACAAAGGGAGAACTCAATGAGTAAGGTAAGGATGTTTGGGAATAAATTGGGTAGATATTGACTGCATATAAGTGGTTTGAGAGGTGTGAAGAAGAGGGATAAGTGTTGGCCTTTATTGGTAAAGAGGAGTAGTACTCTTGTAAACATACGAAGAGAGAATTCCAGCCACGTTTTTCATGATGAAAGTGGATTAAAAAATTATAATATGTATATATAATTGATTATAGGGAAAAAAATATTTCCATCCAATTGCGTTTTGACATGTTTCTAGGTCATTTGGTCCTTTAAGATTAAGGTTTAGTCCCTAATTAAGATTAATTTGACCATAATCGTTGTGATTAATTCTAATCACTATTACTAATCATTATAGAGAATAATCATCATAATATAATTAGAATAAAAAATTATAATAATTTAATTGGTTTTTTTCAGTTTTTAGGAATTCAAATAATATAAGAAGAAAAATTATGTTTAATGTGAATCCTGCAGACGAGACAAAATTAAAGGTTTTTAATGTAAAAATAAGTTTAGAAGTTATTTAGTTTTAATATTCAATTTCAATGTGAAACATATTTTATTGAAAGATATTGTATTAATGTATTTATAATTGATCTAATTTTACCTTACAAAAATAAAATATAATTTTAGATTAATAATCATTTGAATGAAAAAGATGTTTTTACCTAAAAGCAGTATTTTTCACTATTCGTCAAATAAAATTTTGTTTCTCAAAAAAATTCCAAAAACTCTCCCTAAGATAATTTAATCATTATAAATTCAACAATTATGTTTATTTTTTCAAATTAATATCATACATGTTTCTAAAATTATTTTTATTATTAAATGTGTTTCATTCGAGAAAATGGTATTTGTTAACATAAAAGGACTTCACCAAAAATCATATCTTTCATTACAAATATAATTTATTTATAAAGAAAAACAATAAACAATAATTAAAAATTTTATTACTATTAATATTTATAATTTAGACTTCTATGTTATAATTATCTTATTTAAATAATTTTAATTGTAAAATGAGGTTTTGTATAAACATTTGTGTCATGTGTAATGAATGCCAAGTTGGTGTTGCATGTAACATACTGCAAGTTGTGGTTTCATGTAACATATGCTGAGTTGATGTTCCATGAGAATGGAATATTTTAATTATTGTTTTAATATATATATATACAAGTATTTCCAGTGGCACATGAAATGAAAAATATAAAAAGGTAAATTAATATAGAAGAAAATGTTTCACAATATCTCAGGGTGTTACATTTTCCCACACAGGTCATTTTCTATGATGATGATGGAATGCTATGAAGTGAAGTTGGTGGATCTTAGAGATACATTGGCACATTAATAGTGCATGATGATCTAGAATTTGAGAACAAGTGCTGGGATCTATTAGTTTTCCTTTATTCCAATTATTTTTATGTTTAGGGATCATCTCAGGCTGGACATGTATTTACCCCATTCATTGTTTATTATAATTTCATAATATATTTTATTTTCCTAGAAGTTATTATATGCATATTAACACTATAAATGTTATTTTCCATTGTATTATTTTATACTTGTTTATGTAGATGTTTGGGTTCTTGAATATATAAACATTAGGCAAATGCCTCCCATTTAATTTATGCTTTCTCATTGTTGGTCGCTTGCCCCTAACTTATTAGAGTTGTGATTGGGGTTATTATGGGTCTTCCTTCCACTGGCCAGGTGGGCCCCGATGGTTTAGGTTGTCATAGTAACTATTATTAAGGTTGTTTTCTTAATAAATAATTTTAAAAATATAAAATAACTGGAAATTAATTAAAATCATCTAAATTTATAAAAAATAATTTTATTATATAAAATAGTAATTAGACAGTAAATCTTTTTTAAAATTCATATAATTTTTTTATATTTATAAATACTAATTTTTTTATAAAACAATAATAAATAAATAATTTTGGTTTCTGTTGTCGTAGCAGCACACAATAGAAAGAAATAAACCATTAAGGGATTCAACCCTATGATATGCCCCAAACCACAACCCCATACCACCCCACACCAACATAGAGTCAATATAATAGATAATAATTTAAAATAAATAAATAAAAATTTAATTTAATTATAAATAATATAAATTGATAAATATTAGTTACAATTTGGGGAAAATATTGAGAATACAGAGAAGTTAAAAAAATAGTAGATAATAATAAATTATTTTCAATATAATTTTTATAAATTATTTATATTTATTTAAATTAATAAACTGTGTGAAATATTACTAAAAATACGAAATTTAATAAAGTTAATAAAAAATAAATAAGATGTACAAAGAATTTAATCAATTTTATAATTAAGATATAATAATGAGTTTTATTAATGTCCACTTTAGAAAAAAATGCCTACAAAAATTAAATTAATATCCAACACAATATATATTAATTACTATGGATTTATGATTCCATCTCAATAAATTATATCAATGTATCCCCTTGATAATGTTTCTATGTATGCAAGACTCATTTTTCGATGTATAAAATTAGTGAAAAATAATTCAAAATTACATTAATTTTAATAAAAATATCAATTAATATAAAATAAAAGAATTAAAAATAAAATCCAATGAAATACTAGTAAATAATTAATTATAGTTTAATAAAAATATTAAACTAAATTAAATAAGATTAAATATAATTAAGTGAAAATATTAGAGTTTTTTTTTGAAATTATGCGTATTTTTTTTTAAAATCCTAATAAAATATTAAGTGATTATCAATTAATTTATTTTTAATTTTATTGATACATTTTTAAAAATTCATGAAATATTAATAATGTTAATTATGTGTTATTAGTTTATGTAATATTTGTAAATTTAGAATAATTTATTAAAATATATTAGAAAATTGTACTTTTAAATTTATAATAATACTTAAGAATGAATATTTTATAAAATATTTGTAATTTTATGATAAATAATTATAAATTAATAAAAAATGAACAAAAATACTAATCATATAATATAAAATTATTTTACACTTCACATATTGAAAATATAATGTGTAATATTTTTTTAATATTTTATATAATAAATTAAATAGTATTATTTTATTAAAAAACTACAGACCTGAGAAATAGATTCTAGTTTTTATTACGACAACAGGATTTGAGAAATCTTCATTGAATTATATATTTTTTTGTCATAAATCCTATCCAATTTTAAGGGAATCAAAAAAAATTATATCGTTTGAGTCATGTGGTTAACGAAATAAATTTTAAGCAGAAATTAAGTATCTCTGTATGAAATGTGATCATAGGAAATCTGAAATGTTTGATAATTTTTGGATCCATATATTTTGTTTTTTGTTATTGGAAATGTCTTTTTTGTTATCAACTTAGTAAATATAATTCAAGAAAACCGTACGTATTTTTTGGTTCCATGTTCATCATAGATTTGAAATTTAGTTTATGATGTTCTTGTACCTTATCTTGAAGAAACAAAAATACATAATCAAAATTTGAATTTTGGATTTTTACCATCATGATTTTATGTTATTAATTTTTTTTGAAGAGGTCTTATTTTATGAATATAAATAAGAAAATTATATATATTTTAAAATTTATATCTATTATATAATATTTTTAGAATGTAAAAAAATCAATAATTTCATTCTTTGTTTAAATATTAATTATTTTTGGGCATTAAACTACTTAGATATTTCTATGGAAGTGATATGTTTTTCCACAATTT
This sequence comes from Viscum album, assembly GCA_963277665.1. Lineage (NCBI taxonomy): Eukaryota > Viridiplantae > Streptophyta > Magnoliopsida > Santalales > Viscaceae > Viscum > Viscum album. The sequence goes on from OY728156.1 coordinate 828,473,172, forward strand.
GGGTTATAATAATCAAAGATACTTGAATGTTCAAATGATTTCAGCTTATATTATGTTCAATATGAGTCGTTATTTAATTTTTTAACATCTGAAATATAGAGGTACAAAGAGGTGTAACTAGAAAATTTCATATCTCTTCTTGTGAAATGGTTTAGTAATTTTCTGGTTTTTCCTAAAATGTAGTGTATGCTTATGTCTCACAACACAACTACATTTAAGAAATGAAACGTATCTAATATATCATAAAACAGAATCTTAAATCATTTTGTGATAGAGACTCATTGAAACACATTGATTAGGTTCATATTTATTATTGATCGTAACATAATAATGTACAATTATGTCTCTTCACTCATTGCTTATATCTATTTTTTTCACAAAAATCTGTATTATTTTTGTTCTATTTTATAACTCTGTAAAATTCCCCTTTCTGGATGTTGAGAATGGAACCGTATATCTATTTATAATTATTTACTCCCGATCATCCCAAGATAAATATTGATGTTTATTTGAATCCATTGATTGTTGAGTTAGTTTTATTATGGTGTGATCATGTATCTACAAATAAAGTAGTTTTAAAATATGATTTTAAACTAAAAAATGCATTAATTTAGATAATTTTTTAAATCCTGGAATATGGTATGTTATCTTCATGGAGTACACATGGTTCAAAATAATATCAATACTATGTGAGTAATGGAAAATTATTTATGCTTATCAACTGAAAAATAATTTTTTTTACTATCATCAGATATTTCATCCCAATAGTTACCCTTCATAAAGGAAAGGAAATACTTTTTAAAATGGAAAAATTGAAATAGATAGACATCCAAATGTGTTTTAGGTTATTCAAGTGAAATTAATCATCTCTTGATTAACCCCTATTACATTTTTATCAACTATAAATAAATTAAAAGTAGATGAGTTTGAGTTGGGTTACAAATGGATAAAGTGAATTATTGTTTATAAATTTAAATATTAGAATGATTTGTTGTTTCCAAAAATACTATATTTAATAAATATTGATAAGAACAAGTTTAATAACATATTTTATTCCTTCTTGGTCAAACCTAATAAGGAATATTTAGAAATTACCCCAATTTGATAGAGTCTTGATTATGAGTTAATTGAAAATGATAGACCATGAAATAAAATGAAATAAAAATTATTTTACACACATCATAATGAAATTCATTTATTATACCATCAGTGGATTGCATATTTGAGGTTACCAAATTGACATGCTTCTAATTTTCCTCATTATGTTCGAAATTCTCTAGTTATTGGGATAAAAAGTCACCATTTTTATGTAATAATGAAATATTAATATCCATTAGTCTTAGAGGGATGTTTTATTCTTTGATTTCAACTATGTTCACCAAATTATTAATTTTTTGAGATATTTTTGATGAAATAACAAAGTATGATACCATGAGTATGATGTAAAAAAATATTTGAAATTTTATATTATTTGGAAAAAATATTTTTAGTGTACTTAATTAATTCAATGGAACATTTAATATTAAATTTTTTATATAATAAAAAAGGTAGAGGGACGATATAGTTCTGATAGATGTACATATTTAGGATATGTATGAAAAAATTAATGAATAAGATGGTAGGTAAAAAATCATCGGTTGAAGGGTAAATTTGGAAGAATTATTTGGGAAATTTATAATTATGATCTCATAACATTCAATAAAGATATCCTTTAAAACATAATCTAATGGGTCATAATTATTGAAATTTTGATGATGCCAAAAATAATATATTATTAGTATTTAAATATCTCATGCTTGGATGTAAGGGTGATTGTGAAATACATTATCCTATATTTTCACTATTAAGATTATTAATTATAAATATTTCAAGTTCTAAAATACATTAATTAAATTATTTTTAGTTTTTCCAATATTTTACAACGATTTTATAAAAATAGATTAAAAAAAGTTAAATTTCACTATTTTTGAAATCTCTATGGAAGGGCATCAGTTTTATTTTATTATTATAACATTTACTATAGTCATAAAATTTAAAAAATATATTTTTTTAGGATTCCATGTTTATTGGGATCCATTTAATTCAATAGGACCTAGTTCTAAATCACACAATATTTGGATAAATGAATTATGAAATCTTTAAAACCATTGAATGGATAGAATTGACCAAAGTTAAATAAATGGGTATTAAATCAGGATTTTTTTAACCCAATGGGTATATTGTAATTAAAAATTAAATATATATTTAAATATCATGTAGTTGAAGAATATTTAAAAATGTTATATTCTATGTTTTTTATGTCCAAGTGAGGAAAATTGAATATTCTTCTAATAAAAAAAGTACAATACAAAATTAAATATATCTTTTTAAAAAATTATCACAAGGACATCAAATTTTATGGGATGACACTGAATGAATATCCTAAAATAATTATTTTTTTTCAATTTTTTGATTTGTTTTAAAGGGGTGAAACATACACTCAAACATGAAGAAAAATATTTGAATGAAAATCATCCATTTATCTTTATTATAAATATGACCCACCACCTTCCTTATTGTATTTATCTATTTTTCAATGTCAAAAAAGAGATTTTATTCATTACAGTTTAGTTTTGGAAAATAAGAATATCATTTTCTACCATTGTTATTTCTTTATATAATCATTTATACGTTTTAATAAAAGTATAATATATTTCCATTTGTTATCTCTTTCTCTTATGTTCTTTCCCCATAAATACCTAATACACATGATAAGGAGTAAAAATCAAGGGGTGATCACAGGGGAATTTTTAATGTAGTTTTATAATATACACCATTTATTTCATTATAATTTAATTATTTCATAATAAATTTGTGGATGTATCAATGTTTTATATAGTGATTATATTTCCAAGGTATTATTTGATGCATTATTACATTCTTTACCTAATTTTTTTACCTCTTTTGAGTATTCATCTGTATTATAGAGAAATGTTTCATGAGTGATGAAATGAAATTTAATGGATTTTGGTTTAGAATCATCAGATATTTTCAATCGAGATTTTATTATCATCTTTTACTATTAACGTAGGTAATATTTTATACACCATAGAGATCTATTATCTTCACATGGAAATGAAAAATTAGTTGGGGTGTTAGCTCATTTTTTGATGGGATGAGATTTAAAATTAAGAATACACTAATAAAATGAAGTAATATATTTAGTCAAACCTTGGATTCACTTTCTTTCCATAAAACACCTTTTGAGTTTTCATTTTTTTACATTTACATTATTTTCGTTTGAATTCATCATAACCAAACCCCTCATTTACTTTTTTTTCATAAAATATTAAATAAAAAATATGTAATTAATAAAATTATAAAATTTAATGATTGACACCAAAGGCTCTTTGTGAGATATCACTTTAGTTTACCACTATTCTACACCAAGAAGAACATTTTCACACATTAGTTATAAGTGTGTCGAAATCCGGTGTCATTGCTAGGGAGCCAAGGGAATTTATCCCCATTTATTTTTTTATTTAACAATTATTTAAATTTTTTTGAAAAATAAATATAAATAATAAATATCTTTGTTTAATTCACCCCTAAATTAGTTAAAAAATTATATATTGGTAAGGAATATCCCAGAGTTATGGAAATCCAACAATATAGATAAGGAATTCATGGATCTAATTGGTGACAAAAATTAATACCTTAAATAAATAATTACATAAGACTTTATTAATGAGCTCAAATAATTATTTAATTACGTTCTAGAGATAAATTGATAGTTGTAAAAGTAATAAAAAAGGTTATCCCTTTTAATTTTGATGAATATTTTATTTAGATGTAAACTGAACCAAAAATCCATTATCATATACATAATTCCATAGTTCTCATAGTGTCATTACAAGAAGATGGAACTCTTGATGATAATTTTTTGAAGGGTGTGGACTTTACACTAAATTATCTTACATTTGATTATATAATATTATTAAATCCAATTCACTGCACCTGTTTTAATTTTATTGAATTAGAACATATGATTTTAATGGATAGTGGTGATGATGTGGATGAAGTGACCACCACTGAGGATATTGTTTTTTGGAATTAATATATTATAAAGTTATGGGTGTGGTAACAGATGGAAAATACATTAATACTGAAACAATAAAAAGGATCCTTGAGTTTTTAATTATTTAATCCTTATCAAATATAATTGTTTAATTATTTTCCACATTTTTTTCACGTGGACTTGGAACTCTTGAATCTATCCCTCAGTATTTCCTAAGAAACCATAGAAGATGTAGTGGTTAAAGAAGAATAAGATATCAGGTAATCTATGGTTATGTGATTTTCTCCTGTAACATAAAAATAAAATATAACTAAGGAGGATACCATGAAATTTTATATGGAGTACCACTTCCTTTTTTACCCTCATAAAAATTATTAATTCTTTCCTTTTCTTTTTCTATGGGTTGGATTAATTTTCAATTATCTTAGGGGTATCCACTGTTGGGGTCTATTCAAGGACCTGAGGATAAATAAAATATGGCAATTTATATCAAAGAAACACTATCCAAATTCTGATTGGGGTTACAATAAAATTTGTTTGCTATATGAAGCATACAAAATACCTTTTTTATGAATAACCAAATTTTATCTTTATTTGTTTTTTACTTGTAACTTTATTTAAATATATAAATTTTTTCATTTTATTGTTTTAGTTTTCTGGGAATGGATGGTGGTAATTACGAGTTTAACTAAAATCGTTGGGATAAGAAAAATAGTTTATAATCATTATTATTATTTTATTCTTTCCTAACATTCTATGTATCACCTTGAGTTTTTGAAATGGAAAACTATGTTTGTTAGCATATGTGACTAGAATCATTGTTACCAAATGGAATATGATTATTTAAATATATCTATCATAACTTATATATTAAATTAGTATGTTTGAATAATATAATGTAATTTATGAAATAAATATAAATATTTTACTAAATTTTTAAATTCATCGGATGTTAGTGCTCAATTTTTAATAAGGACATATTTTCTTCAAAAAAATTCATCTTCTAAATAATATATTTTTTTTGTTTTATGTGAGAAATAATTATAACTATTATTTTGTAAATTTTAGAAAATTTATCTAATAAAATTAAATTACTATTTCAAAATCATCATATCTATATTATATTTTCTTAAATTTATGGGATTTCATTTAAAATATTTATTTATCAATGATTATTGAATAATACTTATTTTTTTTATAAATCATAAATTTATTTTTAATAAATTAAGTAATTAAAAGATTTAATTATTATTTCAATATAATATCTAATTAAAAATAATAATTAATAATTTATATTTCATCCAATTAATTAAATTTTACTCATCTTTATACTTGATTTTAATATAATTTAATTTTATGGATTTAAAGCACATGTTTTTGAAAAATATTTTAATGTGCATAATGTTTCTCCAATATAAATAACTAAAATAATCCATAATGAGGATTGTTTTAAATTAAATGTATATATATATATATATATTAATTGATATTCATTTTATTATTATAATATTCATATATTTATTATAATACCATCTTATTCTTTAAAAATGCATTTTGTGAAAATATTTTTTTCGAAAAGAATGTGGGTTTAATTTCAAATTCAATAATGCCAATACTATAAACTTAATTTCATAAAAAGATTCCACAATTTTTATTATAATATTTAATATTATATAATAATATAAACTTATTTGTTTTCATAATAAGTTGTAAAAACAGTAAAAATATATTACCAAGGTTAAAATTAAAAAGATGATTTGCATGGGGGGGGGGGAGTTTAAATATGTTGGTAAATGAATTAAAATATTTTATAATGTTTTTTTATTTTTATAAGTTTTTTTCAGACATATCTCAACTCCACTCCTTTATTTATCAATTTTGGTGGAACTTGTCTTGAGATTGACTTCCCATTTTTGAATAATTTCTGATATTTATAAGACTACCACTCCTCCCCAATTAAAGGAAAACCCATGTCCTCTCTTTTACACACTTACATATCAATTTTTTTTGTCCAATAACTAACAAAATATCTTTTATACATCCCCCCTAAATCCTCTAATACTCTTATTAATTATAAATCGAATCTATGAAGACTTTATGTATAATCCTAAAAAGGTGGTCTAAACAAGATGTATCGTTCTAAACCAAAAATCATTGTTCTATTTATTCAGCCAAATTATTCAAATATTAATAGATAATAATTATATAATAAAATAATTGACTTTTATTTAATAATATGTTATTATGTCAATTAACTTACCTAAATCATTCTCCAATTTCATTAAATGAAAAAACATGTCTTTCGTGTGTACGAAAAAATACCACCTCGCGGAACGATGAAAGTCGTCTACAATCATCACCAAAAAAGGATATTTATAATGATGAATTTAATGTTTATATATTATATTAATGAATAATTATCCATTTTGGAGAATTAATATATCATATACCTTCTTTCCTTACATTCCATTACAATAATTATAATGTGATTCGTGTGTACGACATATACTCGCCTCTCGAAGCAATGAAATTCTTTTATTATTATCATATCACATATATGATATAATTATTTGTATTTAAAGATATAATATTATTTTTAGGATATAATTATCATTATATAATGATAAAATAAAACTCTCCTTCATTCAATTATGATCACCGAAAATTAGAAACGTCATACATGCGAACGTATGACTTACCATCTCTACGATTGTAACAATGATCATTTTTATAACTGTCCTTAAATATTGGTTATAGAATTATAATTAATGTAAAAAATTATAATTATGTAATCATTATTATACAATATATTGTTAATACACAATCTTTTTGATTGTAGACCACTTCCCAATGTAATTTAGGACATATGAGCTGAACATCGTCAAAATGTCCAACCTGATCCTAAATAAATATGTAACTGAATATAACATGAACAAAAATAAAAATAAAGGGTATAAAAAATTGGAAATTTTTTCTTAATCACAAAAATAATTAAAATTATTTATTTATTCAGGATGTTAAATAACACATAGGATAAATCAGGATCGAGGTAAGGGATCTCAGTAAACCAGTATTATCTTTGAATTATGAAATAAAATCTATCTACTCACATTATATATATTTATTGTTATTTAATTATACTAAATTATTTATATGTCTCTCTCACATATATACAAACTGTATTCACCCATCATGTGATGGGGTAATACATGCCTTATATTCATTACTCAAATTCCTTCATTATGAAATGTATATTGATTGTGATATGACACAACATTATGATACCCATATTATTTATTTGGTTATTTATTATGTTTTGAATTATGATTGGACTCTATTATGTGGAATAAATATATTAGGGAAAGTTTTTGGTGGGTTTTCCCAGATTACTCTCCAATATAATTAGTAATGTTTTAGCCTCAGGAGACTTTTTCTATAGAATTAGGGAGTATACCTAATCCATTTTGGGACACTGTACACCATGTGATATTATGTAGGTAGTTATCCTTGACTCATGTTTTTTTTCAGGTTTTATGTCTCTTCGCTATTTACTGTGTAATCAAGGCATTATGACAACTTGTTCTTTATGTTATTCTTTCATTTGATAACATGGGATCCTTCTCTTTTATGATACCATATTGTACCATTGACCCACATTTTATGTTTTCTTATCATTTTTTATTCAATTAATTGGATTTTTATCTTGATAATATCTTTTATTTATTATCTAGGTTATCGTATGTTGTTTCTAGTGCTCAAATGTATTTATGACCTTAGTATAGAGAATTAAGTAAGGATGTCATGTTTTGGTTTCATCTTGATATAATATAAATCTAGTATTTCAAAGACACTGGGCCATAATGACTTTAGGTTCTAATGTAATGGAATTTAATGCAAAAAATCATGTAATAATATGTTTAAATGGCTTGGGTTAATATATTTTATGATTATGATACTTATTTCATAATTAAATTGGTCAGTTTTATTTTATTGCGGGGGAGTTTCAATATGCTCAGGAGTTTTGGTTTTTTATTTTTTTCATCATTTTTGGAACCTTTGACATCAATATATATTCATTATCATTTTTAAATATTGAATTAATTTTTAAAGAGTTTAATTGATTTTTGAAAAAATATATTTTATAATGATTTTTGATATGTAATTTTTTGTTTGAGTTTTAATTTTATATTTATTTATGAGCTTGAATAATTTTTGATATCAATGTCCACAAAATAGTAGCACATATTATTTTTCCATATTATAAGGAATCATAAAAAACTTTAAATATATTTTTACCAATAAACTCAATTTCATTATTTAATATTAGTATTTGTTTGTTAAACTATTTTTTTTATTATTATTTCTCTTTCAAAGAATTGGATTTATTTATAAAATGTGGATATAAATATGCAAATTTTTTCTAACCACCTTTTTTACCTTGAGACCTACCCTTTTAATATTCCTATGTTTACCCCCCTTAAATCATGAATTTCCTTATAGTTTTAAACAACACTACAATATTCTATATCCTTACCTACCATAACACTAAATATACTTTCTTGAATATCTGACATTTCAGTTTATTAGAAGGACCTTTTGAGTGTTTTATTTGAGAAGAAGCTCATTGTTTAGTGTCTGAAGTGTGTGTCACTATTAAGAAAATTGGAGAATGAAATGGTCATGGGTCTTTATTATCATTTAAATTCATTTATATCATCCATTTTTTTCCAAAAAAAATTCTAAAATTGATATGATATTGATTTATTCATTATGTTAACATTTTATAATAACATCACCCTAAAAAATAAATGGAATTATTTTTAAATAACTCATTACATTATGTTTTCATCCCATAATCCTTTGAAAAAATTTTAAACAGTGATAATTATGATAAAACGCTTCTTATAATTGACGTTTCGACATAGGTTCAATTCCATAAAAAAGTTGTGTGGGGTTACATATTCCATGAGGAATTAAAAAATTTATATTTATTGTGTGTTCACTTGAATTTTTATTATATTTTATTTAAGATTTTAAACTTGACTTTTAAAAAATTGAAGTTTTAAATAATTTTACACACCAACTCTTATCCCCTATATAAACTTTAAAAGTTATCATGATTTATAATTTTTTTATGTCTCATGATTTGTTAAAATTGGAATTTTTAAAAGCATATGGTGATAAATTAATTTTAAAATTATTATAATAATGCTAGATTAATTTTCACTTTATTGAAGTGGGACTTGAATTTCTATGAGATGCATGTTTCATTTTGAAATGGATGTATTCTTGAGGTTGAACTAATTTTAATGTAAGAAAATAAAATAAAATGATTTTTTTTTCAAAAATAAGACATGATAAGTTATATTTCGTAGAATATCAAGGAGATTCATTAATGTTTTTGTAATGTTGATAGAGATATTGGATGTATTTTTCCCAAGAGTGAAAATTTTTAATTGTGGGGGTGTGATTGTGTACTGAATTGTCCTATAATTTCACCCGTAATACATACTATATATTATTATTTTGGTGTCTACAATCTTGTTATTAAATCATTTTTCATTTAAACTATATTTTTAATTCAGTATATAAAAATACATAAAATTTAAATTTCACTATTTTGGATAATTTCCTGGAAAAACATCAGTTTAGTATTTTTATCAAAACATTATATACACAGATCCTAAATGATTTTTTTTTTAAATTTCACTCTAGAATAAAATAATTGGGTACTAAATAGGTATATATTAATCCAAATGGTATTATTTTATATTTAGTTAAATATAACTAGACAGAACAAGTCTCTTTAAAAATTAGGTCAATATATAGAAATTAATGTTGTTGTTTAATGTGTGAAATTTTGAATAAATGAACAATCAAATAGGGAAAACAATTAATTTATTAATTTTGGTTTATATAATTTTATTCATCTATACAATTAATGAAAAATTTATTGGGAAATAATTAATATATATCTAAAAAACTTCATAGTTTATTTCTTCCCAATATTTCGCTATATAGTGGAAAAAACATTTATTAAAAACCGAGGACATAATTAGAGGGAAAATCTACCAAAACTCCTTTTTTATAAATATGTGACTCTATTTAATTTCATGAAATTATAAATTTTTTAGAATTAAATATTATATTTTTAATCATATTTTGGAATCAACCATGTTAAATTACGGCTTCCTACTATTTTGATTTCATTATGCAAATTTTCCTTCATTTTAAGATATATATTTTTTATTTCGATCTGTTCTATCCTTTTCTTATTTTATTCCACCATACCTCTCTAGTATACATGATAGTCAATGACTATATTAGTAATATCAATGGAAGTTATAATGGTTTTTTATTCCCTATCTTTAGATTCATGCAGTTTTAATTCTTTTGTAATAAAGTAGTGGGCGTGTCATGGATTGATGTGGAAATTATCCCCCTTATGAATGTATTATTTTCAAATTCGTTCTATTAACTACCTAAACATCATTACCTCTTTTATCTCGGGAAAAAATATATATTATTATGTTTGGTTTGTTACAAGATAAAATATTATATGATAAATTTATGTTTATTATGGTCTTTTATTCACAAACAAGATGTGATTATCATTCTTTTCTGTTAGAGGAGGATATATATTGTGTTTCAAAGATATATCCTAAGTGAAATTAGACTTAAAACATAAGTATATGGGGAAATATCTTGTATAATGGGACGAGTTATAAAATTAATTCTAAATAATTAAAATTCATAATAAAGGATCTCATTTATGTAAAACTACGGTTTATTTTATTTCCAGTTGTTGGGAAAAAATCCCTCAAGGAATCATTGAAGCATTTTTGAGGTGATTGTGTTTGTTGACCAAATGAACATCTGAGTGGTGATTGTTGACACAGAAAAACAATGACATACAAACTTGATGACAAAGGGGATTTCATGGTGAAATGTCTAGTTCAAGAGTTGTGGTTAATGATCTATGTTTGTATCAAGAACGTCGACAAAATCATGGATGATCTGGTGGCGGTACAAAAAGAACTAATACAAGGTGGCGCCGTTTTCTAGTGTTTGCCAAATTTTTGGGCCAAAAAATCATCAAATGATGAAAAGTGGTTTTTGGAAAAGGGATTTGCGAGCCGTGTACTTGAAGGCTTGGAAACTTGCGTGCCATATGTTTTTCAAGATCATATCATCAATTTATGGCAATGGGATAAGTGTATTGCAAGTTTTGGTTTTGTCACGCAAGTGACTTGCACACCGTGAAAGAGACTTGTGCACCGATGCCTTGAAAGCTTGAGAACTTGTGTGCCTATGGTTTTTCAAGATCATAAGATCAAAATATGGCAATGGAAAGAGGTTCCCGCAAGTTTAGAATTGGGTCACACAAGTGACATGTAGGGGAAGAGACCAACGCGCCGAGACTTGCGGGCTGAGGGGAGACTTGTGCGCCGCCACGCAGGGAGGTAAAATTTCTTATAAATGATGGACCACCCATCCTCATTATTAATGGAGTTAAACACTTAGAAAAATCATATCTCTCTTCACACAGGTGTGGAAGTCACGCAAGTGGTGTGTGGTCGCGCATGTGAAGTTGCGCGCTGGTGTTTGAAGTTGTGTGCCAGTTTGTAGTTGCACGCAAATATTGGTTTGGGCGTAAAAAGAAGAGAGTCGCGCAAGTTTGGAGTTGGAGAAGCTTGTGTCGTGCAAGTGTCTGAGGAGGAATTGCACGCCAGTTATGACTTGCATACCGATACTTGAGTGCCGAGTTAGACTTGCACGCCAAGTAAGGTTGACTTCCCGACCTCATTTTTAGGCCATGTGGAAGCTTGAAGATTTCCCGATACCTTCGGTGCAAAGTAAGATTCATCTACAGGTGAAAGTTAGTCTTCAATAGAGCATCTACATAAAGATAAATATGCATTCCTTCATGAAAATGAAGAGACCTACAGGTCTATAAACTATGAGTGGATCCTTTCCGACGCAGTGAGCAAAGGAAGGGGAAGAAGGTGATCCTCTACACCAGCTGTGAGCCAAAGAGAGAGAAACAGGGATTGACCCTTGGGAAATCAGTGAGCTGACGCTAAACCTTGTAAAGGAAGTGATCTTGGGATAGATTGATTGTGCCCGAACCATTGTATCCACATCTATTGAAGAATAGTGGAATTTAGTATGACTGGAAACTTGTCGGCACATGCTCCTTGGACATAGCCTAGCGAGGGTGAACCAAGTAAAAATCTCTATGTCTACATGCTTTCTTCCATGCACTACATTCAAAGAATCATCGTCATATAAAGAAGAAAAGAAGTGATCGTAATAAACACACAAGTGAAAAAAAGTGACCCTTGTAATAAAGAGGTCAAGATCTAATGGGGAAGGAAGAACTTTGAAAACGAATATCCATACCCTGATTGACCCCCCACCCCCTCTCAGGGTATATAGGCCCCTATTGGTCCTAACAATTGGTATCAGAGGGACGTTGCTGTTATCATTTTTGTTTACTCTAACTTGGTGGAGTCGATCTGCGTGGTTAAAGAATCAATCTGTTCTAATATCGGTGTGCCATGGCAATGGGAAAAACATCAAAGAAGAACCAAAAAGCTGGTGGAATTACCCAATCTGGAAGTGTCAATGGAAAGAGTGTGATTCATTTAAAGGAATCATGTAGTGAACAGAAAAATGTTTTGGATGAATCATACTATTAAAATACTTACTCATTCAATGATGCTGATGGAATGAGTGAAGAACCTGATTTTCCATGTGATATTGGAACCACTCATGATGAAGAAACACCAAAAATTCAAAAAGTAAAAGTTTTCCACAAGGAAAAGGGAAAAATATCAAAGAAGAATCAAAAGTCAGGTGGTATTCCTCAGTGTGGAAGTGTGCATGGAAAAAGTGTGATTCAATTAAAAGAATCAAATAACTTACTGAAAGAAGGCCAAGATGAATCTGATTGGGAAAAGATTGATTCACTCAATCATGATGTAGGAATGGGTGAATTACTTGGACTTAAAAGTGATGCCGAAACAACTGATGAAGATGAAGTTTCAAGAAGGAGGCCACCAGCAGATGTTCCCAACATGACAAATGAAGTGGACTAGAAGTTGGATGAAGAAGTCAAATCTAAAGATATCCAGATCAAAGTATTGGAGATTGAGGTCAGAAAGCGAAGAGGATTACATCAAAGGATTATCGATGTGGCTACTGACAGAAATGGGAAGAATAATTATCAAAGTGATGAACTACAAAAGATGGCTAAAATGAAAGGAAAACAAAAGGATGGTGATTATGAAGAGGATCAAAAGTCAGATGATGTTCAGAATCTTAAAGCTAGAAATGATGATCTAGAAACACATTTGTCTGAAGAAGTAAAGAAGAAACAAAGGCTTCAACAAGAGAATGAATCTGTCTCTAAATCTGTTTCTGAAGAAAAATTGAAATTAGTGAAACAAGGCGACATGGTAGAAAAGATCACACAAGAATTGGAAAATGAGATAAGTTGTGGAAAGAATCTCAGAAGATAAATCAATTCCCAAATTGAATCAGGGGGTATGAAGATTCAAAAGTTGGAAGAAGAGCTAGAATCAGTGAAGAAGGAAGTGGAGAAATCCAATGCTAAAGGAAAGCCCAAAATGAAGGATGATTTACACTTTCTATTTGATTATCCTTCGGCAGGTGATGATGAAATGAAAAGCAAATTTTCTATTTTTGAATAGAGGTAAGAACAAATTTTCTCATCTCAAATACAATACAGTCTGGGATCAACTGACATGAGATTTCATGAATTCTCTCCTGTGAAGGATAGAAAGAGAGCTGTGAATAGTTCTAGATGTGAAAGAAATCCAATAGGTGCTGGAGATAGGCCTAAGAGGACAGTTACAAAATGTAGTGATGACATGTGATATTTCTGCAGGATTCATGGCCACACATCAAGCTTCTGTTTAGAGGCTCTGGAATACATTTCAGGTTGTGAAAATAGAAACATTGATAAATTTGAGAATAAGAAGAAGCACCATGTGAAAACAGAGAGAAGAGTCTCTCAGAGGAAAGAATTCATAAGATGCTATTACTGTGGAATAATGGGACACACCATGAATATGTGTCCGGAATATCAGGAGCTCAATATCAGAGGAAGAACCCCAGAAACATCAAAATCTTGGCTAGGAGATGATGAAATGGGGTATTCCTTTAATAGGATATGTTTCATATGTTCTAATCAGAGAAATTTGGAAAGAAATTGTAGCAATAAGAATGAAAGAAAGGAAAAGGAGCCCAGAAAAAGAATATTGAATCCAGTGATGCATAACGAGAAGTCTTATATTGGGAGAAAAAGTGTAAAGTTGGAGAATAGGCTTAGAGCCTCAGGGGAATCACATAGAGCTAAACAAAAGGTGTATATGTCACCTCCTCTGTCACACTCACAACCTCCCCCAAGAAAGAACATGAACAAATCTGGGAGAAAATGGGAGGAAATGCTACAACTGTGAGTAAGAAGAATATACTGTTAGTGGAGGACCTACCACCAATGCAAAATAGGGTGATAACTCAGAAATATGAAAAAATAAAAATAAAAAAAGGATTCATTGAAAGAGATACATGTCATGTGCCACCACAAGAAGTGGAGGAAAGAGGAAGATCTATACCATGGAGGAAAGAGCAAGGAAATTTTATAAGAAAAGATATTTCTACTCAGAGAAAGAATCAAAGAAAATGTAATTTTGGTGGAACATCAAAGATGGAGATATGTACTAGTTGGTTTAAGCCCCAAATGGTGAGAAAAGACATGCCTGTAGAATCTACGTATCGGAAAAAGGCTCAGCATGTGGGTAATGAATGGTTAGTCATAAGGCCAGAGCAGTTGAAGTTTGCTAGGCATCTAGAAGAAGCAAAGAAAGAGTGTGATTCTCTACAAGAAAGAATCAAAGGGTTGACCCATCGGGATCAACCACTATCCTCATCTTTAGGATTCCAGAAGAAACCCCTCTCTCTATGTATATAAATGCTATTAACTGATGATTCATGTGTTTCAGGTTTTAGGGAGATTCGATCCAAGGGGAAGTGACATCTAAGGATGAGAAGTGGATAAGTGATATGCTATAGAGTTTCAATTGATTCAAATCAGGTACTAGAGTTCGAAAAGAAAGGGGGCAACAGAGCATAATAGGAAGTGATTGTGTTATTAACTCTATCTATTGTTTCCTACACCAAGCTCCAACTCAGTTGGATTAGAGATCTGGTTAGTGGATCGATGTTGAGTTCTAGATTATAATAAATGATGCATGAGGAGAATAATGGTTATGAGTCTAAACGGTGGGATTAACCCCTGGAAGGTTTTCATAACATAGGGGGATCATTCAATAACAAAATCGGATGCATGATCCATTAATGCAATGATTGAATGACTAAGACCAGGTGTCATCTGTGGAGGGAAGACATGTTGTAGGGGAAGCAGCAATAATCAAGCATTTCATGATTATTTATTTTTGATCTAACAATGTGGTATCATCTTATTGTTTTTAGGATACCAAGAAGCTGCAAGAGAGTATCAACAATGATTCATCAAGAAGATCAGAAAATTAGTAGAAATAAATGGAGTAATTGAACAATGACATAGTGAAAATTTTTCTGTTGAGTGTAAGGAAGTGGTAAGAGGCGAATGGAGAGCAGAAGTTGAGGAAGTTGACTCATAAGAAGATACTGATGATGAGTATGAGGAAGTAAAATCCTTATCTGCACAAAAGACAAAGAGTCGAGATGAAATTGACAGGCAGAATATCATCAGTGATCAGTGAGCTCTAGTTCAGACAAGAGGGATGAAATCACTACAGAAGGCATCATTACTATCATAGGTTGAGCCAAAATGCTTTGCTGATGCAACTCAAGAAGAAAACTGGGTTCATGCCATGAATGAAGAGCCATATCAGATTGAGAAAAATCAGACGTGGGAGATTGTTTCAAGGCCACATATAATAATGTCATGGGGACTATATGGGTCTATCGCAACAAGATGAATGAAGATGACATAATGATTCGGAACAAAGCATGTCTAGTGTGCAAAGGATACTCCCAGACAGAGTTTATTGATGTTGATGAGACATTTTCACCAGTTGCAAGGCTGGAGACAATCAGATTATTTTTAGCCATAGTAGTGGAAATAAAGATCAAAGTGTTCCAAATGGATGTCAAATATGTATTTATGAATGAGTTTCTGGAAGAAGATGGGGTACATTGACCATCCAGATGGTTTTCTCATCAATGAGGATGAGAACAAGGTTTGTCAGCTGAAGAAGGAATTATATGGGTTGAAACAAGCACCGAGAGAATGGTATTCAGTGCCGAATCAATATTTGATCAATATTTTATTCAAAATAATCATAGTGAAGGTAGTTTTCAGAAACATGAATAGAAGGTTCTGATGAGAATTGGTATTGAATGTTCAAAGGAGACGAAGACTCCGGTTTCTACCCGGATGAAATTATAAAAAGATGAGGATGGAAAGGCAGTTAATATCACAGAATATAGTAAAATCATTGGAATTTTTTTATGTACTTGACGTCAACAAGGCTAGATATTGTATTCTCCACATGCCAAGCAGCGAGATATCAGAGTAATCCCAAGGAAATCCACATTCTTACAGTTAAAATAATACTTCGGTATATCAACAACACTGTGGATTTCAGTCTGATTGATAATGAAAAATCTCAATCAGTATTATTGGTTTTCTCAGATGCAGATTTGGCCGGTTCAGCGGATGATATAAAATAAATGTCAAGTGGTGCATTATATCTTGGTGGATTGTGTATTTCATGGCTTAGCAAGAAGCAAGATTGCATTTCACTAAGAACTGCATAAGCTAAGTATATTGCGGCCACTCAAGCATGCACAGAGTTATCGTGGGTGAAACAACAACTTGGAGATATGGGAGTTGAAGTGAAGTCTCTGATCAAAATCTAGTGTGTTAACTCAAGTTCTATAAATCTCAAAAAAAATCCCATCCATCATTCAAGGACAAATCACATTGAGATAAAGTATCATCTTATCAAGGAGAAGGTTGAGCATGGAATCGTGAAATTGGAGTATGTGCCTATAGAGTTACAGGTTACAGACATTCTGACAAAGGCCTTACCCAAGGAAGCTTTTGAGAGACATTGACTAGCTCTGGGAGTTCAGTAGACTCCCCACACTTGAAAGAGAGTGGATGTGGAGCCAACCCCCTCTCCCCGAGGTATGATGTGTTTTTCTCTAATGTGCTGATATGTGTTCTCTACTCTATTACAGACTACAAATGAGTAACGTTCGGGTTCATTGATAAAGGGGGAGAAAATAGTGATTGTTCAAGGGGGAGACAGTGTGGCTGTTTGAGAAATCATGATAGATATGGGGAGAAGCAAGAAAGTGAAGCAGCGAGATAGGGGGAGCAATGAGAAAGGGGTAGAGTATATAATCTGAAGATGCTAGAAGTGATCGATCAAAGAATATATATCACGACAGCTGAGGATCGTGATAAAAGCAGAAGAGTGGTGTTGGAGAGTGGTAAGAATATTTCCAAAATTTGGTATCTTTTTGGCAACAATTGGTATCAGTTAGGTGTCAACAGAGGGTTTCAGTGTTGAAGTGATTCATTGATGAACTTTTCATTTACTCTTGTTTCTCACGCCGAGCATTGCTCATGTGGGCTTAGAGTATGTGTTGAGTAAATCCTTGATCGGTATCAGAATCGCAATGAGGCGAATGGTGGCTGAAAAATTTACGACATATCATTTTATGGAAGAGTTGTCAGCAAACCCAAAGGGGGAGATTGTTGGGAAAAAATCCCTCAAGGTGTCATTGATGCATTTTTGAGGTGATTGTGTTTGTTGAAAAAATGAACATCTGGGTGGTGATTGTTGACATAGAAATACAATGACATACAAACTTGTCGAAAAAGGGGATTTAATGGTGAAATGTAGAGTTCAAGAGCTATGGTTAAAGATCCATGTTTGATTCAACAATTTCAACAAAAAGATGGATGATCTGGAGGTGTTACAAAAAGAACTGATACAAGGTGGCTCTGTTTTCCAGTGTTTTCCAAATTTTTGGGCCTGAAAATCGTCAAATGATGAAAAGTGGTTTTTGGAAAAGGGACTTGTGATCCATGTAATTGAAGACTTGGAAACCTTCATGCCATTTATTTTTCAAGATCAGATCATCAATTTATGGCAAAGGGATAAGTGTCGCGCAAGTATTGGTTTTGTTGCGCAAGTGACTTGCGCACCGTGAAAGTGACTTGTGCACTGATGCCTTGGAAGCTTGAGAACATGCGCGCCTATGGTATTTCAATATCATAAGATCAAAATATGGAAAAGGAAAGTGGTTCGCGCAAGTTTGTAATTGGGTCGCGTAAGTGACTTTTAGGGGAAGAGACCTGCATGCCGAGACTTCTGCGCCGAGCAGAGACTTGCGCGCCGCCACGTAGGGTGGTAAAATTACCTATAAATACTGGAACACCCCTCCTCATTTATAATGGAGTTCAACACTTAGAAAAATCAGAGCTCCCATCATGTAGGTGTGGAAGTTTCGCAAGTGCTGTGTGGTCGTGCAGGTGATGTTTCGCGCCGGTGTTTAAGGTTGTGTGCCGGTTGGTAGTTGCGTGCCAATATTGGTTTGGGCGTAAAAGGAAGAGAGTTGTGCAAGTTTGGAGTTGGAGAATCTTGTGTCGCGCAAGTGTCTGAGGAGTGCTTCCATGCCACTTGTGACTTGCGGGCAGATACATGCACGCTGAGTTAGACTTGCGATCCAAGTAAGGTTGCCTCCCAGGCCGCATTTTCGGGCTGTGTGGAAGTTAGAATATTTCCTGATACCTTCAGTGCAATGTTATATTAATCTATGGGTGAATGTTGGGATTCAACAAAGAATCTACTTAAAGAGAAAGATGCATTACTTCATGAAAATGAATAGACCTACAGAACTATAAATTGTAAGCGGATCCTTTCCGACACAGTGAGCAAAGGAAGAGGAAGAAGGTGATCCTCTCCACTGGCAGTGAGCTAGAGAGAGAGAAACAGGGAGTGGACCTTGGGAAAGCAGTGAGATAATCCTAAACCTTGTAATGGTAGTGAGCCTGGGACAGAGTGACTATGCCCGAACCATTGTATCCACATCTAGTGAAGAATAATGGAATTTGGTATGACCGGCAACTTGTCGGCGTATGCTCCTTGGACGTATCCCAGTGAGGGTGACCAAGTAAAAATCTCTGTTTCTGCATTCTTTCTTCCCTGCACTACATTCAAAGATTCATCGTCATATAAAGAAGAAAAGAAGTGATCATAATAAACACACAAGTGAAAACAAAGTGACCCTTCTAATAAAAAGGTCAAGATCCAGTGGGGATGGAAAAACATTGAAAAAGTATATATGTACCCTAATTCACCCCCCCCCCCTCTCAGGGTATATAGGCCCCTATTGGTCCTAACACCAGTGACTCTTTGTGTTCATTTATTTTTTTCATTTACATTATGTTTTTCTGAATTCACTTCAACAAAAACATCCACATTTCCCTTTTGATTGCAAAAATATAAAATACTAAAAATATGATAAAAATTTAAAAGCTTTATTCATATATGTTAAATTATTCTCAATAGAGATGACCCTGGTTAGCCAATATGATGTACTAGGTTAGCATATTTTATTATTTAACACATTTTTAAGGGTTAAAAACTAAAAAAGTGGGAAATATTGATTAATTAATGAAAATTAATTTTTATTTATTTCTAAAAAACAATATTATTTGGTGATGATCACAAATTATATCTTTCATCTAAGGAAAAATAGAGCTTATACATATGTTTTTTTCAATTATGAAGAAATGAATCGATTTGTGCATTTAGTAAGAATTTTATATGTATTTTTTAAAATATTCATGAAAATTTGATTAATATTATATATATATATATATTTGGTAGAGGGAATTATAAACTATATAAAACACAAAAAACTAGGTTCCCAAGTGGGTTGTTCTTCATCCCTCCCTACATGGAATGACCAATATCCATTAGACGTATTTTATTAAATCGAGATGTCAAAAGGAATATGTTTTAGAGAATCTAAAATAAAAATAGATTGATGGCCAAAGACTCTTTGGAGGTGATTACCTGACAGTCCATATGAATATAAGATTTCATTCCAAGTCACTATAATTATTCTATGTTTCCCCCTTATTCGAAAATAATTTCATTGCACCACTTGTGTGAAGGTCAGACCACCCTTACCAAGAAACCACTACACTCCACCATCAAATAAATTACCCCATCTACTCTTGAAGAACACAAATAGAATAAAAGTTCACAGTAGTTTCAAATAATAAAGATGTAATCTTCTTTATTATCAAACATATGATATATTTTTTTTATCATTAAATATTTTTTACTTTTCCAGATATTGAAACATTGGAATAATTTTTTTTGATGATTATGTGTGCTCAGTAATCCACCTTTTGAATTAGTAAAATCATATAATGTTTTGGTGATTTTTGTTTCATACACTCAAAAATAGTGAATCAAAAAAAATAAATGAATATTTGGGTTTTTTTAAAATTAAATCATAACAAATAATGTGATGTTTACTTTTATGAAAAGTTAGATGAAATAACTGAGTAATGTCATCTAGGATAAATTAATATATTTATGTTTAAATGTCATTTGTTTGATATTGGTAAATGGTTTTATGGTAATAAATTGTATGAAGTCATTGATATTAAATATAAAATTATTCCATAAAAGATCAACCAATTATACTATCACATTAATCACATCATGTTATTATGGAAATTATTATATTACTTCGATAGATTCAGATGAATGGTGGACTGTAATAAAAAAATTATATCTCTATTTTTTTTATAATAAATGAAATTCGTTCTATAGAAGTGAAAATTATATAAAAATAGAAGAAACATCTCAAAATACATATATTAATCAATGAGATACTATTATTGATTATGAGACCTCACAATTAAGGGTTTATGGTTTTGATAATGTGGTTGATTTAACCTATTAAATTATAATAAAAAGAGATGATGAATGTGAAGATATTATGGAAATTTATGATACTATGGATGAGGATGAATATATTGACACCAATTAGTATGAATATAATGGTTAAGAATAAATTATTTCATTCAAGTTATTCTCATTATAACTATATATTTAAAAAAATAATAAATGTAAAATACGTTTAAAAATATTAATGTATTAAAATTAATTATTTGGTTTATATGTCCCAAGATGAATTTGATGATTTGATTTTTTGGTTGAATATGAATAATCATAAGGTGATGAGCCTCTAGTTTCATCAACTGAGGGTGATACTTTACCCCCAACTACTTGGATGGGTTAATTCCTTTCTTTATTAATGATGCTAAATCATATTCTTGAGTGGATCCCATAGCCTAATTTTGATCCTCACCTAAGGAAGTAAGATTGAATTTAAATTTTATTCAGTTTAATTTAATTTAAATTATTTTTTAATTATGTTATTACATATTAATATTTTCATATTTTGTCACATATATATTTTTAATATGCTTGTGCTGTTATAAGGAGCTATTATTCTGCTTAATGGATGTCATGTGATCAGGTTCAAAATGGCGTTCATCGTCATATGTTTAAGAACTAAATGGTATGTAAATGATTAATATATTTTTATTAAATTTATATAATTAATAATGTATTATTTTATTTAATATTTTTCGGATTTAGAGTCTCCCATTGATGATAGTATGTGACCTTGTATTTGGGAGTCATAGGAAGCTTTCACGTATGATTTTTTCTATCAATTTTTATATAAACATTAGAATAAATCTATGGAGTGAGATTCAATAATTTTTTTGACGAAAATTGTGTCAATAATTGACCAAATTATGTTCTCTAATAGTCTTGGGAGGGAATACACACTTACTATGTTTTGGGACTTTCATAAGGATATCATGTTCTGGTATATATAATCAAGGGAGACAGGATGTAGGCACATAGCTATGAATCATCTATTTAGTATAAAATATTCAAAATTACAAGGTAATATAATTTAAAATCTATAAATATAATACAAAATATATATGATGAATTCATATATTGTGAAGTTGATCTCTCGATCATGTAGTTTGATGTGTATAAGAGGATATACAGTAATATTAGTACCGGGTAGATCATTGGTGATAGATAATGACAAAATATCAGTTAATATATTTTTAGTTTTTTAGATTAATATAATATAAATTTTTTAACCTTTTAATTGATATTTATATGTTTTTGGGAGAAATATAATACATATATTTCTTAGATATAGGAGATTCAAGATGAGATGGATGATGGGGATGATGAGACCTTGTTCGAGTCATGTTTTGAAACAGGGCTTGTTGCGGGAGAAAACAATTGGCTCTAAGAATGGTTTAGTGATCGATATTGGTTCGAAACTGAAATTATCTATTAATTATTATAATAAAGTGTATCCATTATTTAACTTTAAGGGAGATCATATGGGATAATTACCATTTACTAATCTAATAGTTGAGCTGAGGCTACGTGATCAACTTGAGAGTTAACAACGATTGTATAGGGAGATGGAGTAGAAACATCAGTAGCACCAAAAAAAGGATAATTATTCCGGGAAAATATGAAGTATATTCATCTAATTGAATTTTATTTTGGGATAGGGCTAATTAAACATAATGGAGTGAATCACCCACACCTTGGTTAAATTATTACTATGTTCCTTTTTTATTTACTTTTTTTATTATAATTTTTTTTAATAATGAATGTCTGATTATATATTTTATTTTTTAAATACTTTTGTTTAAATAAATTTTATTTATAGATATTGACATTGTATTTATAATTTTTTCAAAAATAATATTTAAAATGAAAATTTATGGATATAAAAAATAGTATTTTTGATTGAATTCCAAATCAATTTAAAAAAATTTAGTAGAAAATTATACAGAACGAATTCTATTTCCATTGCAATTACTATGACCCCCAAATTAATTAAAGTGAAAATTATAATCTAATATAAATTTTATTTTCAATGCATTTATATTTTCATAAAAAACGTTTGATCATTATATTAATTATAAAATTCCATTAAATATTATAGTATTTGTGACATGATTTTTCTTGGCGGGTTATTTTAAATTGATCACCATTCGAAATAAATTTTTGGTTTGGAAATTTGATTCCAAAAATCATTATTTTTATAGTTAAAATTCAATACTTGAATAATCAATAATAAATATGATTTAGATATCAATGTTGATAATATCTATTTTCAATGGGATAATATGTTATTGATATCCAAACATTGGTTAACTATTGAATAAAATTATAATAAAAAAAATATGGGAATCAGGTGATTTAATATAGAGATTTTTCAAGTGCAGTTTTGATTTGTTATGGTATACCATATATCAATGACATTTACCAAGCTAATATTAATTCCATCTATCATGTTTTTATATTTTTTTTATAGATTAGATAAATTATGAATATATATCATAGAATCCATTAATGTTTAAGTGCTTTTGATGTTGATGAATTTGAGAGGAATCAATCTGGTAGAGTATTCATTGATTCACACCATGTCTGTTCGAACATAATTAAAATTTTCTATTATATGACATGATATTTGTGATATAAATGATGGATATTATAGTAGAGAGAAATATTATTAAACATGGGAGGTTTTTATCTATATTTGGGGCATGATATTCTTATATTGAATGAGTCTTTGAATTTGATGTGTAATTCAATTACACTGAGTGAGTCAAACAAGGAGAAACATTTTGAGAAATTCTAAAGGATGATATGTAATATAGTGAATGAGTCTTTATATTTTCCTATATTATCCCTTCATTACCTATTGAATTAGGGATCCTCTATGTAGTGTATCACTGGGGAGAGATCGATTCTTATATATGGTGATAAATCCCCACTATTCTTCACATTCCACCCTTTCTATTTTAATTTAAATTCTTATTTGGTAATTTTATTAGAAAATAGGTGTGTTAACTCTTTACATATAATGGAGTTATATGGATTCATATAGATTCAATCAGGTTTCCCCTTCGGTAATACCTTAGTTCTATTATTAATTACCTCCACCCTTGGTATTGGTAAGAGTTTGTTCCCTAGAACCAAATTCTTTTGTATTTTATATAATTTTTATATTTATAGGCATGCATATTAATAAATATGTTTGAAATTATTTCTTCTTATTCTATGTTAAATTAATTTGATATTTCCCTATATTATCAGTGACAGTGACAAAGACATAATAGTTCCCTACTCTTATAAGAACCTTGAGATGTTATGAATATGTTGTTAAACTATGTCTTATTGTCATATGATATCCTCTAATGGGACATAGATAACGCAGGATGTTAGGTGTGAGTACTCATAAGAAGATGAAATTTAATCGTAGGTAGTTTCATCAGTGTAATCTCAACGATCAGATATTACAAGGATAGACCCAGTAGTAGGAAATCCAAATGTTTGTGTGTCATTTGATATTCCTTTGTATGAGCTTGTATAATGATCCTGATAATTTAATATTATTATTAATGCATGTAATGAATCATGAAATAAGATCTATTTCTATAAAATATAAAATCATATGTTCATGGTGAATTTTTCTACATTGGGTGAGTCATCAGTGATATGATATTAATGATTATGTCATGATAGGATTTGTCTCTTCCATATTTATTAAAGTCGATATCTTGTCTCTTTGATTGAAAAAGAACTGTCACATTAAATTTCAAAGAAATGTTTTTTAGATGAGTTAATTTTAGAAAGTCAATGAATTATTTATAAAGATCATAGGTTAAGGAAACTAGTAAGAAACATTGTTGAAGAGATATTGAGGAAAATTAATTATATTACATATTGAGAATTCATATATTATTTCAATTGTTTGACATTAACTTCTTCCCATTAGGTGACTCTACATGCCATTGGATGTCAATATTGGAGTTTTAGTGAACATGATTAAGGAAATTGTGGAAGTGTTATAGAGGTTCATACACATCATGTTTTTATTGATCAATAAAAAATTCTAAATAAATTTAATTACTGGAATAAATAGTTTTCTCACAAACAAGATATAATATTTATCAAGGATATATTGATCCCTAATTTTAAAATAAATATTCATTCACAAGATTTTGAGTATTATAAATATTTAATTATTAATTTAATTAATATTATTTATTTAAAATATTTATTCAGGAATTCATTAAATGTTGAGAATAATGAGGAGACCAAGTTTGGGTTTAGTAAAAAATATTTATTTACCAAATAGTAAAACAAATATTTGTCATTTTACAAGTTTTCACACACCATAAGATACAAAGTTGACATTATTATTTTAAATGGCATCATGTATATATCATTGTATTATTATATAATTAAGGTCTGTTTTGAAATTAATTAATATTAAACCATAACAATGGATCAATATATACCTTATGTCATTTTGTGAAAGGGTTGGGTTTTTTCTGTGCATAATATCCTTTCATGTTATGCTCAGATATTTCTCTCCCTGAAGAACATATCTATGGTTTTCTCTCAAGAATGATATAATTGAAATTCATCCCCTTCCTCTCATGTTTGATAGATAAAGAAGAAATCCTTCCGACATGAATTTATTGTGGTTGTGATTAAAGGGAGAGTCACAAGATGATCAAAACAGCCACACTATAACACTTAGTGCCATCATTGGTGCTTCAATATCAAATGGGAATGTGTATATCACTACTATAAGGATTATACCCTTGGTTGATTGTAACACCCTGATATTTTATGAAAAATATTATTTTTAATTTCATTGATGTCTTGTGTTGTACGCTACACCAAAAGGATCTTGCATTACATGCATCCCTGACTTGGCTTGCATTACAAGCAATCACGACCTTCCACGATAGCGTGTGTTGTATGTAATACCGAGTTTCACTAAACAACGATATGTTATATAAACTAGCCATTATGAATAGTAATACGCACTTTTTGAAATTTTATAAATTTTATCCTTCGAAATGGATTTCATTTTTTGATTCATAATATCAAAATTAGCCTAGGGTGAATTTTTGGTATTTTTCTGAAAACATTCAATTTTTGATGAATAGTGAAAACACTGGGTTACTATTTAAAAACCGACTTTTTATTTAAATTTTTATTTATTTTATTTAAATTTATTTTAGGTAAAAATTGATACACAATACCTATATAAGTTTAATGTAATTAATTAGAGTCATTTTATAATAATTTTAGATATATAAAAATTTTATTGAACTTTTAACCGTCTTTTACCCACCTCCTAGGAGAATTTAGAAATTCACATAAAACTTAATTTTACTGCTTCTGTGAGTGGAATTTTGAAAATACAAGAAACATGGTTAATATCAAGGACTAAAATGTGGTTCAATGAGATGAAAATAATGTTTGGTGAATAGTAACTTTTTACTTTTATTTACCACGGTTAAAAGTAAATAGCGTGATTAAGGGTAAAAATTATATTATTATTACCCTAAAAAATGTCCTAATTCTATTGGATAAGTTGAATTAGACCAAACCCAAACCTTAGGAATAAAATATGACCATTTAGGTCCACATGGACTAGATTAGGATATTTATAATTAATTTATTTAAAGAAGGGTTAAAATAGTTAAAATCAATGTTTAATAAGTAAATAATTTTTAATATAGGGTTATATAGAAGATAAATTCGACTATAAATATTCATTAGAAAGATAAAAAGATTTCCTACCTAATGGTATTTTATTTATAATTTTTATACATTAAATAATGTATGTTATTTATGACACAATGGTGATGTAGTAATTACCTAAATAATGAAATATTAAACTAATTGATGTTATAAATACCCAAATAAATGTAATTTGAGACTTTTTATAAATTACACTATTTTTCTAGGTTAATATGACATGTTATTATTAAATTAATTAAATATTTTGGAACTAATCATGCTATTATGATTTTCAAAAAAATCCATTACCAAATAGTGTCAAAATTGACATAAATTAATTTTTAAACAAATATTATATTATTAATTGTTATTTTATTCCTAAAAATCTAAGGATCAGCCTAATGACTTAGATAATTTTATGTATATACATAATTAACAACTTGGGGTTCGTTTGTCTTGTTATAGTATGTTTAATAACCATATAATGTATGAAAACAAGAAGACACGGTAAAAGTTAAATTATTTAACTTAGATTTAAATCAAAATGATAAGGTTAAAATAGTTACCTAAACTTGTCTAAAATATATTGGTTGATATTATTTCCGCCCATTCCCACCTTAGATTTGAAATAAATCAATTTGGATCTATTAAAAACCGAATATGACTTTATAATAAAATAATATTTTATGTTTTTCCAAAGGTGCCCCTCTCCTCCCTTATAAAAGGGAACCTCCTCCCTCTCTTCCTCACACCAAATTGAGATTTTAAGATTAGAAAAACCCTACCAATTTCTCTTCTCCACTTCCCAAGAAACATTATGGAGGTTCTGGTATTCTCAAAAGTCCAACTCTACTTCCTTAAGAGGAAGCTTACAGGAGGTGCGTCAAAGAAGATGTAATCTCTTATTTGGATTCTATCAAGTTTCCTTCTTCTTCTACTTCTTCTTATTTAGTTGTATCATTATAAAGTACTAACATAAGTATTAAATATATACATACATGTTATTATAAATATGAAAAAATATTATTTCACCTTCTATCTATGTAACGGAAAACAAAATCACTACGCGTGCGTACGTACGGAATACCGTCTCCACGCCATGGTGTAATCTGTTTTCGACCACCACCTTACTTGGATGGGTATAATGGTGTAATTAAATTACTATATATATGATTATTTTAAACTTATTGTTATTCTGAAATATTATACATACACTTCAATACAATTCCACGATCATGGGAATGGTATCCTTTTTACCCATTTTTGAGTTTTACTACATGGTATGTAAGGAATATTTCTTTTTTACCATACGAGGTACTTTTTGACTTTTCCGACAAAAGTACGAGGATAATGTTTTCTTAACTTATACAGCATGAATGGATTTTTACGGTTTCATAATGCCTTATTTTCAAGAATCTTACTCTATAAGATTTCATGACTATTTTCAACAAAATTCTTTTCTATTAAAATTTCATGGCATTTTGTGAAAAGAAAATGATTTTGAAGAAGAAATGATATTTTCCTCAAGAATTCATTTCATGTGTTTTATCAAAAACCATTTTCCATCTAAGATGACATTATTTAATATGTGTATCTTTCAAGTATAAAGTCTCTATGATTTACATGGTTTCACTTTTCTTATGATGAAATGATATCCATTTGTTTTATATGGATTATGTTATGATGAGATGATGCTTATAAAACCCACTTTATTCTTTGGGTTATGATGAATGATTTATGTTTATGTTGTGGCACAAGTAAGAATGATTTCATTATAAGATGGGTGGGACCTATATCTCCCTACAATGCATTGGGTAATGATTTATATCTCATGATATGGACATGGATAGAATGGTAAGTTAATCCGGTTCAATAATACAATATTGGAACGAGGAGTGAACTCAATTCAGAAAGGGACTTTATCCACTAAGATAGTCTTGGAAGCAATTCCATGGATACTATGGAAATCATATCATGTTCTTAATGGTTTCCACAATCACATGTTTTACTCCCATGATATTTTATCATGATTAATGTTTCTTTATAATCTATGCCTTATGTACTGCCATGTTTTATGTCATTTCCCAAGATTTTGATGTTTAAACATTATGTTAATGTTATAAGTTTAAATGTATATGATTTTTTTTATTTTATCAATGCTTACCCGTACTGAGAGTTTGAGCTCACCCTATATATGTTTTCTTTTCCCCTGGATTTAATGAAAAAGTTTTAGGTAAGAAAACTAAAGGGAAAGATCATTATGGGAGATGTTGAAGATCTTTCACCATGATTAGAAGATTACGTTCTGAGTTTCCAAAGACACTAAACTATTACGGTCCTTGTGTGTCTGTTTTTGTTATGTATTAAGTATTCCACAAAATAATGTAATGTCCATGTAAGTCAAGCTTTGGGTCTCTATAGTTGGTATCAGAGGAAAGGATAAGTTAACCTTTGGAAAATAGAATGCGAAAACTTTAGTGAGATCCCTAGAGATATTTCTAAGGTATGTTTAGGGATGTTTCTATGTTGAAGTATACGTTTAGGTTATAGTCCTAGAATTATAGAAATGATATTAGAATTAAACCTAATATGTTAGATATTGAAGGTACTCCCCCTTTATTATGTTATTTTCCCTAGCATGTTTTTTGCCTCTCACCCTATTCTTTTTGGGTTTTAGACGATGGCTGGAACCCGAAGGAACCATGTTGATCAATGTAATGGAAAATGCAATGATTGTCCTCCTGAACAAACCAATGTTATGGGAGATGGAGTGAAACATCTTATTGCTATACTTATGTAAGCTATGAATCATTCCAGACTTCCGAATGAGCAGATAAGGGAACAATATTCTATTGAGGCCCTCATGAGGCAACATCCACCTTCGTTCAATGGGTCTTCTGATCCACTTATTACTGAATAATGGATCTGTACCATTGAAAACATATTTTCCATACTTCTCTGTTAAGAACATGATAAAGTCATTCTAGCTTTTTACCATTTACAAGGTGAATCAGACCAGTGGTGGACTCTAATTAAGAATACAAGGCCCCAAGATGAAATTGAATGCATGAAATGGGACGAGTTCAAGAACTTGTTTTTCAGTAAGTACTTCCCTCGTATTGTTCGAAAAAAGATGGAAAAGGAGTTCCTTGAGCTTAAGAAAAAGGATAATGAATCTGTTGGTATATACGAAGAAAATTTTACAAGGCTTGCAAGGTATGCATTTGTCTTTATCATCCAACCTGAAAGTAAAGTTGATCGATTCTTCAGTGGCTTAAAACCAAGTCTTCTAAGGGAATTAACTATAAGATACTTCAGTAGCTATGACTAAATTGTGAATTGTGATATCAAAGTAGAAATGGAAGTTGGTGTTTCATATCCATCTCATGGTTTGGACAAGAAACTAAAGATGGAGTTCAAGGAGAAATCTCAGAACAATGGTGAAAAGAAGATGGATGTTCCTTTATGTTCAAAGTGTGGAATGAAGTATGGTGGAGATTTCCTAAAAGGAACTAGAAAATTTTTTAAGTGTGGAAAGAAGGTCATCGAGTAGTTGATTGATGAAGTAGTGGGAAAACGGTTGCTAATGATGTGAATATAGAAAAGACTACAGAGAATGCTCCACCAACACTTAAATGCTTCAAGTGTAAGGAAATGTGGCATTATGCTAATAAATTCCCTAATCCACGAGTTAATGATGATCAATGTGAACAACCTCTTAAGGAAAAGGACAAAGGGAATTCACATGCGATCACTATTGGTGATGTTGAATATGACAACGATGTGGTGGAATGATTAAGTGTTTATATAATGAGATTCCAAAATAATGTTGTATATAGTGTCGTGGAATATTGGAATATTTATTTATTGGTCTATTGTGGTTTTAAATAATTTTATGGTACCGGTAACCATGGAAAGTGATTGAGATATTTTTGTAAAGAAGATGATATGCACATAATGAAGCAATATGGAGAAAATGAAATGTTTCACAATATTAATCAGCTCATGACTGATATAAGGAAAAAGCTATATCATGGTTTGAGTATATAGAATTTTTGGATTTTGGTATGTGGAAAGAGTTAACTTTTGATAGCATTCATGTTTTCACTAAGGTTCAATGGGTATTCATTTTTTCAAGAGAATACATGATTAAGGAATTCACATGTTTTAAATTTTACCAACAAGATATATATATCTTATGATATACGGGCGATAAATGATTGTATTCAATTCTTGGTAGATGACCTTTCTAGTAATAATTTTATTTATACTATGAGATTGGAGAAAAATATTTTGGATAAAACTAAACATTGGAATCACTTAATTTAGACATCATATAGTTTTTTTAAGGACAAGACTTTCTGTTATGTTTTAGAAAAAGGACAACCCATAGGACGGGAGACAACCTGTCATATCAGACATGGTTGTGGGAATCGAACCCACAAACAAAGTACGACTGGCCTTCATCACCTACCACTATCCTACAGGAAGTCCCTGGTTAGTAGAAACTAGTTTTATTTTATTAAGAGCTACGATAGATGATGTATAAGTCCATTTTTTGAACCATATACGATTAATCTCACCATAATATTGACTTATAACTTTTTCTAACCTTTTGTTTGAGACAGATGGAATGACCCATCATTCTATCACGTGATCTGATAACACTTCAAGAATGAAAAATTAAACTTCATTTCTTTAAGAGATGAAGTCGAAATTGTACAAGGCACGAACAATGGTGAGATTGTACCAAAATAAAGTATTTATTCTAATTCTTCATCTTTAGGGAAATGATATTGAAAACCAAAAATGTTGTCCTAGTGTCCTCATGTACGATGAATCAGATGGTACCTTAGATCATCACAAATTTATGGCTTTGTGATTGTTGGCTTTTTCATAGCCATGTTCTCTACCACTCTACATCAGAACATGATGGTTAAGTTTCTCTTCTATATCCATATTTTCACTTATGTTCTCTTACGTGGAAACCTAGTGATTAGTTAATTTGGGTAACCATTAAATTTCATAATTTAGTTTTTAAAGTCATTTTTTGGTATTACTTTTGATGATGTGGGTTTCTATTAAAGAAACATTCGAGTAGTAAACCATTAATAACCCCGAAAAATTTCGAGGGAGAAATTTATTTTAAGGTGGGTAGAATGTAACACCCCGAGATTTTATGAAAAACATTATTTTTAATTTCATTGATGTCTTGTGTTGTACAATACACCAAAAGGATCATGCACTACATGCATCCCTAAGTTGTCTTGCATTACATGCAATCGTGACCTTCCACGATAGCATGTGTTGTACACAATACCGAGTTTCATTAAACAACGATATGTTATATAAACTAGCCATTATGAATCGTAATACCCACTTTTTGAAATTTTATAAATTTTATCTTTTGAAATGGACTTAATTTTTGGATTCGGAATATCGAATTTATCCTAGGGTGAATTTTTGTTATTTTTCTGAAAACTTTCAACTTTTGATGAATAGTGAAAACACTAGGTTACTATTTAAAAACCGACTTTTTATTTAGATAATTATTTATTTTATTTAAATTTATTTTAGGTAAAAATTGATACATAATACCTATATAATTTCAATTTAATTAATTGGAGTCATTTTATAATAAATTTAGATGTATAAAAATTTTATTGAACTTTTCACCGTCTTTCATCCACCTCCTAGGAGAATTTGGAAATTGACATAAAACATAATTTTACCGCTTTTGTGAGTGGAATTTCAAAAATCCTAGAGACACGGTTAATATCAAGGACTAAAATGTGGTTCAATGAGATGAATTTTTTTTGGTGAATAGTAACTTTTTACTTTTATTTACCACGGTTAAAAGTAAATAGGGTAATTAAGGGTAAAAATGATATTATAATTACCCTACCACATATCCTAATTCTAATGTATAAGTTTAATTCGACCAAAAACAACCTTAGGAATAAAATATGACCATTTAGGTCCACTTGGAATAGATTAGGACAATTATTATTAATTTATTTAAATAAGGGTTAAAATAGTTCAAATCAAAGTTTAATAACTAAATAATTTTTAATATAGGGTTATACAAAAGATAAATTAGAATATAAATATTCATTAGAAATATAATAATATTTCCTAACTAATTGTATTTTATTTATAATTTTTAGACATTAAATAATTTATGTTATTTATGAGACAATGGTGATGTAGTAATTACATAAATAATGAAATATTAAACTAATTTATGTTATAAATACCCAAATAAATGTAATTTGAAACTTTTTACAAATTACACTAATTTTATAGGTCAATATTACATGTTAGTATTGAATTAATTAACTTTTTTAGAACTAATCACGCGGTTATTATTTTTTACATAAATCCATTACCAAATAGTGTCAAAATTGACATAAAATAGTTTTAAAAACAAATATTATATTATTAATTGTTATATTGTTCCTAAAAATATACGGTTCGGCCAAATGAATTAGATAAGGATATATATATAAATAATTTACATCTTGGGGTTCGTTTGTCTTGTTATTGTAAGTTTACTAACCATATAATGTAAGAAAACAAGAAGACATGGTAAAAGTTAAATTAGTTAACTTAGAGTTAAATCTAAATGATAATGTTAAAATAGTAACATAGACTTTTATAAAATATATTGGTTGCGAGGATTTATACCCATACCCACCTTATCTTCTAAATAAATCAATTTTGAGCTATTAAAAATCGAATATGACATTATAATAAAATAATATTTTAAGTTTTTCTAAAGGTGCCCCTCTATTAGAACCTCCTCCCTCTCTTCCTCACACCACTTTGAGCCTTCAAGCTCGGCCAAACCCTACCTATTTATATTCTACATTTCTATAGAAACATTCAGGAGGTTCTGGTATTTTCAAAAGACCAACTCTACTTCCTTAAGAGGAATCTTAAAGGAGGTGCGTCGAAGAAGAGCTAATCTCTTCTTCCAATTCTTTCAGGTTTCTTTCTTATTCTACTTATTCTCCTTTAGTTGTCTCATTATAAAATAATAACATCAGTATTACTTATATACTGATATGTTATTATAAATATGAAACAACCTTATTTAACCTTCTATCCATCCTACAGAAAACGAAATAACCGCACGTGTGTAAGTACGGAATACCGTCTCCACGCCGTGGTGTAATCTGTTTTCGACCACCACCTTACTTGTATGGGTATAATGGTGTAACTAAATAACTATATATGATTATTGTAAACTTATATTGATTCTGGAATATTATACACACACATCAATACAATTCCACGATCATGGGAATGGTATCATCGCTCGTGCGTACGTACGGACTACCGTCTCCACGATGCGATGAGATTAATTCTCCATGTTAACCATTAATGAATGATTATAAAGTATATATATAATAAGTAATCAAGAAGTATATGAAATAATAATGATACTGGATTTATGTATATATATATATTTATTTCATCTACTTAATTCCATTCAATTCAATAAGGAAATGAAAACAGCGTTCATGCGTACGTACGACCTACCGTCTCCATGAACGATGTATTTCATTCAATTTATCGATCAATCATATATATATGTATATTCTGTATATATATTATATATAAATCATGTTTTACATTCTGTAATTAATTAAATTAGTATATAACTAATAATATCAAGAACAACACATCAAAACACGTACAATAAAT